>CM060908.1:526648233-527876567 GCA_030737815.1 Allium fistulosum | reverse complement strand
ATAGGTTTCCAAGGATATCTAGAAAAGTGATAACATACCTTAATTTGGTGCGACCCACTTAGCCTTGCTGCATCTCCTCTGTTTTAGTCATTCCCGGTTGATGAGGCTTGAGGCTAAGCGTTACCTTTTAAGAAATAATTCCACTTAGAATGCTCATCGTCCTCCAATGACAATGTTCTGATAGCATTCGTCCGTGCAAGTTGTTCTAGGTTTGGACAAACCGAATCACCATCTTCATCATCTTCACGGTATTCATTCGTAACGTTCAAACCGGTTCAAAGTGGTTTTTGGATAATTAAATCTGATCCCGGTCTCTTCGAAACGATTAACAAAATTGGCTAATATTGATAGTCGGTTATTTAACTATCAATAAAACATCCACAAGCAGTCACTAGGCCATATTATAAATTTCTTCAAACATTTATTTCAAAATATCTTTACTAAGATATATATTCAAATCCTTTCCCATATTCCAATACTCGAAAACAATTTTCAAATACTTAAATCCATAACAGGATATTTTCAAGGGTAAGTTTGGCTCACATCCCTAACAAGTTTTAAAAATAGAGAAAACATCCTTTACAACCAACATTTACGTTTCTGCTCCCTATTTTCAAATTCACGCACGCAAAAAGACCCAAATACCCTTTATGTTTTTAACTTTTCAAACGTGTATAACTTTATTTACAAAAACCGGATCAACATAACGTTTTCACCAAAAAATCGCAAATTTTATGATCTTTAAAATGAGATCCATTGTTGATACCAAAAATTTATATTTGTATTAAAGGTGCAATTATTTCAAATTTTTGCAGACAATTCAGCAAATATTGAACATTTTCGATTTTTTTTCAAATTTATAAAAATTGCAGATATTTCTGCAACTATATGGTATAGTTGCAGAAATTTCTGCAACTATTGCATATAGTTGCAGAAATGTCTGCAACTATTGCATATAGTTGTAGACATTTCTGCAACTATATGCAATAGTTGCAGAAATGCAACTATATGCAATAGTTGCAGATATTTCTGCAACTATTGCATATAGTTGCAGATATTTCTGCAACTATATGGTATAGTTGCAGAAATTTCTGCAACTATTGCAAATAGTTGCAGACATTTCTGCAACTATTGCATATAGTTGCAGACATTTCTGCAACTATATGCAATAGTTGTAGAAATGCAACTATATGCAATAGTTGCAGACATTTCTGCAACTATTGCATATAGTTGCAGATATTTTTGCAACTATATGGTATAGTTGCAGAAATGTCTGCAACTATTGTATAAAGTTGCAGGCATTTCTGCAACTATTGCATATAGTTGCAGAAATGCAACTATTGCAAATAGTTGCAGAAACGAACTTACACAGTACTTCAGTAAAAATATTTTATTGCAAACAGATAAATCATTAAGCAAGGATAATTTTATCGTTCAGTATAAACCAAATAATCACAGATAGAAAAAATAGAGCACAGTATAAACGAGGGTATTTATGGAAAAGAATTAAGCTGAAACAAAAATAGGGACCAGATTTATAAACTTTCGAACGAAAGGAGATTTTGTGAATTACGTTTGGTTTTAGGGATGTGACCCTAATTTTCACTATTTTCAAACCATCTCAACACTTAGAAATATTTCAAAATTTCCATTTTTATACTTAGGAAAATATTATAAATCTTATTTTCCAAATTCTTTCCAAATCCAACACTTAAGAGAATATTTATAGCTTATCTCATAAGTCTTTGGAATCACTAATAAATTCCCTTTTCAATTTCCAAAACCCAGTATACTTATTTATAACCCCATTCAACAATTTATAACTTCTTTTGTAAATTCAGATTTCATTTTCAAAATTCCCATATTCAACATTTTGAATTTCATTTCCTCCAAATCCCTTATAAAATTCCTCCCCTCAAAATCATATCCGTTTAAAAACCCCATTTACGAATCTCGAGAGAATTTATAAATAAAAATTTTCAATCACTTCAAAACTCTAAATATATATATAAAATAAGTATTTAAAAGAATAATAATTTATTTCTAAAACATGTTCAAATAATTATTTAAAATATCGAGAACACTTTTATAAACACCAATAACCCATGCTTTTTCGAGATAAACAAATAAATTTTCAAAACTGATTTTAAAAGTTAGAATATATTAAAATAAATACTTAATATTTGAAAATCTACTTACCGAAGTATTCAATCCTAACAAGTTTAAAATTCCATAGTTTTAAATAATAAAATTTTCCTTCTAAAAAAAAATTAACTTCTTAGAATTAAAAATATATTTTTAAAACCTCAATAACCAATTCAATTTTATAAATTCCTCTCGAATCACATCGCATCACTTCCACTCAGATCTCCTTAACCATTTTCACTTTCAAAAATAGTATCCACTATTTTTCTCCCCCTATTTCCATACTCTAATATAAATTCACTCTATGAATTTTATATTCCCAAATTTTCATCTGTTATCGATTTCCTTTATTTATAACATCATTTATAAATATATAACTTCTCTGAATTTCACTTTTTTTATTAAAATAATCTAATTTATAAATTCCATTTTATAAATTCAATTCCTTACAAATTCTATTCATTTCTGCCAATCTATCTTTAATATCGATTTCAACTTCTTTTCATATTTTCCAGAAATATTGTTTTAAAAATCCATAGTTTAAAATTCTTTATATAAATTATTTTAAAAATCTCTATTTAAAATATTTTTCGAATAATTAAATACAACCCAAAAATCAATTTATTGTTTTACCCAAATCAATTTCTTTTAAATAATCCAAAACTTTGATATAAATATTTTTATATTCAAAATCTCCTTTTAATTTCCTTCAAATTCCAAAAATAATATTATGGTATTTAAAATACCAAAGTTCAGGCCGGTGCTACTTTAGCATCCAATTATCCAATCACAACAATAATCTATAATAGATTATTCTACGCAATCCATATATCATAATATATGAAATTAAATTCAACATATTTTTTCTGCTAGCTTCGACTCTCGAACTGAATTCATGAATATTGAAAATGAATTCGTGAATTATTGAACCATCGAGCGCCTCTTTTTGAATTCGTTTCTTTTTTTTAATTGAGGAACGAGATTTTCGTGCGAAATAAGCTAAAAGGAAAAGAAGGGATGGGTTTGTGACTTAAAGGAGATTGAAAGAAGGCGTGTTACAGAAGGAATAGGTTGGGTCAATTCAAAGGGTGGCTGATGGATTTGAAGGATTGACCAAAATATATTAATTAAATTTTCAAAATGTCCTGATTTACGTTGCTAAAAAAACTCGAACCCCTATCAAGGCATGCCGCTAGGCATTCATAATGTTATACCCTTATTCCGAACGCAATGGAAAAGGTTTTGAGTCCTAATTCGCTCGTATGGAGAAGATTGCTTTTTGAACCAAATTATTATATTGAATTTTCGATATTAATTTCAGCGCGTTTCTATCCCGTACGATCAAACGATAACTCCAAAAGCTACTAAATTTAAAATCCGATAATAATACACTATTACGGATCCAATGGAACTAGTTTTATCGAATTCCGAGATTTTGCCCCGGATCGCTATTTTAATGCATCGATTAAATTGACGATTTCAAAATTTTGCAAAATCGCTTGAAATTTTAGTTTTAAAAACTTTCTAACTCAATTATAAATCCAAATCAAATATTTAAAACCATTTAAATATTCACAATTAACCGTGGAAAAATTCGGGTCATTACATTCCTCCCCCCTTAAAAGAATTTCGTCCCCGAAATTGCTAAGGCAGAAAAATGCTCCAAACCCATTAACTTATTCAAAACCCACTTAGTGAAAATTCGATATTTCACTTTTAAAATATTTTAGTTTCGACCAAAACAATTAGTTTCCATTTCTAATTCATAATTCCTTATTTCAATTACGCTTTAAAATCACCCTTTTTATGTTAGCAAAAATTATTTCAAAAATTTTCTAACACCCTAAATTTCTAAATTTTTTTGGGCAGATCACAGCAAGATCCGGAGGTTGATTCGATTAAATCTAGAAGTGACTTTTCATTCAATGTGCAAACCATAGGCTACTTCTTTCGATAATCTTTTAATTTCGTTATCATTTATATACAACCTTTGATTGTGTAGATTAGATCGTATATATGTTATAACGAATTTTTATATGCTTGCGTTATCTGATTCAATTTACATATTTAAATTGTTTAAACTGGAAAAAATTAAGGAAACACTTAAACAATTTTTGTATAATACCAATTGAATTTGTTTCAAAGGTATGAAACATGAAAACAATTTTTTTATGTAATACCAACTGAATTTATTTTAAAGGTATCCATATAAAACAATATTTATAAAGGTTAAAATTTAAAATTTTAATTTATTAACAAGTTATATAAATTTTAAACAATTTCTTTAAACAAACGTTCTAATTCAAATTTTAAAATAGATATACGAAAACATCATTGTAATACTAGTTGAATTTATTTTAACGGTAGTCACTTAAAACAACGGTTACAAAAATTAAAGGTTAAATGTAACGATTTCCCTTTCTTACATCTAAAGATTACACTTAATACATCCTAGGTATTCATGTGCCGATCATTTAAGTGTCCGAAATTAGGTCATTTAGGGTTAAAGAAAGAAAAGATAGAACAAAATCACACATCGTAACGAGAAATATATAATATACACAATCTTTTACAAAGATAAATCATCATTATTATACACACACTTCCGAATACACTAACATTATCAGCGTGAACAGTTATAATAGCATGTCTTTACAATTGCTGATTTATACAAACAAGAAAAAAATAGACAACACAACGAAAGACTTTAAGATACGTGAATACATCTTGGAGAATCCAGCTCGTCTCCTAAAAGCTCCAAAGCATCCAGCTAAATTTGGAAAATATGCTCGGGCTGACCCGAGCATTATAAGAAAATAACGTCGGATCAGTCTAGTAAACCAGCATGAGAAAACTCTATCAAATCATATTGATTTTTATATTTATACACCCATTTGAAAACAAATGTATCTCGTAAGACCACGCCGCACATAAATACGGTCGGGTTTTTTACCTTACGATAACCAGAACACTTTGTATAGAAATCCAATGATATTACAATAATGTCTAAGATACAAGTACATATTGAATCATAGTTGAAATTGTTACATTATTAAATTCTAGCATAATAGGTATAAAATCAAGTCTGAAAGCTCGTATTAGAAAATGGATTCCAACTATAAAAGAGTAAGGGTCTAGCCATTGAATCAATACACCTCTAGATAAAAATATACTATATGCTACAACACGTTGCACCTCTGCTACTCAGGACTGGCCCTACCCTTTACTGGATAGCGCTGAGTAAGATCACCCTTAGGTTGATAAACAATCATAATGGGCCCTGAAGCATACATAAATATCGACTCTAGATAAGGGATGGATCATAACCTAATGGGAGCGACCCGCATAGCCCTACGGCATGTGCCTGTTTTAGTCATTTACTAGAGGCCTGAGGTTATGCTTTACCTTTTTAATGGCAACCCCACTTGGAATGTTAACACTGCTCTCAAGGCAGAAATGTAATGCTAGCATTCATCAATATAATTTAGTTCTAGGTCTGAACAAAACCAAAGGCACTTCAGGGAACACTGTCTTCAATCATCACCAACTTGTCTTCCATTCAAATGCATATATTGGTTAGAAGTGGTTTTCGAATAATATATCTGATCCCAGTCGCTCCAAAGCAATAACGATAATTTTCGGTTGTGACTCATTCCCAGTTCTTTTGAAAGTATGCAACAAGTATTCGAGTCCTCATCGAGGAACTCGAATATATAATCATACTTCCTGAGTCAAAACTAGCCAAGATTTGATAGTTGGTTATTTAACTATCAAATAATCAAACAACACAATTCAGAGATTTAATTACCCAGAGCAACCACTAAGCCTCAAAATAATTCTTCCATTTATTTAAATCTCTTTCCGAAATATTTCAAAATATCCATATACTTATCTCACTGGCATAAGTATATTCACAAAACTTTGTGAAAGGTTTCTTAATTATTTCAAAATCATATTAAGAGGATCAAACCAATATTATTTAAATTGGAGATAAAGATAACCTCAAACACTATTCCTTCGATGTTAAGTGTGGAACAAATGTCCATATCACCAAAATTAAAAAGATCGGTTAAAGGAAATTCAATATCAAACTCTTTTATAATTTCCTTATATAAAACCTTGTAATAAATCTCTTTTATTTATGAAATCTCTTTCACTTAAATTCCAAATCCATTTATAAAACTTTTTATAAATCTCCAAGTTTATTTATAAAACTCTTTTATAAATATCCAAATTATTTATAAAATTTCTTCCCAAATTTCAAGATCTCTTCCAATGTATAAAACTCCTTTTTATAAACTTTTCTTATTTAAAAAAACTTCTTAAATAAACTTTAATCAATAAAGTTCCTTTAATAAACAATCAATTATTTAAAACACGTTTAAACAAACCAGTTATTATTTAAAACATCCTTCATGTAATTATCTTTAAACCTCATTAACAAAATAATGATTTTAAGCAATCATTTTATAGAGTATTAAATTACTTCAAGACACCTTTAAATGAAATAATTGCTAAATTATCCTTCGAATATCTTACTTAAATGGTAATAAACTTTGAATATTATAAATAAGTAATAATTTTTCTTTAAAACCCTTTAAATAATATAATAATTAACTTAAAACCCCTTTATTAGAAATATACTTAAATGGCTTTACCAATTCAGAAGGAGATTTAGTGACCACAATGGTTCTCGTTTATTTCAGTGTAACTTTACAGTTATAACATGGGTATTTATATAACAGGCAGATATGTAAAGGGAATCAGCTAATAACAATCAATCAACATATAGGTAAATGTCTAAGTTACCGCAATAGGAGAACTAGGTTTTTATTCTGCTTAAACAGATGTCATCATAATCTACTTGGTGAATTATGGCAGAACTGTGATTTATTCTGCCAAACATATGTCAAATATAATTTAATTAGTAGAATGGTATTTTGTTCTACTAAACAGATGTCATTGGGTTTCATATTCATTTGAGGTTACTTAAACATAATTGACAAAGAAATCCCTTTGATTAAAATTATCCTTTAAAAGAGAGTTGCTTTAAAAACCAAATCGATCTTTAGAAATAAAGTAGTTTAAAGCTTTAAAACTTTTATATTTAATAATTAAATGCATTTAAACTCTATATTCTTAATAATAACTAAACTATTAATTAATAATTTAAACAATGATTAACTTTTAAATAAATAATTAAATAATAATTATTTTTAAATAAATAATTAAATATTAATTAATCTCAAAATAATAATTAAATAAATAATTATTCACTTAATTAATAATTAGATAAAAAATTAGTCCTTAATTAATAATTAAACAATCATTAATCTTTAATAAATAAATAAATCATAGATTAAACCTCTATTTAATAATAATTAAATTTTAATTAAGTCCAAATTAAAACTTGATTAAATCTTACCTTGATTAGTAATTAATAATTAAACCCTTTTATAAATAAATAAATATTTAATATTTAATAATTAATTAATCCTTAAATAAATTATTAATTAATCATAAATCTTAATTTAATTAACTAATTATAACTAACTTACTTAATTAAGTACAAATTCCTTTACTAATGATTAAGTACTAATTACCTTAATTAATTAATCAATCAATCATTAGTTAAATAAATAATTAATTATAAAATGATAATTAAATATTTTTAGAATAGTTATATTATGTTTGAAAACAATTTTTAAAATTTACCTAAGATGGAAACAAATTTTTAATCGCAAAAACAGTTCGTTTTTACGAACTGCACCCATAGCGACTATCGCTATATGACCCAAAATTTAAAACTCATTTTATACTCTAAATCACTTTCAAACTCTTACTTAATGTTTTGACTTACTTTTATAAACTTAAATAATGCATTTTGAAACATAAACTTAAAGTTTAAAACTTTATAACTCTTCTCGAAAATCCATAAGTAAACAAGTTCAAAAGCAAGGGATTTCAACGTCGATTTAAAACACAAATCAAGTGCTCATTTTTTCTTAGCCTACAACATTGTATGTATGTTTACAAACATATATATATGGACCATAACATCATGGTATAAGCAAGGTCCTAACTTGCATTTACTAACTTTTAACTTCAAATTTCAAGTCATACAACGTCAACATCCAACACATATACATACACAAACAAATTAACAACATATCCAACAAATCAAGCAATGGTTTTACAAACAATTGTACATCATGAATAAAGTTAGAAACTTTAGTAAAGGGGTGAGCTTTAACTCACCAAAAAGCTAACCAAAATTGTAACGACCCCGAATTTTAATTTAATTTAAATTAATAATTTATTGAATTTTTGAATAAAAATAGTAAAATAAATCGATAAAGTGAAGCGAGTTTCCCTGATTCAAATAGAAAATATATGTATATATTGGATTTAAACTGTAAATAAATGATAATAATAAATATTAAAGTAAGATAACAATAGATATTTAAACAAGGAATAGAAAATAAATTTGACAAATTCAAAAAAAAAGTATATATATAATAAGATAAATTATAAAATATAAAGTAACATATAATTAAAAACAAACAACAAGAAATAGGAATAAAACAAAGTATAAACTAATGAAATAAGACAATGGAAATTTATAAAGTGTATGAAACAAGACAACAAAATGAATATGTACAAACTAAAGTGGATCAGTAAAACAAAATACAAACAAGACAAAAGATAGAATACAAAATATGTTCAAACACATACAAGAAGAATTAATCAACCTAGAAAAGCATAGAAAATAAGCAAAGGAAATAAATATACTCAAGTATAGATAAACAAAGCCAAGTTAAATATGTACACAATAAAATATCATCTCAGCCGAAATTTAGCAAGACAAAGAAAATAAAATAAAATACATAGCATAAGAGTATAGTCAACAAAGTATCAAAGCATTTAATGAAAGCAACTTCAACCATGCCCTTAGTACAACAAAGGATATCACCTTGTACAAAGTTATATCATCGTGTATAATGGTCAGCCGAAGACAAGGGAACATCATCAGCCACCATTTGAATAGAGAAATCCCTGCTAAACATTGTACTGGAAAGAAAAATAATACATTACCCAGTATACTTCTTCTTTTATATACATCAAACTTTCTTCATTTTGTTCGTTCATCAACCTGAGAAAAGAAGAAAAGAAAATATAAGAAAACAAAACTTCAATTTAAACATCAACAAACAACAAAGCAGATCATCAAAGCAAGAACAAATCAACATTCAAAACCTATCCTCTGTTCTACGTTCATTCTGCAAGGCACAGGTGAGTAACATTTTTCTTTAAAATTTAAAGGTTTAAATCTGTGCAAGTATATATGAGATATGTATGTTGTGCATATAAAATTATATGTATATATGGGAAGATTGAAAAATATGATATGCAGGCTGTTGTTCTAAAAATATATCTGTTCTCAGTTCAAAAACTCAAACTGTTGGTTTCAAAAATCATTTACTCTCTTTCTAATTAATGGTTAAACTTAGGATTCAAACAAAAGTTGTTTGTATCATTATAAACTAAGTTTAAAAATTCATTCTATATTAAAACAACTCAAAATGGTCTCTGGAAACCCAAATTATCTGGACAAACTTAAGATTTGTAAATTTTCGAATCTTTTAATTTTCGATTTCAAGTATACAAACTGAATTCTTTTACTCAAATATGATTTTTAAAACTTGAATCACAATTTTTAGGCTTAGGATTGAGGAGTAGTTTAGGGTTGTTCGAATTTCATTCTTTTAGTGATTTCTTATGAGGCACTGACTTGATGTTGTTCGGACTTCGTCTAGGGATGGAAGGACGAACAACGGTTCAGGGAAAAATAGGGTGATGGGGTGTAGTTAGTCGTGGTGGCGGCGGTGAGCTTTTGAAACTGGGAAACCTAGTTTTGTTCGAGTGTGCAAGTTGATTCGTTCTTCGCCGTTAGTCGATCGAGTGTCACGCGGGTTTGAGGGAAGGTAGAGGGGAGGTGGACGAGGCTATGGCCGGAGTTTCAGTCGATACGATGGTCGGGGTTGAGAGATCAGGCGAGGGTTCCAGGTTTGACGTGGTGGTCCAGGCTGTGTTCTAGGTTTGGGATGTTGAAGCTCGAATTCGATTTCGAGATTTTGAACACGATCTGATGATCGTGATGAGTTGCGTGGAAGATCGTCGGCATGCTCGAGGGTAGGGTGGTGACTGGAGGTGGCGATTTCGTTTGTGCATGTGCACAATGATTTGGGTTGTGTCAGTGGAAAGGAGTTTGGGGGAGACGTAGTTTTCTCGAGTTCGAATCGAAGTATCCTGCGTTGTTACTCGAAGCAACTGGGAAGTGGTGAAACCCGAAGTCGAACTCGGGAACAAATGCGTTTGGCTCGAGAGAAAAAAAAAAGTTGTAAAAATAGGCTTGGGTTTGCTAAGCTTGTTACCAGGTTTCAGATTTAAAAGGAAAAGAAAATGTATATTATCTCAAGTTTTAAAAATACAACAGTTTGTTTGTTACAAAGTAAATCCTTATTCAAACAGAGTTCAAAGCATATTCCAACTAAATAAGTTTTAAAGGTAAAGATCAAGCAAGTTTTCATGGATTTAAAATTAAAAATATTTTGTTAAAAGTTTTAATATTGATCAATTTAAAACTAAGATTTGATTTAAAACCATTGATAGAGTTTTAAAATTAATTTAAAGTGTAAGTGATTAAAAATGGAAATTAAGTTATACTTGTGATTTAACTAAATAACTTTAAATAAATTTGTAATTAGAAGTTAATCTTATGTTTAAATCAATTTTAAATTAAGGAATTTGATAAATTACTTAAAGTTAATAATAAATTGATTTCAAAGTTATAGAAGATTTTAAAATGTTAATTAAGATGAATTATTATTAATTAATTGTTTTAAAAGGTAATTAATTAATTGAAGGTTAATTTATTAATTGAAGATAATTAATTAAATAGTGAATTAAATAATTAAAGATTTATTCTTTAAATAATTAAAGGTTGATGAATTATAATTAAAGGTTAATTAATTATGGATGGTTAATTAATAAATGATTAAAGAATAATAAATCAAAATGATTTGTAATTTATCGATGTTAATTAACCATGATTAGTAATTTATAAGAAATAAATCTGATTTAATTAAATCAGACAATTAACTGACCTTGCCTATGGATGCTTGGATTATATTGGATGATTTGAATTGTTTGATATCCCTGATATATGATGCTTTGTGATACATCCTGATTTATGTTGTGATCTGTAGTTTACTTACCTATGATATATATCTGTGATCTGTGAATGAAGATAAGCGTTATCAATTATACCGCTTATCGATATATCTGTGATGATTGATGTTGCACTATTGTGTGTTAAACCCCTGGACCACACCATACACACACAAATATGGATTTCACATGGAAATCAGTTAAGTCACAGATAATTTAAATTTGATGATTTTGAAATTGAAATTTTAATTTCAATTGACTTTGAAATTGGAAATTTCGGTTTAAAGTGAAAAGCTTTTGAAATGGAATTTCAAAGATAAAATTTATTTTGAATAACTTGATTAAGTTTTGAAGTTTAAATAATTTGATTTAAACTTAAATTCAAGATTTGAAACTAGGGAAAAAAAATGTTATACCCGTTATATATGGGTTAAACTATTTTAAAATATTGATTTTGGAATGTGATTCAAGAGCTTTAACTCGTGCAAATATAATTGGATTTTTCTAAAACGAAAACTATTTGTTTTCAAATAATAACAGCTTTCATATAAGAAGTGAACTTCCAATTTGTGTTGAAAGGTTTCAAATTTAAAATGAATTGAAATGTTTTGAAAGGCTAAGAATGAATTCTTTTTGAAAGCTATGAATTGAATCTGTTTATTTTTAACAGACTTGAAATGATGATTTGTTTAAACCATTCGAAATGAAATTGAAATGTTTTAAAAGCTATAAATTGAATCTTTGTTTTAAAGATTTAACGAGTTAATCCAATTGAAACGGAAATTGTTTTGAAATCTGTGAATGGATTTTTATGAAACTGGGTGAACTTTGTGAAATAAATCTTTTTGTTTAAAAGATTTGAAATGGTAATCGATTGAAACCATTTAAAAAGAAATTGAATTATTAAGTTGTGACTTAATTGAAATCACATATCCATATGTTTTTAAGTATTGCGCTCGTTATTCGGATTAGCCGGGAAAAGACATTTGTGTCATATAACCCATTCCGAATAGTGATACGACATATATGGATAGCATTTGAAGACCGATGTTGAAGACCGGATATTTTCGAAAACAAAAGGACAACTCGTCGAATGTCTCTGCATCGACTGGCCCCGATATAGAGATTTTATCACCCTTTGTGATGGGAAGTCCGGACGGGATTGTGAATACCCGGAATTGCAAGGGCTTCGTAAGAAGTGCCTTCGGTTCTGTTCGAACCCGGAATAGACTTGTATGGATACATGTCTGACATTACACTTTGAGATATAAAACCGATTTCTTTCAAATACATATCTGTTTGGTGGCGGAGAATTTATTCTCTTAGCTTAACACCCTTCTCTGAGACGTACGAGCTCAGAGGTTATGTAGTTGAAGGTTATCAGCGATATACTCCCAATTTGGTAATGTGACATGCTGAGTGTTGCTGTGTGATGATCAGTGTTTGATCATTTGTGATATGATCATTTGTTTGATCATTTATCTTTGTGATCATAGGTTGATCATTTGTTTGACCCGAAGCATGGCTTTGTGTACAAAGCGTAGCTTTGTGGACGAGACTTCGTCGGACCTCACACCCCGGAATGGTCAAAACAGGAAAGATGCAGCAAGGTTCTAGGGAGTAGCGCCCCTTAGTGTATGTCATTCTTTCTGGATAGAGGTGGTATCATGGTATGGAGCCCAGATACTTAACCTATGTGGTTGCTGCATTATTATTCATATGTGGTTGTTGGAATCGAGGATCCTCGGGAAGATCGGTTACGATCGGGGGATGACATACGCGTGTCAGTAGTTACCTACTTTTGCAGAGGTAACCCTGCCTTGTGTTGGCAGAGATCCGGTTAGGTTCTCGGGACGTCATTCCAGAGGCGTTTCCATGTGGCAATGGGAAGTTCCTTGGCCTGACCATTTGTTGGAAATCCAAACTCCAATACGAACTTTGTACGGTATTAGTTGTAGAACCTGCCATCTACTTCTGGTGGCACCCCACTGTTTGGATGGTAGCTATAGTAGGCATAGTTCGAAATGTCTATGCTTGCTAAGATTTATATTCTACTTTCGAAATGTTTTCTGCACTATGCACTAATAATAATATCAAGATTTGATTTTGCGTAGTAAGCATCTTTGACTATCATAAGAAGAAATCTCCTCCAATTCTGCGTTTGCATTGTGTGTGTGGCGGGAGGTCTTATGGTAGTTTCATTTTCTAAAAGCATCACGAATTGACTTTAAAATTCTCTGCTATTTGTTTTAAAGATAAACTTTTTTTGTTGCTCACACCAGTCCCATGACTGATCCGGAGTTTATTGTTTCTTTCCTAAACTCTGGATGCTCAAAATTTTTCTACACGAGCAGTCTAGAGTTTGGTTTTTTAGATAATCAGATTAGTAGATTTTCTGGAGCTAGTTCAGTCTTTGGATATGGACTGCACTTGCTTATCTTTGTGCATCGTTATTAGGAGTTCGAACTATTTCTGGATTAGTGCTTTGGAGATGGAGATTATTCGCTGCTGCTGTTTTCTATTTTCTTTCCGCTGCTATTTGTTGTATCATATCTCTGATGTATATAGATATTCATTGTATCATCATTGTATCTGGATATTGTATCAGATGTTGTATATCTATATTCTTTTTCTTTTCCGCTGTGTTATTTACTTAACTGTGTTATAAGCTCCGGCGACTCGGATTTGAACGGTCGAATCTGTGGCATTCGAGTACGATGTAAAGTATGGATGTCGATTTTCGAACGGGCAAAATTCCTAGTCGTTACATTTGGTATCAGAGCTAAGGTTGAACTTTAGCTCAGGAGTATAACACGTTAAGTAACTCATTAGAGATAGAGTGAAGTAAACTCTAGAATGAGTGTATCTCTAAGATATCTGCCTGAATGTCTCAGTAAATTCTCTTACTATCCACTGATAGTGAGTATGAGTGCAAGAAGAGGACGAGATAGGTGACAAGGGAATACGACTATAAATGGTCAATACCCTGCGACAGTGGGAACAATCTTTCTCTATCAATCTTCTTTGATTCGTTTCCAAATTCTTTTGATTTCTTTGTGTCAGCTCCAGAAGAAGTTTCGGTGTGATGATAGCCCTACGAATCGTTGTAGGAAATTTTTACTTCGTATCTTCATCGGTTTCTTATCAGCTTTTCGTTTTTAAACTTTAATGAATTTGAAATTTGAAATTGAAAATTTTAAATTGAGTTAAATTGATTAATAGAATATAGGGCTAAATTGAATTGTATCAATAATATGATATTGTTTGAAACCAAAATTTGAAATTCTATTGTAATTTCTTGTGAATACCAAAGTCCGAAGAGGGACAAATTGGTATGTGTGCTGAGATATTCCGACTTGAGTTTGGAATTCATATCTTGTGTTTGAGGAATTATAGGAGATCGAATCTGTCTATCTCTATGTTGTTTTCGTGCCTACGAATTTCGAGGACGAAATTCTTTTAAGGGGGAAGTTTGTAACGACCCCGAATTTTAATTTAATTTAAATTAATAATTTATTGAATTTTTGAATAAAAATAGTAAAATAAATCGATAAAGTGAAGCGAGTTTCCCCGATTTAAATAGAAAATATATGTATATATTGGATTTAAACTGTAAATAAATGATAATAATAAATATTAAAGTAAGATAACAATAGATATTTAAACAAGGAATAGAAAATAAATTTGACAAATTCAAAAAAAAGTATATATATAATAAGATAAATTATAAAATATAAAGTAACATATAATTAAAAACAAACAACAAGAAATAGGAATAAAACAAAGTATAAACTAATGAAATAAGACAATGGAAATTTATAAAGTGTATGAAACAAGACAACAAAATGAATATGTACAAACTAAAGTGGATCAGTAAAACAAAATACAAACAAGACAAAAGATAGAATACAAAATATGTTCAAACACATACAAGAAGAATTAATCAACCTGGAAAAGCATAGAAAATAAGCAAAGGAAATAAATATACTCAAGTATAGATAAACAAAGCCAAGTTAAATATGTACACAATAAAATATCATCTCAGCCGAAATTTAGCAAGACAAAGAAAATAAAATAAAATACATAGCATAAGAGTATAGTCAACAAAGTATCAAAGCATTTAATGAAAGCAACTTCAACCATGCCCTTAGTACAACAAAGGATATCACCTTGTACAAAGTTATATCATCGTGTATAATGGTCAGCCGAAGACAAGGGAACATCATCAGCCACCATTTGAATAGAGAAATCCCTGCTAAACATTGTACTGGAAAGAAAAATAATACATTACCCAGTATACTTCTTCTTTTATATACATCAAACTTTCTTCATTTTGTTCGTTCATCAACCTGAGAAAAGAAGAAAAGAAAATATAAGAAAACAAAACTTCAATTTAAACATCAACAAACAACAAAGCAGATCATCAAAGCAAGAACAAATCAACATTCAAAACCTATCCTCTGTTCTACGTTCATTCTGCAAGGCACAGGTGAGTAACATTTTTCTTTAAAATTTAAAGGTTTAAATCCGTGCAAGTATATATGAGATATGTATGTTGTGCATATAAAATTATATGTATATATGGGAAGATTGAAAAATATGATATGCAGGCTGTTGTTCTAAAAATATATCTGTTCTCAGTTCAAAAACTCAAACTGTTGGTTTCAAAAATCATTTACTCTCTTTCTAATTAATGGTTAAACTTAGGATTCAAACAAAAGTTGTTTGTATCATTATAAACTAAGTTTAAAAATTCATTCTATATTAAAACAACTCAAAATGGTCTCTGGAAACCCAAATTATCTGGACAAACTTAAGATTTGTAAATTTTCGAATCTTTTAATTTTCGATTTCAGGTATACAAACTGAATTCTTTTACTCAAATATGATTTTTAAAACTTGAATCACAATTTTTAGGCTTAGGATTGAGGAGTAGTTTAGGGTTGTTCGAATTTCATTCTTTTAGTGATTTCTTATGAGGCACTGACTTGATGTTGTTGGGACTTCGTCTGGGGATGGAAGGACGAACAACGGTTCAGGGAAAAATAGGGTGATGGGGTGTAGTTAGTCGTGGTGGCGGCGGCGAGCTTTTGAAACTGGGAAACCTAGTTTTGTTCGAGTGTGCAAGTTGATTCGTTCTTCGCCGTTAGTCGATCGAGTGTCATGCGGGTTTAAGGGAAGGTAGAGGGGAGGTGGACGAGGCTATGGCCGGAGTTTCAGTCGATACGATGGTCGAGGTTGAGAGATCAGGCGAAGGTTCCAGGTTTGACGTGGTGGTCCAGGCTGTGTTCCAGGTTTGGGATGTTGAAGCTCGAATTCGATTTCGAGATTTTGAACATGATCTGATGATCGTGATGAGTTGCGTGGAAGATCGTCGGCGTGCTCGAGGGTAGGGTGGTGATTGGAGGTGACAATTTCGTTTGTGCATGTGCACAACGATTTGGGTTGTGTCAGTGGAAAGGAGTTTGGGGGAGACGTAGTTTTCTCGAGTTCGAATCGAAGTATCCTGCGTTGTTACTCGAAGCAACTGGGAAGTGGTGAAACCCAAAGTCGAACTCGGGAACAAATGCGTTTGGCTCGAGAGAAAAAAAAAGTTGTAAAAATAGGCTTGGGTTTGCTAAGCCTGTTACCAGGTTTCAGATTTAAAAGGAAAAGAAAATGTATATTATCTCAGGTTTTAAAAATACAACAGTTTGTTTGTTACAAAGTAAATCCTTATTCAAACAGAGTTCAAAGCATATTCCAACTAAATAAGTTTTAATGGTAAAGTATCAAGCAAGTTTTCATGGATTTAAAATTAAAAATATTTTGTTAAAAGTTTTAATATTGACCAATTTAAAACTAAGATTTGATTTAAAACCATTGATAGAGTTTTAAAATTAATTTAAAGTGCAAGTGATTAAAAATGGAAATTAAGTTATACTTGTGATTTAACTAAATAACTTTAAATAAATTTGTAATTAGAAGTTAATCTTATGTTTAAATCAATTTTAAATTAAGGAATTTGATAAATTACTTAAAGTTAATAATAAATTGATTTCAAAGTTATAGAAGATTTTAAAATGTTAATTAAGATGAATTATTATTAATTAATTGTTTTAAAAGGTAATTAATTAATTGAAGGTTAATTTATTAATTGAAGATAATTAATTAAATAGTGAATTAAATAATTAAAGATTTATTCTTTAAATAATTAAAGGTTGATGAATTATAATTAAAGGTTAATTAATTATGGACGGTTAATTAATAAATGATTAAAGAATAATAAATCAAAATGATTTGTAATTTATCGATGTTAATTAACCATGATTAGTAATTCATAAGAAATAAATCTGATTTAATTAAATCAGATAATTAACTGACCTTGCCTATGGATGCTTGGATTATATTGGATGATTTGAATTGTTTGATATCCCTGATATATGATGCTTTGTGATACATCCTGATTTATGTTGTGATCTGTAGTTTACTTACCTATGATATATATCTGTGATCTGTGAATGAAGATAAGCGTTATCAATTATACCGCTTATTGATATATCTGTGATGATTGATGTTGCACTATTGTGTGTTAAACCCCTGGACCACACCATACACAAACAAATATGGATTTCACGTGGAAATCAGTTAAGTCACAGATAATTTAAATTTGATGATTTTGAAATTGAAATTTTAATTTCATTTGACTTTGAAATTGGAAATTTCGGTTTAAAGTGAAAAGCTTTTGAAATGGAATTTCAAAGATAAAATTTATTTTGAATAACTTGATTAAGTTTTGAAGTTTAAATAATTTGATTTAAACTTAAATTCAAGATTTGAAACTAGGGGAAAAAAAATGTTATACCCGTTATATATGGGTTAAACTATTTTAAAAATATTGATTTTGGAATGTGATTCAAGAGCTTTAACTCGTGCAAATATAATTGGATTTTTCTAAAACGATAACTATTTGTTTTCAAATAATAACAGCTTTCATATAAGAAGTGAACTTCCTATTTGTGTTGAAAGGTTTCAAATTTAAAATGAATTGAAATGTTTTGAAAGGCTAAGAATGAATTCTTTTTGAAAGCTATGAATTGAATCTGTTTATTTTTAACAGACTTGAAATGATGATTTGTTTAAACCATTCGAAATGAAATTGAAATGTTTTAAAAGCTATAAGTTGAATCTTTGTTTTAAAGATTTAACGAGTTAATCCAATTGAAACATAAATTGTTTTGAAATCTGTGAATGGATTTTTATGAAAACTGGGTGAACTTTGTGAAATAAATCTTTTTGTTTAAAAGATTTGAAATGGTAATCGATTGAAACCATTTAAAAAGAAATTGAATTATTAAGTTGTGACTTAATTGAAATCACATATCCATATGTTTTTAAGTATTGCGCTCGTTATTCGGATTAGCCGGGAAAAGACATTTGTGTCATATAACCCATTCCGAATAGTGATACGACATATATGGATAACATTTGAAGACCGGTGTTGAAGACCGGATATTTTCGAAAACGAAAGGACAACTCGTCGAATGTCTCTGCATCGACTGGCCCCGATATAGAGATTTTATCACCCTTTGTGATGGGAAGTCCGGACGGAATTGTGAATACCCGGAATTGCAAGGGCTTCGTAAGAAGTGCCTTCGGTTCTGTTCGAACTCGGAACAGACTTGTATGGATACATGTCTGACATTACACTTTGAGATATAAAACCGATTTCTTTCAAATACGTATCTGTTTGGTGGCAGAGAATTTATTCTCTTAGCTTAACACCCTTCTCTGAGACGTACGAGCTCAGAGGTTATGTAGTTGAAGGTTATCAGCGATATACTCCCAATTTGGTAATGTGACATGCTGAGTGTTGTTGTGTGATGATCAGTGTTTGATCATTTGTGATATGATCATTTGTTTGATCATTTATCTTTGTGATCATAGGTTGATCATTTGTTTGACCCGAAGCATGGCTTTGTGTACAAAGCGTAGCTTTGTGGACGAGACTTCGTCGGACCTCACACCCCGGAATGGTCAAAACAGGAAAGATGCAGCAAGGTTCTAGGGAGTAGCGCCCCTTAGTGTATGTCATTCTTTCTGGATAGAGGTGGTATCATGGTATGGAGCCCAGATACTTAACCTATGTGGTTACTGCATTATTATTCATATGTGGTTGTTGGAATCGAGGATCCTCGGGAAGATCGGTTACGATCGGGGGATGACATACGCATGTCAGTAGTTACCTATTTTTGCAGAGGTAACCCGGCCTTGTGTTGGCAGAGATCCGGTTAGGTTCTCGGGACGTCATTCCAGAGGCGTTTCCATGTGGCAATGGGAAGTTCCTTGGCCTGACCATTTGTTGGAAATCCAAACTCCAATACGAACTTTGTACGGTATTAGTTGTAGAACCTGCCATCTACTTATGGTGGCGCCCCACTGTTTGGATGGTAGCTATAGTAGGCATAGTTCGAAATGTCTATGCTGGCTAAGATTTATATTCTACTTTCGAAATGTTTTCTGCACTATGCACTAATAATAATATCAAGATTTGATTTTGCGTAGTAAGCATCTTTGACTATCATAAGAAGAAATCTCCTCCAATTCTGCGTTTGCATTGTGTGTGTGGCGGGAGGTCTTATGGTAGTTTCATTTTCTAAAAGCATCGCGAATTGACTTTAAAATTCTCTGCTATTTGTTTTAAAGATAAACTGTTTTGGTTGCTCACACCAGTCCCATGACTGATCCGGAGTTTATTGTTTCTTTCCTAAACTCTGGATGCTCAAATTTTTTCTACACGAGCAGTCTAGAGTTTGGTTTTTCAGATAATCAGTTTAGTAGATTTTCTGGAGCTAGTTCAGTCTTTGGATATGGACTGCACTTGCTTATCTTTGTGCATTGTTATTGGGAGTTCGAACTATTTCTGGATTAGTGCTTTGGAGATGGACTGCACTTGCTTATCTATTTTCTTTCCGCTGTTATTTGTTGTATCATATCTCTGATGTATATAGATATTCATTGTATCATCATTGTATCTGGATATTGTATCAGATGTTGTATATCTATATTCTTTTTCTTTTCCGCTGTGTTATTTACTTAACTGTGTTATAAGCTCCGGCGACTCGGATTTGAACGGTCGAATCTGTGGCATTCGAGTACGATGTAAAGTATGGATGTCGATTTTCGAACGGGCAAAATCCGGTTCGTTACAAAAATCTAACCAAACTTCATTATGTTGCATATGAACTAGAGCTAGCTTTTCCTTTGCAAAAACATGTTTTTGGAGGCCTTAAGGCCAAGGAAATTTGGCCATGTAGGAGAGAGGGGTTTGGCCATAATCTAAAAGGAAAGGTGTGGGTTAGTTTTGGCTAAGTGGAAGTGTAGAAAGGAAGGAGGAGTGGTAAATAAAGAAAGGAGAGATTTTTAAACAAGGTTTCCATGATTTAAAATTGCATAAAGCTAATATTTTTTAAACTTTAAACTTCATGGAAGCCATGGAAAAGTTATGAAGAGGATGGAGAAACTTTTTTGGCAAGTGAAAATGAAGTGAAAATGTGAGTGAAAATTGAGAATTTGATTTTACATAAAACCACATAAAAAAATTACTTAAATACCCTAAAAGTACATGCCCTTCATTCAAACCTTGCCACATCACCCATTGTCCCCTCCCCCTCATTTTCCACAAAATTCTTGTCCCCCATTTTTTTGAGCCAACATGTATTAAATGCTAAACGTACTTATGTTTAGACATGTTATGGCATGTTTCTTAAGATATGTTCCATTTAAATGTTTTTCATTTTATTTTAAACTGCATAAAAGTCATATCAACTTATATACTTAAGTATATATATGCATAGACACTCAGCTGAGTTATAAATTTTGTGCATTTATATTTATATACATTACTTTTATCGTGGCACTATTCAAGGCAATTACTTAGCCTTTTTCATTAAACCAACCACAGTCTTTCATTCGGAACATTTCCAACTTAAAAATTCTTAATATGAATTTATTATTGTAATATTATACTCAATATCACTTATAAGAATTTAAGTCCGAAACATTCCTTCATAAGGAGTTCACTGTTTCTGTAAATAATTCTCTAATATTATATAAATACACGAGAACACCTCAAAAATAAAAATTTAGTGATATCAATTTGGATTTGATATTTGCTTCAAGTGTCAAAAACATAAATAAATCACGATATCATAGAAAACATAACATGTATGATAATTCATTATGTCAATGCATAAGGAACTCATCTCACAGGTTCTGTATTAAACAATTTATTAAAGTGTCACATATCGATTTGGTACGTTCCCAATATCTTTTTTACTCACCAAAAAAACATCAATTACACATCCAACGTTGAGTATTAAAACAATTAAGGCTAATTTTAATACAAGTACATCTTTAAAATCAGTAATGTGTTGATGGACACATCCCTTCAACATTTCTCATTTAATTTAGTCTTCCTCATAAAGACACAATCGCGGTTGATGGACACATCCCTCCAGTTATGACTACCAAAACCATATTTTGATAATGTACTTGGAATTCATTTTCGGATCTTCGCATTATATCATATAATAGAGTCAACACTCTTAATGGTTTAACTAAACAACCGAGAATTGTATATTTTCGATATTGATAAGAAACTCATAATTTCTCTTCAATATGCGAGAATACTTATTAGACACTCTAATGCGATATGTTCATTTCATTTCATTTCAAGTAATCGATTTTATCTTTGGACCGTATCCAATTCTATTTTACTATCAATAATTTCTCAAAGAAATTCCTTCACAATGAAGTTGGTATTTCTTGAAACAATAATTATTTCTTAGTGCAATGGAACAGGTATTCATAAACACTTTATGAATCACCTTTTATATAAAACTGATTAGTTTTTAGTTTACAAAAATTATGTTCAAAACATAAATATGTCATCCAATGGCTGATTTTCCCAAACTCCTTTTGGGAAGATTCATACATGATCCCTCACGCACAATTATTACATGCAGACTTTTGACTCGCACAACCTGCAAATTTCTTAGCCTAGGATATGTTGGGGTTTCTTATAACCCTTATCTTGTATGATTTGTAAACTATTATTTGGATGAAATAATATTAATCTTGTGTCCTACTCTTAAGTACATGACTTTATAGAAAGAAATTAACTCAACTTCACTCACAATTAATCGTACATTGTAAGACAAAGTGCGATTATTTCTTATCGATACATCGTTATGATTACAGTGGAGAGTGACATTTGAGATTGAATCTTTATTCATTTTTAGGTACGTTCGGAATGTTTCCCAATTTACTCACCCATTTGATCAAATCGGGTCATTCCTATCACATGTTACATTGTTTACTTCTGTTGTATATTCTATCAGTTTATATAGGCATACTACATATGTCATGTCCACGTCGGCGATAACTCATAGGTGAATATGACAAAGTACGTGGAACCATTTCGGTATTAATAGACTTATGATTGCATACATTTATATATATCAATCCAAAAAGTTCATCAAATATTATGATGCTCCTATTAAATGAGTGCATTGCCCTTAATTGTTTGAGATATAATTACCCAGTATTATATGATTCATAATCATCATATAATAATATTATTTCTCCAAACTACGTCTTATTTAATATAACGACCCAGAATTTTAGTCAATTGATTTTGAAATATTTAATTGATTTTAAATATTGAATTATTATTTCTATAAGTTAAATAGCTTAAATTTAAAATATAGGGATTTATTTTAATAGTAAGTTTTGTCAATTGGAATAGTAATTTAAAATATTTGGATTATTTAAATAATTGAAACCTTGGTTTAAATGTGAAATAAAGTGATTTCGAAATCTTATTTGGACTTAGTATAAATAAGAATGATGATAGTAGACTTTTAAATTAGAATTCAAAAGTAACTAAAAAGTGTTTGAAATTGTTTTAATAATAACTCGTTTTAATTAACATGTGAAATTATCATTTCGAGGCACTTTCTCGGATTTTGACGAAACCAGTGCCATTGGATCCTTAATGATGAATTATTATATGCCAACAAATTTAATGACGATCAGAAGTATCGTGTGGTCATATAAGTTAGAAACACATGTAAATCAATTATAGAAATTTTTATAATATGATTGGGTTTGAAAAGTTAACTTCTGCATGCGATCGAATTAGGTCTCGAAACTAGTTCTTTTGGGTTCGGAATGGTGGTATTTAGTATAGAACATCTGGCGGCATGCCTCGATTGGAGTTTGAGAATTTCGGCCACGTAAAATTAGATATATTGAATTAAATATTATGCACACATCAATTCTAAGGCCATGCCCACATCTATACAGCCCATACTTTACCCATACCTTCTACTACTCAGATCATACCTTCACTTCCCTATAAAAAACTCGATTGAACCATGCAAAACAAATTTGAAAATTTGAATTAAAATCATCTCCTCATCCAAAGACCATGCTCGATCGGAGCCACTCATGGCCAAATCAGGCAAAGTTATCAACTATAGTTTTATTTGCATCAAGATGGCGAGTGCAATCAATGTGGGATCGTCGTGGTTCGTTGCGTGGCAGCCGCAGTTTGTAGTTGATTGTCGAATCTACTTTTGAGAATTCCGGCAATTCCAGGCAATTTTAGGTGATAGGGTCTGAAGGGGAAATGTCGAGGAAGGGGAAGGCGAGGAGTTGGCGAAGTTTGGTGGCTAATGGTGGACTACGATGGCGGCTATGGAATTTTGAAGTCATGTCATTTCTTGGCCAAATTCAGGCAATTAGCAGTGTTAGACGAGGCAATACTGTGCTGGGCGGCAAGGCTGGGTTGGGGCTTCGATCAGACCTAGGCAGCACTGTGCTGGGTCGGGGCTTCGATCAAATTTGATCTGACCTGGGTCGGGGCTTCGATCTGAACACTTAGAGGAAGATTATTTACATGGTAAAGAAGTTTTATAAACGGTTCGATATTTATAAACAAATTTTAGAAATGGGTTTATAGATTTATAAGTGTAGTTTTATAACTAGTTTTATGGATTTATAAATAGTTTATAAATGACTTGAGAAATGATCTAGAAATGTTTATAAATGGTTTTAGAGATTTATAAATAGTTTATAAATGATTTTTGAGATTTATAAAGAAGTTATAAATTATTTTAGAATTGTATAAAAAGGGAAAATCTTTCTCAGTTTTGTGAATATACTTATACCATTAAGATAAGTATATGGATATTTTTCCAAGTATTGAAACAATAGGGATTTATGGGCATATCTTTGTAAAGGTATTTTTATACAAGTAATTTACAAAGTAATTTTAATTACTTAAAAGCTTAATTAAAGATGTAGGGGTTGCTTATGTGTTTAACCAATGTTGGTCTTCCCATTTGAAATAAATCCCTGATTTGGATGTGTGTTTGTGGATAGTTAAATAACAGACTGTCAAATATGGACCCAAAATGTAACTTCGGAAATATCTAGGAGAAACACGTAAGTTATATGGCATAGTTGTAACAACCGAGATTTTCGACTCTAGAAAATCGACACTAATACGTCCACTGTATTGCATGTCGAGCAATCGAATGTCGGAAAACCCGATTGTTAGGGGCAAAGAAGAAAGAAGAAGATAAGAAGAAAGATAAAAGAAAACTAAACAACACAGAATCTCATAGCGGAACGAATAATCTATAATATATAACAAATCTTTACAGAAAGAAGAAATGTAATATACATACATCATCAGAGTAAACTTAACCTATTTCGGCCTGGACGGTTATAGCAATATGTCCTCACAATTTGCTAATAATTAAAATAACCAATGCAGTGGAAAATAAACATATACGTGAATACGCCTTGAAGTCCTCCAACTCACCTCCTAAGTTCCAAAGCATCCAAACTAAATCAGTAATATGCTCGGTTTGACCCAAGCATTATAATAAAATAACACCCGAGTCAGTCTGGGAAATCAGCGTGAGAAAACACACCCAACTGGATTTTAAAGTTATAAAAAACCTTTGAAATCAAAAGTATCTTGTAAGAACATGCCGCACATAAACATGGTCAGGTTTTTACCATACGATAATCAAACCATTTCATATGAAATTCTCTGATATTATAATAGTGTCTAAGATACAAATACTTATTAATCATAGCCGAAATTGTTACATTGATTAAATTCCAGCATAATAGGTATATAACTGAAACCGTAAAGGCTCATATTGGAGATTTAATTCCATACAATGACTGGGCTACTGGGGTATCGTCCGTCACAGTGCATCTCTAGACAAAATAACATCGAGGACCACTGCAACGACCCGGTATTTCACTACTTTGATTGTGAATATTTAATTAATTTTAATTATTCAATATATAGGTTTTATAGTAAAAATAAAACTCTTTTACATAATTAATAATGATAGTGATATAGTTTTTAAAATGTGTTTACAAAATATATATATTTCGATGAAAAACAGAAAATGTGACCGGAAACCGTTTTCCAAATTTTCGACATTTCGTCGTATAAAAGTTGTTTGAAATGTTGTGCACGCTTTGTGTATATATGCACACATATATAAATTATATAATATGGTTTAAGGAACTATATTAAGGTTGATAAACTTAATTAAGTTAAGTTAAACATCGACGTGACGCTTTGGCAACTAATAAAAAAATAGAATATCACATCTCAAGCAGACAAGAAGTACAAAGGCTAGTCAAATCAATGCTTACATGTTCCCTAACAAAGGAATTTCAAAATTTATGAGGGGAACATGGATGTGACATGTTGGGTGAGGTGGCATTCGATTTGTGGTGGGTATGGTAAAGGGGCTTTATGGTAATTTAGTTCATGCATTGTGTATATAAGCAAACACCTAACATTTCTCCCACTTCTTTCATTCATTTTCCATTTCATCTCCATTCTCTAAAGCTTTCTTAGGCTTTATAAAAATTTTCCTATGGCTTCTCTTTAGGTTTTAAAGAGAGAGGAGGAGGAAAAATAGAGGAAAGGCGAAAAAAATTCTAAAGTTCAAAGTGTTTAAAACTCCTCTTTTCAATTTCGAAATCCTCCATTTTACCCTAGCTTCCATCGGCTGTAACCTCCTCTAACCTTACCCAAATCACGATTTTCTTTTATTCAAAGCATGTATAATTCCAATGGCTACAACTTTTTAGTTTTCTACTTTTTCTGATTTCGAGCTTAGATACTCCAAAAATCCATTTTTTCGAGAGTGTTTTTTTAACCTAGATTATGAAGTCCGAAAATTCCATTCACCGTTTTGACCATAACTTCCTCAAAAATTATCCAAATTGAGTAATTTTTTTAAATGATAGAGGAAAGAATTATCTAAAACTTTTCTATTGACTACCTTTTCAAATCCCGAGAATAAATGGTCCAAAAATCGAGAAGAAAATGGCTTATTTTTGAGTGAATTTCGTGGTTTTCCAAGCTTTCCGAACTCTAAAGTATTTCAATTTTCCAAAATTTTTGGTGAGTATACTTCTTAACTCTTTGGGGAGAATTTACTTATATATATATATATATGTGTTGGTTATGTGGTTATATATTTATATATATAAATGTTTGGTTTGGATTGTGATATTGCTTAGATTGTTGGTTATAAAAAGGTTGTGATTGCTGGTTATGTTTGGTGAAGATATGATTCAGTATATATGAACTTGGATATGTCATATGTGTTAATCTTGTCTTTAAGCTAAAGCAAGTTAGCATGCGAACTAGTTAGTAAAGTGAAATTATGGGTATCCATAGCGATATTCGCTATGAATGCAGTTCGCTTAAAATTTCGATTTTTGCAAAGTTTGTCTTTTATACTCAAATTGTTTTGTGAATATTTTATAAACTAAATAATAATGTTTTTAAAAGTTAATTAAGGATTTAATAATTAATTGTTAATTAATTAGGTTTTATTAATTAATAATTAATTAAGTGTTAACAAGGTTTATTAATTTTAATTAAATTAAAGATTAGTTCTTAATTAATTATGTTTTAAAGTTAAGATTTATTTTAATTTAATTATTAATTAAGTCAATTAATCATGAGTTAAGTATATGGTTTATTTTTAATTAATTATTACTTATGTATAAGATTAATTATTAATTGTTATTAATCAAGTGTTTAATTATTTTAAATTATAAATTATTTAAGTTTTAAATGATAATAAATTATTTATTTAAGGTTTAATTTATTATTTAAGTTTTAATTAGAGATTATTATTTTTATTAATTAAAATTAATTAATATTCAATAATTAATGAAGGTTTAAATTATTATTTAATAATTGATGAAGGATTAATTTGGGTTTAATTAATAGTTAATTATTATTTAACTATTTAATTAAATTAAGTTAAGATTCAATTAAAACTAATTATGATTTAAATAAGGATTTAACTTATAATTAATTATTTTTAAAAATGTTTTTTTAAGTTTTAAATCCTTCGGTTTCCAAAAGTAAAATTGTTTAAAGGTACTTCTTTTCAAAGATGGAATTGAATACAAGTGATTCAAGTGTCTATACCATTAAGAAATCATATAACTATGAATGAGTTATAATGTAGATTGTTGGATTGTTTAGACATGTGATAGTAGAATAAATCCCCGTTCTGCTATAAATTGGTTGTTTGTTTGTTGAGTTGTTTGGACATGTGTTAGTAAAATAAATCCTCGTTCTGCTATAAATTGTTTGTTTGTTGTTTGTGTGGACATGTGTTAGTAGAATAAATCCCCGTTCTGCTATGAATTGGTTGAATGGTTTGGACATCTGTTTAGCATGACAAATCACCATCCTGCTATTATGTTATTTGGATATGTATATGCTAGTTAGTTTATATTGACATGTTATTCCCTGATTTGGATATGAGTGTATTTACATATATGTTGATCTATGTAAATAACTGTTAAGTGAATTGAAATGGAAATTGAATGGTAACTTAAAATAGTACCACTGGGATTGCTAGGCCTCTTTTCGGGTTACTAAAGTATGTTTTTGAATTAACTTTGTTTCTTTAATCAATTTAGGTTTAAAGGTTATAAATGATTTTTAAATTTTATTATTATTTTATAAAATTATTTTTAAATAATATCTTGTTTTTTCAAAAGGGGTTTATTAAATAATAGGTTTTGCCTAAAGTGATTTACAAATAGTATCTTTAAAATGGTATTTTATAAAGGAGATTCTATAAAGGAATTATGAAGGAAGAATTTTAAATAGTTTTAAAAATAGAATGAGATTTTATAAATCAATTTAGGTATTTTTGAAAGTAGTTTTATATCTAGTTTGAAAACTTTTAAGTGGTTTGAAATGTGAAGGGAACTTATAAAAAGAATTTTTATAAGGAATACGTAAATGTGTTTTATAGGAGGTGATGTTTGTGAAAGGGAATTGTTTGGCTATTTAATATGGAATTTTGAGGAAAGGGAATTTCCAAAATGTTTTGGTAAATACTTATATTGTTTTTTTAAGTATAAAGGAATGTTAAGGGTTTGGGGAAGTGTTTTGAAAGGATCTTTAGATCAAGTTTATAAGTGATTTTATTAATTAAAGATTAATTAATAAAGGCTTAGAGGATCCCATATGGAATCGAATCAATGTTGAATGATTGTTATTTAATAGTTAAATAACCGACTATCAAATCTCGACCAAAATGTAACTTTGGAAGTAACTTAGAGAAACATGAGAATTATATGGTACAGTTACCGTCGAAGGTGCTATACTGTACGTATAAACTCGTTTCGTTCTTCTAGGGTGAATGATAAGGAAATCCGTCCACAAACGGTTAGAAGGTGAACTCCGCTCTTATTTTTTGTCTGTTTAATTCCTAAAGAACTGGGTTTGAGTTTATCGGAAATATCGAAAGTTGTTTAGAGAGATGTGGATTGGATATGTTATCCAAAAACCACTTCAACCTAACTCAAGCATTTTGAAATTAAGATACCTTGAAGCATGGGATTGAAGACAGAGCCATTGAAGTGAAAGGACTGCTTGGTACTGATCCTGAGGGTGATTACAAAATGGATGTAGTAGAAGTAGTGCCTTCTATTTGTCCTTATCCTGGACAATGTGTGTGGATGAATGCTAGCATTGCATTGATGCCTGGAGGGCAGTGTTAGCATTCCAAGTAGGATTGTTATTCAAAAGGTAAAACGTAGCCTCAAGCCTCATCAACCGGGAATGACTAAGGACCAGGGGAGATGCAGTAAGGCTACGTGGGTCGCACCCATAAGGGTATGTTGTCACCCTTTTAAATACATCTATATATTTATGAATTAGTTGTACATGAGATCTCTGTTAAAAGGCTTGCAAAGCAACCGGGGTGATGACATATTCAGTACTATCTAGTAAGGGGTAGGCCGGTCTTGTGTTAGCAGGGGATCCAAACGAGGTCCTTGGTACATTTTCTAGACGTGTACAGTGATAAGTGGTACCCCAATGCCTAGTCATTGTATGGAATCCAATCTCCAATATGTGCCTTTACGGTTTTGCTTGTAGAACCTAGTGTGATGGAATTTAATAATGGTAACAATTTCGGCTATTTTCATATATTTATTTTGAATGCTTAGACATTATTATAATATCACTGGATTTTCTATAAAAAAATGTTTTAGTTATCGTAAGGTAAAAACCCATCCGCGTTTATGTGCGACGTCGTCTTACGAGATACATTTGATTTCAAAAGGGTTTTAAAACATAATAATTCAGTTGTTTGAGTTTACTCACACCAGACCCATGTCTGACCCAGAGTTTTATTTTCTTTCCACAAAAATCTTAGGTGCTCAAATTTTTATGAGCAGCCAAGTAGTCCAGATTTCTACGGATTCATTTTTAGAGGATCTCGGAGCAGGAGGCTTCATCGATAGCTAGTTATTATCTTGTTTTCCGCTGTATATTATGTACTCTATATCTGGTGTATAAGGACAGACTGTTATAACTGTCTTAGGTTAGAATTGTATTCGCGTAACTCTAATGCATTATTTTTGAGATGACTTTGTAAAATATTATGTGATTAATATATGTTATTCCGTTGCGTTGTGAGACTCCATGATTTTTTTTTCTATCTTCTATCTTCTCTTTCACCCTTAACAATCCGCCTTTTTGTTCAATTTGAGTTGACATGTGTGGTTTATTGCCAACTTAAACTGTACAGAAAAGTGGGTCGTTACAACGTGGTATTAAAGCGCAAGGTTAAGCGAGAACCTTGGCCCTGGTGGGGTAAAATCATTTAAGATCGGGTAAATGAGACCCTAGAATGAGTATGAGTGTATTATATATAAGAGCGCATATTTGTTAGTGATATAAAATGTTTTATATTGATGTGATTTATCTGTTGGGTAGCTTAAGAACTCTGGTCGAGGCGTAGGACGCCACGATGTCGGTAGGGGTTCCTAAACACTTAAACATGGCAAACTGACATAATATTGTTTTGAAATTGGTTAAATGAAATAATTTTACCTCGAAATATATTTTATATATAAAGAATGATTTAAAAAATAGTATAATTTTTTGAGGTGTTGTTTGCTAAGAGATAATAATATTTTATTATTATCATATAGGGTTTGCTTAGTCATGCTCGTCCGGTTTGAGCATTGACTATTGTTAGTGTGTATAGGTAGCTTTCCTTTTTAAGATTTGGGTTGGGTAAGTAGAAATAGGGAAAATATTTAAGCGAACACCTTGTGAATTAAGTTTCACAATTTGACTATAAGGCGTTTGATTGGTAATGTGGGGTTAAATATGATTTAATAAAATATTTTATTAAAATCTAGAATATTTGAAATAAATATTTGGAAAATTTTTATAAAAGTTGATTTATAAAAATGGATTTATTGGAATGTGTCTTGGATTAAAAAGAATTAAGGTGAAAACTTGAGAACTTAAATCCTAGTGCTTTTGAAAAATGGTTTTCAAGGTTTTGAAAGATAATAATAGTATTATTTGAAAACAATTTTGGTTTAAGAATAAAATTTTACGAGTGAACATGTTAAGTAAAAGGTGTTTTCTTTGGATTGGTTAGGGGGAATGAGTTTTGACTGTTTTGTGATGATCGGAATAATCTTCTAAGTGACGATCAGATGTTTGCCTAGGTGAACGTTGTAGTGCACTTAGTTAATTATTCTCTTTACCATTGTACAATCGAAACAAGTTCAACCCGAACAAACCCAGAGTAAGTTGGTGATAAATGTTTTGTTGGAGAATGTAAAAAGTGTCGTTTCAAAAATGAGATTTTGAAAAAAAGAAATATTTTAAGTTAACTGGTTCGAGTGGCTCGAAAATAACTTAAAATTGGGGAAGAGATGTTTTCGGATGGTAAACACTTCTCTTGAGTATTACCCTTGTTGGTAAGGGAGTGTATGATACTGTTTGGTAGTACCCAGTTACTTAGTATCCTTTTGGAGTTACTCGGGCTATATCTATATATTTGTATGATTTAAAATATAGAGTTTCATTTCAAATTTTTTTTGAATAAAAGCGGGGTATTTGGATCTTGAGTTTTCTTAAGGAGAAAAATTCAAAATGGAATAATGGAATCAGATAAGGGTATATACTCATAGGTTGTAGTGGAGTATTATCCAAGTTGAAACTAAAAGTTGTTTATGAAGTATTTTCATAAATGATTTAGTGAGAATAGAATGGGTATTAGGGAGAACCAATTAAGTAAGTGCGTAGGTTGGACATAGATCATTTCTCTTTTCATAGAGTTTTGATCTAAGATTTGAGTATATGACTTTGAGGTGTTTGCACCGTTTTGAATAAGGATCTATTACTCAATTTTTGATAGCGAGCACTTGATGAGGATTTTTGATATGGGACTAATGTTTTCTATCGTAGTTACGACTATGTAAGGAGAACAGAGGTTCCTAATCAAGGAGCCTAATCGGAGTCCGCACTAGAGAATCGGGTAAGCGATACTAGTTTGAAAGTGAAGTTATGTATTCGAGTTATGATCGAATCAGACTTGATATAAAAATGATCTATGTACATCATATGGACTGATGTATAGTTTTAAGTATTTTCTGGGATAGGTTGAGTTGTAATTTCAGGGATGAAATTCTTTTAAGGGGGAAGAATGTAACGACCCGGGATTTCACTACTTTGATTATGAATATTTAATTAATTTTATTTATTCAATATATAGGTTTTATAATAAAAATAAAACTCTTTTTAATAATTAATAATGGTAGTGAAATAGTATTTAAAATGTGTTTACAAAAATATATAGTTCGATGAAAAACAGAAAATGTGACCAGAAACCGTTTTCCGAATTTTCGACGTTTCATTGTATAAAAGTTGTTTGAAATGTTGTGCACACTTCTATATATATATATATGCAAAACATATATAAAGTATATAATATGGTTTAAAGAACTATATTAAGGTTAATAAACCTAATTGAGTTAAGTTAAACATCGACGTGACGCATTGGCAACTAATAAAAAAAATATAGAATGTCACATCTCAGGTAGACAAGAAGTACAAAGGCTAGTCAAATCAATGTTTACATGTTCCCTAAAAAAGGAATTTTGAAATTTACAAGGGGAACATGGATGTGATGTTGGGTGAGGTGGCATTCGATTTGTGGTGGGTATGGTACACGGGGCTTTATGGTAATTTAGATAATGCATTGTGTATATAAGCAAACTCCTAACATTTTTCCCATTTCTTTCATTCATTTTCCATTTCATCTTCATTCTCTAAAGCTTGCTTTGGATTTATAAAATATTTCCTATGGCTTCTCTTTAGATATCAAAGAGAGAGGAAGATGGAAAAAAATAGAGAAAGGCAAAAAAAATTCTAAAGTTCAAAGTGTTTAAAACTCCTCTGTTCAATTTCAAAATTCCTCTATTTTACCCCCAACTTCCATCGACTGTAAAATCCTCTAACCTTTCCCAAATCTTGATTTTCTTTTTTTCAAAGCATGTATAATTATAGTGGCTACAACATTTGGGTTTTCCACTTTTTCTGATTTCGAGCTTAGATACTCCAAAAATCAATTGTTTTTCGAGAGTGTTTTTTAACCTAGATTATGAAGTCCAAAAATTCCATTCACCGTTTTGATCATAACTTCCTCAAAAGTTAATACAAATTGAGTAATTCTTTCTTTAAATGATAGGGTAAAGAATTAACTAAAACTTTTCTTTTGACTACTTTTTTAAATTCCGAGAACAAATGGTCCAAAAATGGAGAAGAAAATGGCCTATTTTTGAGTGGATTTCGTGGTTTTCCAAGCTTTCCGAACGCTAATGTATTTCAAGTTTCCAAAAATTTTGATGATTAAACTTCATAACTTTTTGGGAAGAATTTAATTATATATATATATATATGTTGGTTATGTGGTTATATATATATGTTGGTTTGGATTGTGGTATTGTTTAGATATGTTGGTTATAAAAAGGTTGTGATTGTTGGTTATGTTTGGTGATGATACGACTTGGTATATATGAACTTGGATATGTCGTATGTGTTAATCTTGTCTTGAAGCTAAAGTAAGTTAGCATGTAAACTAGCTAGTAAAGTTAAATTAGGGGTATCCATAGCGATAGTCGCTATGGATGAAGTTCGCTTAAAATTTCGATTTTTGCAAAGTTTAGTTTTTATACTCAAATTATTTTGTGAATATTTTATAAACTAAATAATAATGGTTTTAAAAGTTAATTAAGGATTCAGTAATTAATTGTTAATTAATTAGGTTTTAGTAATTAATAATTAATTAATTGTTAACAAGGGTTATTAACTTTAATCAAAAAAAGACTAGTTCTTAATTAATCATCTTTTAAAGTTAAGATTTGTTTTGAATTAATTATTAATTAAGTTAATTAATCATGAGTTAGTATATGATTTATTTTTAATTAATTATTAATTTAGAATAAGATTAATTATTAATTAGTTATTAATCAAGTGTTTAATTATTTTAAATTATAAATTATTTAAGGTTTAAATCCGTAATTTAATTATATACGGGTAGATATCATTTCGATCCGCAATCCCAAATTCAATTCAAATGAAAATCGCTTCGGTTTATCATTTCAACCCATAACGAAATTCTCCTATTCTAAAGTCCGTTCGGGTATGTATCATTTCAACCCATAGTGAATTCTATACTAACAGGGAACTTTCAGAGTGATAACAGACATGATAATAATATAACAGGCATATATCGTTAACAACAATAATATAAACAATAGGATATGGTGTCATATCCTACAGGTGAACAGTTACAGACAATAGCATATATAACAAATTAAATAACTACAGCAGCATATTTCAATGGTCGTTTCAATTGAAATCAAATTTAATAAATATAAGAACATTAATCGTGAGTGATTGCTCACCTTTCGAGGTTAGAGGATAGACAGAGCAATGAGCTACGATTTCCAAAGCAATGCTAGATGGACACGATTCGATGAAGAAAATGGGCACGACGGACAAAGCTGATAGATTGGAAATCAAGGACCAAATCAGTTTGATATAACAGAGGGAGAAAAAAATGTATACTATATTATTATTAATATTTTATTAAAAATCAATATGACAATTTTACAATAAAATAAAATAAAATATATATATCAACAAAGGTATATTCAACATCATATGGTAATCAAAATATAATATATATTAATATAGCACAAGCTTATACTATAGAACCGGCTTATAATAAACTAACATATACTTTAATATACAGCCATATATAACTTTGAAATCCACAACATATTTATACCCATTTATAAGCTGATATATATATATACACATATGTGTGTGTGTGTGTGTGTATATAGACAACAGATTTACTAAACCAATTCATTTTATACAACTTACCAAACTATAACTTCATATACAACAACTTATTTAGTATAATACTTTAAACAAAACATATTTATATATATATATATATGAAAAACAGTAAATAGCATAAATATCACATGCATACTTTATAACTTTATGTGCAGATAAATACTTATTGATATGCGACCCAGGTAAAATAGTATACAAACTATGTATATATATAACTCAGAAAACAGATTACAGATGAGTAAGTTTATATAAACATATATATATTCAATGAAAACAATATTGCAAAAATCCAATATACCTTTAAATCAAAATATCTACGAATATACATATGGTTATAGCAACCGAATATACATATATAGAATTTGCCTACTATATAATATATATTACTGGTGCAGATATATACATACCGATAGAAATAAACGATCCAAAATCTAACTATACATAACCTATATGTTACTCATAGCCCATAGGAACATCTTCCATGCAAACATACCACACATAATATGCATACAAATACCTAACCTTCAAATATATTTCATGTTATAAAAATATAGTTTTTATAAAAACTGTCAAAGTATATACAGCCGACCATAACTTATAAAATTTACATATATATATAACAGCCGCAAATCCAATATATATATCATTACTTACATATTATATAATATATAAGGAAGAAGAGATGGGGGGTCGAGCACTGTGGGGTGGCGGTGAGAGGGAAACGGGGTCCGGTGATGGAGTTTTGCAGGCAGGGATGACGAGGCCATATGCAAATGAAGGATGGTCACGTGAATGAGCAGGGCTTGAAGAATTTAAGCTACAGGAAGAGAAGGCATTAATATAATTATTTTGAAATGAAGTCACAGAGCCAACTAGAAGAAAGAGAAGAGATTTTAGGAAGAGTGAAATGTAGATCTAAAAGCAAGCTTTTGAAAATATATTGGGCAGAGTGAAACGTAAGAAATAAATAAAAGCAACGGAAAAGGAAAGGAAATGGAATAGTAAAATATTTAAAGCAATTAATTGCTTGATTGGACAGCACGTTCAAACTTTAAAACCAAAGGAAGAAATAAAGTCATTGTTTATGGTACCGTTACAACGAACAGTTTATCGTTTCTGTTGCGTACCGGACCTCAAAATACAGAAATAAATATACCGCAAAGATCAGCATGACGAGACGATCAGAACGGTATACAGATATCAGGATCATCCGATCAAAAAGTCGATACGGACATTGATATACGCTGCTATTCCGTACGGAAAAATTCAAACGGAGCTAGAAACGTCCAAAATTTGCGAAATGAATTACGCATTCTTATTCAGAGTGTTCTAAATAAATTTTCTCATGTTGACATATTTAGGTTTCGGAAAACTTTTAGATTCAGTTGTTATTAACTGATTTAAATTTAAATAAAATTACTCAATAAAATAAACTTCAATATTATCTGATGAAAATTTACCATTTGCTATCTCTAAATAGACGTGTTACAAATATTAAATTTTCAATTCAAAAGTTTTAATTTAAAATTTCACAAAATTTCAGTTAATTATGTTATTAAAACAAACAGTCTCACTAGATACCTTTGTTTTTCAAAGGATCTTGATAACCTTAATAATTCAAATTGAGTGTGTTTTCTCACGCTGGTTTTCCAGACTGACTCGGGTGTTATTTTATTATAATGGTCGGGTCAGACCGAGTATTACAAATACATGATAGAACGCTATGGAGCTCGGGAGACGAGCTGGATGATGAAGACGTATTACACGTATTTGATTTTATTCCGCTGTGTATTGTAGGTTGTATATTCAGCATTTGTGAGGACAAATTATTATAATTGTCCAGTATTGAGTTATTGATGTGTTGTACTCTGATGATGTAATGTGTAAATAACAGTTGTAGTTTTTTTTGTATAAAGACATGTTATTGTCTATTATATATTGTTCCACTGCGATTGTGAGATTCTGTGTTGTTGTTTCTGTTTCTTCTTCTGCCTCTTTCTTCTTTTCCTCTAACGATCTGGTATTTCCGGCACTCGATTGCTCGGCATGCTATACAGTGGACGTATTGATGTCAATTTTCGAGGGTCGAAAATACGGTTCGTTACACTTGGTATCAGAGCTAAAGGTTAAGTGAGAACCTTGGCTTTGATGGGATAACTCATTAGAGATAGGGTTAGTAGTACCCTTGAATGAGTTTGAGTGTATTAATAGATATGAGCGCGTATTTGTTAGTGATATAAAAACTGTTTTATATTGTGTTGATTGATCTATTGAGTGGCTTATGGATTCTGGTCAATATGAGTAATTAACGTTATTGATAGGGATCTCTAAACACTTGAACATAACAATTCGACATAGTATTGCTTTGAAATAGGGTAAATGAAATAATTTTACCTAGATTTCTTTTATGAAAGAAATAATTTTTCATAAATTATTATAGCTAGATATGGTATGCTTGGTTGTTAGAAAATGATAATATTAAACCATTATCATTTGTTGTTGTGGTGATTGAATAAAAGTTGAAATTATAATCAAAAGTTAAGAAATAATTTCATATAAAAAAAAGGGATTTTGTAAATGTGGTTTGTAAATGTGATTTAAAAATTGATATGGTTTATAAAAACGATTTATAAAGGATTTAAAAGATGGAAATTTGGGAATTCAATTCCCATTGGTTTTGAAATGTTTTTCAAAGTCTTGGAAAATAATAGTGATATTATTTGAAGAATATTTTTGAATTGTAAATATTTAAAAGGAGTTTTAAAGGAAATAAAGGGACAGTTTGGCACAGGTCCCTAACAAGTTTCAAAATACACAAAAACCCCAGTAAAAAAAGTTTGTAAATTTGGTCCCTAGAATTAAGTTACTAAATAATGGCATACATTTATGCAATTATTCACTGGATAATTGCGGACATTTATGCAATTATATCAAAAAATTGCTGACATTTCTGTAATTATTCACTGAAAAATTACGGAAAATTCCGCAATTATTCAATAAAAAATTGCGGTAATTTACGCAATTTTTTCAAAAAATTGCGTGAAATTCCGCAATTATTCACCAAAAAAATTGCGGAAATTTCCGCAATTATTCACCAAAAAATTGCATAAATTTATGCAACTTTTGGATATAATTGCATAAATGTCTGCAATTATTCGGTGAATAATTGCATAACTGTATGCAATTACTTAATGAATTAATTCCAGGGACCTAATTTACATACTTTTTTTACTGGGGTTTTTGTGTATTTTGAAACTTATTAGGGACCTGAGCCTAATATTCACGGAAATAAAAGCGCTGAACTCACTTCGGTCGTTGGAAAATAATTTCGATGATGACTGCAGTATCATCGACGTTCATTTTCGAGTTTCCAAAGGAGGAATTACTACCTAAATGATTAGCAATTGGAGTTTTGTTTGGCAAAACTATTTTTGTTTAAAATGCAAAAAGGGATGATTTGACATATCAAGGAATTTGTGTATATATATACATATGATTTCTAAAATGATTTGAAATACTTAGAACCAAAAATGTTTAAAACTCTGGGATTTTGATTTCCATGTTTATTGGAAGTATGAGAAAATAAGATTGAACTTATAAAATCTGGAAAGCAAAATTGAAATGAATCTTACCTTAAGGTAAGTTTAGTAGAGTGGATAAAATTGAATGTGGAAACGAAGAATAAAATTTAACTTAAGAGATGTTAAATGAAAGTGAGCGTGATAATGGAATAAATTAGTAAAGTAAACTAATTAAATGAAGTGAATTGGAAGAAGAAAAAATTATTGAATGGAATATGAATAAGTTGATAACTTATAAAATTTGTAAATTGCAAGGAAGCAATATTTTAAAGTGTTGAATATGAGTGCAAAGGAAGTGAAAATTTGAAATTGAACTGTATAATAGAAATTTAACTTGAATTAAGTTAAATAAAGTGAATTTTGAAAATTTAGCCAAATTAGGCTAAATGAAATAATTATTGGAAACAGAATCTATTAAGATTTGGGATAAATGAACTAATTAAATCGATTAGTTAATTGAATATGGTTTGGAATGTTGATTAATAAAAATCAAATGTGAAATTGGAAAATTGAAATTGAATTTGATTAAAATGGGAAAATGAAATTGAACTTGAATAGAGATGGATATAACTTAAGTAGTGAAGTGGAAATAATCTAAGAACATTTGTATAAAATGTTATAAAGGACTTAAGATAATTGATGGTAAAGTTCATAAGTGAAATTGGTATTAAAGAAATGTACCAAGAAAATAGTGAATGTTGATAATTGGTTAAAAATGAAATGAATGTGGAATAATTCTTAAACGATATAAGTTTGGGAAGGATATACTAAGTGAATAACGAATGTGAATAAAGCAATGAGTATAATAATTATGGATGATGTGACGCCCCACCTCTATACCCACGCTAGGCAAGAACACTACGGTGTAATGCTGTCGACTAGCACGGAGAATAAGGCTGTTGAGGAGCGACCATCCGTGTAACTTCTTTGTGCGAGCACCGATATGTCAGATAGTATAGAATGCATATCATTTAAGGAGGAAATCCGACATACCGATGGAAACTCAAAGCTATCACACGGTGGCTATATAAAATCTTCGGAAACAAACATAGAAGTAATCATAACATAAATCAGTCGCAGACATCCATATCACAAAGGCGGAAAAAGATATGAATATATATATATATAACACATGAAAGTGTACATCAGAGTAGGGGGTCAGCAAGATCCACAATAATACAAAAGAATAGCAACACGTGCTATACAAAAGAATAAGTACACAACATAGAGTCTATATCTCAAATGTGTACATCCAAAAACTACTAATCTAAGTAGTTAGCCAAAAGTCAGAATAATATATCCCTGAAGAGAGAAGTCAAGCAGAAGCACCTGAAACATCTCGGTCTGACCCGAGTATTGTTTATAAGAAAATAATAAACGGATCAGTCTAGCTATAAATATCAGATGACATGATATAGAATAAATGATATGGCATAAACATGAAATAACCATAATAGCATACTACTACAAGTATGTAAATGAACATCAATAAGAAATAAATCGATATCACAAGAACCTTCACAAAGATCCAAATTCACCGAAAAGGTGATGACACGCAAATTCACCAATGCACAAAAAAAACTGATATCATATCAATGAAAATCACGAAAATTGGTGAAGCACAAAATTCCAGAAATTATCACAAGAAATCCAGAAATCACAAGAAGGGGGAGGCCTATCACAAAACGGGAGTATGAAAACTCACCAACACGTGTAACACAAGACAAGACGCTATCTCATGGTAGCTAACCATTAATTTTTGAGCCGAAGCTCCACAAGAATGGCCCGAAGACCGTGGGGCGCTACCCCACATATGTGATGGCGAAACATCACGCAAACGGGGTTTAGTCTCCCTCGTAGACAAAGAGACATCGCACAATTGCTAGTCTAAAACAAATCACAAAAATGAACGTCATGATCATCAAGAAGTGTCAATCACACCAAGCTAGTAAATATATGAGTTTAGCTTCATGTCCCATAACCACTTGCTTAACTTAAATATTTACGAACAAGCTGTGAATCTTCACTAGAAAATTGTCACAAAAGGTTCAATCGAACAAGTCCAAGAATTAACCGACGAAGTGAACGCAAGCATTTCATACCACTCGTTTTACTAAGCCGTTTAATTAGATTTCTCATCCGAGTGAAGTAAAGGCTTGTATATACTGGTAGATTGAAAAAACGGTTTGAGAAAAAGAGCTTTGTAGTTAAAACAGTGTTGAAATCGCTTTGATGAATTACTACTAGTATTGAAGCCTTCACATTTTTAAAGTGACAAGTCACAAAACGATTGTTGAAACAAATCGCATCACAAAATTTCACATTCGAAGACGTGAACAAAGTCCAAGGAAATCAGCTCAAAATGCATCAAAGTGGAAGTTCTGTTGAATGTTTTTCAGATAAGATCCCCTACGGAGGGAGGTCCAGGGGGGTGGCAACCCCCTAGGTGGGGGTGCGAGGGCAATGCCCCTGCTACGGTGTTCGACCTAGTGAAGACAAGCGACCTAGTGGTTGCATGGCCGAGCTAAGGTGTGGTGCGACTCAACCAGATGAGCGACATAAGAGAGACGAGCGACTTAAGGAACTCGCGACCTAACAAAGACTCGCGACCCAACATGGCCAACCTAACAGAGGTTGCGACCTAACAGAGCACGGGATGAGCGACTTAACAAAGTGGCCGAGCGACTTATAGGTCATACGACCTAACGGTGAGCGACTTAAGAGCAGCGAGCGACCTAAGGGTCTTGCGACCTAACAAGGCAAGTGGTGAACGAGTTAAGGGAGGCGATCGACCTAAGGAAATCAAGGCCAAGCGACTTAACGACTTAACAAGCCGAGCGACCTAGTGGATCAATGTCGAGCGACCTAACAAAGTCCAATGATGAGCGACTTAAGGTCCAACGACCTATGGAGATGCGACTTAGGGACAGAAGCAGGACCGAGCGTCCTACGACCTAGGCGACTCACGACCTACGACCTAAGACCCGCACGACCTAGTGAAATAGCTGAAGCAATATTAGGTCGGAGATGACCTACGACTTAAGGCCCAGCGCGACCTAAAGTTTTAACACGCGAGCGACCTACGGCTTAACTCGCGAACGACCTACGAATTAACGCTTAACTCGTGAACGACCTACGACTTAAAGCTTAACTTGCAAACGACCTACGGCTTAACTCGCGAGCGACCTAGGGCATAACTCGCGAACGACCTAGCACTTCCAGAACGACTTAAGTGCAGGAATTTTCCAAAAAACGCTGAAAATTGGAGTTTTTCGCCAATCCAATCCAAACCAAATGCAAATGTACATGCCCAAGTGATAGGGAATCATTCCCAACAGATCAAGATAGATATAGACAAGAATGTGAGATAAAAATCTCACCTTTGCATGGAAATTGATGAAGACGAGGCTTGAGAGCAACGCAAGAATCACAACAAGCTTGAATCTATGTTCTTTACTAGAATTTGGAGTAGATGTTGGATTAGCAATGAAGACTTGAGCTTGGAATTTTAATTTCCCATTCCCTCCACCATTTTTGATGAAGCTTGAAGGTTTTAGTGAAGAGATGAAGTTATGAAGAGAAGGGGGTTGGGCTGAGCTAATATGGGTGCAGTCCAAACCAAAGTCCAAAGCAAAAAGTGGCGAAAATTTCACTATCTCCAAACATATCGATGTTTATACTTAAAAGATGGCAAACGACGTTTCAAACTCAATGGAAGTGGTCTCGAGTTCTAATTCGTCCATATGCGAAAAGTAGCTTTTCGGACTAAAATCCGACTAACGATAAAATATTTAAACAAAATATTTAAATATAAAATCGACAAATATGCGGGTTGTTACAGATGATTAATTATAAGTAAAATGCATGTGAATAAAAAGAATTTGATATAGCTACGAATCAATTGAAATAAATACGTAAGTTTTATGTATACTATTTTATGCGCATGACGATTTGATCCAGATTCGAGCACATAATTTCGAGATAATTTATATCGATCCGAATTAGGATTTTTCACTCGATTTTCGACGGCGAACCCTGGATATGGATTTTTGATTGATTCTGAGATTCTCTATCATAGTATATGGCTATGCAAGGAGGATAATGGTTTCTAATCAAGAAACCAGATTCTGAGTCCGCACTAGAGTGGTCGTGTGAACGATACTAGTTTGGAAGTGAAATTGTGTGATCGAGCGAGCGATCAGATGTGATATTGCGTACGGATGATATATGTACATCGTATGGGTTTTGGTGAAATAAATATTGGAAATTAAAAATGCTGAATAAAATGATTTTGAATTGTATGATTGGATACTATTGGTAAGTGAGTGCATGTATTTAAAAGTAAAAGCTAAATTGATGTCTTGGGTTTCATAAATAAAACTGAATTGCCCGACAAAAAGGTACATGTTTAAATTGATGTTTGAACTTGATGATTCTATGATTGAGCCACTTGGCTTTTGTTTTCTTTGATGATTTGGGCCCATAGTGGCATTTTGTAGTTGTTTAGATCTAGCCGCGCAAAGGAGACGCTGGCGAAAATTTTTGAAAATTTAAAGAGTTAGAAAATTTTGAAGAAAAATTTTAATAACTGAAATTTAATATTGGATTATAGCTTGAAATGGTTGAGTAAGTAATATTATTTGGAATCTATGGATGAATTTGGAAATTAGTAAAAGTGATAGTGTGTTTTCAATAATTTGATTTTGGGAAAGTTGTTTCAACTGATTGGGTTTGAGAAAGTTAATGGGTTTTGGACCATTCTTCTTACCTTAGCAATTTCGGGGACGAAATTCTTTTAAGGGGGAAGGAATGTAACGACCCAGAATTTTGGTTATTGAAATTGAAATATTTAATTGATTTTAAATATTTAAAAGTTAATTTTATAAGTTTAAAAACTTTAGTTTTTAAATGTAATGATTTAATTGAGATATTAAGTGTTGAATTAAATAATTGAAAATTGGGAAAATAACTGAATCTTGAGTTCTAAGATAGATAACAATAATTTCAAGGCCTATTTAATTTTTGTTTATAATAATAAAGATAATAAAAATTTTAAACTGGATTTAAAAGTGATTTACTCAGTTTTAAAAATATCTCGTTTGAATTAACATATAAAAATAGCCTTTCGGGGCACGTTCTCGGATTCCGACGAAACCAGTTCCATTGAAGCCATAATAGTGTATTATTATCGAATTCTAAATTTCGGAGTGTTTGGAGTTATCATTTGGCCGCACGGGATAGAAACGCGCTGAAATTTATATCGAAAATTAGTATAATAATTGGGTCCAAAAAGCTATCTTCTCCATACGATCTAATTAGGACTCGAAACCTTTTCCATTGCATTCGGAATAGGGGTATAACATTATGAATGCCCAGCGGCACGCCTCGATAGGGGTTCGAGATTTTAAATTACGTAAATCGAGACATTTGAAATTAAAATAACATTTTAAAAAAAAATTGTTTAAGTCAACAGCTGTATTATGTCTTTTCAGCCTCCTATCTAAAACACGCAACCTACCCTTTCTCCTTTCTCATCTCCCTCCTTCAATTTAAAATCTTGAACTTACCTTTTGTTAACGCTGAAAATGTACGCTAACACCCCAGTGTAATTTGTGATAAAGCGAAAGCACCACCCGTTGGTACGGGAATTAAAAGTAAGCGGAAAATAGCAGAAAACAGTAAAAGAGACAACAATTTTATAGTGGTTCGGCTCAAAATCAAGCCTACGTCCACTTAATCTCTTCTATCGCTGATTTGATTACAGACTTTACAATGACTCTTCGATTACAACACAATCAAGACAAGTAATTAGAACTTTGATGTAGAAAAGCTCTTTGAATTCATATTGAATGAACTTGATCTTTTCCGAAGTTTCGTTGAAGTTTCTTTTGCCTTTGAAGCGTTGGAGCAAGTAGAGAAAACAGCAGAGTCTTGGCGTTCCAAAAATTCATCCCCCTCCAAGTGCGGAGTTGGCGGGGTATTTATAGGATAAACTGGGCTTAGGTCGGCCACGTTTTAGGTCGTGAGAGACCTAAGAGGTTGCGACCTAAGAGCCAACTCGAGGTAGCTTAAGTCGTTGCCGACTTAATGGAGCCATATTGGACAAGATATATGTTGTGAGCGACTTAGCATGTGTAGTTCAGAAGTTATCTCGGTTGGTTTAGGTCGTTAGCGACCTAAAGGAAGAGGTAGGGCATGCGGCTTAACTCTGGAGCATGCTAGGTCGTTAGGTTGCTCTGTCTTCATTTAGTTGCTAGGTCGTTAACTCGTTAGGTCGCTTTGCTTTTAACTCGTTAGGTCGCTATCCTGTTGAATCGCAGGAACCTTTTAGGTCCCTGGGTCGCTGTAGTTCCTTAGGTCGTTGAGTCATGCCATATTGAGCCGCTTTGTGTTATAGGTCGCTAGGTCGTTAGGTCGTTGCCTTTACTCAGCTGCTTTGTGCTATAGGTCGCTGCCTTGTTATAGATCGTTAAGTCGCATATGCCTTTGATAGTTAAGTCGCTCATTCCCTTAAATCGTTGTTGAGTAGGTCGCAGGTCGCTGAATAAAAGAGGGTTGACACTTGCCCCTCGAAGTATACGCCTAGGAGCTAGGTCGTGTGCTTCGATATCTCTTAACTCGCGCTATCCTGAGTCGCTAAGTCGTGAGCGACTTATGAGACAGATAGGTCGTTCATGCCGATTCGAGTTCCACTGCCCCTGTATATAAGTCACCTAGATCACTCCTCCTTCTCTTTACCTGCTCTAATACTCTAACCCGCTATTGAAGAACTTCTGAGCTCTCGAAGAAGAATTCGAATTAACCAGTCATCGACCATCTCTACCATCATACTGCATAAGTGAATCCGATCATTATCCAACCACGATCATCATCGAGTCGCGAATCCCCCCATTTTCCGACCCTAATCCGATATCACGTGTCGCATTTCACCACGAATCATGTTAAGATCGATTTTTGATCGTTATTGGGCATGTTGTTGTTGTAGTTTATGAGAATACGGCAATGCATCGGATTGATGGATCCGAGGCGATTCGACTCGGTTTTTGGATGATTAGGCGGTGTGGAGAGATGATGGATTTGTTGTGGAGATGTTAACGGGTTATCGGGTTACGAGTTAACGGGTTAGTGTGTTAGGCAAGTTTCTTGAATGAAGAGGAGTTGGCGAGTTAGGGAGAGTTAGGAAGTGTTCGACTTAAGAGCTTCAAACGACTTAGGGCTTAGCAATTTGGTCATGAATCGCACGACTTAACTTAGTGAACGAATTAGCGACTTATCATCAAACTTTGAACGACATAAGGAACTGCGACTCATTTGACATATGACTTAACAACTTAAAGCAGAACGACTTAAAGAATCAGCGACCTAACTCAAACCGCAGCATAGCTCTAACTCGTAGAATGTAACTGATGAACTCCATAACTTAAGCAAAGCGATTTAGGGAAGCCCGACCTATGTTAGGCCGTTTGGACATGAACTGGATGACCTAAAGGAGTCTCGAGCTAACTTAAGTCGTTCCTGCGACTTAAGGAGTGAACATCATTTGAACACTTGTAAAATTAGCCAGAACTTGATTGAACTTCTAATTTGAATTGTCAGAATGAACTGTTTGAACTTTTTGCACTCTTTCACAGACTTTTAAGCTAACAACCTGTTAAATAAATCATTTGCAGAAAACTAGGACGAATATACTCATCATCGACTGCCCACATCGAGTGATGGATTAGATCAAAGAGAAAATAACATGAATCAAATTAAAAGTGAAATGTTGTGAATCAACTGACTTAAATGAAGCATCAACGCAAAATTTACACAGTTATAATTGCTTATCACTAAATATTATCTGCATTGATACTACACTTAATTTTGATCCAATAACAAGCCTGGAATCTTCCTGAATTGACGTGTGCCAACCAGTATTATTTTAAGTTTTACTTTATTTACTTGTTATTTCAGTAGCTTTGCACAACACTTCACACGATTTTAGGAAACGTGCACCTTCATATTTGAATATCCAGTTTCTTGTGTAGAATGACTTCTCAACAAGTACAAGAAGAGATAGTAGATCGGACCGATGAAGTTTTCCCGATTGCTGACCCTATGGATAATCCTCCGAAAAGAGTTCCAACTTCATTGAACCAACGGACCTTCAACCAGCTATGCATTCAATTTGGCATTGCTGAAGCAGATGCTCTGCTCCTAGGGGTAAACGACACTACCGATAGGCCACCACATGGCTTCATTGCAGTCAATCGTCATATGTGCCTGAATGGAGCTATTCCCCCCTTCAACGACTTTCTTAGAACACTTCTCCTCCGATTGACTATTTCCCCATTCCAGTTGCATCCTAATGGCTATGCCATTTTGATGGGATTGTGTGTACTATTAAGGAGAACGCTTGACCGACTCCCAAGCTTCGAGGAGATCTGCTACCTGTGTTCATTTGGGAAGAACAAAGATCACCCTTCTATTACTCTCGTTAGGAGCACAAGGAGCCGCAAGCTAATTACAGATCTGCCCGAGAGCGCTCACGGGTTTCTAAACCAATTCTTCTATGTCCGTTGCCCCCCGGGATTCTACGGCATCTGGAGAGTAGGAAGTAAGACTGCCTATCTCCGTTTACTTCATTTCTGAGCTTTTTCAAAATTCGAGTTGGCAAGTGCTAACTTCATTTTTAACTTTTGCAGCTCTTCCTCCTCCCTCTAAAGATTCTAGTCACAAACCGACTTTCGAGAGGTTGAGTGCCGTAGCGACCAATGAGAGAAGTATTAAGTTTCTACAGAGGAACGAATTTTTGCACCAATTCGGACTCCTGCACTCTTCTCGATCTATCCAATCCCGTGATGCCCCCAGCTCTCAGGCAGAAGCGTCAAATGCCCCAGTCTCCACGGAGGAACCTGCACCGAAGGAACTTATTGTAGAGACTTCATTAGTGAAATGCTCCAGTTCTGCCGACGGTGTGGGGTTATCTAGCAAATCCAAACTTCCCCTAGTTATTAAAGAAGAGGAATTTCCTCAACATTCTGGGAAGTCTGATACTTTTAGAGGACTGAGCGATCTCATGGTGACTTCTCAGGAGCTCTTTAACGATGACACCACCACTCCTAAACTTGCTTCTCCAGTAATTGAAGTGACATCCGCCTTGCGATCAATTCCATCGGCCCAAGAATTGACTCCTGCTGCAAAAGCTGACATCACTCCTAAGCCAAAGAGTGGTTTGTAGCTTGATGCGCGTAGTTCGCACGCCACACACACTTAGGATTTTTGGCAATTATGCGCACTTAGCTTCTTTATTTCAAAGATTTCTAAATTTTGTTTCTTCGTCACTTTCAGGTTCTCCCATGGGACGCAGCGGCTCATATTATGATGACTTTCAATGCTATGCAAGGCGTGATTCTTATGACCTCCGGCGCTATCTTCCTGCCCCTCGGGAGATTGATGAGGAAAGAGCATCTAGGAAAGCTCGTGAGAGGCAGGCTTATGAGGAGCGGTATGGAAGAAGAGACGATCGTCATGACTCTTACCAAAGGGATGATGATTCCCATAAAGAAAGTCTTGCGATGATAAAGGGAAGAGTCATATAGCTAAAGATCCAAGCAAGCGGGCCAAACTCGACGACAAGTCTTCATTTGAAATTTCTAAAGTGTCGGCTGCTTCTATCTCTTTAGACATCCCTTCCAGCTCTCCTGCCCTTAAAAGAGATGATATTCAATCAATCATCAATAGGCCTCCTTATCAAGTTGAGAAGCCTCCGTCTGTACTCCAAAGCCGATTTCTGAATTGGTGTTTGAAAGGAGTACGTTTCGATTTGGACTTGGTTCTAATTGATAAGCAGGCGATGCTAAGAAATCTTGACGCCGTCAAACTTGATATTAAGAGAATGTCTGGATGGCATAAACTAGTTGATGAGCTTCAAAGAGTAAACCGTGCAAATCTTGAGGCTATGCTGACCATGGAGAATGATAAGTCTGAGTGGCAGAAAGTTCATGATCAGCATGATGCGGAGATGAAGAGCATCACCGCTTACAACGAGGAGCTTGAGGCTGAAGTTAAGAAACTTAAAGATGATCTTGCCACCTCTTCCACTTCTTATACACAAAAGGAAGAGGTTCTCCAAAAACAAGTAAGAGACGCCCACGCCACTCAACAAGACGTTGGGGCTAAACTTGAAGTGGAGCGGAAAATTGTAGAAATTTACCGCAAAGATTGATGCAGCAGCGGATAATAGAAATGGATGAAACAGTGAAAGTAGCAATCGGTGGATTAAAAATACCAAACGCCCAAATCCGTTGATCTCAAAGATACCGGATTCTAGCTATCTCAAACACGTTGATCGCGCATGATACCGTGTTTAAAGATCTACGATTCTTCGACGTTGATCAAGCGCACTTGATTCCGTGAATCGGCTTCAACAATCATTGATTCGAGCGCACTCGAATACCGAAGGTGGAGATAGGAGATCACACTCAACTACCAATTTCAAAAGAGGCACAAAGCACTCAAACAAATTTTATTCAAAAATCAACTTAGCATTACAAATGACACAACCCCGCTATTTATAGAGATTACAACTCACACAACCACAGTTTTCACCGACCTAATAGTGCCGCGACCTACGACTTACGACCTAGTATAGGTCATTAACGACCTAACAAACACGTTACAACAACAACACATGACTTACAGTATTTACAATACAAAACATATACATGCGACTCAACAAATACCACATAACATCAATACGCGACCTAAGTACAACACACGCGACCTAAGTCAAAGCAGCATATGCGGCATAAGGTCGTTAGCTCGCTTGAGTGACCTAAAGAATCAGCGGCATAGAGTAAAGCGGCATAAGGAATCCACGGCTTCAAGCTTCAGGAGCGACCTATGCTTCGCGACTTATGGTAGGTCGTTCGCGACCTAAAGAAAGCGGCATGTGAGAGCGACCTAAGGCAAGCTGGCCGATACAATCAGTTGTTTGACTCGGTAGGTCGCTGGAGCGACTTAAAGCATACTCGTTACAATCGTTAGGTCGCTGGAGCGACTTAAAACATAACTCGTTAGTCTTAGGTCGAGACTTACTAGGTCGGAGGTCTTTAGGTCGTAGCTCATTTTGCCCAACATAACTCGCTTCATAGCTCGCCAGGTCGCTTGAGCGACTTATCAACACGTTAGGTCGCTCGCGACCTAAGCCATCATCAGATTGTGCTGCATCATCCTCCCCCGGTTGACAAGAATTCGTCCTCGAATTTGTTTCTTCCTCTTCTTCAACAAGTTTGTCCCCATGATACGGAATCAAGTATTTGACGTTGAAAACGTCTGAAGTGTGAATATGATCCGGCAATTTCAACAGATACGCATTATCATTGATCTTTTTCAAAATTTCTACTGGACCGATTTTTCGAGCTTTCAACTTGTTGTAAGTTCCCACTGGAAAACGATCTTTTGTCAACACGGCGTAGACCAAATCACCTTCTCTGAAATTCACATTCCTTCGCTTCTTATCCGCCAGTTGTTTATACTTCTCGTTTGATGCAAGCAATCGTTCATGAACAGTTCTGTGGCACTCCTGCAACTCAGTCACAAAATCACAAGCTCGCTTAACAACTCCCTTCTGATATGGTACTATCGTCAAATCCAATGGTCCCTTCGGAATTGCTGAATATACAACTTGAAATGGACTGAATCCGGTACTTCGATTAATAGCATGATTATGTGCAAATTCCGCCTGACACAACTTCATATCCCAACTCTTCAAATTATCCTGCACAAGACATCGCAACAAATTTCCCAATGATCTATTCACCACTTCCGTTTGCCCATCTGTTTGCGGATGATAGGCGCTACTAAAATTCAGCTTCGTTCCAACCATCTTCCACAAACTGAACCAAAAATGGCTTAGAAATCTAGTATCCCGATCAGAAACAATAGATTCAGGTAGTCCATGTAATCGATACACCTCTCTAAAGAACAATTGAGCAACACGGATGGCATCAGCTGTCTTCTTACAAGCTATGAAATGTGCCATTTTCAAAAATCTGTCCACCACAACAAATATAGAATCATTTCCCCTTTGAGTTCTAGGCAAACCCAAAACAAAATCCATGCTCACATCAACCCACGGTCTAGTAGGCATAGGTAATGGCATATATAATCCCGCATTCGTAGCGGTTCCCTTCGAAACTTGACAAATATGGCATCTCTCCACAAATCTCTCAACTTCTTTTCTCATTGGCGGCCAAAAATAAGATTTTGCAATCAACTACAATGTACGATCACGGCCCACGTGTCCCTCCTCATGCAATTCTTTGATAATCTTCATTCGCAAACTTCCCTCTGGTATACACAATTGATTTCCTTTGAAGAGAAAACCATCCACCAACACAAACTCATCCGTTTTTCCTTCCTTGATTTCATCTACAAACTTCGCAAAATAAGGATCATCAACAAATAATTCTGGCAACACATCAAACCCCGTCACTTCAACCTTCATTGTAGTCAACAAATGATCCCTTCGACTCAATGCATCTGCCACTCGGTTTGTAATTCCAGACTTATGCTTCACCACAAATGTAAACTGTTGCAGGTATGCGATCCATGAAGCATGCCTGGCTGCAATTTTGTCCTATCCATGCAAATGTTTCAGTGCTTCATGATCAGTATATAGAACAAATTCTTTATGGAACAAATAGTGTCTCCAATGTTTTATAGCTTGAACAATAGCATAGAATTCCACATCATAAGTATTATATCTCATCTTGGCTCCCGATAGCTTCTCACTGAAATATGCAATAGGACGTCCCTTCTGGCTTAACACCCCTCCAATTCCAACTTTATATGCATCAGTATGTAATTCAAACAACAACTGAAAATCTGGTAATACTAGAATTGGTGATGTTGTTAAAAGTTCCTTGATCCGCTCAAAAGCAAATCCTGCTTCCTCTGACCATGAAAACTGCTTTCCCTTCATACAATCAGTAACTGGTGCCATCACGCTACTGAAGTGTGGAATAAATCTTCGGTAGAATGATGCTAAACCATGAAAACATCTAACTTCTGTTATCGTCCTGGGTTGTGGCCAATTTCTGATTGCTTCAACTTTATTCTGATCCACCTATATACCTCCTTCTGAAATAACATATCCCAAAAATAAAACACTATGCATCATGAACACGCATTTCTTCGTTGCAGCATAAAATTGTTCTTGTCGCAGTATCATCAACACTTCTCTCAGATGATGCAAGTGTTCTTCCGTGCTTCTACTATATATCAGTATATCATCAAAATACACCACCACGAATTTCCCAATAAATGGTATAAAGATCTGATTCATTACCCGCATAAATGTACTAGGTGCATTCGAAAGACCAAATGGCATAACCAGCCATTCGTACAACCCCTCTCGTGTCTTGAACGCTGTTTTCCATTCATCCCTTGGTCTTATACGAATTTGATGATAACCCCTCTTCAAATCGATCTTCGAAAAGATAGTAGCCCCACTAAGTTGATCCAACAAGTCATCCAATCTAGGCATAGGAAATCTATATCTCACTATAATCTTGTTGAGTGCTCGACTATCAGTACACATCCTCCATGTTCCATCCTTCTTCGGCACTAACAATGCTGGTACAGCACAAGGACTTAAGCTCTCTTGTATGCGCCCCTATTCAAGCAATTCTTCCACCTGCCTTCTCAACTCCTCATCCTCCCTTGGACTCATTCTGTAATGTAGTCTATGTGGTAACACAGCTTCTGGATCAAGATCAATTTGGTGTTGTATGTCCCTCAACGGTGGTAACTCCGTCGGCAACTCTTCAGGAAATACATCTTCAAATTCTTCCAGCACTGGTTTTACTTCTTCAGGAATCTCAACCACTTCATTACTCTCACGTCCAATCAACAAAAATACTTCAGGCTCCTCTTCTACTTCCTTAACAAACTCCTTCAAAGATAGCAAAGTTTTAAGTTCTTCAATCTCCTCCAACTTGCTTTCTTCTTGTTGTCGCTTCTTGGGAACTAAAGTGATTTTTTTGCCTTCGAACATGAAACTATAACTGTTAGTACGACCATCATGTTGCACCGCTCTATCATACTGCCACGGTCTCCCCAACAACAGATGACATACATCCATATCCACAACATCACACCAAATTTCATCTTTGTATTTCTTCCCAATCGAAAAATTAACACAAGCTCTTCGTCCAACCTTCACTTCCCCACCTTTCCTCAACCAAGCTAACTTGTAAGGTTTTGGATGCTTTTCAGTCTTTAATGCAAACTTCTTCACAGCTTCTGTAGAGATAATATTGTCACAACTTCCCGCATCAATAACAAACTTGCAAACACTTCCCAAGATAGTGCACGTTGACTGAAAGATGTTACTCCTCAACCAACTTGAATCATCCTCTTGCTTTGGTGTCAAACACGACCTCTTCATCATTAATGAATACCCTTCATCTCCCGACACATTTTCTTCCTCCTCAATTTGTGGTGAATTAGAACATTCAGCTTCTACTTCCTCATCCTCTGCCTCAGCAACCATCACTCGTTTCTTTAGCTTCAGACATTCATTGCTTTTGTGACCAAACTCCTGACAATTGAAACATTTGATACCACTATTGACCTTGGTCTTAGCAACTTCACTAACAACCGGTTTTGCAACAGCCTTGGAAACATTCGCATTGCTACTAGCCCCTTTCATTTGATTGTTGGAATTTGTAAACACACCACCACCTCTCCTACCTTGCTTCTCCCAAGCTAGAGCTTTTTTATGTGCTTCAGCAACAGATCTAGGATCAAACATATTCACCATATCTTGAATCTGCATTCTCAACCCTCCAACAAATCTAGCTGTCAACTGTTCCTCTGTCTCCATGATGTCATTCCTGGCAATAAGTTGATAAAATTCATCCGCATAATCATTCACTGACTTTGTTCCCTGTCTTAGATTCTGCAATCGTTGATACATAAGAGACTGATAATTATACGTTAAGAATGTAGCCTTCATCAATTTCTTCATCTTCTCCCATGACTCAATCTTTGGCTTCCCCATTCTCTCCCATGTAAGTTTAGTTTGTTGCCACCATGCCATAGCTCTTTCTTTCAATCGTGTAGCAACTAACTTCACTCTACGATGCTCGGGTACTTCTTTGAAGTCAAAAATTTCCTCAACATTTGAAACTCAATCCAAAAATTCCTCCGCTACCATTCCACCCTTGAATTCTGGAATTTTAGTTTTCATCCCCAACTCCCATCGCCGATCATCTTCAACATCCCGATATGCATTCCGTACTTGGTCTCGATCTCGAGAATGAACACTACATCTACCACCATCTTCGTCAAAAACAGATGTACTTCGATAACGATCTCGACCACCCACATCTCTATGATCACGCATATCCCCTCTACTTTGTCTTTCATCATCACGATATGGCTCATGTTCAAACTCACGTGGAGTTCTTCTCTCTTCATTCCTATACTCATGATGTTCTCTCCTCAATGAAACTGAAGACTCTCTTTTTTCTCGATAAGATTGCGGCGACACCCTCCTCGCTTCCGTAACCGATGGCGAAACTCTGTTTCCTTCATGGTTTAAGACTGGCGACCTTCTCCTTTGTCCTTGATTCAAATCATTCATCAGTTTCTATATCTTCCCAATGCCTTCATCAAACTTTTCATTGATGCGTTGTTCCATTTGCTCGGCCTCTTCTCATCTATACAACGCTTCAACATTCTAATGGCGATTAGCTCTTCTCGGCGGCATTGTCGAATCAAACAGTCTTCAACTTTAACTCTCGGCCTTGATCTACAAAAATGAACTTCACACTTCACTTAGCTCGGCTTCGCTTGATGTAGCTCGGCTTCACTAACTCGGCACAAAGTCTAACACTTCCCTTGGATCGGCTGAAACTCCTCAAACTCTTCAATAAGAATTGGCTCCAAAAACTCGGCTTAGCTATGATTGGCTAAGTCTAGCTTTGATACCAAATGATGCAGCGGCGGATAACAGAAATGGATGAAACGGTGAAAGTAGCAATCGATGGATTAAAAATACCAAACGCCCAAATCCGTTGATCTCAAAGATACCGGATTCTAGCTATCTCAAACACGTTGATCGCGCACGATACCGTGTTTAAAGATCTACGATTCTTCGACGTTGATCAAGCGCACTTGATTCCGTGAATCGGCTTCAACAATCATTGATTCGAGCGCACTCGAATACCGAAGGTGGAGATAGGATATCACACTCAACTACCAATTTCAAAAGAGGCACAAAGCACTCAAACAAATTTTATTCAAAAATCAACTTAGCATTACAAATGACATAACCCCGCTATTTATAGAGATTACAACTCACACAACCACAGTTTTCACCGACCTAACAGTGCCGCGACCTACGACTTACGACCTAGTATAGGTCGTTAACGACCTAACAAACACGTTACAACAACAACACACGACTTGTAGTATTTACAACACAAAACATATACATGCGACTCAACAAATACCACATAACATCAATACGCGACCTAAGTACAACACACGCGACCTAAGTCAAAGCAGCATATGCGGCATAAGGTCGTTAGCTCGCTTGAGTGACCTAAAGAATCAACGGCATAGAGTAAAGCGGCATAAGGAATCCACGGCTTCAAGCTTCAGGAGCGACCTATGCTTCGCGACTTATGGTAGGTCGTTCGCGACCTAAAGAAAGCGGCATGTGAGAGCGAGCTAAGGCAAGCTGGCCGATATAATCAGTTGTTTGACTCGGTAGGTCGCTGGAGCGACTTAAAGCATACTTGTTACAATCGTTAGGTCGCTAGAGCGACTTAAAACATAACTCGTTAGTCTTAGGTCGAGACTTACTAGGTCGGAGGTCTTTAGGTCGTAGCTCGTTTTGCCTAACATAACTCGCTTCATAGCTCGCCAGGTCGCTTGAGCGACTTATCAACATGTTAGGTCGCTCGCGACCTAAGCCGTCATCAGATTGCGCTGCATCAAAGATGCTGCTCAGCTGCAGGAAAAAACTAGCTCTTAACATATGGAGATTACAAAGTTAAAGGCCTAGCTTGCTAAGGCTGAAAGAGAGTGTGATGAGGCTATCGCTAGGAAAGCAGCAGCTGAACACTCACATGAGGCAACCAAGGCCAACATTAGCTCCACTCTTTTCGAGTTTTACGTTCTCAGCGTCTTGGGGCGTGGCAGTCTTTCTTTCTTGGGCCCAAAGTATGAAGTTACATTGGCTGAAGTGTGTGAGGCAGCAGTTGAAGTTCTTAAAGACGCCGGCTACACCGAGGAGGATTTTGAGGCTAATTATTTGGACGATGATGGTCGTGCCGCCCTTGTGAGAGGGAAAGAGCAACTTGCCAAAGAGCGAGCTGAAGTAGCGGAAGGAGAGCATACAGGGAATGCACCTTTGACCGACCCAACTCGTCCTTCGTCTTCGGTCGACGTTGATATTATTGGCTCTAGTTCCCACTCTCCGCCTTCTGCTAAAGCCGAAACTGAAACTGCCCATGCCGAAGATGAGGCCCAAGAAAGCACCGAAGACCAAGACTATGAAATTGACGTGATAAAGCCAACTTCTCCAGGTAACTTCAACATTGATCTAGCTCAAGTGGACTACTCATTTGCCTCACATGAGCTCGATGAATTTCTTGCTTATTACTTAAGCCTCGACGTGCCACTATCTCCTCTCTTTTACAAGGAATACTGATGTTTAACTTTTCTTCTTCTATAGTGAAATCAATAAGTGCTGTACAGCCTTCGCCTCCTCCCGCTGTTGCCCCTCCACCTCTTCAAGTTACTCCTCCTTCTGCTTCTCAACCAGGATCATAAGAAGAACAAATAGAAGCTCTTCAAGGTTTAGATGACCCGGCGGCTTCACAAGAGCAGAAGGCTGAAGAACTTGAGGAGGGTGAGAGGACCTCGGAGAAATTCACTGGCGATGATACAAAGCTTTCTGATCTTATCTCTCTGGGCAGCGAATCTTCTTCGAAGAAGAGGGGAAAGCGTGGAATTTCAAAGAAAAAGAAGGACGCTCCTGTTGGCGATGAGAAAGCAGAAGAGGACCCAATTGCATCTCTTTCTCCTTCTTCCCCGAAGAGTTCAAACCGACCTAAGAAGTTAACCATTAGGCCAGGTGAGGGCTCAAAAGGCGGCGGGAAGAAGAAGAAATGAGTCTGGCTTTATCCTTCTTGCTCTCCTTTTTTGGTTGTATCTAAAGATTTGTATCGACCGGAGATTGTGCGGGTACCGGCCCCCGCTTTTTGAAATCTGCACATGTATAAAAACTTTTTATAGTATGGAATAAAATGATTCTTTTTACTTGTACAATCTTTTGTCTGTATTTGTGAATGCATTTATTCCCTATTTTAGCACAAGTTTCTTTATTTCCTTTGCATGATATTGCAGTGAGCTCGTGGTATGCTGTTTGAGCGTTGTTTTTGTTAATGTAGCTATATTGCCCCCATACCACGGCTTATTGCAATATTCTCCATTTTGAAAAGACTTGTACTCTTATTTTAGAGAATAATTCTTCCGTTTTGAGGAAATATCATTCTGCTTTAGTAGAGTGTGCTTTGTATCGGAGAAGTTTTCTCTCTTTTTTTTTAACACTTCAACTTTCGGAGGTGGTCACTTTTATTTTTGAAAAGTGGATTCCCCTATGCGGTGAAGCGAGCCTCCATAGAGGGCTTTGATTTGTTGCTCAGAAAGTTATATTTTATTGCTAAATGGGCCTACGGGATAGGCGTCAGCTGCTTTATCAGACATTTGGTTTGCACAAACGATCGCGAGCAGTTAACTGCGGCCTAGAACCTTCTTTTTGAGAAGGTGCCCCTTCGGTGGTTCCATCAGCGATTTTTATTTTCAAGAGATAACATTTCTTTTTCTGGGCGTGCCTCGTTAGAGGGCTTGATTTGGCATTTCAACTTGTGGAAGTGTGCCTTCGGAGAGGGCTTTTTTTGGCACTTCAACTTTTTTGGAGAAGAATGTTCCCATGAGAGTAGAAGTGTGCCTCCGAAGAGGGCTTCATTTGTTTGCCTGAAAGTCATTTCTCACAGTTAAATGGATCCACGGGGCGGACGCAAGCAACCTAATTGGATATTCGTTTGCACAAACGATCGCAATTAAATAGCAAGGGCCCGGTGCCTTCACTTTTGGAAGGTGCCCCTTCGGTGGTACCACCAACCTTTTTGGTTGAGAAAAACATTTCATTTTATGGCGTGCCTCGTTAGAGGGCTTTCAATTGTGCCTTCGGAGAGGGCTTTGAATTGTGCCTCTGGAGAGGGCTTTGAATTGTGCCTCCGAAGAGGGCTTTACTTGTTTCGTTTGCCAGGAAGGTTGTATCTCACAGTTAAGTGGATCCACGGAGCAGACGCAAACTACCTAACTGGATGTTTGTTTGCACAAACGATTGCAATTAACTAGTAAGGGCCTGGAACCTTCACTTTGGGAAGGTGCCCCTTCGGTGGTTCCACCAACCTTTTTTGTTGAGAGACAAGATCCCATTTTGGTTGTTTTTGACTGCTTGCCCATGTCTTTTCACCATCTGTCCCTCAGCGATTCCTTGTTATCACCTCTAAGTACATGTTCCTTTCTTTTGCAGGTTGTTTGATTCTTCCAGAGAATTGTACTTCATTGTTAAGTGAATCCACGGGATAGACACAAGCTACTTAACTGGATGTCTGTTTGCACAAACGATCGCAATCAGTTAGCAAGGGCCTGGAACCTTCACTTTGGGAAGGTGCCCTTCGGTGGAATCACCAATTGTTTGTGAGAAGTACTTCTTATGTAGGAATTGAATCTGGAATTTTTGTGGCTTGACATTTGTTTGTTGAGTGATTTATAGGAATCGCTTGGCCTTGTGATGTGTTGAATAGGTATGCTTTGCTTTGATAGCCTGCAATATTAAATCGACATTTTAGCAACATATTTAAGATGTTTGGCACATCGAAATGAGACAAGCATCTTATAATAGTAGAGAACATAAGATTTATAGTGGTTCGGCCAAGTATCAGGCCTACATCCACTTTATAGTTCTTATTATTGATTCACACTGATCTTACAATGGTTTACAATACAAGAATGATACATCCATAATTATTTTACAAATTTAAGCATAGCTTTTAAGTAAAATATGGACGCAAGTGATTGCTGTTCCAGGCTCTCGGAATTGGATCACCTTCGACAGTTGTGAGTTTGAAAGTGCCATCAAGAAGTTTTTTGCCTATAACATATGGCCCTTCCCAATTTGGCCCAAACACTCCTATTGCTGTCGTGATCCTTTTCAAGACTAGGTCCCCAATTTCAAAGCTGCATTGGCGAACTTCAGAACTGAAGTGCCTGGCTATTCACTGCTGATGAGCTGCAACTCTAAGCTCAGCTTCTTTCCTCCTTTCGTCAAGTAAGTCAAGTGCTTAAAGTTGCAGCTTTTCATTTTCAGCTTGGTTGAAATGAATTCTCCTGTGTGAGGGGACCTCTATTTCCACGGGAATCATTGCTTCTGATCCATATGCTAATGAGAATGGAGTGTGCCCAGTCGCAGTTTTGTGGGAAGTTCTATATGCCCATAGTGCTAGTGGCAGCTTATCGACCCAACCACCTTTCGCTTTTTCCAGCTATTTTTTGATGGTTGATTTGATAATTTTGTTCACTGCTTCCACTTGCCCGTTTGCCTACAGATGAGCCACTGTTGAGAAGCTTTTTCGGATCTTCAATCGCTTGCAAAAGTCCTGGAATTCCTCGCTTTCGAATTGGGTACCATTGTCTGTGATTATCTTCTGAGGCACACCATACCTGCAAATGATATTTTTAGTCACAAAGTTTATCATCTTTTTAGAGGTAATAGTAGCCAATGGTTCAGCTTCAGCCCATTTAGTGAAATAATCAACAGCAACAATAGCGTATTTGATTCTGGACTTGGCAATTGGCAAAGGCCCAATGAGATCTATCCCCCAAATGGCGAATGGTCATGGACTGACCATCTGTGTTAGCATGGTGGAAGGCGCTCTTGGGATTTTTGCAAATCTCTGGCACCTGTCACACTTTCGGGAATAGCTAGCAGCATCTCGATTAATATCCGACCAAAAATACCCATAGCGGAGAATTTTCTTTGCAAGAGTTTAGCCACCTGAATGGTCCCCACATTCTGCTCCATGCACTTCAGCTAAAATTGTCTTAGCCTCTTCCTTGGTTACACATCGGAGTAATGGCATCGAGAATCCTTGCCTGTACAAATGGCCGTCTTGAATTACATATCTCGGAGCTTTTCTTAACAGCTTCTGGCGCTCTTTTGAGTTTTCTAGTAGGGAGCCGTTAAGTAGATATTCCTTGATAGGAGTCATCCACGACTCCTGTTCTTGAGATACAGCCATGATCTAGTCAATATCCATCTCATCAGTACTTGGAGCTGACAAGACTTCCACAGGGACCAATCCTAATAATTGAGCTTCGCCAGAGCTTGAATATTTTGCGAGAGAATCTGCCTTCATGTTCTCTTCCCAGGGTATATGGCTGATTGTATAATGATCAAAATCATCGAGAAGCTCCCAGGCCTTTGACAAGTAAGCAGGCAGATTTCCTCCTTTAGTCTGAAACTCTTTCTTGACTTGGCATACAATAAGCTGGGAATCACTAAAGATCTGCAATACTTTGATGTTCAGTTCTTTAGCAATCCTCAAGCCGGCAATAAGAGCTTCATATTCGGCTTCTTTATTTGTCGAAGGAAATTCTAATCTCAATGCATAACACAATGACCGCCCTTCGGGGGTTTCAAGCACAACCCCGGCTCCGAAACAATAATCATTTCTTGCACCGTCGACATACAATTTCCATTGGATCGGGATGTCATCAGTCATCTCTTCCTCACTGCCACCTTTATCTGTGTATTCTGCTATGAAATCCGCTAAAGCTTGTCCATTGATTGCTCTTCGGGGATGGTAAGTGATATCGTATTGGCTGAGTTCAATATTCCACTTCAGAAGACGACCCGAAGTTTCAGGGCGAAATAGGACTTGCTTTCGAGGTTGATCAGTGAGGACTTTAATAGGATGAGCCTGGAAATATGGCCTCAACTTTCTGGACGCAATCAACAAGCAATAGGCGAGCTTTTCCAGCTTTGAATAATTCATCTCTGCCCCAGTGAATCTTTTGCTGATGTAATAAACCGGGTGTTGGACTTTTGTGTCTTCCCGTACCAATGCTGCACTGAGAGCATGAGATGAAACCGCTAAGTATATGAAAATATCTTCACCATTGCTGGGCTGAGAAAGTACTGGAGGCATTTCCATGTGACGAATAAGTTCATCAAAAGCTTTCTGGCATTCAGGAGTCTATTCAAAGTTTTTCTTTCCTTTCTTTAGAGCGTCAAAGAAGGGAATGCATTTATCAGTGACCCTGGAAATAAACCGACTCAAAGCAGCGACTTTCCCGTTGAGGCTTTGCAATTCCTTCTTTGTTCTAGGGGCTTTGACTTCTCTTAAAGCACTAATCTGAGCAGGATTAGCTTCGATGCCCCTAGCACTCACAATGAAACCCAAGAATTTTCCGGACTCTACCCCGAACGAACACTTCAGAGGATTTAGCTTCATACCATATTTTCGGAGGACCGCGAACATTTCTGCCAAATGATCCATGTGGTCTACTGCCTTCTTTGATTTCAGCAACATATCATCAACATATACTTCCATAGTTTTCCCAATCTGGGGTTTGAACATGGCATTAACAAGTCTTTGATAAGTTGCCCCTGCATTCTTTAGTCCGAAGGTCATGACCTTATAGTAGTAAAGACCAACATCAGTGATGAAGCTCGTGTCCTCCTGATCTGGCTCATGCATCATGATTTGATTATATCCTGAGTAAGCATCCATAAAAGACATTAATTCATGCCCGGCTGTTCCATCCACCAACTGATCAATTCTGGGCAATGGGAAACAGTCGTTGGGGCATGCTTTGTTCAAGTCTGAAAAGTCGATGCATACTCTCCACTTTCCATTTGCTTTTTTAACCAACACCGGATTAGAGACCTAGTCTGGATAAGTGGATTCTCTGATGAAGCCATTTTCCATGAGCCGATCTACTTCTTCTTTTAATGCTGTCGACCTTTCAGAACCTTGGGTTCTTCTTTTCTGCTTTACGGGTGTGAATTTTGGATCAATATTCAAAGCATGCACTTCGATTTCTGGAGATATTCCACACATGTCGGCATGACTCCAAGCGAATACATCCAGATTTGCTTTCAAGAATGACATCAGCATATTCTGAACCATCATACCAAGTTGTGAACCCACATTCAGCACCTTGTTTGGGTCATTCAGGTCAACAGATATTGGCATCGTTACTTCCACCGGCACCACTCTACTTTCCCCTGCACTGGTTTTTCTGGGATCAATCTCTTTTCGTGCACCACTGTGCTCACCGGTGCAGGGTCCACCCCGTAATTGCTACAAGGTGGGTTCTTTGATGCGGAGCGGAGCTGCCGCACCTTTACCCATTTCTCTTTTCCTTCTTTCCCGCAATTCTATGAAATAGCATTCTCGCTCGGCATTTTGGTCCCCCTTCACAACACCGATGCCATTATCAGTGGGGAACTTCATAGTCAGGCACCATAGGGCGAGAATGGCCTTGAATGCAGCAAGAGTTGGTCGACCCAAGAAGGAATTGTAAGCGAAGAATTCATCAACAATTACAAAAGTTTGCTTTTGGACCACCTTCTTTTCTCCTTCTCCAAGTTCTACAAATAAATCAATAGTCCCAATAGGCTGTTTTGGTTCTCCAGTGAACCCAACAATTTTCTATGAGGAAGCTTGGACGTCAGCCATGGGAATTTTTATCTGATCAAATGTCTTTCTGAAGAGGATATTGCAAGAGGCGCCGCAATCAACAAGCACCCTTCTTACAATGGCTGATCCGATGCCTGCAGATGTTACTAAAGGATCCATGGTGGGAGCTTCAACTCCAACAGAGTCTTTAGCCCGAAATATGATGACTTCGTTAAAAGTTCTTTGCTATTTCAAAGGTGTAGTATCTTCCAAGACAAAAACATTTTCTTTCGTCGGGGCATATCTCAAAGCGTGAGCGTATCTCTCCATCTCACCCCAAATTCTGCCCGCTGGGTGAGGACCCCCTGTGATAACATTGATGATGGGCCTCTCAGATTCCTGCGCTGCAGTCCTCTCACCTGAGTTAAATTGATGAGCAGGGACTTGTTGCCCCTGAGTAGATGGAGTCGGGTCACTTCTGTTTCTCTTCACATATTGTTTTAGTTTATTCTGTCTCAGCAGCTCTTCAATCAAATTCTTTAAATGGCGACATTCATTAGTGTCGTGGCCAGGTTGATTATGAAACCGACAGAATCTACCATTATGTATAGCATTTTTCCCAAGCTTCATCTCAGGTGGTTTGGGGTATTCGACAGCATCCTTGGTTGCAAAAAAGATATTATCTGGAGTATCAGTTAAGGGAGTAAAATCTGAAGGTTTAAAGAAGCGAAGTTTCTTCATATCTTTCTGCCCTTTCCTACCGTCATTCGCCCTCTTCTGACCACCAGATTCCTTTTTGTTAGTAGCAACATTGTTATTCTTGACTTCAGCCACATCTACTTTTGCTGGTACATGAAGGCTTTCTAAGCGCATGAATTCATCAGCCTTCTTATAGAACTTCTCAAGTGAGTTTGGCTCTTTAATCTTTAGCCATTTTCCGAATTCACTTGATTTATCAATAGCTCGCATCAAGTAGGTCAGAATCATTCAAGGCTTTGCATTATCAATTTCATCCAAGGCTATACTAAAGCGGTTTAAGAAAGATTTGATAGACTCTCCGGGGTTTTGTTCGAGGCTGGATAGTGACATTATGTCCTTGGCCTTCGAAGCATATAACCTGAACTGATCTTTGAATTTCCGAGTTAGATCGGAGAACTGATCTACGGATCGAACTGGCAGCTTTGTGAACCAAAGCAGGGCCACTCCCTCCAAGTACACAGGAAAGTATCTGCACTTGATCTCGTCTGTTGCCCTGGCACCTGTCATATGCCAGTCATACTTGTATAAGAATTGGTTAGGATCGCTTGTCCCCCTATAAGCTGAAATGGTGGGAGGGACAAACTTCCTTGGAAATTCAGCCTTCAAAATTCTTTCAATAAAAGGAGTTTTGCTTGGAGCAAACCCCCAGTCACTTTCATCTTCCTTGCTTCTCATGCTTTCCTTCATAATTTGTCGAATCATTGCCGAGAGGTACTCCTTATCGTTTAGAGGCTCCGCGGGACAGACATCAGCTACTTTTTCGGAAGTTTGCCTGGGCAAACGTTCACGAAGAGTTGGCTGCGGCCTTGAACCTCCAGCTTGGGGAGGTGCACCTTCGGCGGTGCCAGCTGCCCTTTGAGGAATACTTTTCCCTTGGGGATCATGAACATCTTCAGCAAAGGTTTCTTCATTGTTTTCTGGTGGCTGGTTAACTCCAAGCAAAGCATTCAACTTGTCCATCATCCAAGTGCTCTGGGCTTCCATTTGTTGATACAACCCAGACACTACGGCATCCAATTCCGCCCTTGTGACTCCAACACTAGGAGCCGCTTGATTTGACGCGGGAGAAGTGGTGGTGTTGTCATGAGCAACTCCAGATCTGGTAGATTAACTTTTCCTTCCAGGAGCCATAATTTCAGATAGACTTCTGGTTCTTAGGGAGAGTCTTTCCACAAATCTTTGTGAAGCAATGATGAAAGCACTCCTGAGTTGGGTTCTCAGTGAAAGCACCAAAAATGTTAACGCTAAAAATGTACGCTAATACCCCGGTGTAATTTGTGATAAAGCGAAAGCACCACCCGTTGGTACGGGAACTAAAAGTAAGCGGAAAATAGCATAAAACAATAAAAGAGACAACAATTTTATAGTGGTTCGGCTCAAAATCAAGCCTACGTCCACTTAATCTCTTCTATCGCTGATTTGATTACAGACTTTACAATGAGTCTTCGATTACAACACAATCAAGACAAGTAATTAGAACTTTGATGCAGAAAAGCTCTTTGGATTCATATTGAATGAACTTGATCTTTTCCGAAATGAAGTTTCTTTTGCCTTTGAAGTGTTGAAGCAAGTAGAGAAAACAGCAGAGTCTTGGCGTTCCAAAAATTCGTCCCCCTCCAAGTGCGGAGTTGGCGGGGTATTTATAGGATAAACTGGGCTTAGGTCGGCCACGTTTTAGGTCGTGAGCGACCTAAGAGGTTGCGAACTAAGAGCCAACCCGATGTAGCTTAAGTCATTGCCGACTTAATGGAGCCATATTGGACAAGATATATGTTGTGAGAGACTTAGCATGTGTAGTTCAGAAGTTATCTCGGTTGGTTTAGGTCGTTAGCGACCTAAAGGAAGAGGCGGGGCATGCGGCTTAACTCTAGAGCATGTTAGGTCGTTAGGTTGCTCTGTCTTCATTTAGGTGCTAGGTCGTTAACTCGTTAGGTCGCTCTACTTTTAACTCGTTAGGTCGCTATCCTGTTGAATCGCAGGAACCTTTTAGGTCGCTGGGTCGCTGGGTCGCTGGAGTTCCTTAGGTCGTTGAGTCGTGCCATATTGAGCTGCTTTGTGTTATAGGTCGCTAGGTCGTTAGGTCGTTGCCTTTACTCAGCAGCTTTGTGCTATAGGTCGCTGCCTTGTTATAGATCGTTAAGTCGCATATGCCTTTGATAGTTAAGTCGCTCATTCCCTTAAATCGTTGTTGAGTAGGTCGCTAGGTCGCTGAATAAAAGAGGGTTAACACCTTTCCTTCCTCTTCAAATTTAAAAAGGAAAATACACAGAGAAAAAAATGCCGAACAGTGAAAAAATAAAACAATCAAAACCTCAAAAATTTCTTTCTCCTCAAATACTCAGCGAAAAATTCTCCAATTTGTTTAAAAATCATGGTTTAGTTTATACTTTGATTTAGTATACATTTTGCATGATGCGGTCGTGATTTGGGTTGCTCGACTGTGAAAGTCGAATAAGGCAGTGGAACTAGGGTTCGACTTTCTCGGAGATGTAGGCATCGATTCGTAGTTCGGTCATTGGATTCAAGCTTAGCATGGGGGAACACATCTTCGGTCAAGTTTTCGTGAAGCTCGGTGGTCTCTGGTGGTTCGCGTCGCTATAGTATTTTGGTGGAGGTTGGTATGGTCGCGATTCGACATGGTGGTTCGAGGCAAAATTCGATAGGATGGGGAGGTGTGGTTTTCGATGAGGAGAACGTTGGTGTGGTCGGAATGACGAACGGTGGCCTCTAGCCCCGTGTCAGTGTCGGCGTGCATGGCAACAATGGTTCGTGTACATGCGTTTGAAAAAAAAAGGAAGAAGAAGTTGGGTTAGGCGGGCCGGGTTTGAATGTGGGTATGGACATTTAAAAGTTATATAATATTTGTGTTAATTAATTGTATTGAAACACCCCACACCCCTTAATATACCCCAAAGGAACATTAAAAGGTGTGGTGCTTTATAGGTATAACCGAAACTAATAGAGACTAAGATTCACAAGACAAAAATAGGTAAAAACAGCGAAAACTAAGATAATAACTTATTTAAAATCAGACTTCATAATTGTTTCATAAATCAAATAAGCCAAATACCAAATACACATACATGTCTCAAAATACAAGATGTCTCATAAAAACTCATAGTCCCAAAAATCAGAGTACATAATATCCCTCATAATAAGCCAGTACACAGAAAGAGCTAAAGCTAGAACAAAAGAAATACATGGTAGAAATCTTCTCCAAGAAACCTCCAAGTAACCACGATCTACTGTCCTCTCCCTTGATTGTCTAGGGGGGAAGGGGAAAATAGAAAAGTGGGTCGGACTAAAAGTCTGGTGAATGATAGTAATTACTAGAATCTTTAAGCAAAGTAAAAGTAATAGACTTTACAACAGTTCTAGTATATAAAAGGAAACAAAGGAAATAGAAAAGAGAGAAACTGGAAATAAATACGAATAAACTATTGCTCAATTAGTAAGATAGGTTAACTTTGATTGTTTGCAGTTGTCCTTGATAGCTGCTTTGATTAGGCTGAATTCCTAATTCTACCCATTGATCGGCTGCTACTCCATAGAATCTACTGTGGACCGGACGTTTCCCTACACAGTTGACTTTGGTGTCTACGAAAGACACACTTACTAAGCGCTTGGAACTCATAGTGATTACTGGGCACCGAAATGGAAGTCGCATGTGTAACTGCCACCATGCCCATGCTACCTGTTGCTCCCTCTTTTGACCTTTTATTTACCCTAGCCAGCATAAGCGTGCCCCTCACCTCACTTCAGGATTATGTGAAGCACCTCGTCTCACTTCAGGGTTATGTGAAACACCGTGTCCATAGAAAAATAAGGGAAATGTTGTTGGTACTGGTCCCTATCAAACAATAATCTAGTTGCGCCCCTTGTTCGAACCCCCTTGATTTGAACTACCATAGATTGACCATTTACTACCACTATAAGCATAAGCGTACCCCTCGCCTCACTTCAGGATTATGTGAAGCACCTCGTCTCACTTCAGGATTATGTGAAACACTGTAACCATAGAAATATTAGGGGAATGCTATTTGGTACATGTCCTACTCTTATTTTTTCTTATTAACTTAGATAAATTATTTAAATAAGCCTTTATTTTTATCAATTACTATTATTGCTTATTAATTTATCCTAGGTTTTAAAATAAGCGCCATAGTTTCCATAGTTTATCAATTTATAACTTACGTTATAATCATGCTTATTACTTAACCCAAGGTCTAAGTGTGAAAATAAGCTTCTTTCTTCTTTTATTCTTTTTAGTTATAATTCTAAGTTATAACTAGGCCAATCTTCTTAATTCAGTCCAATTAATATCATAATTAGGCATAATTTCAGTTCTATTGCAATTATATTACAGGCTTTGTGATTTACATCTCATATTTCAGATTTCTTATAATTTATTCCAATTTCACGTTAATTCTATTCTAATCCATACGTGAAGAAGAAGAAGGAGAAATATAAGAATACTGAAAATAGAAGGAAATCCAAGGCGTAGGAAGAAGATGTAAATAACGCATACATAACAGTAAATAAATTAAAATACTGTAAATAAACTATAATTAAATGGGAAAAGCTATAATTAACAGAAATAAACTAAAATTAACTGAAAAGAATAGCTAGAAGGAATAGACTGAAAATAATTCTAAAAACTGTAAATAAATTACTAAAAAGGTTACTCCAAAAATTGTAGTTAAACTACAACTATTGAAAACCCTATTATTTTAAATTAATTAAAGAAATTTAAAATAATTACAATCACTCATCTCTGGTCTTTAGTACTTTCCTTTAGGCCTTCACAGATCCACTTGGGGTTGTTAAATATTTTTATTTATAACGATCTCCTCCTTGGAAAATTATTCCGCTTAGGGTCCTTCTTGAATAGGTGAACCCAATTGGAGAAAATCTTAGAGTGAGAAAAAGGGTTAGGCCAAGGAACCTATTTATAAGGGTAGAAGTGGATCTCAAGCCGTTGGATTTGGGGATTGAATAGGATGCAACCACGTCCTAGGCTGAATAGGAGCCATCAGATGCAAGAATAGAAGGACCAGATCGGTTTAAACAATGCAAATTACGTGTTCAACTCGTGAACGAACGAACGTTCATTCGTTCACTAAAATAGGCAGGCGGGTCGACCGCCCTTGTGCCCAGGTCAACCTGGCCTATATATATATATATATATATATATATATATATATTCGTTTTTTTGATTATTTTGTTCCGTGCTCATATTAACTCGGATTCTGACGTTCTATATATGGAAATAGACCGAAAAATTACCACGGACACAATGTTGCAACTCCCGTGGCTCAATTCTGATAATTTCACAAAGTTATTTTATTATTTAATTAATTAACGAATTAATTATTACGGGTTAAATTTCGGGTTGTTACATATATAATTATCGATAAACTTATAAATGTATATCTCTCTCATACGAGGTTCGTTTTGGACGAAACCTTTTGCGTTGCGACCGTGGTGACGAGAGCTTCGCAATGAAACTGGTTTGGGCAAATTTGGAGCTTCTAAAATTTTAGCCAAATTCGAACGTTGTATGAATTTAGTCGAAATCGAAATGTTTTGGCGACTACTAAAAATAAAGGTGAGTTAATCTCACTCATTTCTGGATTACTAGTTAATTTTAAATAGTTAAAATTAATTATTGGATGATTGGTTGGATTGATAAATTATTATCGGTTTGGATGTTATTATATATATAGTAGTATATATATTAGTTGGATTGATATTCGCGCATATTTTTAGCGGATGAGACCCTATGCGCCCCGCATAATAGCGGATGACCATATATACCGCGATATCTCCCTCGAAGTGGGATTTGTATTTTTATGTTCTATTAACATCTATGGTTGTAGGGAAACAGGTTGGAGGGATCCAACTGGATTCCTCAAAAATGACGAATTTAATTTCATATATAGTGATAAAGGATATGTTTGGATAACCTGTGATAGATTATCATGTGATTTGAAGTTATTGGATGCTATGGTATTACTGGCCTAGATTTGGTATTTTAAAATACCGTAAATATATGTATTGGATTTTGAAAGGAAATTGAAAAGGGATTTTGGAAGTAAAATATTTATATAGAGTTTTTGGATTAGTTAAAAAAATTGATTTGGATAAGATAAAGGGGTTGGCTTTAAATTTGTACATAACTATTTCGGAATATTATAAATAAAGATTTTTGACAATGTATATAAGGGATTTTAAATAATAAAACTTAAGTGATATTTGTTTAAGTGTAAGAAGGATTAAGTTTTTTAATAGATTGAGGAAATAGAAGGGAATTTGGAAAATAAATATAAAATTAGTTATACTGGATCTTGAATAAGATTTCTAAATTACGAAGTACAGATAGAATTGAGGTTTGGTTTGTTTTGGAATATAGTTGGGTTATTTAAGGAATTGATTATTAAATGGATTTAATTTAGAAATCGATTTATAAATGGGGTTAAACGATGTGGAACCGTTGTAAACTGGAAATGAGACCATGGGATTTATAAACGATGTTTATAAATAAAATGAAAGATTATCCTTTGATAAATTGGAGATATAAATTCACGATAAGAATTTATAATGAGATGGGTTAATCGGTTTAAAAGTAAATGATAGATTTACCTTTAGAAACGTGGAAAAGGGAATTTACGATATTGGGACATAAATCAATTGATGATAAATCCAGGGAGATTTATAAATTTTAGACTGGTTATATTGGGATTGGAAAATTTATTATATCGAGAAGTTGAGTTTGTTTTTTAAAAAAATGGGATTTTTACTTATTAAACTAGGTAATTTAAAAATGTTTTAGCATATGAATATTTCAGAAAAATTAGTTATTTAAATATAATTAAAATGTCAAAATGAATTATAAGTTTATAAACAAGTCTTGTAAAACGATTAGCATTTTATTAATAAATCAGAATTAATCAGTATTATTATTTTAAAAGATAAACTATTCAATATTAATATAGTGTTATATAATAACATTTATCTAAGAGTATTTGCCTAAATTAAACTTGGAAAATTATTATAGAAACTTTATAGACATTATTTTGAGATAATTATTAAATAAAGTTTTTGGAAAGTAATGGTATACTTCCATGACGAAATCGGAGGCAGAGATTGCTTGCAGTTAAGTTTGGATTTTCTAGGATAGAGACATAATCATTGAGCTATGAATCTATGGTTGTTTAGACACTATTATAATATCAAACGATTTTGATATAAAGTGTTTTGGTTATCGTAAGGTAAAAATCCGTCGTGTTTATGTGTGGCACGGTCTTACGAGATACCTTTGTTTTTCAAAGGATTTTGATAACCTTAATAATAGAGTGTGTTTTCTCACGATGGTTTTCCATACTGACTCGGGTGTTATTTTATTATAATGCTCGGGTCAGACCGAGTATTACAGATACAGGATAGGATGCTATGGAGCTAAGGAGACGAGCTGGATGACGAAGACATATTACACGTATTCGATTTTATTCCACTGTGTATTGTAGGTTGTATATTCAGCACTTGTGAGGACAAATTATTATTTACGAGATTTTCCATCTCTTAAGGATCCGTCAAAATATTTATACGTAGTAGAATACACTACATATATAATGTCTAACCAGTAAAATAAATATTTTTCTTAACGTTAAGGCTTTACATTGATCCCCCTTAACGCGTTTTTAAGCATTGTCGTACAGTTTGCATATAAAACACTAGTAAACAGTCGGTGGATAGGGATGCGCCGTGATACGACAACACTAAACCAAAATCGTATGGGTCTCATATAGGGATAAAAGTATGACAAAGCACGTGAGGCAATGCCCAAGGTAGGATACTACTAGTTCAGGTCGTAGGGCTGGTGGTAACCCGTGCAGTTAAAGCGCTCGGCAGATTCAATGCGGCGGAGGTGCAAAAAGTCATAACTAGGATACAAGGAAGATATAGCGGGATATAACGGATGACTCTAAAATAGCATATAAAATTCGTACTTAATGTTTTTACAAATATATAAATGGTAATTAAATGAAAAAATAACATTCAATTGAATCATAATTAATACATAACTAATTTTAAATAAAAACATGTGCAAATATACTGTAAATAAACATAAAACTGTTATATAACATAATTGAATTTAGTAGAATATGAGAGTATTTTCATTTCTGAAAATATATTAAAAATTCAATTAAATAAATTAATTTTATAATTTTTATAATGTATAAATGTCATTTTTCAATTCATTTCTTTTAAAAAAGATATAGCGGAAAGAGCAAAATATAGCGGGAATAACGGGATATAGCGGAAATAGCGGGGCTCAAAGCGGAAACGCTATTTGGGCTATATGGAAAAATCGTAGCGGTAGAAATCCGCTATGAGATATAGCAGGGTTATAGCGGGGCATTAACTGCACAGGTGGTAACACATCATAGCCATGACCGCCCACCGCGTCCATCCATCCCATATCGAGTCAAAGGGAGGCTATCCCAAATCAAGGTGCACCACTCGAAACCAACAACAAGAGTAATGATATGGACCGAGTCCAAGAAAATCAAAGAACGGATGTCTGCTCAGGGTAATTAGCCCACTTGGCCCTGTCAAGCCGTCCTATTTTAGTCATTTCAAATTGGCATAAGTGTCGCGGTCTATCCATCATCGTTCTCTTTCTTTAAATCCAGCAAACGATGCCAAATCCAACCGCCTTGTTCTAGACCATCACTCCACGTACACAGTTGTTAAAGTGGTTCCAATATTGACAGAGAGTATGCCAATAAGAGGCCCCGGTCTCTTTAACAACCAAACATCGTTTTACACACCGGTTGGTACTTTTACATTTCAAAAACAGTTCATACTTGATATCAAAATATCATACTCGCTTCAAAATCAAATCCATTTCGAAATCATCATATTTACTCAATACTATTTCAATTCAAAATCATGTCGCCTTAATATCTCGATTTCGCTTCCAAAATTGTTTCGGATTTCAGTTTAGGTTATAACTGCATTTTAACCCAATTCATATTCAATCCAAGATTTAAATATAAACATTCCACCCCTTTGACCAGTTTGAATTTTTAGAAAATAGTTTGAATAGTTTTAAAATAGTTTAAATAATTAAAATAGTTAAAAATAGTTTAAATGGTTAAAAATAGTTAAAAATAGTTTAAATGGTTAAAATAGTTAGAAATAGTTCAAATGGTTAAATTAGTTTAAGTATCAAAATGGTTTATATAGCAAAATTGTTTGGAAAATCCAAAATAATTTAAATATTTAAAAAAATTAGGTTTAAATCGCTTATATCAAAATAATTTATTTGAAAATGGTTTCAAAGTCAAACTGATTCAATTTCAAAATTTTCCAATTCAAATCACTTTTAACTTCCATTCAATTTCAATTTCAATTCAAATTAATCTCAACTTTGATTTCAAATTAATTCAATTCCACTTTCAAATCCAATTAATTCAATTTCAATTTCAATTTATATCGATTTCGAGCTCGATTTTAAAAATATCGATTCAAAACACATAAATCAGATTAACCTTCAATATTCAGTTTAAAATCCCAATATTCAAATATAATTCAATTCCGAGCTCAATTTTGAAATATCGTTTTTATACCATTTTTAATTAGTAATACTCAAAGTTCGAATAAAGTTTCAAATCCTTTTAAAACAAATCAATTTCTGAAATTCAAATCATTTAAATAATTTAAAATCATTTAATTTAACCAATCCGGTGTTCGTATATAATTTTCTATCATATGGCCAAGTGATCGGTTATTTCAATTTAATTTCAAGGATGGATATATATCATTTCAATCCAAAATAAATGTCATAGGTATATATCATTTCAACCTATTTCTTTATTTATTCGAAATAATTCAATTTACAGTTTTATGTACTGTAAATAATTTACCAGGTGATAGCAAGATATACATAAAATAAATAAACATCCAAATCGTCCAAATATTAATCAATTTGCATCCATCACAATCAATCATCCAGACAGTCAAAATAATTCCTAACAAGTTCTTAATTATTAATCTCTAGGTTTTAAAAACATTTTTAAGTATATAGTTTTTTGAAAAATATGTAGACTATTTTATATCTTATGTAATAAATATCTTCTACAAATTGTGTATTTAATATCTAGAGTTAGAAATAAATTACCATACAAATATATCATTTAAAAAGGATTTTAAAGGTATAAACAAAAGGTTGAGAAAGGGATTAGGAATTGCTTAATGGCTAAATGGTTAATTGTTTAAATTACTTGTTTGAAAAGTAATTAACTATGCTTAATACTAAAAGCCGACGAAGTAGGTTTATCTATTTGTGAGAGTTATGATTGATATTCAAGTAGGGATGAAGCTAGAGCTTTAACCTACCGGCTTCCTCCTTGACTAAGGAATAGTCAAGTCGGGAATGTTGGAAACATGTTAATCATGTTGATTTCTTACTTGTTTATGGAAATCATTAATATTATACTTAACACTAAAAGCCGACGAGATAGACATTTCTATTTGTGAGATTCAAGAAAAAGTGTCTAGGCAAGGCTTTGATATGAACCAGTGATATAACTTACCTGGCTTCACTCTTGGACGAGAGTAGTTAAGTTGGAATGTTGGAAACGAGTTAAGTATTGGAATATTGATTTGTATAAGCAATTATTTTGACTAGATAATCGATTAGTCGATTATTGAACTTGACCCAATATTAACTTAGGAAGTGTCTAAAAGGTTCACAATTTCATAACAATGAGAACCCCCAGGAAGGAGGATTGGTACAAAACTTATCTAGCTTTCACTTACTTATGAGAAAACCAAAATTGAGTTTACCGGAAATTCAACAAATTAGTTTTGAAGAGACATGGATCGATAAGTGTTTTACTTATCGAATACCACTTCAAAACTAGTATACGAGTTCTATGTTTTGGAAGCGATCGTGAAGTGAAATGTTATAGAGTTGAACTATCAATTGTAAGGTTAAGTCCAAGGGAGAGGTCAACATTAACATTTCAAACGATGCTATCGTGTGAGGTCGTCTATCTTGAAGAGTATTTCAAGAGAGAGGAAATCATTAGCATTCGTCGGAAGACTCATGAGGGAATCTATGTGGAGATTCGAGATCTGATCGAGATGCTCGAATCCATGTAGCGATTCATGATCCGTTCGAGATGATGGAATCCATTTGGGAATTCGTGTTCAGTTTGAGTAATGAAGACTCGTGTGAAGATGTCGAACGTAACCTCGACATCGGAAATGATAGAAAATAAAGTAGGATACATAACTTGGGTTTAGCGGACCCGCGTCAGAGTATTATCGACTCCACATATAGAGATACTTATTGATTGTTGGCCAGTAGGAGTTGATGATATTTGGTTCACGTTTTTCATATTTATGTTTGAATGCTAAGCCGCTTTGTGTTTACCATAATAGTATATATATCCAGAGATATACGATGCTCGGAAGGTACTTTCTGACCCTTATGCATGGAGTTTGGATTCGGCTTCTCCGAAGAGATCTCCGCGGAAAAATCCAATATGCAAACGTACCTCAGCGGGTTTGAATGCAACCTAAATATGTTATGGTGTGACTAATGTAAGTATCATAGCTTTTGATATGATTTATATTCTACACCCTAGACATTATCTATCATATTACTATATTAAACCTAATGAATGATTAGTTCTTTGAGGGGAAGACCGTTACGGGAATCCATATGGTATTATATTTCACACTTGTTTCTTGAGTTTCTCATGTTGGTTTACCAGACTGATCATGATGTTATTTTCTTATAATGCTCGGGTCAGCCTGTGTATATTTCCAGATTTAGCTTTGGACATTTTGGAGCTTATGGAGATGAGTTGGATGTTTACTTGTCGTAGTGTTCTTATTTCCGCTGCATTACTGTATTGTATATAACAGCATTATGAGGACAGACAGTTATAACTGTCTAGGCTGATGATAGTACTTAGGTTTTGGTAACTCTGAAATTTCTATATTTAGAGTAACCGTTTGTATTGTTCCTTTGATATTATATACTATCATTCCATTGTGAGATCCTGATGTTATGTTCTCTTTTTCTTGTTTTATTCTTCTTCACTTTTTATTTTACCCTAACTTTCTGTCTTTCTGGCACTTAGGTGTTCGACACGCGAATACCATGGATGTATTTAGTATCGACGTTCGAGAGTCGAAAAGTCGGATGGTTATATTCCTTCTTTATAATTTATTACTGGGATTTCCTCCCATCTCCTTAATTCTCTTAAGATATTTTATTTTTAGTTCCCTACAATCTATCATCATTATAGTTATTACAAAGTTTTGCTATTTTACATTTAATTATCAATGTTTATCGATTTCTACAGCTAGTTACAAAATTTTACTAAGTTTTATATATTATTTTACATTCATGTCTATATATTTTAATTAATCAAGTGATCTAAAATTTGAAGTTTTAAAATAAATCCAATTAACTAATATTTATTATGAGTGTTGTTAAATTCACCAAAAAACAAGCTATATAACACTTAGTTTGGAAAATACCATTACATTTTGAATCTGCACTTATTAATACCCAAAATACATCATAGTCGATTGACCCTATTATACAGCACAAAATCAAATTCTTTTCACCAAGAGTTCACGTTCAAAAGTGAGAAATCAATTTTAGATTTTACGAAAAGTATGTAATTTCAAATTTAATTTCGTGTTTTAATTGCGTTGCTAGATTAGGCTAAACTATATTTAAACAGCATAATAAAATTTATGTAAAGAACAACACAAAATATTTGAAAATTTACAAAAAACCATATAACTTAAAATCCCCACAATTATATGTGAAATTACAAGCATAATCTTTTTTAGTAAAGTTGGTATTTGATTACAAACAAACGTATACACAATTTGTCTTTCTAAAATAAGTATACTATTACAAACATATACAGCATTTTTTATTTTTAAAATTGGCACATCAAGTGGATTCTTTGTCATTAATAAAACCATTGGGAAATGTAGTCCGTTGGAAGTGTCCAAATAAAAATGTATTTTAACTTCTTTTTACTGCAAATTAGTATTAAAAAATGCGCATAAAAACTGAAGTTAAACTTATCCAGAATGCTTTGCCTTAGAAAGTAGAATGACCCTTCCATAAGTTCGATTATGCAAGATACTTGGTTTAGAAATTTAACATGGAATGTGGAGAGACATAGTGTATTTAGTTACTAATGTTGTAGGAGTAAAGCAAAACGTGAGTAAGAAAAGTTAGCAATATGTTTTGTGATATATGTTTTGTTTTTTCATCGGAGAAGGTAAATTTGTAAATTCAAAAGCTTTAAATCAAGATATTCCTCTTATATATAAATTTAGTTTTGTTAAGAATGGCATTAAATTAATGATAAATGATAAATATTGTACTTTATAATTTTGAAAATAATGAACATTATAAGATACCTTATGTGAAAATATTAAATTTTAATTTTGTATATTCATAATTTATGTTAATTAATGGATAAAAATATGCAATATTTTGGCTAGAATTTTTTCTTTTGTATTTTATTATCTTTTCGAGGCAGATGTAAATTATTTATTGAAAGTTTTATTAATTATAATTATTGAGGTGTGAAACAATGTCTTAAAAACCAAATTATTATTTTTACATAATTAAAATAACAATATGATTTGCAATGTTCTTTTAATCAATATTTCTTTTAGTCATTAAATAAATATTTTGTTATTTACATTGATAATATAATATACTTATTTCTAATGTTAATATTATTAGCACCAAAATTGGTCACTAACCTCGTTGAGAAAGATTGTGTAGAGAGATAAATGATGAAAGTAGATTTAAACAAAGATCAATATGCTAAATTGAATGCAAAGACGAGAACACCAAATTATAGTGGTCCGGCGTAACTGCCTACGTCCACTTTGAGGTTAATCTTTATTGCTTCACTTGATAATTGATTATAGATACACTCCGTTTGCCAACTACTTGGATACAATTGCTAAGTAAAGAGAATGAGTCTTGAAAGCGGCAGAGTCTCCCCAGTGTTCTCCAAAAAAGGTCCATTTCATTGTGCCCCTGCCTCTCTATTTATAGACAAAGATGGGTTGGACTTCCCTGGCAGGCCTGGCAGCCGAACACTTCGGCCCAGAACAAGTGAGTTCTGTGTGCCGAACGAAGTGATGCCGAACAGAAGTGATGCCGAACAGAACTGTTGTCGAACGAAGTGACGGCGGACAGCAGTGATGCCAAACAGAACTGATGCCAAATAGAATTGATGCCGAACAGAACTGTTGTCGAACGAAGTGATGCCGAACAGAACTGATGCCGACCAGAAGTGATGCCGAACAGAACTGTTGTCGAACGAAGTGATGCCGAACAGAAGTGATGCCGAACAGAAGTGATGCCGAACAGAACTGATGCCGATCAGAAGTGATGCCAAACAGAACTATTGCCGACCAGAAGTGATGCCGAACAGAACTGATGCCGAACAGAAGTGATGCCGAACAGAACTGTTGTCGAACAAAGTGTCGCCGGATAGAAGTGATGCCGAACAGAACTAATGTCGAATAGAACTGTTGTCGAACGAAGTGATGCCGAACAGAACTGATGCCGACCAGAAGTGATGCCGAACAGAACTGTTGTCGAACGATCTGGGTATGCTGAACGATTTGATGTGCCGATCACTCTAGGATGTCGAACGATATATAATGCCGAAAGACTCTCCATGCCTGGTCAAACCTTCAGGTAACACTTGGCCCCCAAAGTACATCACGTGGTCGAACGTGGTGTGCTTTGAATTACTCTGGATGCCGAACGATATGCCCATATCGAACGACATAGCCGAAGCTAAGCACTCTGGGTGCCGAACGACATAGCCAATGCCGAGCACCCTGGATGCCGAACAATATCGATTTGACCGGTTCTACCGGTTATAGTCTCTTCGACTTCCCTTCTCTCTATATAAGCCGATGCTCCTTCTTCTTCTCCCCTTTACTTTTACCTTCGCTTTTCAGTATTTATTAACTTTGCCTCTCAACCGACTTCAAAGAATTATTTACTTTTCCCTTCCCTTCTCAAACATCATTCGTTGCCTCACTTCCTTCCCCAGCCAACTGAATTCAAATAGAACCACGTTCCCTACTCCAGAGTCTCCTCGAGCTTCGACTCATTTCTTAGGTAAAAAACTTCTCCTTAAATACTTCACTTCGATTAGGAAACTTAGCATGAGATTCGAACTCGCGAATCTCTTTAAAACCAAAGTCAGAAGTAATTGCGTGGAGCAAGAGGAGTTAAGGGTGAAGTGTGGGTGTTTTTAAAGGAGTTGAAGGCTAGACGAATGTTAGAAGAGAAGAGAATGGCAGAGGTGTTTGAAGTATGGAGTTGGTGGAAGATGTATTGATGTGGCTCGGCATGACTTCCTTATGCCGAGCGATGGAAGGGAAGTATGGTAGTGAAATTGGAGTTAAGGTTTTAGTGAAGTGGATCGGCATGACCGTGGTTTGACATGGCTTGCCGAACGACTCGGGTATGTTGGTCGGGAAGCTCGGCACGACCTGCTGCGTGCATTCGTTTTCAGGTCGAACAGAAGAGAGGTCGAACAGAATTCTGGTCGAACAGAATTCCGGCGGAGCAGATTTCAGGCCGAACAGAACGAAGGCCGAACGAAAGTCAAGCCGAACATAACTTAAGCCGAACAGGACTCTAAGTCGAACAGAACTTAAGTCGAACAAAACTCTAAGCCGAACAGAATCTAGGCCGAACAGAACTTAAGTCGAACAGAATCTAGGCCGAACAGAACTTAAGTTGAACAAAACTTAAGCCGATCAGAATTCTAAGCCGAACAGAACCTAAGTCGAACAGAATCTAGGCCGAATAGAACTTAAGCTGAACAAAACTTAAGCCGAACAAAACTTAAGCCGATCAAAACTCTAAGCCGAACAGAATTCTATTCATCTTGCCTAATCAAACATCAAACACAAGGACATGGACTTAAGCATACCAGCATATCGAACTAAACTGGACTGATAACTTCTTAGTTTCATAACCACAAGTCTGAACTTAAACCAATAATAACGGATTAAATCTTTTAACATGTAGTGCCAATATCCGAGTTCAAGATTGAAAATATTGCAATGCTGGCTTTCGGAGACGGTCAGCGATGACGGTCTTCGAAGACGACAGTTCAATGCTCAACTTCATACCATCGATTCTATGACTTATAATTTCTCAGCGTTTTACATCCGAATGATCGCACTAGTTCACACACTACACGGGGGGAATATTCGCACTTGTTAAGTCTAACGTCGATTATTTTTTAAGCATAGTTCGAAGGTACTTTGCTAGATTCATTCCTTATCAGCGATGTCTAGAAAATCTAGCTCCTCCACTATTTCAGACAGGCTCGGGCCGTCCTCCCGACGAGAAGTCGCAGATACTTCAAATCCATCAACTTCCCCTGCACATGACTTGGCTCCCGATGCGCTGGAAGCAGAAATTTTCTTGGACAACCCTGTCGATTCACTTGCTTCAAAGATTAATGAGAGTACACTCCGCTGGATATGCTCTGTCCACGGAATTCCTTTTGATGACGTGCTAGTCCCATCGGGGCAAGACCGTCCGCACTTGCCCCCAGTCGGCTACACAGCTTGTAACAAATTCATGTGTTGGGTTGGCAGTGTGCCACCATTCAACTCGTTCCTTCGGGATGTGTTGCAGTACATCGACATCGCTCCATCGCAACTGCACCCGAACGGCCATGCATTCCTCTACGGCACTTGCATCCTCTTTATGAATGTCTTCTCTAGGCTTCCAACTCCGCGCGATATCAGATACATATATTGCATCAATAAACGGAAGGATAGCCCATCATTCGTGTTTCTCGAGCCGCACAACAAATGTCAAATCCTAACTTGAGCGTGGACCAAGTTTGCTTTGTATAAGCAGGAATGGTTTTATGTGCGTTGTCCACCCGGCTTTGCGAGGAGATGGGTTGAAGGAAGTAAGCCTTTTTCTTGAACCGTTACTCGTGTTTAGCAGCAGTCATACCTCTTCTAACTTTTACCCATCTTTTCAGGTATTACTCCACGTCCTGACGGCCGCGGACACTCTGATGTCGTCGAAGCTATTCGAGCCCTTCCTGCCGGAGAATGGGACATTAGAGCTCTCATTTCAAATGAGTCGCTTACAAGGCTTGGGATGTTGGCAAAAGGCCGTCGGATAAGCCTTCCTCAGGGCGTCACCATTCCCAGGCCTGGATCTGGCAAAGGGAAAAAACAGGCGGAGTCTTCAGCACGTAATGCTCCTAATACACCAGAAGTGGGGGAAATCAAGAAGACTGAGAAACCCGAAGCACAAGATGAGAATGTCGGTCACATTCAAGACCCAACGGTCGAAGTTCACGACATCGAAACGTCATCTTCCCCTTCTAAGGGGAAAAAGAAACCGACATACAAGATGAGGAAGGAAAAAGTTGGTGGAACTTCCAAAATTACCCTTGTTCCAGTGGAGAAAGAAGCTTCCTCGTCACATTTAGAAAGTCCTCTGAAGGGCCTGTCGAACCTTACCCTTCCTGATGATCTACTCAACTACGGTTTCGATGATCCAGAGGCCCTCAAGTTTCATTCGCCAGCTAGAGGCGACACGGGAGTTCAAGCCCCAGTCCAGGGAGATAATACTCCAATTAGTAAAGATAAAGGAACTGGTCCGTTGGGGGGGAACACTAGGACACACACGCACCCATGCACTTCACCATACACTTTAATTCTTACCATTACCCCGATTCTTTCTAACTCGCTGTTATTTTTATTCTATGCAGGTGACATGGGGCGCTCCCACGGGTTCGATCGCCTCCATGGCTCTTCTATATTCCACCATCCTGGATGGGATTCAGGCTCCGGTAGACGCAAGGACAGAGACGATTACGAAGATCGAGACAATCGTCCTCGTGAGTCGTCCTATCGAAAGAAAACCTATTCCCAATCTTCACACTCTCGCGATCTCCCTCCTCAAACTGAGCCAGACAAAGAAAAGCTTTCGCAGAAGGGGACTCAACCCGATGTTTCCTGAGATCAACATTCCGGTTCATCAAGCACACGGAAATCTCGAGAACATCAGAAGAGAACAGAACTTTCAAAGCCTCCACCCCCTGTTTCTACGGCTGACCCAACGATAGTAGAGAAGATGGTCGATCTTAAAGCTAAATTTCCCAAAATCTGCTTTGACGGTCTGAAGTTCCTCCCAGCTATTCATCACATTCCAGGGCATGTCAAGCAGAGTGCCATCGCTTGCAACAACAACGTCTATGTTCAACATGACGCGTTTGTACATTTGGTCGAAAAAGTCTCGGAAGTATCCGTTGAGCACGAACAGGAAATTGACCGCTTGAAGCTTGAAGCTATCTTCGACAAGGACATCATCAAGAATCAAGATGAAGAGCTCGCTTCGTATAAGTCCAAGCTTGAAGCCGCAGAACAGAGTGCTAAGGAGACTGCGGAGGCCGTCGCTCGTCTAGAGACGACCCATAAGAAAGAACTTGACGTCGCAGTCCAACGCAGCGGGGCCCTAGCTCTAGAAAAAGATTCTATTCAAAAAGAAAGGGATACACTCGCCCTGTAGGTCAAAGAGTTGAAGGAGCTACTCTCTAAGGAGAGGGAAGAGAAGATAGCGGCTCAAGAAGAGTCTCAACGGTACTGTAACGAGATCGTCGATACACGTCTCTTGAAAGCAAAGCTCGATGATGAGCTTTCTAAGGTTGAGACGATGAAGAGCGAAGCCTGTGAGGAGGGCAAGAGACTAGCTTCCGAGGAGATCGACTCCCGTCTTGAAGCAGCTGCAGAGGCCGATAGAGAAGAGGTCAAGTGTATGTTTGACCCGCTGATTGCCGAATACAGCGCCCGCGTCCTCATGCATCGAGACTGGACCTTCTTAGGCGAAGGCTATCTTGAATCTCTAGCTGAGGCATGGGAGACTTTAATAAAGATCAGGAAGGTTGAGTCTGGCACTGAGGAGGTCGATGAGGAGGCTTTAGTGAAGGAGTTTCTCAGGGGGAACGAGCCGTCGGACTTGTCTGCAGCTATGGCTCTCTATGGTAAAGGCTCTCCATTATCAAAAGAGAAAGACGATGAAGCTGGTCCATCTGGGGCTGAGGTTGCATCTCCTCCTTCTACTCAATCGGCCGGTCGGCCAGCACTTGACCCATTCGAGCAGCATGTTGGCTATGATCCGGAAGATCCCGGTCTCGGCATCCACATGCTATCCCCCATCCTAGAGGGTGAAACTCCGCACACAGCCGAAAGCCAGCAAGAAACTGGTATAAAACTCTTCTTCTAGAAGTTCAAAGATCTGTCGCTCTCTGTGAGCGGTTATTGATCCTAATGTTCGTTCTTTATGTTTTTATGCAGGTCGCTCTGATCCTGAACCAACTCCGAGGAGCGATGACGCCAAGGAGGAGGTGGGGAAAACAAGCGATTTCGCTCATGCGAGAGTAACTCACGGCCCTGACGCTCAAGTGATCGAGGCGCTAGATGATGATAAGTCTGACACTTCATCTCCCGCTGAAGGGAGTTATGAAATCGAAATCACTGGGCCTCAGAACATACTTCGAAGGTGATTATGAAGGAGCGACTCGTAGAAGAGAAGAAAACGAAGGTCGAGATCAAGGTCGAGCCTCAAATACTAGAACTTACCGACCCGCTGAATAGGCCTCTGAAAGTCATTCTTCCCGGCAAATCCAAATCACTGGATGTTCCTTCTCCCACTCCTGACTCCGCTTCTTTGGCAAGCAAAAAGTCCAAGAGGAAGCGTGAGGGACAGGAGTCATCTGAGAAAGCAAAGGAAGACAAGAAAAAGAAGCCGAAGAAATAGCCAATATACTCGTTCAACGAGATTTTGCTTAGGTCCTGTAACTACTTTTGCTTTTTCGTTTTCGTAGTTTGTGTAGATAGATTTTTGACTCCAAGTTTTGGAGGAGTGGTTGTATAACCCCATTTTGGATTATTGAATAAAGTTTAGTTTCTTTGTCGTTTGAAAGATTCTTTGGAATTGTACATTTCTCGTTTCACATCTTTGGTACTCAGAATATTTTCTAATCCGCGCTCCGGGGACTCAGAGTAATTCGGTCCGCATTCGGGGGACTCGGAGGTTGGAGTCGTTTATACTCTAGTCCGCACTCCGGGGACTTAGAGTATTCTGATCCGCACTCAGGGGACTCGGAGATTGAAGTTGTTTATACTCTATTCCACGCTCTGAGGACTTAGAGTACTCCGGTCCGCACTCAGGGGACTCGGAGATTCAAGTCGTTTATACTCTAGTCCGCGCTCCGGGGACTTAGAGTACTCCGGTCCGCATTCAGGGGACTCGGAGATTGAAGTTGTTTATACTCTATTCCGCGCTCTGGGGACTTAGAGTACTCCGGTCCGCACTCAGGGGACTCGAAGATTCAAGTCGTTTATACTCTAGTCCGCGCTCCGGGGACTTAGAGTACTCCGATCCGCATTCAGGGGACTCGAAGATTAAAGTTGTTTATACTCTATTCCACGCTCTGGGGACTAAGAGTACTCCGGTCCGCACTCAGGGGACTCGAAGATTCAAGTCGTTTATACTCTATTCCACGCTCTGGGGACTAAGAGTACTCCGGTCCGCACTCAGGGGACTCGGAGATTCAAGTCGTTTATACTCTAGTCCGCGCTCCGGGGACTTAGAGTACTCCGGTCCGCATTCAGGGGACTCGGAGATTGAAGTTGTTTATACTCTATTCCGCGCTCTAGGGACTTAGAGTACTCAGGTCCGCACTAAGGGGACTCGGAGATTCAAGTCGTTTATACTCTAGTCCACGCTCCGGGGACTTAGAGTACTCCGGTCCGCATTCAGGGGACTCGGAGATTGAAGTTGTTTATACTCTATTCCACGCTCTGGGGACTTAGAGTACTCCGGTCCGCACTCAGGGGACTCGGAGATTCAAGTCATTTATACTCTAGTCCGCGCTCCGGGGACTTAGAGTACTCCGGTCCGCATTCAGGGGACTCGGAGATTGAAGCTGTTTATACTCTATTCCGCGCTCTGGGGACTTAGAGTACTCCGGTCCGCACTCAGGGGACTCGGAGATTCAAGTCGTTTATACTCTAGTTCGCGCTCTGGGGACTTAGAGTACTCCGGTCCGCAATCAGGGGACTCGGAGATTGAAGTTGTTTATGCGAGTTCGTACATCATATGGAATAATGTAACTCTAGCGGTCCATCACCAGATTATAAGGTACAGAAACATCAATAATTCATGGAAAAGACGGCTTCAAGCCTTTATTAATGAAACAAACTAAATTGTCCGATTACACGCTAAAAAGGAAACTAAGAATCAATGGAATAAGAACATAGAGCAAACAATTGTACCCAAAACAGAAAAGAAACATGCTAAACATAATAACGTCGTAAATGTTCACTGTTCCATGCTCGTGGGAGTGTCACGCCATCAACAGTCACTAGCTTGAAAGTTCCCTCTCCAAGCTTTCGTTCAACGACATAAGGACCTTCCCAGTTGGGATTCATATGTGATGGTATCGGGAAAACTCGTTTCAAAACGAGATCACCCACGTCAAAGATTCTTGGGCGGACTTTGTCGTCGTAATATCGCTTGACTCGGTGCCTATATGCTGCCGCCCTTAATTCAACCTCTTCACGTTTTTCATCGATGCAGTCCAGTGATTCCAACAAGAGATCCTGATTTGTCTTAGGATCATAATACGTCACTCGATGTGATGGAACTTCAAGCTCCACGGGTATAACAGCTTCCGAGCCGTGTGCCAATGCGAATGGAGTGTGGCCAGTCGCGGATTTGTGGGTAGTTCTATAAGCCCATAGCGATGTTGGGAGTTCATCTACCCACTTGCCTCCTGCTTTTTCCAAACGCTTCTTCAATATGGACTTGATTATTTTGTTCACGGCCTCGACTTGTCCGTTAGCTTTCGGATATGCAACGGCGGCAAACTTTTTCTCAACGCCATACTTTAAACAGAAATCTTTGAATTCCCTGCTTTCAAATTGCGTTCCGTTGTCCGTAATGATGGTTTGCGAAAGGCCAAAGCGGCATATAATGTTTCGTACAACGAAATTAATGACCTTCTTGGAGGTGATTGTGGCTAAAGGCTCTGCCTTGGCCCATTTTGTGAAATAGTCGACCGCAACTATCGCGTATTTTGCACCACCTTTGGATATAGGCAAAGAACCGATTATGTCGATTCCCCAAATTGCAAACGGCCAGGGACTAACCATTTGTGTGAGTTCTGTTGGTGGAGCTCTCGGGATTTTCGCATATCTTTGACACTTGTCACATTTTCTTGCGTAATCTACAACATCCCGATTCCCAGTTGGCCAATAGTATCTATAGCGGAGGATCTTTTTTGCTAGTGTCTGCCTCCCAGTATGGTCGCCACATTCTCCTTCGTGAACCTCCTCCAAGACCCGCTTTGCCTCATCACGGGCAATGCACCGTAGTAAAGGGACCGAGAACCCTCTCCGATACATTACTTCGCCCTGCATCACATATCGAGCGGCTTTGCGAATGACCTGTCGTCTTTCGCTTCGCCTTTCGAGCAAATTCCTGTTTAGCAGGTATCGTTTGAATGGGGCCATCCACGACTCCTCCTCGATTTCCGTTTCTAATGCAAAATCGACTTCCATCACATCTATGCTTGGAGTGTGTAAGGTTTCGATGGGAACTAATCCCATTTGCTGCGCATCGCCAGTGCTTGCGAATTTGAGCATCGAGGCGGCTTCCTTGTTTTGTTCACGCGGGACATGCGAAATGTCATAATGTTCGAAGTTCACCAATAGTTCCTGAACCAGAGCAAGGAATGGAGCAAGCTTTTGTCCCCTTGCTTGGTAGTCTCCTCGCACTTGGTACACCACCAGCTGCGAGTCACAAAAGATTTCAACTGATTTAACCCTGAGTTCTCCAATGAGTTTTAAGCCAGCAATCAGTGCTTCATATTCTGCTTCATTATTCGTAGCCGGGAAATTGAGCTTCAAAGCGTAACAAATCGATCGATTTTCTGGAGTTACGAGAACTACACCAGCCCCGGAGCAACGGTCGTTTGATGCCCCATCGGTGTACAATTTCCATCGAATGGGGGGAATGACACTGTAATTATCTGGTTCGTCAGATATAGTAAACTCAGCGATGAAATCTGCTAGTGCTTGCCCTTGTATGGCTCTTCTTGCCAGGTAGGTAATATCGAACTGACTCAACTCGATATTCCATTTTAACATCCTTCCAGAAGTTTCTGGTCGTTGGAGTACCTGCCGTAAGGGCTAATCGGTATAGACACTGACCGAGTGCGCTTGAAAGTATGGACGTAGCTTACGTGATGCAATCACCAAGCAATAGGCCAATTTCTCAATTTTGGGGTAATTTCTTTCTGCCCCCGTTAAACGTTTACTAACGTAATACACCGGCTTATGGACTCGGTCCTCCTCGCGGACCAAAGCCGCACTTATAGCATGCGGAGATATGGCCAAGTATACGTACAGCATCTCATGGTCTACTGGTTTCGACAGCACTGGAGGACTCTCCAAATGCCTCACCAGATCTCGGAACGCTTCCTCACAGTGGGACGTCCATTCGAAATTCCTCTTCCCTTTCTTTATTATATCGAAGAAAGGAATGCACTTGTCCACGGCTCTGGATATAAATCGACTCAGCGCAGCCACTTTTCCATTCAAGCTTTGCACCTGTTTTATAGTTCTGGGTACTCGCACATCTCGAATAGCTTGAATCTTTTCCGGGTTAGCCTCAATTCCCCTAGCATTAACAATGAATCCCAAAAACTTCCCCGACGCAACGCCGAAGGAACACTTCAGAGGGTTGATCTTCATCCCATAATATTTGAGTATATCGAACATCTCTGCTAAGTCTCGAATGTGGTCGTTTGACTGTCGTGACTTCACAAGCATGTCATCCACATAGACTTCCATCGTTCTACCAATCTGGTCTTTGAACATTCGATTCACCAAACGCTGATAGATCGCTCCCGCGTTTTTCAATCCGAAAGGCATTACTACATAGCAGTATAGCCCAACGTCTGTGACGAAACTGGTGTGCTCCTGGTCCGGAATATGCATCGGGATCTGATTGTATCCCGAGTACGCATCCATGAATGACAACAGCTCGTGTCCTGCAGTGGAGTCGACCAACTGATCAATCCTAGGCAATGGGAAACTGTCCATGGGGCATGCTTTGTTCAAATCTGAATAATCTACGCATGTTCTCCCTTTCCCGTTTGCCTTGTTTACCAGCACGGGGTTTGATACCCATTCAGGGTAGAGGGCGTCGCGGACGAACCCATTGGCTTTGAGTTTGTCCACCTCCTCTCTGAGAGCAGTGGACCTCTCCGGGTCCATCCCTCTCCTTTTTTGTTTAACCGGGACGTACATCGGGTCTATGTTCAACATATGACTCGTAATAGCGGGAGAAATCCCACACATATCAGAATGTGTCCAAGCGAAAACATCAAGATTCGTTCGGAGGAAATCACTAAGGTCTTCAGTCATTGCGGGGCTGAGTTGTGATCCAATTTTCAGTACTCGCGATGGATCGTCTCGGCTGACTGAAATGTCAATCGTCAATTCAGCCGGTGCTGCTTTCTCCTCCCTGGGTTTCTCATCGTCGTCTCTCGGATCTATGTCTCTGAAGATCCGAGAATCATGCCCGAGCCAGGGCTCGGGCATCACTTGTCAATTGTAGGTATTATGGATGCGGACGGGATTGTCCGCAACCTTTCCTTTCTCCCTCCGATGGGCCTCTCAGAGCTCAGCCACATAACATGCACAACCAGTTGCCTGGTCGCCATGAACAACACCTACTCCTTTGTCAGTCGGAAACTTCAAAGTCAAGCACCACGGGGCTAATGCTGCCCTAAACTCAGCCAGGGCCGGTCGACCCAAGAACACATTGTACGGAGAATCCACATCCAAAACTACGAAGGGTAGGATTCGCACCCTCCTACGCTCACCTTGTCCCAGTTCAACTGGTAACTCAACATACCCCACTGCATCGGTCGCTGCACCATTAAAGCCATGTATACGAGCTTAGACGGTTTCAAATCCCTCGTCTCCATCTTCATCTGGTCATAAGCCTTCTTGAAGATGATATTGACAGAACTTCCACAATCAATAAAAATTCTCTTCACATATGCCGGCTCGATTGTCGCAGATATGACCATCGGGTCGATGGTAGGAGCCTCTACTTGGTCAGCATCTCTGTTCCTGAATACTATATCGTCTGTCATCACGCGCAGCTGTTTAGCAGGGGTCCCATCCTCTACGCTGGAACAACACTCGAAATCTGTGTGCTTCAGGGAACTAGCATACCGCTCCATCTCTTGCCAGTTCTTATCCACGGGATGAGGTCCGCCGATGATCGTGTTTATGACTAGTCTACCCACGGTCCGAGCAGGCTCGTCGGGATGACGCGGAGCTGGCGCACGACCGGGATTGGACGTTCCCTGTCCACCTTCTTGCAGATTTTTCACAAACTCCTATAACTTTTTCTGTCTAATCAACTTTTCTATAGCATCATGTAGGTGTCTGCACTCTTCAGTATTGTGCCCATAAGTCTCATGGAAGCGGCAGTATTTCCCAGTCCGCTTTTGTTCTTCGGTTGACTCCTTTGGACGTGGCTTTCTGTACTGAAAGGTATTGCAGGTTGATAGGTAAATGTTCTCAAGAGACACATTCAGCGGGGTGTACTCTTTGTAGGCTGGAATTCTCGGCTTCCATTTCCCCGCTTCTCTCTTCTTCCCTTGATTTCTTCCTCCAGATTCCTTAAATTGCCCAGGCTTGTTCTGGACATTGACTTGAACTTTCCTCGAGTTTTCTCCGGACAGCTTCATAGCAATGTTGCTTTTTACGGACTCCTGAACAGGCCCTGGTGCCTTATCTCGCCTTACCCACCTGGCTTCCTCTCTTCTTATGAACCGATGTGCCTTTGAGTAGAAACGTTCTAGTGTAGCCGGAGGTTTTCCTGCCAACCAGTCTCCAAACTCTGAATCCGGATCCACATCTCGCATCACAGCCATAAATATCGCATGATCATTGAGATTACTGACTTCAGTAGCCGCAACATGGAATCTCTGTAAATACTCCTTCAATGACTCCCTAGGAGCTTGGATTACACTTGATAGAGACATCACGTCCTTTGGACGAGTAGTATGTATCCTGAACTGTTCTATAAATTTCTTCGCCAACTCCGCGAAACTGGATACGGACCGTGGAGGAAGTCGGGTGAACCACATGGTAGCGATCCCAGATAGAGTTATTGGAAAGCACCTACACTTGGTTGCATCATTTGCTCTAGCTGAATCCATCATCCATTCGTACCTCATGACATGCTGTCTGGGATCAGTCTTTCCTTCATATGCCGGGATAGTTGGCATACTAAACTTTCTGGGGTACGCTGCCTGCAGAACAGTGTCTGTGAACGGAGTATGACTTCTGGACACTCCCCAATCATCGTTTGATAAGCCTTGATTCTCTTTCATCAATTGTCTGATCATGGCTGTCAGGTCTGGGGTTTGTATGGAAGGTGGAAGGTTGGAGTATGTCCTACATGATTGATCAGGCTGATGCCTCCTCGGTTGGCGATCTGCCAAATATGCATTGAGGTTCGACATCATTGGCATCTTGATGATCAGGACCTCCAGCCTCCACCTGCACTCCAGCTCCTAAGTTTCCAGCTCTTGCTTGGTCGCGGTCTCCAGCTGTTCAGACAGCAGCATCTGCCTACGTAGTTTCAGTCTTACGGCGTCTATGCTTGGGAGGTTCATCAGACGAAGTCGAGCTGTCGGATGAAGAATAAGGAGCGGGATTGCCCCCAGCATTTGATGCTGTTGTTGAGTGAGTTGTGCCATGAGGTTGGCATTGGCTTGCATCTGCTCTCCGAGTTGTCTCCTGCTTTCCCTGAGTTCTCTCATCAAGTCGTTGAACTCTATTCTGGTGACAATCGGCATTTGGTCCTAGGCGGTAGTCCCTGCACCTAGAATTGCTTGCTGATTGCTAGGCCCTGCTTGTTGTACGCTAGCAATCTCATGGGCGTCCGCATTATGAGAGGCTGATCTGGTACGTGGTCTTGCCATTGTAGAGTTATTGGTATGAACTCTGAGTAGAATCAACGGACGTCCTACGAATGAATCGGATCTTCTTTGGGGGATTTATTCAATCCAGTAGCTTCAAAGCAGATCCTTAAGGTCTGAGAATTCGATTCTCGGTGAAAGCACCAAAGTGTTAGCACCAAAATTGGTCACTAACCTCGTTGAGAAAGATTGTGTAGAGAGATAAATGATGAAAGTAGATTTAAACAAAGATCAATATGCTAAATTGAATGCAAAGACGAGAACACCAAATTTATAGTGGTTCGGCGTAACTGCCTACGTCCACTTTGAGGTTAATCTTTATTGCTTCACTTGATAATTGATTACAGATACACTCCATTTGCCAACTACTTGAATACAATTGCTAAGTAAAGAGAATGAGTCTTGAAAGCGGCAGAGTCTCCACAGTGTTCTTCAAAAAAGGTCCATTTCACTGTACCACTGCCTCTCTATTTATAGACAAAGATGGGTTGGACTTCCCTGGCAGGCCTGGCAGCCGAACACTTCGGCCCAGAACAAGTGAGTTCTGTGTGCCGAACGAAGTGATGCCGAACAGAAGTGATGCCGAACAGAACTGTTGTCGAACGAAGTGACGGCGGACAGAAGTGATGCCGAACAGAACTGATGCCGAACAGAACTGATGCCGAACAGAACTGTTGTCGAACGAAGTGATCCCGAACAGAACTGATGCCGACCAGAAGTGATGCCGAACATAACTGTTGTCGAACGAAGTGATGCCGAACAGAAGTGATGCCGAACAGAACTGATGCCGATCAGAAGTGATGCCGAACAGAACTGTTGCCGACCAGAAGTGATGCCGAACAGAACTGATGCCGAACAGAAGTGATGCCGAACAGAACTGTTGTCGAACGAAGTGACGCCGGACAGAAGTGATGCCGAACAGAACTGATGTCGAACAGAACTGATGCCGAACAGAACTGTTGTCGAACGAAGTGATGCCGAACAGAAGTGATGCCGACCAGAAGTGATGCCGAACAGAACTGTTGTCGAACGATCTAGGTATGCCGAACGATTTTCTGTGCCGATCACTCTAGGATGCCGAACGATATATAATGCCGAAAGACTCTCCATGCCGAACGGTATGTAAGTGCTGAGTACCTAGTTGCCTGGTCAAACCTTCAGGTAACAAATATTAACTACAAAAGGGTATAAAATTATAATGATTCATTACTATTACACTTTAATTCTTCAATATTTTTGTCATTCTCTCGAGTAATATTTAAAATGCAATCCACATATCAATTTTTAGATAAATGTACAAAAAATTAAATGTTGAACTCAAAATCTATGTATATAAATATTTATCTATTGAAATTTATAAAATATTATTTCTAAAATTAATTAAAAATAATTACTTTCATTTATTTTCTTACCATTTATTAAAGGGAACTTTTGTAAAATATTATTTTATGTTTCAAAATACACAGCTACTTGCCTTTCTCAAAAAAAATATATAACCCATGTTTTAGTTTTATCATATTTGTTGAAGAATTTACAAAAATTTACATAGAAATCTACAAATATTTTTGTTTTTCAAAAAAAAATTCAAAAACATTAATTCTAATCATTAAAACACGCAATTAAAGCACATATTTTTTTTTTAATATACTCAGAAGAACTCGACGGACCGATAAACTCCCAAGAAAAATTAAGTTGCGTCTATCCACTTCAATAAAGCACAGATTTAATTTTCAGAAAAGACGAAAAAAATTGTTTTACCAAAATTAAAAATAAGGATGTAAGTTAAAACATGTTTTAAAAAGGGTTTTTCATGTACGAATCTTGAAACTAAAGAGCTATATCCTAATTTCCACAATATTAAATGTTAAAAATAATGAATATGCATCTAATTCATTATCATTTAAAAAAATAACAATTTTTTTTAACATAAATACATCTCACATAACAGAAATTACATACTTAAAAAACAAGTTCAGTACGTAATTCATTATCTTAACAAATTCGACATATATTACGTAATAAATTCAACTTTCAAAAAAAAAAAAAAAATTGTGTGAATGAATACAAAAAACACACGTCAATCCAGCTTAAAAAAATTCTGTTGCAACCGATTACAAATTATAGGCTCATACCAGTTGAGGAATAACATGAAACGGTCAGAACAAAACATAAGCAATCCTAAAATCCATGTTATTCAACAATTACATAGCTCATCAACAATAACTAAAATGCACAGGCAATAAAATAATCAAAGGTAAGAAATTAAAATCGCCGCAACCAAATCCTCTGCCATAGAAAGCGCATAAAATCACCAAATACATAGTTCTGCTGTTTAAGTAAAATAATTATTAAATACACCCTGAATTTAAATTCGCTACACAAAAAGGATTTTTAAAATCAAAAGAAAAAGAAAAGAAAACAATAATAAACATTAGTGTTTACCATTCAAAACTATGAGAATAATCTACAAATGTAATAACAAAACATATAACACAGCCTCTGATTAATATTGATCCAGTTTTGTATCTAGGTAAAACAATGGGTATATATCTCTTAAGTTTACGAGCTTTGTGATTGACGATGTATTTGGAGTATCCAATCGAGGTAGCTGCTTGCTCCTGCACTTTGATCCTCCACGAGTTTAGAGAGAAACAATGCAAATTCTCTTTGTTGGTCTCCTTGCCTAACCATATTACATAACTTATAACTTGATGGATCCTTCTTCCTTAATCTGTTCAATAACTTATCCAACCTTGCTGATACGTCACTCTCACGTTGAGTAACAGCAGCCTGCAACATAACATACAAGCAAAAAAGTGTTACAACTACAAGTTGTTTCACCAAACATAGTGAACAGTACAGTAGCACAATGGGAGCTACTTTCCTATGTTGCTATGATTCTTGTTTCCTATACGCATGTCAATTTTAGCATACTATTACAACTGGCACAAATATATCAAGTTTCTTCTATACTTGTGCACGAAGAATTTCAAATTTTAGCCTGTATTGAGGAATCAGAAGAACTTCAAATGTTTCATTTAGCCGGTGAATAGCCAACACAATCAGTAGTTCCATTATAGTATGTCGGCTATACAAAGACAGGACAAAAACAAATTGTAAAAGAATGCTGAGACTAGAACTCAAAGATCAAATTTCGATTGTGAAGTTAAAACTTCAATCTGCACATGAATTTAAGATTTAAATGCAATATTTTTCTAACCAGTAATCAATTCTACTTCCAAATATAGCTATGGACATACTATATGTTAATCCAATTCCAGTTGGGATCCATTTAACACCTACATCGAGTTATCACAGTAAATACAAGATCCACTTAATGGACTTACCACATGTCAGCGATTTAATTTTGTTGGAGGAAACAACCATGCAAAATGCAAAAAGGAAAGGATGAAAAAGTACAGGCAATACCATAGATAAGTCAGAAGCTGGGTAATTTCCAAGCAAAATATGGGTTAAATCAGGTGGTAGCATGCTGCCAAACCAAATTACAAAGTTGAACCCATCATCCAATAAATACAAGCCCTTCGAATCCAGACTCAGAGTTGTTAGAGCTAATTGTCTTAAGATCACTTCTTCATCTGAATCCTACAAGCAGAAAAATAATCAAGTATAAGGATAATTATGGAAGTAAAAGCGATCATATCGATAACATTCAAGTAAATAAAATTTTCGGACATGAAATAACTCTTTTTTTCAAGAAAAAAAATACATTATATACACAATTACGTATTACCAGTGAAATACAACACATGTGCATCACTTAATGAAATATGGACACATCTAATAATAAAACATGCAATATGCATTCAAAATATACAAAACATAGAAACAAGGATTTTTCGGTTCGGGGATTACGAAAAAAGACTAGGATTTTTGGTTCGGGGATTACGAAAAAAAAAAAAGCTAGGCTCACATGCCCACTAAAATAGTATAAGTCACGTCCTTGGTTTTATATTTATAAAAATATTGTTATAAATGATGTTGAATCTAATGTTGTGATTTATTTTTCAGTCATTATCAAATCTAATGTTTGATGAGTGTTGAATGTTAAATCTAATGTACTCATATTTCAAAAATATTGTTACCAGCATGAATATTTGCAGTGCAAATATTAACTTGTTTTTCATTTGAAAACGCAAATACTAGAACAAAATAATAAAATAATAGTTTCAAAAATATTAGCCACGACAAAAGTCGAATGGTGAATGAAAACTCGTGTTTTCAAGAGAATACTAGTAGTACAAATATTTGCAGTGTAAAAATTTACAGCAATAAAACATAGATCTGGAAAATAGAAACCAAATGATGAAGAGTTGGAAAATAGTTCTCTAAAAAATAGGGATGATGCACTAAATAAAAATGAAACGGAAAACCGCTAGTAAAAGTGACTAGACTTTTAACTGTGCAGTAATTCATATATCTTGGATTCAAATTAATGTATCATCAATTTTCAAATATAATATTTCAACCAATCTTGTTACCTTTTTGAGGTACTCATCAACTCTATACAAGCTTGGGTAGAGAAGTTTCAGTGTCTTGTTTATTGGTAAAATCATCATAGTGTAACCAGCAGCACATCTATCATCAACAGAAGCATCATTGAATCCACCACGAAGTGCTACAGTCTTGCAAAGAGATAATGCATATAATGCTAAATATTTCAACGATTCTGGAAATATCATACGACCGCCCAAGCGATGTTGCACTACATGGAGATTGCGGTATTCTTTTAGACTCTTCACAACCTTCAACTGAATAAGCATGCGGGCATCCTCAAGCTTATGAGATAAGGTGTTCTCAACCGCTGCAAAATATTAAAAGGTGGTGAAACGATTATACAGGAACCAACAACTTGACCATCACAACCAATTTTATAGGGAAAGGGGATTGGCGGCAGTGAAGTAGAAAGTACACACACATACAGTGCATGTCGGCCTATAAAGTGCATATAAGATTAAATCCACATCACCCTTACTTTGTATTGCACTTGGTTTCTCAAAAACTTGTATAATTAGCAAATTACAAATTTGAGCAATATTTTAAAATTTTGCAATTATTTTGAGCAATAAATAATCATATTGCCTGTATGTTTGTTAGAAAGCCAGATTTTGTGCAAATTATAAATGACTTGTATTGGGTAAACTTCAAGGGAAATTTTGAGTGTTCGGAATTCAGAAAATAAGGAGATTAAAAAAGCCAGACTTGCACAGATTCATAACAGTTTAGGTTAACACATGAAAATTAGTTTCTTACATCATTTTTTCTTGTAAATGTCCTTCACTCGTGCATTGGATAACTTTACAGGTTTCTACATTTATTGAGTTATTCATTGATATACAATGCTCCTGGTAATTCCTGGAAATTTTGAAATATGATCTGTAGCAAATTATCCCAGAAAAGCAATTGAACTGATGACATTTAAACAAATGTTCTAAAATGCTATGGGTTCTCAAATTTGCCCTGCAACATCTCAATAATAATCAACAAAAATATCAAAAGAGCTGCATGGTAATAAATATATGAACATACCCAGTCTACTCAATAAAGAGATAACGGCACCAGTGTCGGCTTGGCGATACATTTCACCGAGATCTGTTACAACAGGTGCAGCTGCTGTGTGGACTCTAATACGTCTTTCACCTGATGAAGATGTATATCTGATGTGTGCTGAGGAAATGTGATAGCACTGAACTTAACATAGGTAATAGGGGAAAGACAAAGCGTAACTGAGTGAAAATTGAAAAAGCCGCACAGAGAATGTTTACTAGTGCATACTTATTGGTAATTCTCTCTATTGCCAAATAATCGTCTGAAACCAAAATATAGGCATACACAATCTTTCATGGTCAAAAACAACTTACTATTAAACAAGTCTAAAACGAACCAACAGGACAGCTTTCATGGTACATACAGCATGGAACGATTATTAGACATGTACGTAAACCCATTGTGATTTATTTATGATAGCCTGTGTGGGCTTTTATGTAATAAGTTAGTTACACAGAAATTACAAAAGAACACAAGGTGAACAACATCAAGTTAAATGCAATGACTAGGTATTTTAAATAAGGATACAGCAGTGCGACTTGGAAATATACTGTTTGAGTTGTCATTAAAGTTTCCTCTAATGCTAACTGCATTGCAAAGGCTTTATCACAATCAACAGCAGGGAGAGCTAATAAGTCTGTAGACCTTAACATGAAATGCCCATGGTATGTAGTAAAACGTACGCCTGAAAATTAAACACTCTTCTTCAGAAACCTACAGAAATTGTAAGGTTACGAAAATGGAGTCCAAATTAATAAGAACGAGACCTTTTCCACATCTGATGCGCATCACAGCTTCCCAGGCTGTCTCTCTAGTGATGTCTCTTGCCAACTCATGTTTCAGTTTCTCTTCATGAATGGATGAGTGGAAGGACGGATAATAATAGACCTGCCCACCAGTATATTTAGCAAGAGATCCTGTAATAATGAATAATAAGTAATGGCATGGTAATATTGAGATCCGAACTTTTGAGTTGATTATGTTTCAAGAAAATACCTAGAGAAGCTATATCAGAATATTTGTCGCTAAAAGCGTATATATCCACAGCAATTTGGGTCTTTGTGAATTCAGCAGCCATCTGCTTATAGAAGGGATCTTCTGGAACTCTAGTTGTATGCTCCCTATCAGTTCCATAAACACGAGAATCGTCACCTCGCAACCTTAAGCGACCAATACCAAGAGAAGGTAATGTGCTTTGAAAAATTAACAGCTTGCCTCCAAGTTGACTCTGCAACGATTATGGTAAATTCTTATTTGACAAGGGTAATATTTATTCTCACACACACACACACATATACATAAATAGGGAAGATGTTCTCTTGCATAAACACCATTTATGATGATTAAGTGCACTAGACCTAATGCAAGCTTGATGTTAATAAAATTATACCATTACCATACCCATTATTATCCTTGTGCTGACTTTTACCACAAAGATCAACTATAGTTCAACTTAAACTACTTGCTCCACCCCTTTTTACTTGTCAAGTACTTAAACTTAAAACATTTGTCACTTCAGCATATTAAAATGTGCCCCTCATTTAATCGCTTTCTATCAATGAGCATGGCGGATTACCATATTATTAGATCAACTTAACTGCAAATATAACATATTCTGACAATAAAATGGAAAAGAGATGAAACATCTTAATTAGAATGATCATTCTCATGAAGCTATTGTAGACCTTGTGGCATTAATTTGGTTTAATAAACAAAATTCAAACAGCCTATGAAACAATGATCGTGATTGGCATTGTTATTTGACTGCTTGAACCAAGGTTCGAGGTTTCAGTCGAAACACCGAGATTCCGGTTGTTCCATTTCGTTGGAGATCGAAACCAAACCAAACTGAAACTCCGGTTCAATAAAATAAGTTGTTGAACTTCAAGTTATACGGAAGAAACTCAAAACAAGAATTAATTTGAGTTTCAACTATATGAATATTAAAATTTTGAAATTTTAACTCAGTAAACATACAGAATCGCAAAATATATAAATGGTTTAACTTAAAAAAGTTGAAAACAAAGTAATAGCTAAACATTTTTTAGTATTATAAATATTTATAATTAATCAGTATTGGTTCGTTTATAACTTATTTTTCAATTAAAGATAAATCATACATTTTGTTCCGATAAATTAAACAAATATGTGTAACTATATAAATATATGTATAACTATATGAAAACTAGTCAAGGACCTCAAACTCAAGTGATTGAAGATATGGCGTTTTAGACAAAGGTTCCAATGGTCATGGGTTTGAGCCCCTAAGACATCATAATGAGTGTTCTACTTGAACAAAGTATCACTTTTGTTATATATATATATAACTATATGAAATCTAATTAACGAGATACAAAATTAGAACCAAAATTTCCAAAATTTACGAACTAGATCGAAATTCCTAAAATTACAAAAGACTGAAACCGAGATCCCGAACCTTGTTTTGAACGACCAAACGTTAATATTTCATTAAGTTGTCCCCAATCCCATTCCATAAACTTTCCAGCATACATACAAACAAGCACACGACATCCAAATATGATACTATGCTTTAAATTATATTCATCCATTCAAACCATCTCGCTTACTAACATATGCAAGTTAATTGCGAAATAAAATTTGGATTTCATCAATTATTATTCAGATTGTTCTTTTTATTTGAAGTCTGTTTCAAAATATAAGTGTGATGGTTTTCATGGGCTTTTTTTCCAAGAATACTGGCAGGTCAAGGTACTAATAAATAACAAGATCAACTACGTGTGAAAAGAGTATAAAAATAATCAAATATGAAGCTAAATACAAAAAAGTGGGAACCTTACCATAACCATGAATGCAGCTTTCAAAGCAGGACCAAAGGCAGATTCTATATTTGCATTGCCCTGAAACATAGTGGGTAAGCTATCCAAGAAAGCATCCACAACATGCCTTGAATCAGATAGATTTACAAGAAGGTCATCAGGTAAGGGTAAAAATATATCATCCAAATCAGCTACCACCATCATCTGAGGCTGTGTCAAAGATGACTGCAAAGGAAATAAAGTAAATAGTATTGTTTTCCGAACCCTAATATTATAAACTCTCCATATCCTCTTTTGGAACTTACCTTTAAGCAATAGAAATGCAAAGTGCTGTCAAATGTTAAAAAGCCAATTTGAGTTCTTGGAAAACCAGGCAATTCATCCAAACAAGACTTTATTGTTTTTGCTATGACCTGCAAAATAAAGTGAAACTGGTTAACATATTGACAACTACAGGAATAACCTGACTGATACTGCAAATGTGCAGGAAACAAAAGAATTAGACCTGGGAAAAAGATGTGTTATGTCTTATGATATAGCAATTCTTACCTTAAGCACACCACTTTGAACGGCAGTAGTAGATACATCAATAACAAAGAAGTATAGTGGTGGCATAGGTGGTCGCACCATATATTCAGTTGGGGCAACAAATTCTACACTTCCTTTGATCAGTTCAGGCCTTTGCTCAATATCATTTCTCCTTCCATTGGCATCTAAAGAAGAATAATACTCTCCTGGAACTGGAGACATTATACATAAACAAGGTCAGCATATGAAACTTTACCATGGAGACAAATATGCAACTCGATCAGGAGATAATTTCCCAGAAAAAGTTGTGATGGGAAAGATTATAATTTGAATAACACAGGAAATATAATGCTGCGCAAGGAATCACAACACAATTATAATAACAAGATATGCATCTTTTGATGAGGTTTGGTATAAAATTTGACGGTAGAAATTAATTCTTGTTACCATGCTATACTAGATTCTCCTACCGGTTTATCAAAATAACTTGCAATCCTAAATATTTGATGCTATATTCATGAAGTAGATTATCTCAACGGAATAACTAAATTGCAACTAAAAGAAAAAATTACACTGCCAAACTAAACAAAAGTAGAGTCTGCAAAGAAAAAGATAATAAGATGTATTGCCAAGAGGGATGCATATTTGTATATACTTGGACATAAGTCACAAAACTACACAACATCATGATGGTTAGTACGCAATTTCCGGCATACACCAAAGGATAGACTAAACAGGTGCATACCATCATTAAGTAAGGTACAAAGGTTGCAGCGCCATTTTCTTCCTCCATCAGTGAATGTAACATACGGATTAATGTATGTTCGACATCTTCTACATCTGATTACACCTGATGGCCCAAAATTTACAATTGGCACCTCTTCCTAAAACAATATTGGCAATCAACAAAATGTTTTTAACAAAGCCCAGTAATGTAGTATATCCAATACATACATGTATTTGTGTGTGTGTGTCTATGTATGTATATGTGCGTATGTAAACAGATGCATGTATGTATGTAGCATATGTATATGTGATACACACACATACACACACACACAACATACATAGACACACATGCAGATATATATATATGTATGTATATATATATATATATATGTGTGTGTATGTGTATATATATATGTATATATGTATGTATGTATATGTATATATGTATGTATGTATATGTATGTATGTATATGTATGTATACAAGAAAAAAATACCCCATCAGGAGCAGGTGCGAGAGGATTAACCACAGCGCCAAGTGGCAAATGCCATCTTGCAAGCAACGATTGTGAGCTTGGAATAGCATGAGTAGTCAGCCTCAAATATCTAGGATGGCAATTTAAGGGGTATGATTCAAGATGTAATGTTGGCTCGTGATCATCATCCAAAGGTCTTGGCAACGATGCTGGGTCTATACCAGAATCAAGTGAACCAGGAACAGAGCCTACAGAAAGCGACTGAAAATCCTCCACCAGGCTCTGAAGGGTACCTCCTGTAGGTGGTCCTGCCATGGGATACTGCATATGTTGACCTCCAATAGGAGGTGGGGGTGGTATTTGGGACCCAGGGTATGCACCAAAATTAGGTCGAGTGGAAGGAGCATTCATTGTTGGAAAATTATGCATAGGTCTAGGAGTAGAAAACTGTGGATCAGCCTGAGTTTGGAATGTATTGGGCCGAGGAATAGAGTTTGGAAACCCATAAGAAGGTGGCTGACCCTGAGTAAGCACATAGGTTCTAGGTGGTACCGGATTACTGGGGGCTAAATGAGTTTGAGACTGAGGCAGGTTAGATGGGGGAACCATATCGGATGGGCCTCGAAAAGGAGGCATGTTTTGTGTAGTTGGAGAAAAGCGTGGAGGTAGGGATTGGGGTATTTGAGTATTTGATGTTTGAATAGGGAAAGATGACAGTGGATTTAGTGGTGGATTTGGTACTTGAGAAGAAATGGATGATGGTGGTGGATTTGGTGCTCGGGTAGGAAAAGACGTGGGCGGGGCATTAAATCTATTCGGAGGAGGTTGAAGAGCATTTGGTGCTCCAAAATTCATTGGAGGGCTAGGTCTAAAAGGGGCATTGGAGGTTTGTGGAGTGGCAGGAAAAGGTGATACAGGTCTACCGGGGAAGTTCATTGGCTTGTCGTTCCCCTGCTGCATTTTGTTAAGACCTGTTCGGATAGTAAAGGTAGTGCTCTGCAAAAGAAAACATAAGGTAACAGTTACTTCAATGAACCGAGATGGCTTTTCACCTTTACACTAAGGTTATTATGAACAACTTGAAATCTATTTAATTACATTTTGATTGCTAAGTCTTCCCAAAACTCTTATCTATCAACAGTTTGATGAGAAGGTACAAAGTATTTTAGCATTCAAATCATCAAAATCAATTCATGACTCAAATATTGTTTAAAGAAATGTAAATGATATTTTGAAAGATTGGATACCTACCAGATGGTGAGTGTTACAAATATTTGGACTGAAGGGTGTATGTGCTGAGTGCTTATGTGTGGCAATAAGAAGAGTACCTTGAATAGGAGAAATAAGATAAGAAGGAACAAATTCATCATTTGAACTTTCCCCTTCTCTAATTGTCCTAAAAATGTGCAACTTGTCATACCTTGCGGAATTAGTATAAATAATCTCTCGGTTAATCACTTAGTTCCACTAATAATTTGCATACGCGTGTTGCACGTTAAATGTAATTTAGATTAATGTGTTGTTTCAGTATGCCATTACATTAAATTGGCATATAAATAATTAATATTTTAGTTATTAGAAAAGGATTTTGGTTAGAAGGAGTCTTAAGCTGAGCAAGAAGTCCACAACAGTAAGTCCTAAAAGTCTCGCCCTCTGTTAATAAATTACATAAAGATTACGCGAAGGGTTTTATATCCGACAAAAAATATTTAGACCTTAACATAAAAATAAAAAATAGTTTTATTTTATTTATTTGTTTGATAATGAGATTCGATAGAAATAGATTAAGGCATGCAAAGAACAGTTTCCACCCAATTCATTTCTTTATTTACTGTTCTCCAGGTTTATCTAGTTTTTTCCTTTCAACTGATTGAAATATGAAAGGCAGGATAACATTTTGTTAAGCAAGGTCTATTATTTTTTACGAGAGTAATACTGATCTATTTCTTTCAAAATTTAAACATCAATGGTTATTTACACATACTATTTTCACTAATAGCACTGATATACTTCAACATACAAGGCATGAGAGGGGAAGTTTGCTTTAAACTCTTCTACTCTAACCAGTGATTATAAAAATCACGAGATCGTATGTTCCAAACCGCGATTTGGATGCAATTGCGCCCTTCCCGATCCAGGGGTTAAATTGGAACGCAACCATGTAAAACGTACGATCCTATTTCAGAACGAAAATATTGAAGTCCAATACTGAATCGCGATTTCAATTTAAACATCGAATTGAAACAAAATCAAAAGAGATATAGTTCAGCATCGCGATCGCAATTCAGCAATAATAATAAAAAAATTAAATACTTAAAGCTAAAATTTAAAGAGAGATAGAGAGAGAAGAAGGATAGGAAGAAGAAGCAGCAGCAAACCTGAACTGAAGAATCTAGGATTCACTGTAATTTATGTGATGACGGCGAATTTTCAGATATGTTGGACATGTAATAACGAATATATTATTCTGCTTCCATTTTTTTATTAATAAGAGAAAAAAATTATTATTTATATTAAATTAGTTTCAGATGTGTTTGAATTTGTTGTCCACGTAAAAAAAAATCTCAATCGCTTAAAAACAACTAGATTTGATCTAACATTAAATAGTAGGTTTCATAGGCCCATTAGGATCCAATTAGGGTAAAAAAAAATAATTTTACTCATTTCACTGGTTGCCAAACGGGCTAAATCTAACATTTTTCATGTTTTCGATAACTACCGAAGTTATACTTCCAACAGCCTTGCCCTTTGTATGGTCAATAGCTATTCCCTTAATGTTCGGACGACTCGGGACTAGAATTTTTTTGTATAACGTCAGCATTTATGAAGTATTCACGTATTTAGTACATATGCTGGTATAGCATATTTAATTGTAGATATATATTGTTACATAAAATGTTTTAGCTAATTTTTTCTACGGCTAGGCGATTTGATATCGTACTTGTTTATTTATGGCCCATATATCCAATTCTTAAAGACAACTAAATGTGTTACAGATATTCTTTCATGATGCAAAATTGGATTGTAGATTTTGTGAATGAGTACACTTTATTTTTACATATTTTTTTCCATGAATTAAAAAGTAAGTATAGATTTCCACAAATATTACACTAAATTTTTACAACTTTTAATTTGAATCTCATTCGGACTAAGATTCACGATTCGGATTCCATTTCGATTCACAATTTGAACTTTACGATTTAAGAATTGAATCCCATATTGAAATCATTGCCTGTAACCATTAAGAATTGTTGAATTTATACGAAACAAAATGGAGCTTCTATGAAATTGAAGTAACTTGATAGAATAGCAAGTACAACTAATAAATTAAAAAAAATAATTTGAAGAAGAAAAATACCTGAGAAATGAAAAAAAATATACTTTTACGCAATGTAAATTGTAGAGTATCATGTACAATAATAGTTGATTATTAGTTTGCTCAATCAAAATGATATAGCAACATGTAGCTATCCATTGCTAACCAACACAAGACAAAATACCTTTAGCCCAAATTTCTTTGATTCTTTAACTGCTATATGAAAAAGCTTAAAACTATAAAAATACAGACTTCTTGTAGTAAAAATTCAATTATGTTTTCAAATTAAGTATCAAATCCATTCACTTTCAAGTTTCAACCTTATAAATCTTTTCGATTTTCAGCTGTTAGACATATCATTTGACAATCTATTTTTATTTAAGATTGTGACAAAATCGACAAATTTTAATCAAATTAATTTGTATAGTAAGTTAAAAAATTAAGTCCTATATAATAAGAATAAAACAATATAATTAGCAAAAAAAAAAAACTTAATCATTTAGCTAGAAACAAAAGAACTCACCGATTTAGAATTCGTCGCCTTTGTCAAATCTATCAAACAAAAAAAAACAAAAAAATGGTGGAGAGAAACGAGTAGATTGATTTTAGTGTTGGAAAATAGGCGCCTCTTGAGAATCTTGGTTATTAAGTGTTGTCCTGAAGATTGAAGACGAAGATGAATAAGAGATCAACAAAATTCTACACATAATTGCTTGCTCCACATTGGCCCGACTAAATCCATATTTTGAGTGATTATAACTTATAAAGATTGAACATAGTGGAGCAAACATATTTCCAATTAATTTAATTTTTTGCACACAAATTCGCAAGATCTAAGTTTCCTTAACACTAGTACAAATCCACTTTTTAATTTTCTACACCAAATTCACTGTCTTTTAACATACCCCTACTAATTTTCTACTGTAAATTTCTACTATGCTGTTTGACTTTTCTTATTAATTGAATTTTTGATTTACAATACAAATAGATTGAACTCGACTTCATCGAATTTATCACAATTTGTAATTTTAGGAAACTGTTAAAAGAAAGTTCAAAATTGATGGAGTCATAAAATTGAAAATGATCGGCTTTGATGTTTAATTGGAAAGTTGGAATGAATTTTTCTTCTAGTAAATTTGTATATATTGTAGCCTTATATCCCTTTTTATGTACTGCAGTTGAGGACTGAACTATTTAAGAGATTTTGTTGTGTTAGCAAACAATAGATAATTATATTGTACAATACCATTCACATTGTAGCAAACTAACAAACAACCAACTATCATCACATACTCCATAACTTACATTGCAGAGTCGTACATATTAATCTTGCATTGCTTGAGTATTATTGTATTTGCTGTTTGTATCTATCCTTCAAAGTTAATCCTTCTATTTCACTTAAGAAAACTACATTCTGTTTTTGTACAAACTGAGAAATTTTTAATGGCTGCAAAAGTAGAAAAATTTAAAATCGACTTTCCCTCAGATTCCTTAATTTCATGTTGAAGTGTATCAAGGCTAATAATACGTGTAAATAAATTCATGATTTGGGGTTCACTGTCATCGTCATCAAATCTAACAATCTAGTAAATGAAAAAGAATCCAGTGAAGAAAATTAAAAGGTGGCTTTATATTAGTGTCAAGGAAACATGGGAATTTTTGAAACCCTGATTATTAAGATAAGTTCTGAAGATCCAAGAAAAAAGACAAGCAAAAATCAATGGAATTTTGTGGAAATTTGTTTGCTCCACTTCTGCCAAACAAAGCTCCAATTCAACCCAATAGAACATGACATGATAACTTTATTGACCCGTATTTGAGAATAAGAATCGAGTTTTTTGTTCTTGTGCATTTTGCGACAAGTAGCAAAGCCGACCGACCTCCCGGCCCCCGACCAACACCCCTGGGCTCAATAGTTGAACTTTCAATGTTAGATGTTAATCAAGAATTTCACTTCTATTCACGGTCTTTACCCGTCAATTCTAGTTATCAAATCAACAAATAAGCATAAGATAGGAATATGTTGTATCAACGTATCAAAGGTAAGCAAAGCATGTATCAAAATGGTTATAAAATTGGATACATAACTTACTATTGCTATCTTTATTTTATAGTATTATGGATAATCAAATAAGTATGTCTCTCAAATGCATGTACGACCAAATCAACAAAAGTACTTCCCAACAAAATTTAATATTACATGTGTCTCCATCTCATTGGACTAGCAAAAGATTCCATAGAAAATTCCGTTTGGCCTTCAGATAGGACCAACGAGGGATTTTGCAATATTATTTTACGACAAATTTTGATTATACCAATAATGTTCTGAAGTAATACTTCATGTGCCATCTACTGAGTAAATCAATTAGAGACCAAATAGTAACATTTCATTAGTCGCCTTCTGATGATCGAAGCACCAACGAGTCATATGCAAGGTTTTAAATATCGGATTTCGGTCACGATTCATCTCGGAATTTTTACACAAGTTATCTCGTATCGGGAGAGATCTCGGACAAGATGAGTACATATCGGGTGTACATTTCAGATTGACATCTCGGGTCTTATAATGCATCTCGGGAATATCTCGGATGTACTTATGTGTCTAAAATTGATGTGTCAAAAATTTATTTAACAGTTATAACTTTCTTAGTAAAAATAAAAATGGTAACATACTTGATTTACATGGAAAAAGAAATATTTTTAGAAGAGTAGTAGCTTGATTAGCTTTATAGATTTGGTAATGATTTAATAATATCCTTTTATCTGAACATAATAAAAAAGTGAAACCTTTCGCTATAACTCATTAAGATAAAAGGTAAAGAATATGTTCAAAAAGTTGATAAATTATAATTGGATTGAGTAGTTTCTTTTAAATCAATGAAATGAAAAATATTATGGAAAAAAAGAAAAATGTATAATTTCGGATGAGATTTGAATATCTCGGACAAGATGAGTGTCGAGGGAGATATGGAGGAAATTTGATGTCTCGTCTCGTTTTAGTGTGAAAAGGAGATCTCGGAGGAGATCTCGGGCGATATATAGAAGATTTAAAACCATGGTCATATGATACCATGCCAAATATTTATTGTTGAGTGGACTAATGTGTTGTCATTTATAGTTGCATTCCAAGTGCTTCCATATGTTTTAACCAAAGATGTTCATATTTTGGGTGTCGCCTTGTGAGTGGACCTCACCGACGAGAGGTTTTATCTAGAGTTTCAAATTCATTTATTTCACTCTTTGAAAATTGGCGAGACAAAGCATCATATCTTGTTAGACACATATCTCGTCCGAGACATCAAAATCTAAACCAATATCTAGATTAGGATATCATCTGAGATCTCATCCAAAACTATATTTTCCATTTTATACAACTTATTTACTTTTATATAATCCAAACGAAACTATTTTAAAAATTATTATTTAATAATTCCTCTAATCTTATTTTTACTTTTGATCCAAGCAAGTCCCAGCAAATTACTTCATTGTTTCGCTTTATCGATGTTTAGTTAAAATGAAATTCTTTAGTTCCAACCAAATTAATCAAGCTACTACCCTCCTAAAAAATTAATATATTTTTTTTCATAGCAACTATCTTTTTAACTATTAGTGACCCAACAAAATAAACATTTTAAGTGTATAAAAAGTTATGCTTTTACATTCTATCCTTCTTAAAAGGCATATCTTCCTAAAAACAATAATGCATGCGGTTTCCAATACTCTTCGCTATTATAATTAAACTCATGCCATGTTTAACATTTTTGTTTATAAATGATATTTGCAAGCTAAACCTTGTGAGTATTTTACATTGTTTAACCAATTGTTTATAATATTCTGTATCTCATAGTTTTTTTTTTGAAATGGTACTTAGATACAACATGTCACTGGGACAACAAACCACAAATCATGTATTAATAAATGTTCGAATCACGCTACACAAGTTTCGAACTTGTGACCTCTCGCACCAAAGTTGAACCACTTAACCATTGGGACAATGGTGTTTGTCATAGTTTATTAGCGTCAACTAGGCAACGATGACAATTCGTTCCAAGTTTCATCGTTGTAATACCCATTAACTAATTGCTTACAATTCTACACCCCGAGCCAATTGCCTTAAGTTTTTTTTCCCAGTACACATCAGCTAATTGTTTTGGATTTTACATCCTTCTATCAATTGTCTTGTGTTTTATTTTCCCAATTTTTGCAGATCATTTGGTGTGAATTTTACATCACGCTTAACTTCCTAGAGACTTATTTTCACATTTTCTCATTATTTGCATGTTCTATAGTTTCATTCGAAGCGTCTCCTAATGATTTTACCAACGAGGTGTCTTATAAATATTTATTTATTTAGTTTCATGCTGTGATTAAGCCATCGATAAATTATAACAAGCTTTTCAATTCCTGATAAAGTTTGATAAGATATTTACTACCTTAAATTTTGACTTTCGCATGTTCTATTAATGTAGACAAAAGTTTCACCACGATGTGATGTTCCCTCATCTTGGGAAATGGCTCCAATCTCTTCATGACTATCCTATGTTCTATGATATGACCCTTGTCGTCCCTGGACATTCAAATTTTTAGGACACGACTCAAATTGTCCTTCTTAACTATTGTTTACTCACCAGAATTATTGTTTTTAATGTACAAGTTTTACAAATAATTACACTTGAGCTCCGATAAGAATTGAAGTTGATAGTATCGCATTTAAAAAACCAAACGCTACTCAATCCTATCATTGAAGAAACTAAAATTTGTTATTATATGGTTGAATGATAATCTGTAAGGAAAAAGATGAATGAAATTAATGTGGTCGCATCTGAAATAAGCTCTCAACATATGTGGAGAGAAAGAGAGAAAAAAGTAGTATAACATATAATAAGGTAAATATAACTGGCAATTAAGTTTTTCAAGATGGAATTTAAATCGGTAAATCATAAAGTTCAAACTTTGAACCGAAACGAGATCCGAATCGTAAATCATGGATTCAAAATATCCATATTTTAAGGTAAGTACACATTCTGAAATTGATTTTAACGGTTAAACTTCTACAACTAAACTTACAACTTAATTTTTTCTTTAATTACATTTATACATTGTTTTGAAAATATTATAATTGGAATTGTGAATCCAATTGAATATTTTATTTTTGTCGGATTAATTTTTTTTAAAATTGCGGTTTTGACAAAGCTTGAATCGGAATGTAAATCGAATCGTCAATGGAGAGATCCGATTTGAATCAGGATTTATATCATAAGATTTTAAGATTTTTAACAACAATACTAACAATAAAAAATTTTACTTTATGACAATTTGTCGTCGATATATTTTTGACTGTAACCAAATTTGTATGCAATGTAAACTAGCGCGAGTAAAACAAGAAACCATAAGTTATCCTTCATGCTACAACGTACTCTTTTGCACGATTTGAATAACTATCTAAGCCAAGAGAGATAAATAAGTTTGATTTATAGTCCTAAATCCTAATTGACGCATATTATAGTATAATCGATGATAGATTATAGTTTGACTCTGACATTAAGCGAAGAGAAAGATGGTAGATATTGGCATTAATCACAAACGCTACGTTAGTGGCGGATAATCCAACACCAATACATGAACATAAAGAAAGGTAAAACTTCACTTATTCATTCGGTAGGTAATGTAGTTACCTCGAGTATCCATGTTGATGCAGCGCGAGATACGAATTCACAAGTCTTAGGTCACTCACGACCTAACAAACCAAAAATGGAAAATAAGTCGTTAAAAATTGAAGTCTTAGGTCGCTCACGACCTAATGGGTTCTTAGGTCGCTCACGACCTAAGGTAGATGGGCTACGAGCTAACGGAACCAACGTTCAGGAAAACAGCTCACGACCTAGCGAGATAGAGGAGGGAGCCAGTAATGCTGAAAAAAGTGGTGAAGTATTAGGTCGCATACGACCTAACGAGGCTTTTAGGTCGCTCCAACGACCTACCGGTTTCAAAGATCACATGCTACGACCTAACAGGCTAGGGGGAAATGAGCTACGACCTAACAGTCTGAAGGGAAAGGTGATTCGACCTAACGAGTTACGACCTATGTTAGGTCGCAAGGAAACGGAACGAGCTAAGTTAGGTCGCGAAGGCTTAGGTCGCAAAGTCTTAGGTCGTGGAGACTTATGTCGCGAAGAATTTCTGAAGCCGCTTTTGTTAGGTCGCAAACGAAGGGATGCCGTTCATTCTTAGGTCGCAAAGCTCTGGATGCCATTGATTTCCTTAACTCGTTGATCTTGAATGCTGTATGATCTTAAGTCGCGGAAGATTGTAGCCGTAGATTGTAATGCCGCTTTATCAGATACCGTTCATTTGTTAAGTCGTTGAATAATGTAATTAGGTCGTTACCGACCTAAGTGAGTCGTTTGTCTTTTAGCCTGTTTGTTTTTAGGTCGTTGTATTGTACTTCAGTTTGTTAAGTCGCTGAAGGTTGTAACGAGTTGTAACTGTTTGTTGTTAGGTCGCTGCCGACCTATGCTAAGTCGCGTATGTTCTTAGGTCGAACCATTATAGGTCGTAGGTCATTCACGACCTAAGTACTTGTAATATTTTGAAATTTCTGTTGTGTCGAGTTGTAGCCTATAAATAGGCGTGAGAATCATTTGTAAAAGGTTGTTGATTTTTGAATAAAATTCTCTTTTGATTGCTTTGTGCTTTCATTCAAATTGGTAGTTGAGTGTAATCTCCTATCTCTTCTTTTGGATAATCGAGTGCGCTCGATTCAACGATTGTAGAAGCCGATTCGCGGAATCAAGTGCGCTTGATCAACGCTTGAAGAATTGAAGATCTTCGAACCCGGTATCGTGCGCGATCAACGAGTTCAGGATAGCTAGAATTCGGTATCTTCGGATCAACGAATTTGGGCATTTCAGCATTCATCATTCCATCGACTGCTACTTTCACCGATCTACATCATTTTTGTAATATCCGCTGCGTCAGTTTTGGTATCAGAGCGTGTTCTAGCCAATCATAGCTAGATCGAGACTTGGAGCCTAATCATTTGAAGAAATTTGAAGTTTGAGGAGAAGCCGAGTGCTTGAAGTGTTGGGACACGGCCGAGAGGAAGAAGTTGTTCGCATTTGTTTGAAGATTGAAGTTCGGATTTGCATTGGAGGCCGAAACTTTGTCCATCGTGTTCATCACAATTTGCTACAAAGTGGAAGTTTTCGATCCGTTTCATTTTGGATCAAAATCCGGAAAGTGTTTGAATTTGAAGTGTTGAAGAATTTGTGAAGTTTTCGAGTATGCCGCCAAGAAGAGCTAATCGCCACCAAAACGTAGAAGCTTTATATCGAAGAGAAGAGGCTGATGAGATGGAGCAAAGAATCAATGAGAATTTTAGTGAAAAGCTTAACGAAGGAATTGGCCGGTTAGAAAAGCTTATGACGGAGATGAATCAAAATCGGAGAAGGGTTTCACCAGAATCTAACCATGGGGGTAGTAGAGTCTCACCACATTCTAATCAAGACCGAAGTGTTGAAGATGATCAAGGGCGTGGGAGGAACGTGAATGATCATGCACGGAGGAACGTAGATAGAAGGGATGATGGTGGAAGGCGTAATAGTAGTAGAGATGTTGGTGGTCAGAATCGACATCGTTATGCATCTGATTTTGAAGAGGAGTATGATGGTGGTAGTGTTCAAGGAAGAGGTCAAGGAAGAAACTATTCTGAGTATGATCACAAATGGGAGTCGGGAATGAAGACAGAAATTCCTGAATTCAAGGGTGGTATGCAAGCGGAGGAGTTTCTAGATTGGATGGCTAATGTTGAGGAAATTTTTGACTTTAAAGAAGTTCCAGAAAATCGTAGAGTAAAGTTGGTTGCTACGAGGCTGAGGGGTAGAGCTTTGGCATGGTGGCAGCAGACCAAACTTACACGTGAACGAATGGGGAAGTCAAAAATTGAGTCTTGGGAGAAGATGAAGAAGTTGATGAAAGCAACGTTCTTACCTTACAATTATCAATCTTTGATGTATCAACGTTTGCAGAACTTGAGGCAGGGCACAAAGACCGTTAATGACTATGCTGATGAATTCTATCAACTTATTGCAAGGAATGATATTATGGAAACAGAAGAGCAGCTGACATCTAGGTTCATTGGAGGATTGAGAATGCAGATTCAGGATATGGTTAATATGTTCGATCCAAGATCTGTAGCAGAGGCACATCAAAGAGCGTTGGCTTGGGAGAAGCAGGGTAGACGAGAAGGTGGTGTGTTTACTAATTCCAGCAATCAGATGAAGGGAGTTAGTGGGAGTTCGAGTGTTTCAAAAGCTATTGCAAAACCAGTTGTGAAGGAGGCTGAGAAGACAAGGGTTAACAATGGTTTCAAATGTTACAATTGTCAGGAATTGGGTCATAAAAGCAGTGAGTGTCCAAAGCCAAAGAAGAGAACCATGATTGCAGAAGTTGACGATGAGGATGTTGATGGGGATTGTTCTAGTCCAGTTGAGGAGGATGAGCAGGACATTGCGTCAGGAGACGAAGGTTGTAACCTAATGCTGAGGAGATCGTGTTTAACACCGAAACAGGAAGAAGCTAGTTGGTTGAGGAGTAACATCTTTCAGTCAACATGTACTATTCTGGGGAAGGTGTGTAAGTTTGTGATTGACGCAGGAAGCTGTGATAATATTATTTCAACCGAAGCTGTGACAAAGTTGAAATTGAAGACAGAGAAACATCTGAGTCCATACAAGTTAGCATGGTTGAGAAAAGGAGGAGAAGTGAAAGTGGATAGACGAGTTCGTGTACCATTCTCTATTGGGAAGAAATACAAAGATGAAATATGGTGTGATGTAGTCGAGATGGATGTTTGCCACTTATTATTGGGAAGACCATGGCAATATGATCGAGCAGTACTACATGACGGTCGGACCAATAGCTACAGTTTTATGTTTAAAGGCACGAAGATTATCTTAGTTCCGAAGAAGAGATCACAAGAAGAAAGTAAGTCAGAAGAAATTGAAGAGCTGAAAACTTTATTGACTTTAAAGGAGTTTGTTAAAGAAGTTGAAGAAGAGCCGGAAATATTCTTGTTGATTGGGCGTGAGAGCAGTGAAGAGGTTGAAATTCCAGAAGAAGTTAAACCAGTTTTGAAAGAATTTGACGATGTATTTTCAGAGGAATTACCAACGGAATTGCCACCGTTGAGGGATATACAACATCAGATAGATCTTGTTCCAGGTGCTGTATTGCCACACAGACCACATTATCAAATGAGTCCGAAGGAACATGAAGAATTGCGGAGGCAGGTAGAGGAATTGCTTGAGCAGGGGCGTGTGCAGGAGAGTCTGAGTCCTTGTGCTGTACCAGCTTTATTGGTACCCAAGAAGGATGGGACGTGGAGGATGTGCACAGACAGCCGAGCATTGAATAAGATTACTGTGAGATATAGATTTCCAATGCCGAGGTTGGATGACTTGTTAGACCAAATAAGCGGAGCTACTATCTTTTCGAAGATTGATTTGAAGAGCGGATATCATCAAATTCGTATCAGACCAGGAGATGAGTGGAAGACTGCTTTTAAAACCAGGGAGGGTCTATACGAGTGGTTGGTCATGCCGTTTGGCTTATCAAATGCACCAAGTACTTTCATGAGGGTGATGAACCAAATTTTTCGACCGTTCATTGGGAAATTTGTGGTGGTATATTTCGATGATATTCTAATTTACAGTGGAAGTCCAGAGGAACATTTGAATCATCTTAGAGAAGTGCTGATGGTACTGAGACAAGAACAATTTTATGCTGCTACGAAGAAGTGCGTGTTCATGACGCACAGTGTTTTATTTCTGGGGTATGTTGTTTCAGAGAAAGGAATACAGATTGACCAAAGTAAAGTTGAGGCGATCAGAAATTGGCCGCAGCCCAAGACGATAACAGAAGTTCGTAGTTTTCACGGGTTGGCTTCATTCTATCGAAGGTTTATACCACACTTTAGTAGTGTGATGGCACCTGTTACAGATTGCATGAAAGGTAAACAGTTTGCATGGACAGCGGAAGCAGGGAGTGCTTTTGGGAAGATCAAGGAATTGCTGACGTCTGCACCAATTCTAGTGCTACCTGATTTTCAGTTAGTGTTTGAACTACATACTGATGCATCCAAGGTTGGAATTGGAGGAGTGTTGAGTCAGAAGGGACGTCCAATTGCATATTTCAGTGAGAAGTTGTCAGGAGCGAAGATGAGATACAGTACGTATGATGTGGAATTCTATGCTGTTGTACAATCTATCAAACACTGGAGACATTATCTATTTCAGAAAGAGTTTGTTCTGTATACTGATCACGAAGCATTGAAGCATTTGCAAGGGCAAGACAAGATTTCAGCGAGACATGCATCGTGGATTGCATATCTGCAACAGTTTACTTTTGTTGTTAAACACAAGTCAGGGGTGACAAATCGTGTGGCTGATGCTTTGAGTAGGAGGAGTCATTTGTTGACTACACTAAAGGTTGAAGTGACGGGGTTTGAATTATTGCCGGAGCAGATTGCAGAAGACTCTTATTTTAAGAAATTTGTTGAACAGGACAATGAAGGGAAGACTGATGAGTTTATGAAGGTAGATGGTTTTCTTTTTAAAGGAAGTCGATTGTGCATACCGGAGGGTAGTTTGAGAATGAAGATTATCAAGGAGTTACATGAAGAAGGGCATGTTGGAAGAGACCGTACCTTACAATTAATTTCACAATCCTACTTTTGGCCATCGATGAGGAAAGAAGTGGAGAGGTTTGTTGAGAGATGTCATATCTGTCAAGTTTCGAAAGGAACTGTGACTAATGCGGGGTTATATATGCCGTTACCGGTACCAACTAAACCATGGGTTGATGTGAGTATGGACTTTGTGTTGGGGTTGCCGAGAACGCAGCGTGGTAATGATTCCATTTATGTGGTGGTTGACCGATTTTCGAAGATGGCACATTTTATGGCTTGCAAGAAGACGGCGGATGCTGTTCATGTTGCTCAATTGTTTTTCAAGGAGATCTATCGACTTCATGGATTGCCAGAATCTATTGTGTCGGATAGAGATACTCGATTTCTGAGTCATTTTTGGCTGAGTTTGTGGAAAATGGTCGGAACGAAGTTGAAGTTTAGCAGTGCCTATCATCCGCAAACTGATGGACAAACAGAGGTGGTTAATAGATCATTAGGAAACTTGTTGAGGTGTCTTGTACAAGATAATCTAAAGAGTTGGGATGTGAAGTTATGCCAAGCAGAATTTGCTCATAATCATGCTGTGAATCGAAGTACTGGGTTCAGTCCATTCCAGATTGTTTATTCGAGCTTACCAAAGGGACCGTTGGATTTGACGGTAGTGCCACAATCAAAGAAGACAGTTAAGAAAGCTGCTGATTTTGCCGAGGGGTTAGCGGAATGTCATAAAATCGTTCAAGAACGATTGGAGAAGGCAAATGAGAAATATAAACAATCTGCAGATTTGAAACGAAGGAATGTTAAATTTCATGAAGGTGATCTGGTTTATGCAGTATTAACGAAAGATCGTTTTCCAGTAGGCGCGTACAATAAATTGAAAGCACGAAAAATTGGTCCGGTGGAAGTTGTGAAACGAATCAATGAAAATGCTTATAAACTGAAGCTGCCAGATGATGTGTATACGTCTGACGTGTTCAATGTTAAACATCTCATACCATATCACGAGAATGAACGATCTGATGGAGATGAACTTACAAATTCGAGGTCGAATTTTTCTCAACCTGGGGAGGATGATGCAGCGCGAGATACGAATTCACAAGTCTTAGGTCACTCACGACCTAACAAACCAAAAATGGAAAATAAGTCGTTAAAAATTGAAGTCTTAGGTCGCTCACGACCTAATGGGTTCTTAGGTCGCTCACGACCTAAGGTAGATGGGCTACGAGCTAACGGAACCAACGTTCAGGAAAACAGCTCACGACCTAGCGAGATAGAGGAGGGAGCCAGTAATGCTGAAAAAAGTGGTGAAGTATTAGGTCGCATACGACCTAACGAGGCTTTTAGGTCGCTCCAACGACCTACCGGTTTCAAAGATCACATGCTACGACCTAACAGGCTAGGGGGAAATGAGCTACGACCTAACAGTCTGAAGGGAAAGGTGATTCGACCTAACGAGTTACGACCTATGTTAGGTCGCAAGGAAACGGAACGAGCTAAGTTAGGTCGCGAAGGCTTAGGTCGCAAAGTCTTAGGTCGTGGAGACTTAGGTCGCGAAGAATTTCTGAAGCCGCTTTTGTTAGGTCGCAAACGAAGGGATGCCGTTCATTCTTAGGTCGCAAAGCTCTGGATGCCATTGATTTCCTTAACTCGCTGATCTTGAATGCTGTATGATCTTAAGTCGCGAAAGATTGTAGCCGTAGATTGTAATGCCGCTTTATCAGATACCGTTCATTTGTTAAGTCGTTGAATAATGTAATTAGGTCGTTACCGACCTAAGTGAGTCGTTTGTCTTTTAGCCTGTTTGTTTTTAGGTCGTTGTATTGTACTTCAGTTTGTTAAGTCGCTGAAGGTTGTAACGAGTTGTAACTGTTTGTTGTTAGGTCGCTGCCGACCTATGCTAAGTCGCGTATGTTCTTAGGTCGAACCATTATAGGTCGTAGGTCGTTCACGACCTAAGTACTTGTAATATTTTGAAATTTCTGTTGTGTCGAGTTGTAGCCTATAAATAGGCGTGAGAATCATTTGTAAAAGGTTGTTGATTTTTGAATAAAATTCTCTTTTGATTGCTTTGTGCTTTCATTCAAATTGGTAGTTGAGTGTAATCTCCTATCTCCTCTTTCGGATAATCGAGTGCGCTCGATTCAACGATTGTAGAAGCCGATTCGCGGAATCAAGTGCGCTTGATCAACGCTTGAAGAATTGAAGATCTTCGAACCCGGTATCGTGCGCGATCAACGAGTTCAGGATAGCTAGAATTCGGTATCTTCGGATCAACGAATTTGAGCATTTCAGCATTCATCATTCCATCGACTGCTACTTTCACCGATCTACATCATTTTTGTAATATCCGCTGCGTCACATGTGCGTACATCTTATAGCTCTAGCGTTCTCATAAACATGAATGCACAATAAATTCGTTTTTCAAGAATTACTAAGATGATTTAATTTTAGTCAAACTTCATATTAAAAATATAGTTATAATTAAGGTCTATATTCAGATTTGGAAAAATAACATGTTGCAAGTAGTCATTTAGCATCTAATGCAAAGAATACTTAAATAAACATTTGTGATGTTTCATCGAAAGAAGGTTTGTCGTCATTAATCTTAGCCATGAAACGGAAATGAAAGAAAAAAATTGAATTGTAGGTTTAATATATTTACTTTTGGATGAGCCAAATAAAAATTGAATAAATTTGAACATATATTATGGCAGAAGCAAATAAAATCTAAATTTATTTGGACAAATGTTTTGTTAGTTTAAAGCACAACATCCTAATGATTAAACAAACAAAATATTCAAACATCATTATCATAGTTATTATTGATTTCGCCTAGCTAATCATCACCTTATGATCAAATTTTATCGTTTGCAAAAAACTTATTTTCTAAACACAAGCAAAATAAAATATTTAGTAAAATTTAAATATCAATAGTAGAACAAAACGAATATAGAAGCATTTATACAAAAAAAAATTGTATGATTTGCTTACCAAGCTTCATAAAATATCTTAAACTTTATATAATTAAAGTAGTGCTAAGATTTGATCTTGATTTAGCCTGTAAATGATCCAAATTTTCTAGTAAGCATCTTGAGGTTTCTAGGATTTGATCTTGACACCTCTTGATTAGTGGCAATATCTTAGTCAAAATGAGATAACATTATCTTAGTCAAAATGAGCTACATGGACACGTGAGCGCGCGCGCGCATATACATACACATACATACATATATGATGTGTGTGTATGTGTACATACATACATATATGATGTGTATATGTGTGTATGTATATATGTATGTATATATGTATATACACACACATACATATACATACATATATACATACATCCATACATATATACATATACATACATACATATATATATATATATATATGATGTGTGTGTATGTGTATGTATCTAGATTATTGAGCATACATTAAATGCTAAGATAATTTATTTTCCTAGTATATTGCCTCACTTTTATTTAGGATGTCTAGGAATAGCTTATACAATTGTCTATACCTCTATAAGATATTCTACCACCGCTCATCCAATAGCATTTCGATACACTTCCAAGCAGAGATGAGCGCTCCTATTCTAATATTTTACTAAAGCATCGATCTAACCATAGTTATTAATGACGAATGGCGTAAAAAGTAGCACGCCTTCCTGGAGCCTTGGAGCACGGCATGGCAAATGAGCGCATTCTTTTTAATTACTGTGCATGTTTAGAATGTTTTTTTCTAAATTTAATACATAAAACGATTAACTTAAAAAGTTCTAACATAATTTATATTTTTACTAAAACATATGTAGCCAAGATTTTTTTATAGATATTTTGCATAACATGTCATCAGATATAATATTATAAGCATAGAATTTCAAGCATAATAATCTTTAAAGTGAAAATACAAGATAATAGTACTTATTACTGATACACTAGAAATTTGAATTTGAATCTGATTCAGCAAATATACTTTTCATACAATATCTGCAACATCACATTCATGAGCTTCAACATCTTTCTCATCTGTCTCATTCATATTCATTTCTTTTTTTGAAGATGTAAAGAAGCTGAAGGGAATGTTGCATTCATCCAAGATTAATTTGGAGAACACGATCATTCGAGATTATTTATTCAATGTAGGAATGACAATTAGGTCCATCGGATTGGATCTGGACCCGACCCGACGGATCTTGATTCTAGTAGGACTACGTTTTGTCGAGTCGAAATTGTACATTTTAAAACTTTGAGCCGACTCGTTCAAGATGGGTATGATTGGGTAATCACTAAAAATGCATATATTTTCTTGTTTTTTATCTAATCTTCTAGGTCGGATCAGGTCTTCGTGTCATTTTCATCATCTAGACCCAGTTCAGGACACATCGGGTTCAATACGGGTTCGGATCGGTTTCGTTTGGATTTGCATATCTCGGTTCCAATTGCTCATCCTAGTTCGGTACGACAATAATACGAATAATAGTTCAAAGTTTATTGAAACATGGAGATAAGCTTGAAGTGTAAACGTATCATCGTATAAAAAAAATATAATACATTCAACCATTACCTTTTTTGCAAAATCAATATTACAATTTGATTTGAGAATATAACATATATATATATATATATTACATAAAAAGAATTATATTTTCAATACCAACCAATATTTCTTCAAGCAAAAATAAATACAATAAAAAATAAGTAAATAAAAAAAACAAAAAGGCACGTCATTTTTGCGTCATGTGTCATTTGTGTCATTCGCTGCGTCTTTTCATGTGTGTCGCACCATGGAAAAAATGACGCAAACGCTACGTTGCACCTTGCACCATGGCGTGCGCCTTAGCGCATCATTCATAACTTTGGTGATAAATGAGACGGATGAGGAAGATGCTAAAATTTATGAATTTGATGATGTAGTATTGATTTGAAAAATGTAATTGTTGTATCGGATTTAGATTTCTAGTTTCTCGATAATATGTACTTATCTTAGATTTAGGCTTAAAATTTTATGCTAATGATATTATATTTGATGACTTCTGTAAAATGTATAAAAGAATCTTTGTTACGTGTGTTTGGTGAAAAATATATATAAATTATATTTAACTATTAAATTAGAAAAATCTTTGTTACACATTAAATTCATATAAAAAAATCTAAAACATGCACAGTAAATTAAAAAGGCGTGTGTCATTTGTCGCGCCACGCACCGGGTCTTCGAGGAGGCTTTGTGCCCTTTTGCGCCATGCGCATTTTGTGTTGTGCGCCTTTAATAACTATGGTTGTCATGAGCATCACTAGAGCGTTGCAGACTACCTTTTAGGCATTAATTTGTGATTATAGTTCCCTTCTTTTGCTTTGACGTTTCTTCAACTCTGCATCTGAAACGTTGTCGAAGCTTAAGTTATTCTAAGCACTCAACAAATAGATGTTTTTAGTATTAGTTTTTTCGTTGGCCAACTTAGATACAATTAAAAGCACTGAATACTTTATTTGTTGAATCTCTTCGTAGTTAGATCGATCAAAAGTACCAATATTAACCCAAATGTGGTCGGAACCCGTCTTATTAATCCAATTATGAATTTGGTTTTGACTACTGTTGTAATGGCATAAATTTTACTCTGCATAAATAAATTGTGTTACTACTGTAAACTGGTGTTTGATTAATTTTTAACATTTATTTAATAACAAAGGGATTAAGTATGCGCATAATATAACTCATAGCAGAATAACAAACATATAATCTAATCAAATCCAATTGAATTTCATAATCCATAAAATATACAACTATTATTTTTATAGTTATTTAATACAAAGTTTATTTATGTCAAATTTATGTGATTAAGTCAGAAGCATTTACTCTTGTCCAAGTTTCCCTTAGACTCTAAGGTCATTATTCGCACCTAATGGATTTCTTATGGTTGAATACTCATTAATCTAATAGTGCATAATCATTATTGTTTTTAAAAGGGTGTCCTTGTAAACGTCAAGCTAAATCTCCCTAAATCCATATATTCCATGGCTTCATCAAAATAATATAACATGCTATCTTACATCCATGAAACCCAAAACATAATTTAAAAACTTCAAAAAATCTGATCTCCTCATTCTTTTTCTCGTCTATTTCAAATCAAAAATGTTTTCCTCCATCCTTAAGAGTCAAAAATAAAATCATCTTGCAGTTTCACAACCCTAATTATCATTCTTATGCACTAGTTCCAATGAAAACGCCGAAAATTATGCGAAAAAGTTCAAATTTGAAGAATCTGACAAATGATTAGTTGACACAAGAATAGGACAATATATTGATTTATAGTTTAGGTTAAAGATACAAAATTAAAACATAATTTGGTTTGCTCAATCAAGTGCCTATTTGTACATGAGTAAACTTAGTTCATGCTGGTATATGAAGTATGTCAATTGCTTTACTTTCATTCTTCCTGTTATGTGGGTTTAAAAAAGTTTAATGGGCGTACATAGCGTTACGTTTCTCTTAAAATATGAAGAAAAAAAAGCTAGTTCTAGTTCCATCCTAATTTCTGCCTTTCCCAACCAATCATTTTTTAATATACAAAACCCACAAATTCCTTTTCGCATCCCGTTTTATAACCAGTTTATCTTTAAACATGCAAAATTGCAAAACAGATTGCGCGAAAGGAAGCAGTGTTGGTATGATCCATGCTACATTGTAGTGTGGAAACCAAAAATACCGCCTGCGGCAGGGTTTTCACAAGTATACATTACTCTTTAGCAAGGTTTTGGAGCAAACTGCTACAGGGTAGCATGGTTTATAATGATTTTGATTTAAGGATAAAACATGCTAAAATATAGTGGGGTTCACATATAAACCACATTACATGTAGCATGATTTAATATTTATTTCCTCACCCTGTTGTTTTCAGCCGCATGGGTGTTGCGGTCACCATTTATGTTTTGTTTTGATGCTGGTAGGAAAGGCATAAACTGAGGTTGATGCTTCCTTGCTCAGAGTTAAGTGACATTATTGATGTACAATATTAAACATTAGACAGAACAAAATTAATTCAACTATACTGATTTGAGATTTTCAAATATCAATCATATACTAATTATTAATTAATTAAGATAACATTGTAATATTTGAACATAATCAAATACAATATAAATTATCACATTCCAAACTGAATTAATTCAGTGCAAATTAAACGTATCTTAACTGAATCCAACTTAAATTTAACTAAACTATTATTTCAGACTAAATTTCTTCTAAATATCAACTAAATAATGGATCAAATTGACCAATTATTCAGTTTAAATTAAATAGAGTACACAATCTGAATTAAATTCAGCACAATCAAACTGAAATAATGAATCTAGTAAAAATAAGAAATGAAAGTATTCCACACAATTAAACTGTTAGCAGTCTAATTTAAACAATGATATACCAGTGGATCTGAATACTCAGAGGGATAAGGATGCGGCGTCGGTGACACAGACGGAGGCACACGATTGAAATTGGCGAGGACGGACGGATTCGATTTCGTCAACCGGAATTGAGATGGAAACCTATTATTGTTAAAAAGGACCTTTATAATATATTATAATATTTCTAAATTCTAGAGTGGGTTAGGAAGTTGTTTAAGGTCCGTTTGTTCTTAATTTGAGTTTTGTATTTTGCGTTTTGAATATCTATACAAAAAAATCGAATGACATAATTTAAAAATCTGTCATTATGACAATGGACGGACGACGATGGCGATGGATTGTTTTTCTTGCTTTTGTTGTGCCTCAAAACGCAGAAAACAAAATATATTTGTTTTTTCGTGTTTTAAGAAATATCAAAAACACAAAAATCAATCAATCCCATCCGACGTCTCATCATCGACATAATAGCTAAGACTTTCAAATCTTCCCATCTGCTCTGCTCATAATTTATAATGCATGTTGAAAACAGAAAATATAAAACTCGAAATGACCATACGGACCTTTATTTTTCTTAAAATGAAACGGGTCAATAGTAAAAAAAATAACCCTCAACTGCGGTCCGGCTAAGATAGTGAGATCAGAGCGGGATCGCCAATATATTCACATTCAACTAACTTTCTACCCCAAGAATCAACAATGGTTTAAATGAACAGAATTGAACTAATGAATTTGTGTTTTAAGGCATTAGGTCGCTGTTTCTGATGTAGCTCTGAACAATCCATATATCAATGAGCGATGATTATGTAAATCAACTTCTTGTTTGTCTAAAATAGAAAATGCGAAAACGTTTGCATTTTTTCAATATGAAGTGTAAATTAAACTACGTTTTTTGAGAAGCTTTTCAAAAGCTAAAAAACTAAATTTATTTATCGTAGTTATTATAATTGTTATTTAAATACATTTTTATTAAATAACTATATTTTTTCATATTACCCAATTTTATAGTTTTTTAAAAAAATTCTGAGAAATGCAAATCAATATGTGTTTTCAATTAGAAAAATGCAAATTATAATTCATTTTCTATTCCTAAACGGGGAACCAATTTACATATCTATTGTTATAAAGATTTTTCTTATGTCAACGTTGGAAATGGTAGTCTATAACATTTTTACTTTCTGAAATATATCTACTAGTATAGAGATTTTCCTTACGACAATGTTTGAAACGGTGTGCAACTTTTTTACTTTTTTGAATATAGAATTGAAATGATATATAAAATTATGTTATTTGTTTAACTAAACTAAATTGGTATTAGTGCTCGAATAATCATTTAAATTACTAACTAATAAGCGATGTTAATTCATAATCAATTTATTTAACTTAAATATAACCATTTCATAATATAATAATTTAGTGGTTGATAAATAAAACTTTAAATTTAATAACTAAATTAAAAATTACTTATTTAAATTTAAATCTGAATATATTAATTAGTCATAACGTTAATATAATAGATAAATAATAGTTTCAATTTAATAATTAATAATTTATACTTTAACCTTTAATAGTTAATAATTTAATAATCAATAATATCTAATGTGTAATTAATGCTTTTAAATTAACAATTAATAATTAATTTGTAGTTGGTAATTTGTTGAGAATTTTGCAATCAATAATATGCAACGCACGCGCGCGCACACATACATGCACATTTATTCATTTTGCAAAGCTAGCTAGCAAGGTTAAGAAGTCCCCTACCTTATCTATTAAACAAAAACTAGATCAAAAACAAGGCAAAATTGCCTTGACAACCCAAAATAAAAGATAAAAATACAACAAAAGCAAACCCTAACTAAAACACACATGGAAAAGGACAAGTGAAAACACCAAAACTGTAACAACTCGAATTCCAGTGGGCCTGGATTTTTCGCAAAAATGCTAAAATCCAAGCCCACTGAAGCCCAAGTTGGGTATCTGGTATCCTGCAAATATGCAAAAATAAATATATCAGAGCTCAAATAAATATCTCACAGCGGAACTGACTAAAATATAATGGTAAGTAAATACTCACCAATGTAATAACACTCTCTAAACAAGTGTCACAGAGTTGGAAAATCTTTGTTATCTATCTAATCTGTGGGATGATATGAGGAGGGGGTTAGAACTAAAGTTCTGGTGAATGGACAAATTATACACTTCTAAGCATAATTCTACATATACCGTTCTATTTCCATTTTCTGTTATATTAGGTTTATTGGGTTTATAATACTCTCGCCTCCGTGCGTGAATCGTACCCATCTACTCCCTAGGAAATTAAGACCTAATAACCAATATATATATGTAGCTACATGCCCAAAGACCGCATCGGTCATAGGTACTACCTATAGTACCTTCTGTATCCTCCTCGAAAAGGACTCCATCATCTCGCTACTAGAGCGTACTGTAATTACATCTGTAAAGGACAGCTTCGTAAGGCCTACAATACAGATGTTCCGTCCTCTATTATGAAAACGTGGAACTGCATCCGCACTAGCTTATACTAGTACTCAGATATCTACAATGTATCACCCAGTGCGCACCTTGAGGACTGCACGTAATCGTTCTGTCTACTCCCTGAATTCTGCCAACAAGGTCTACCTTTTACGGAATTTAGTCGGGGATTTTATATATATGTAAAGGTCCGCTTGGTTAGGCCTACAATACAGATATTCTATTTGGTCTATCTCTTTTCTCATCGTGGTTATGGCCCCACGCAGTCCCCCCCCCTCAACTAATCGAAAGACCTTTCAAGAGCTAAGTGGTTGTGCCCTACTGCAAACAACCCAAACATCCAATTGGCTATGCCCCTCATCCAATGTCTCGGTAGTGAAAGAATCATTGGCATGTTGGTTTAACTCTAGTCTTTCCCGAACTCGCTCTGACTGATGATGGCTGATCTCCGCATGCGATTATCCTTTTGAGTCATGCCCACTATAACCTACTCGCAAACTAGAGTACGGTGTCATACGAATATCCTACTCCATCATCAACCTTTTGAATACCTATAAAGGTCCGCTTCGTTAGGCCTGCAATGAAAAAGCAGTCAAGGCATACTCTCTTGATGGAACACCTGCAGACCTATTTCCGGGAGTGCAGCTTCGTTAGGCCTACCCCAGAAGGCCATCCTAGAGTATCCTCATGTCCCGTTGAAGTCTCGTACTTCCTTCTAGCCCAAACTAACTAAGTTGGACGTGCTCTTTCTGTACTAAAATCTGCGATGAACTGGTTCGTTAGGCTCTTTATCCAGATTCCCTTTCGGGCTGCTCCAAACGCATCTTACCATTTTATTAGACCATACGTCTAATCTTTTACTATGCGCTTAGTTTACTTTTCTTATTCTGTTGGCTACTTATTTACCCTAATCAGCATGCCCAGCCCCACCCATGTGTGAGACCATCAGTCCTAGACCTAAAAGGGAATGCTGCCGGTACGGGCCACTTCTATTATTTTTGCTTATTAACTTAATCCAAGATCTAAGTTTGATAAAATAAACCTCTTATATTTCTTTCTTTTTAATTATAACCTACTTGTTACAATTATACTTGCAATTGTCACTTTTATATTCTTTTCCTTCTTTTATAACCTACATGTTATAAATGTAATTGCAAGTGTCTCTTTTCTATTCTTGTAACACCCCACATTTTTAGATAATTAAATAATCAAATAACGTTGAACAGTGAAAATAAGCATTTTTGGAATTGTTAGAATATGGCCTCGAAACTTATATCATTGTGTTCGTGGCGATTTTCTGATCAATTTCCATATATAACTTGTCGAAAATCCGAGTTATATGAAGAAGTTACGAGAAGAATAAGAAATCGGAATATTTAAACTAGCACGGGTCAACCCATAGGTCGACCTGTAAAAGCTTAAGGTCGACTCGCAAAAGAACACAAGTCGACTCACAAAATGTCTAGGTCGACCCGCACTTTTGTGGAGCCGAAGTTTGTTTTGGCGATGACTTCGGTTGATTTTATTCGATCGGAGCCATACGTTGATAGATTTGATGGCTCCAAACGACCCTATGATGTGGTGGCTTCAAATTCAATCTGCTAAATTCAATGGCCTGAGATCCCTAAGCTACATATAAATAGAACTCTAGGCCTAGCTATTTTCTCACAATCAGATTTTCTCCCAATTGGGTTCATTGCCTGAGGCTGAAGCTTAAATAGAAAATATTTTTAGGGAGAAAATCTTCTTAATAAAAATATTAGACGCCTTAGAAGAGGATCCAAGAAGGCCATGGAGCAAAGCTAAGGACGACGAGTGAGTGTTTTGTAATTATTTTAGATTTGTAAGCAATTTAAAATAATAGACTTACAAATCTAAAATAATAGGGTTCTCAATAGTTGTAGTTTTTCTACAATTTTGAGACAGTTTTTATGTAAATTTATTTACAGTCAGTTTTTAAGTAAAGTTCAGAAGTTCTTTTCAGTCTATTTTTATTCAGCTGTTTTATTCAGTTATTTATATCTATTTTAAGTTGGAATTTAGCATGTAAATGTTAGTTGCTTTTTTTAGAGATTTAATCCTTTTTGACGCGAATAAAATATTATAAAGAGAAGAATTCGCAAATATGGATTAAAATAGAATAACGCTAAATTTACAAAAATCAGATGTAAAATGAGAAAAACTGAAATAAAAATAGAGATGAACTAAAATAGGCAAATTTAAGATATTTGCAAGCATAATTATAACAAGTGGTTATTAACTAAAAAGAGAAAATAGAAGAGTAACAGTAGCAAGAACAATTATAACATGTAGGTTATAATTAGAAAGAAGAGATAATAGAAGAGGCTTATTTTAAAACTTAGATCTTGGATTAAGTTAATAAGCAAATATAGACATAGGGTCTGTACCGGCAGCATTCCCTTTCAGGTCTAGGACTGATGGTCTCACACATAGGTGGAGCTGGGCTTGCTGATTAGGATAAATAAGTAGCCAACAGAATAAGAAAAGTAAACTAAATGCATAGTAAAAGATTAGACGTAGAGTCTAATAAAATGGTAAGGTGCGTTTGAAGCAGCCCGAAAAGGAATCTGGATAAAGAGCCTAACGAAGCAGTTCATCGCAAATTTTAGTACAGAAAGTGTAACGACCCGACTTTCCAGTCCCGGAAAATCGAACCATTTGTGTTAAAGAAGAAGAGGTAGAAGAAGAAGAAACAGAAAATCAACAACAGAATCTCACATCGCAGCGGAATAAAATATAATATATACAAAACAGATCTTTACTCAAACAGAAAGATATATCTGTTTATACAATACATTTACAGAATACATCATCAGAGTTCATCACATCAATGATATACATCCAAATACACAGCGGAACAATAAACAAATACGGAAGTACGTATCGCCATCCAGCTCGTCTCCTGAACTCCACAGCTACAGTCTGAACCTGTTTATCTCGGTCTGACCCGAGCATCATATAAAACAATACCCGAGTCAGTCTGGAAAACCAGCATGAGAAAATCACACTCAAATTGATTATTAAAGTTTCAAAATCTTTTGAAAACAAAAGCATCTCGTAAGACCACGCCACAAATAAACATGTCGGGTTTTTACCTTACGATAGCTAAAACACTTTTTATAAAAATCCTCTGATATTATAATAGTGTCTATTTACAAATACTTATTAAAATAGCCGAAATTGTTACATCTATTAAATTCCGGCATACTAGCCACAACGTGGGTAATACAAACAAAACTCGTACAAGGCACGTAGGGAGAATGGATTTCCAACGAATGACTAGGCACTGGGGTACCACCTGTCACAGTACGTGGCCTAGATCACAGTACCGAGGAGTACGCCCGCTCCCCTGCAACACAAGACCGGAATCATCCCTTACTGGATAATTCCAAATAAGATCACCCCACGGTTGGGATCAGCAACCGCACCACTAAGCCGAAATAAAAGGGACATCTAGACAGGGATGACCTTACTCTCAAGTGGGGGCTACCCACGAAGCCTTGCTGCATAACCCCTGATTTTCAGTCATTCCCGGTTGATGAGGCTTGAGGTTAAAACGATATCTTTACAGAACATATCCCTTAGAATGCCCATCGTCCACCTGACGATGTCACGAAAGCATTCGTCCATACAAGTCCATCCCGGGTCCGAACGGAATCGAAGGCACTACTCCTACTACATCCATTTTGGAAATATCCTCAGGATTAGTAGCGACTAGCCCTTGCACTTCACTGCTCCATCTTCGACTCCGAAAACGTTACACGAAACGTACAAACCGGATCGAAGTGGTATTCGAGTCTCCAGACCTAGAATCCTGGTATACGGAAACTCGATCCCGGTCTCTTCGAAACGATCAGCACATTTGGCCAATATTGATAGTCGGTTATTTAACTATCAATTAACATCCACAAGCAACCATCACACAATAAATAATTTCCCACATTATTTATTTGTCCAAATATCTTTCCAAGATATATTTCCAAATTTTCAAAGCTCATTTGAAACAGTTTCCGCTTACGGAATACATTTCCCAAATATTTATTTCCACTGAATTACCAAGTACAAAATACTTTTAATTTTAAAATAATTTAAAAACACTTTATTTTAAATATATTTTATAACATTGAAATTAAACTACTTTAATACTTTATTAAAAATATATACTTTAAAATAAACCACTTTATAACTATAAACTAAATTTCTCCTTTTAAAACATAATAGCAAATCACTTTTATATAATTACTACAATAATAGATTTTTGAAAATACTTACTTTAAAAATTTAACATTTAAAAATAATAAATTTTCTAAAACATGCTTTTTAAAACATATTAAAACTTTTAACTTATATTTAAAACTACCTTGAAAAAAACGTACTTGGCTATCCAGAGAAATACACTTCTCGTTCCCATTCTTTAAAAATAAATCAACATTTATTTTTAAACCAATTCATATCCCTTTATAAATTCCCACTTTGAATTTATATTTCTAATATCCACTGATATTTTATTTTACTTTATAAACCCAGTTTATAAATTCCAAAATCTCATTTCTCTTCTAAAATTCCAATTTTAAACAACTAAATCAATTTCCAATTGATTTCTCAATTTACTCTACTTACTTTGAAATAAATTTCCTTTGCTACTTCATTTATTCCAAAATACATTAACCTTTAGATTTTATTCCTTATTACGAGTTAAACCCCTTTTTTACCAATATCGATTACAGATTTCCAAAACTCCTTATTTATTCTTTAATTAACTTTAATCCTTAATTTCAAAAATAACTTCTTTTATTTTTCAAATAACATCACTTAAGTATAAAATTTATTATCCCTTGTGAATTCAAATCCCCTTATTTCATATTTGTTAAAAATTCCAAATCACCTTATTTTTATTTCAATTCGTTATAAATTTTATCCCAATTCCTCGAATTATTTTACCTAAACTTTTATTCCTTGATTTCTTTCCAAAATTCAATTCCATAGATTTTATAATTTATTATACTGGACAATCCAAATCAACCACATCATCCAATATAAAATCATCACATGATATCAAATATTCAGAACACAGAATATTAAATAATCTAATACTTTTGAGGAATCCAGTTGGATCCCTCCAACCTGTTTCCCTGCATCCACAGACGTTAGCACAATATAAAATACCAATTCCACTTCAAGGTGGAATATCGCGGTATATGGGATTTATATAAAATATCATCCGCTATTATGCGGCGCATAGGGTCCCATCCGCTATATAATGCAGGAATATCAACAACTCCAATATATACATATGCCAATATGTATATATTGCTATATACTACTATATATATAGCACATCAATCAATGCAATCATCCAATCAATTATTTAAATTTAACCATTTAAATTTAAATTAAAAATTCAGCTGAGTGAGATTAACTCACCTTATTCCATTTGCATTCCACTTCCAATATTGCCTTGGTTTCTTGATTTTTGACCTTGTACAAACATTATATGATTTATTAATTCTCGAACAATCAATTTCCCTTTAAATAAATTAATCAACTAATAATTTAGTTTAAACCAATTTTCCCTAAAAGAAAATATTTTTTTAGTAACTAAATAATTTAAATAAGTTAACTTAACAATTTATTCACTAATCCATTATTTTAAAATAATATGTATTTATTTACTTTAGAGACTACACATATACTCATAAAAATAGATTTCAAATATCTAACTTTTATAAAATCTCAACAACATCTTAAAATTTCTATATCTTCACAAAATCATATATATTTTCCGTTTTAAATTACAACATGCATGTGGAGATATATTTATTTATTTATTTAATAAAGACAGACTGCCATTTTCTCTGTCGTTCCACTAATTTCTGTTCAAGTCAAAGTTTAATTTCTTCCATCAACAAATATGTGTTTTATTAAATCAGAAATAACTACAAAAATAAATTCGAACCTCACTGCTGACACCACTCAGCATCGAGCCCGCCTCGTACTAATATTCACCATCGAACTCCACAATCCCAGCTTCGATTCGAACTCCCCTTGTGACACTGCATGACCTCCAATAGAGCCGGAGATGCTTCCTTCCCAGGGAAGTCCAAAGACCATGCCAGATTTGCGAATCGACTCGCCCATCCTCCATGTCGCCATCGGTTCTCGCGAAACCCTAATTTGCTACCATCGTCGTGACTCATCTGGCATCTAATTTTGGTCGAGTTCGAGCTCGTGCCCAGCTCGCCCTTGCTGTCGCCGTCGTCAACCTATCGTGTGCACTCGCGCGTGGCATCACCCCCATTTTTTCTATCGAATGATTTCGAAAGGAAAGTGGGCTCGGCCATTATTTCTCTGATTTGAATAGAAAAAAAAAACGGAGGATAGAAGTGAAAAGAATCGAGCGGCCATTCTTTATTTCTTTGGAACGAATTAACTTTGAATCTCGGTTTCATTTAAGTGAAGAGAAGAGGAGAGCGATATGAATTTTCTTTCTGTTGATTTTAATTTTGGGAAAGGAGACGCGATACTTCCTAAGTCCTTTTATGATTTGGCTTCCAAGAGAAGACAGGCTTCGTTAGAACTGTAAGATTTCAGAAGAGGGGAAGATAAAAAGAGGGTACGAAGGAGACATTTTGGTGGCTGATTGTACGTATTTGTTGGGTTATACGAAAGCAATTACATTTTATTTAAATTCAATTGGTCCCAGTATAAATTTCTATACGTTTATATATCGTACGGTCACACAACAACTTCAATCACTATGAAATTTGAAATTCGATAATAATACAATATTACGGACCCAATGGAACCGGTTTCGTCGAATTCCGAGACTGTGCCTTAGACGGCTATTTTTAAATTCAATTTAAACGATATATTTTTAAAACTGAACAAAATACCTTGAAATTCCATTTTGAAAGTTCTATCATCTTCAGTATTATTAATATGAATTTTACGAGCTTCCAAAATATTTTTAATTAGCTTAGAATACCAGATTTACTATTTTATCCAACTTCAAATAAATTAAATTTAATAATTAAATCACCCAAAACAGCGATATTTGAAATTAAGTTGATAAATTTATCTCTAAATATTTAAAATTAATTAAATATCCCAATTTCAAATATACAAAAATTCCGGGTCGTCACATTCCTCCCCCCTTAAAAGAATTTCGTCCCCGAAATTACCAGTTAGGAAGAATGTCCCATATCCCGTTAGCTATTTCCCAAATTCAAACAGTTTTAACAATACCCAAACAATCTTTTATTAATGATACACTAATCATCTTTTGACTTCCCAACTTATCCATAAGTTTCAACCCATACCACCTACTTATCCATTCAAATTTAAATTTGAATTCAAATTTTGAATTATCAAAAATTTCTCAAAAATTTTCTAACTCCCTAAATTCCCGAAAAATTTCGCCAGCGTCTCCTTTGCGCGGCTAGCTCGGTACAACTACAAAATGGCTCTACGGCCTCCCAATCTCAAAAAGAAAACAAAAAGCCAAGTGGCTGGATCAAAAACCCAAATCAAATTTCATATAGAAATTCAAATACATACCTTTTGTCGGGCCATTAAATTTTTATCTTCTAAAATCAAAAATCCCAATTATCCATTGCTTTTATACACCTGTATATCCTACTAAGCAATAATATTCACTCACAATTCCAAGTCACTTTATACTTTTCTTTACCAATTTTCAATATTTGTTTTACTTAAGCCCGTACGATGCACATATGTCATTCGTACGCAATATCACATTCGATCGCTCAATCGATCTCACAATTTCACTTCCGAACTAGTATCGTCCACCCGACTTCCTAGTGCGGACTCAGATCTGGTTTCTTGACCAGAAACCGTCATTCTCCTTGCATAGCCACCAACTATGATAGAGAATATCCAGAATCAATCAACAATCCATATCCAGGTTCGCCGTCGAAAATCGAGTGAAAAATTCTAACTCGGATCGATATAACTATCTCGAAATTCTGTGCTCGAATTCTGGATCAAATCGTTATGCGAATAAAATAATATACGTACATCTTACGTATAAATTCCAATTGATTACCAATTATATCAATTTCCTTTTTATTCACATTCATTTTGATTACATTCACTTATCCAAAATTATCCCATTTCACAACTTCCAATTTTAAATCTTTATTCAATTATTCACCTAGAATAATTTTCCCTCGATACCAAATTACTTAAGAATCTCACCATATTTCTTAAGTTCAAAATAAATATTTTACATACTGCTTATACTTATTTTCACTTCAATATCGTAGTTCATATCCATTTCTATTCACTTTTGTCTTTACAATTCCATTTGATTTCAATTTGACTTCCACTCGAATATTTAATTAGTTGCACTTACTAATTAATTTAAATTTCGATTAACAGTTTATTCGCAAACTTCACTTCTTTAGTTCCTTCGACTTCACTTTACATTCACATTTGAATTAGATTTCAATATCCAGTTTCAATTTTATTTGCTTAGAAATTTAAATCATTTATCGTTAATGAAAATTTTCTAACTCCCAAAATTTACGGAAAATTTTGGCAGAGTCTCCTTTGTACGGAGGGACTTCTGCGATATCGCAGGATGCACAAATATATATATACATCGGCCTCAGGCCGGAAATCAAAATATATATCAATATATGCAGTTCATATTTCCTATTTTTGAATTTTTTTGCATAAGCGTACCTTATTTAGCATTTATAAAGCAAGCAGCTATTTATTTTAGCAAATTTCGCAATCAAATCCAGCCAAACGGCTTCCCGGTACCTGTACTAACTCAACTTAAACAGGTAAGTGACACTATCCAAAGTTTGTTATCATTTCAATTAATTTCATTAGCTAACACATACAACATAAGCAATATTCACTAAACGCTTCCATAAGTGAATTTATTAGGCCCAACACAAATTAAATGCTTCCATTTAAATGGTTTACACTACATTACTTACATTCTATTCATTTTAATCCAAATGAATACGTATTTATTACGATTGATTTAAAAATCAATTATATTTCCTATATTAACTCACATTTACTACAATTGATTCCAAAATCAATTTTATTTCCTTTCTATCAATGCATAGAATTTTATTTAACCTCGTTTTACCTCAAACGATCCATTTTCTAATACAATTCGACAATATCAATGTGAATAAAGGATTACTTCAGCTTTAGAACCATTTAGGTTAAATCCAACTAAATTTACATTTAACCAATTCCATTTTAAATTTATTCACAACTTTCATTGTATTTCTTCCATATCCAAAGAGTTTGATTCCAAACCATTTTATTAAACTCAGCATCCAATACACCAAATAACCGTCACACAACTTACTTAAGTTATTTATTTCCTCCAAACAATTCCACCCAATAACTTAAGTTTATTTTATTCAACAACTTCCATTTAAATCCTTGATTTCATTTTCTTTTAATCAAATCCCAAGTTTGGATTTTTCATTTATTTGTTTTGAGTAGAATTTTATTCCATTCAATTAAACAATCACTTCATTTTATAACTATTCGAATTGATTCCAATTCAATTTATATTAATTCCACTCCAATTTAACATATTCTCTTTCCATTACATTCAAATTCTATTTTAATTCACAATCTATTTCAAGTTAGGTTTACATTTAACTCAAGCTTCACTTTAAAATTTTATCACTTATTCACGATTCAAATTTTAATTAACCAATTCGAGTTCCATTTCCATATTCCATTAATTAATCAAATAATTTACTCTAACTTTACCCAATATTTGATTTTTATCCATTTCCCAAAATACAAAACAATTTTATTTTGGCTTATTTATCCCACTTCTAAATTTATAAGTCACAACTTCTTTACATCCATACTTCCATTTTATTACAATTCAATTTTGTAAGTTTCTATAAGTTCCCCAATTTACTTACCCTCTATTTGTTTACTTCTTTTAATTTACTACAATTAATTAGCTTATATTCTAACTTATTTTCATTTCCTTACTTACTTCAAATTTTGTAAGTGTCCAAACTTTATTTATTATCCCATAAACATTTTAAATAAAGTTCCAGAGCTTTACAAATTTTCAAAATTTCAAAATTCCCTTTGAAATCAACTATATCCCAAAATTCTTTGGCAATTCAACTAATCCTTTGAATTTTCAAAACCAAATCCAGTTCGCAAACAAATCCCATTTCAAACAACTCGGTAGCAATTTCTCTCCTAGAAACTCGAAAATGAACATCGATGATGCTGCAGTCATCACCGAAGTTATTTTCCAGCGACCGAAAGAGAGTTAAATGCTTTTATCTCTTTAAAATCCCTCCAAATATTTTTTTAAATCCCAAATCTCTCCAGATTTCAAATCCAATTCAAAATATTTCCGAAATAATGTCACCATTATTTCTCCAAACCCCTTTGAAAACCATTTCCAACTCAAAGGAATTTTAATCTTCACAAAATTCCAAATTTAAAACCCATCCAGTTTTATATCCATCGTTACTCTGGAATTTTATCTCATTCCAATTTTAAATATTTCTCTAGGACTTCATCTTAATTCCCATTATATATGACATTTAGTTTACATTTACATATCTCGTTTGTATATAAAGTTTATTTCAACTTATAAATTACATTTGTAATTTATATTCTCAAATTTTATTTTATTATAAAATTTTATTCTTTACTTTGGTTATAAATTTCAATTTCTAGTTAAGTTTCCATATATTAATGATAATGATTCCATATTATCACTTCTAACATCCAAACAACCACATATATATATTAACTAGAAATAGTTTACAAAACCTTTCTTTTTATACAAAAATAATTTGGGTAAAATTATTTCATTTACCCTTCTTTAAAACAATACTGTGTCGAATTGTTCTATACAAGCGTTTAGAGATCCCTATCAATGTTGTGGCGTCCCATACATCGACCAGAATCCATAAACTACTCAATAAACCAATCAACACAATATAAAACAATTTTATATTCACTAACAAATACGCGCTCATATCTATTAATACTCTCAAAATTCCCACCAGAGCCAAGGTTGTCGCCAGCCTAAGCTCTGATACCACTGTAACGACCCGACTTTCCAGTCCCGGAAAATCGAACCATTTGTGTTAAAGAAGAAGAGGTAGAAGAAGAAGAAACAGAAAATCAACAACAGAATCTCACATCGCAGCGGAATAAAATATAATATATACAAAACAGATCTTTACTCAAACAGAAAGATATATCTGTTTATACAATACATTTACAGAATACATCATCAGAGTTCATCACATCAATGATATACATCCAAATACACAGCGGAACAATAAACAAATACGGAAGTACGTATCGCCATCCAGCTCGTCTCCTGAACTCCACAGCTACAGTCTGAACCTGTTTATCTCGGTCTGACCCGAGCATCATATAAAACAATACCCGAGTCAGTCTGGAAAACCAGCATGAGAAAATCACACTCAAATTGATTATTAAAGTTTCAAAATCTTTTGAAAACAAAAGCATCTCGTAAGACCACGCCACAAATAAACATGTCGGGTTTTTACCTTACGATAGCTAAAACACTTTTTATAAAAATCCTCTGATATTATAATAGTGTCTATTTACAAATACTTATTAAAATAGCCGAAATTGTTACATCTATTAAATTCCGGCATACTAGCCACAACGTGGGTAATACAAACAAAACTCGTACAAGGCACGTAGGGAGAATGGATTTCCAACGAATGACTAGGCACTGGGGTACCACCTGTCACAGTACGTGGCCTAGATCACAGTACCGAGGAGTACGCCCGCTCCCCTGCAACACAAGACCGGAATCATCCCTTACTGGATAATTCCAAATAAGATCACCCCACGGTTGGGATCAGCAACCGCACCACTAAGCCGAAATAAAAGGGACATCTAGACAGGGATGACCTTACTCTCAAGTGGGGGCTACCCACGAAGCCTTGCTGCATAACCCCTGATTTTCAGTCATTCCCGGTTGATGAGGCTTGAGGTTAAAACGATATCTTTACAGAACATATCCCTTAGAATGCCCATCGTCCACCTGACGATGTCACGAAAGCATTCGTCCATACAAGTCCATCCCGGGTCCGAACGGAATCGAAGGCACTACTCCTACTACATCCATTTTGGAAATATCCTCAGGATTAGTAGCGACTAGCCCTTGCACTTCACTGCTCCATCTTCGACTCCGAAAACGTTACACGAAACGTACAAACCGGATCGAAGTGGTATTCGAGTCTCCAGACCTAGAATCCTGGTATACGGAAACTCGATCCCGGTCTCTTCGAAACGATCAGCACATTTGGCCAATATTGATAGTCGGTTATTTAACTATCAATTAACATCCACAAGCAACCATCACACAATAAATAATTTCCCACATTATTTATTTGTCCAAATATCTTTCCAAGATATATTTCCAAATTTTCAAAGCTCATTTGAAACAGTTTCCGCTTACGGAATACATTTCCCAAATATTTATTTCCACTGAATTACCAAGTACAAAATACTTTTAATTTTAAAATAATTTAAAAACACTTTATTTTAAATATATTTTATAACATTGAAATTAAACTACTTTAATACTTTATTAAAAATATATACTTTAAAATAAACCACTTTATAACTATAAACTAAATTTCTCCTTTTAAAACATAATAGCAAATCACTTTTATATAATTACTACAATAATAGATTTTTGAAAATACTTACTTTAAAAATTTAACATTTAAAAATAATAAATTTTCTAAAACATGCTTTTTAAAACATATTAAAACTTTTAACTTATATTTAAAACTACCTTGAAAAAAACGTACTTGGCTATCCAGAGAAATACACTTCTCGTTCCCATTCTTTAAAAATAAATCAACATTTATTTTTAAACCAATTCATATCCCTTTATAAATTCCCACTTTGAATTTATATTTCTAATATCCACTGATATTTTATTTTACTTTATAAACCCAGTTTATAAATTCCAAAATCTCATTTCTCTTCTAAAATTCCAATTTTAAACAACTAAATCAATTTCCAATTGATTTCTCAATTTACTCTACTTACTTTGAAATAAATTTCCTTTGCTACTTCATTTATTCCAAAATACATTAACCTTTAGATTTTATTCCTTATTACGAGTTAAACCCCTTTTTTACCAATATCGATTACAGATTTCCAAAACTCCTTATTTATTCTTTAATTAACTTTAATCCTTAATTTCAAAAATAACTTCTTTTATTTTTCAAATAACATCACTTAAGTATAAAATTTATTATCCCTTGTGAATTCAAATCCCCTTATTTCATATTTGTTAAAAATTCCAAATCACCTTATTTTTATTTCAATTCGTTATAAATTTTATCCCAATTCCTCGAATTATTTTACCTAAACTTTTATTCCTTGATTTCTTTCCAAAATTCAATTCCATAGATTTTATAATTTATTATACTGGACAATCCAAATCAACCACATCATCCAATATAAAATCATCACATGATATCAAATATTCAGAACACAGAATATTAAATAATCTAATACTTTTGAGGAATCCAGTTGGATCCCTCCAACCTGTTTCCCTGCATCCACAGACGTTAGCACAATATAAAATACCAATTCCACTTCAAGGTGGAATATCGCGGTATATGGGATTTATATAAAATATCATCCGCTATTATGCGGCGCATAGGGTCCCATCCGCTATATAATGCAGGAATATCAACAACTCCAATATATACATATGCCAATATGTATATATTGCTATATACTACTATATATATAGCACATCAATCAATGCAATCATCCAATCAATTATTTAAATTTAACCATTTAAATTTAAATTAAAAATTCAGCTGAGTGAGATTAACTCACCTTATTCCATTTGCATTCCACTTCCAATATTGCCTTGGTTTCTTGATTTTTGACCTTGTACAAACATTATATGATTTATTAATTCTCGAACAATCAATTTCCCTTTAAATAAATTAATCAACTAATAATTTAGTTTAAACCAATTTTCCCTAAAAGAAAATATTTTTTTAGTAACTAAATAATTTAAATAAGTTAACTTAACAATTTATTCACTAATCCATTATTTTAAAATAATATGTATTTATTTACTTTAGAGACTACACATATACTCATAAAAATAGATTTCAAATATCTAACTTTTATAAAATCTCAACAACATCTTAAAATTTCTATATCTTCACAAAATCATATATATTTTCCGTTTTAAATTACAACATGCATGTGGAGATATATTTATTTATTTATTTAATAAAGACAGACTGCCATTTTCTCTGTCGTTCCACTAATTTCTGTTCAAGTCAAAGTTTAATTTCTTCCATCAACAAATATGTGTTTTATTAAATCAGAAATAACTACAAAAATAAATTCGAACCTCACTGCTGACACCACTCAGCATCGAGCCCGCCTCGTACTAATATTCACCATCGAACTCCACAATCCCAGCTTCGATTCGAACTCCCCTTGTGACACTGCATGACCTCCAATAGAGCCGGAGATGCTTCCTTCCCAGGGAAGTCCAAAGACCATGCCAGATTTGCGAATCGACTCGCCCATCCTCCATGTCGCCATCGGTTCTCGCGAAACCCTAATTTGCTACCGTCGTCGTGACTCATCTGGCATCTAATTTTGGTCGAGTTCGAGCTCGTGCCCAGCTCGCCCTTGCTGTCGCCGTCGTCAACCTATCGTGTGCACTCGCGCGTGGCATCACCCCCATTTTTTCTATCGAATGATTTCGAAAGGAAAGTGGGCTCGGCCATTATTTCTCTGATTTGAATAGAAAAAAAAACGGAGGATAGAAGTGAAAAGAATCGAGCGGCCATTCTTTATTTCTTTGGAACGAATTAACTTTGAATCTCGGTTTCATTTAAGTGAAGAGAAGAGGAGAGCGATATGAATTTTCTTTCTGTTGATTTTAATTTTGGGAAAGGAGACGCGATACTTCCTAAGTCCTTTTATGATTTGGCTTCCAAGAGAAGACAGGCTTCGTTAGAACTGTAAGATTTCAGAAGAGGGGAAGATAAAAAGAGGGTACGAAGGAGACATTTTGGTGGCTGATTGTACGTATTTGTTGGGTTATACGAAAGCAATTACATTTTATTTAAATTCAATTGGTCCCAGTATAAATTTCTATACGTTTATATATCGTACGGTCACACAACAACTTCAATCACTATGAAATTTGAAATTCGATAATAATACAATATTACGGACCCAATGGAACCGGTTTCGTCGAATTCCGAGACTGTGCCTTAGACGGCTATTTTTAAATTCAATTTAAACGATATATTTTTAAAACTGAACAAAATACCTTGAAATTCCATTTTGAAAGTTCTATCATCTTCAGTATTATTAATATGAATTTTACGAGCTTCCAAAATATTTTTAATTAGCTTAGAATACCAGATTTACTATTTTATCCAACTTCAAATAAATTAAATTTAATAATTAAATCACCCAAAACAGCGATATTTGAAATTAAGTTGATAAATTTATCTCTAAATATTTAAAATTAATTAAATATCCCAATTTCAAATATACAAAAATTCCGGGTCGTCACAGAAAGAGCACGTCCAACTTAGTTAGTTCGGGCTAGAAGGAAGTACGAGACTTCAACAAGACGTAAGGATACTCTAGGATGGCCCTTTGGGGTAGGCCTAATGAAGCTGCACCCCCAGAGGCAGGTCTGTAGGTGTTCCATCAAGAGAGTATGCCTTGACTGCTTTTGCATTGCAGGCCTAACGAAGTGGACCTTTGTAGGCAGTCAAAAGGTTGATGATGGAGTAGGATATTCGTATGACACCATACTCTAGTTTGCGAGTAGGTTATAGAGGGCAGGACCCAAAAGGATAGTCGCATGCGGAGATCAAGCCATCATTAGTCAGAGCGAGTTTGGGAAAGACTGTAGTTAAACCAACAGGCCAGTGATTCTTTCACTATCGAGACATTGGATGAGGAGGCACAGCCAATTGGATGTTTGGATTGTTTGCAGTAGGGCACAACCACTTAGCAGTTAAAAGGTCTTTCGATTAGTTGAGGGGGGACTACGTGGGGCCATAGCCACGATGAGAAAAGAGACAGACCAAGTAGAATATCTGTATTGTAGGCCTGACGAAGCAGACCTTTACAGATTTAGAAAATCCCGGACTGAGTTCCGTACATGGTAGACCTTGTTGGCGGAATTCAGGGAGTAGATAGAACGATTACGTGTAGTTCTCAAGGTATGCACTGGGTGGTACATTGTGGATGTCCGAGCACTAGTATAAGCTAGTGCAGATGCAGTTTCACGTTTTCATAATAGATGATAGAACATCTGTATTATAGACCTCATAAAGTTGTCCTTTACAGATGTAGTTACATTATGCTCTAGGAGCAAGACGATGGAGTCCTTTTCGAGGGGGATACGGAAGGTACTATGGGTGGTACTTAGGACCGATGCGGTCTTTGGGCATGTAGCTACATATATATTGGTTATTAGGTCTTAATCTACTAGAGAGTAGATGGGTACGATTCACGCACTGAGGCGAGAGTATTATAAACCCAATAAACCTAATATAACAGAAAATGGAAATAGAACGGTATATGTAGAATTGTGCTTAGAAGTGTATAATTTGTCCATTCACCAGAACTTTAGTTCTGACCCCCTCCTCATATCATCCCACATGTTAGATAGATGGCAGAGATTTTCCAGCTTTGAGACACTTGTTTAGAAAGTGTTATTACCTTGGTGAGTATTTACTTACTATTATATTTTAGTCAGTTCCGCTATGAGATATTTATTTAAGTTCTAATATATTTATCTTTGCCTATTTGCAGGATACCAGATACCCAACTCAGGCTTCAGTGGGCATGGATTTTAGCATTTTTGTGAAAAATCCGGACCCACTGGAATTCAGGTTGTTACAATTCTAGTCTGTCTTCTTTTATTATGATACTAAATTCTCTTTAGTTTCTTATATTATATGACAGTCTTAGCTTGGGACTACGTCCAACTGCCACAAATTACTTATCATAATAACCGCTTTACTTTTTACTCTATTATCTATGCAATAAATGCAGATTACTCACATTTTCTGTTTATTGTTTCTAGTCTTGTCAAATAATTAACTTGATTATTTCCTCTTCTTTTATGTTTTTAACACTTCACGTTATTCTCTTTTCTTCTAAGAAGTGGTCCTATTCTATTTGGTTGGTTACAAAAACTGTGCTAAAAATCCATTTCCATATTTTAATATTAAATAATGCTATAAACAATAACTCGTAACTTCAAGATATTTCTTTTATTGTTTCTTTAATTGTTGGGTAATGCAAAATACAGTAATGTCTCTATTTTGCACCAATTCCACTTTTCTTGTTTTTATTCTTGCAATTACGTTTATCATTATTCTTACAATATTAAACTATGGAGATGTATTCCCTTTTCCAAACTGTTAACTCGTATTTTAGTCACGACCTAAAACTCGGCGACCTATGACTCCGCGACTTAAGAAACTACGACCTAGCGACCTAAGGAAGCAAACGACCTAAGAAATCTAGCGACTTATAGTAATTAGCGACCTAAGCTAGCTAGCGACCTAAGGAACTTAACGACCTAAGGTAGCTAGCGACCTAAGGAACTTAACGACCTAAGGTAGCTAGCGACCTAAGGAACTTAACGACCTAAGGTAGCTAGCGACCTAAGAGAGTTCCCGACCTAACTGCTGAAGCTATCTGCGACCTATAAACAGCTGCGACCTACGACTTACCTTAGGTCGCACACGACCTACTACTTTAGAGAAGACCGAGAGTAACTACATCAGTCTACTTCCTAAGTCGTTTGCGACCTACGATCTAGCTTAGGTCGTGAACGACCTAAGAGAATCATTCCTATAAGTCAACAACGACCTAGAACCGTCCTTAACTCGCCAGCGACCTACTACTTGTTCAAATGAAGCCAAGTGCAACTACATCAGCTGATTTCTTAAGTCGAATGTAGACTGCGACCTAGCTTAGGTCGCTCGCGACCTATGACCTAACTTAGGTCGTACGCGACCTAAGACTTAGCAAGATTTCTGCCCAGGATTCAGCTCCTATAAATACACCACCACATTCAACATGAAGGGGACTTTTGGCCAATCACTTCTTCAAGCGTCGTTACTCTACCGAACTCTCAACTCAATCAACACACAAAGATCTTCAAATACTCGAGACACTACAACAAGCTTCGGGAAGAACTTCATACATCCGACACGGATTCATCGAATTTCATCATCGAAGTTTGAGTTAGCAGTCAAGAGTGTTTTTGTGATCGAATTGTATTGTACTATGAAGAATATTGTATCATCTTGTAATCGAATCAGCAATAAAAGACTATAAAGTGGACGTAGGCTCAATTACGGGCTGAACCACTATAAATCTGTTGTCATTTACCGCTTTACTGCTATTCTCTGCTTATATTCTGTTCCCGTACCAACGGGTGGTGCTTTCACGATTCTATTACACACACCGGGTGTTAGTGTTCACTTTTTAGCGTTAACATTTTGGTGCTTTCACTGAGAACCTAACTCAGGGAGATTGTCATCATTGCTTCACGAAGGTTCGTTGAACAAGTTTCTTTCAAGACTAGAAGTCTATCTGATATAATGGCTCCTGGAAGAAAGCGTAAGGCTTTCAGATCTGAAGATGTCCATGATGATACCGCCACTTCTATTTCTCCAAGTCAAGCAGCTCCAAGGGTCGGAGTGACGCGAGAAGAGCTAAACGCTGCTGTGTCCGGATTGTACCAGCAGATTGAAACTCAAAATAATCTGATGATGGAAAGATTGAACGCTCTGCTCGGCGCTAACCAAAGACCAGTGGGTAATGAAGAAAACATCGCTGATGCTCTTCACAACTCCGAAGGGAGGAATATTCCTCAAGGGGGATCAGGTGCTGCTGAAGGGGCACCCCTCCAAGCTGAAGGGTCTAGGCCATCGCCAGTTTTCCGCGAACATTTGCCCGGACAAACTTCTGAGAAAATGGCCGAAGTCTACTCCGCAAAATCTTTAAACAATGAGGAATACCTTTCTGGCATGATTAAGCAAATAATGAAAGAGAGCATGCAGAGAGATGAGGATGAGAGCGAATGGGGATTCGCACCGAGTAAGACTCTGTTCACCGAGAAGATTCTAAAGGCTGAGTTTCCTAGAAAGTTTGTTCCCCCCACCATTCCTGCTTATCGGGGAACGAGTGATCCCAATCAATTCTTGTATAAATATGACTGGCATATGACCGGCCCAAGGGCAACTGATGAAATTAAGTGCCGGTATTTCCCAGTATATTTGGAAGGAGTGGCACTTCTCTGGTTTACCAAGCTTCCTGTTCGATCTGTAGGTCAGTTTTCCGATCTGACCCGAAAGTTCAAAGAGCAATTCAGGCTATACGTTTCAAAGGCAAAGGACATAATGTCATTGTCCAGTCTCGAGCAGAATCCGGGAGAGCCTATTAAGTCATTCCTGAATCGCTTCAATATAGCTCTGGCAGAAGTTGACAACGCAGAGCCACGAATGGTCTTGACCTATTTGATGCGTGCTATCGACAAATCGAGCAAATTTGGAAAATGGCTGAAAATGAAGGAGCCAAATTCTCTCGAGAAATTCTATAAGAAAGCTGATGAATTCATACGCTTGGAAAATCTTCCGGCACCAATGAAAGTGGTGGCAGCAAAGGTGGAGAATAATATTGCTGCTTCGGTGAAGAAAGATTCCGGAGGTCAGAAAAGGGAAAGTCACGATGGGAAGAAACAAAAGGATGCAAAGAGACCTCGCTTCTTCAAACCCTCAGATTTCACTCCATTGACCGACACTCCGGAAAATATCTTCTTTGCCACCAAAGATGCTGTGGATTATCCCAAACCAGCTGAGATAAAACCGGGAAAGGGCGCTATGCGAAATGGAAAATTCTGCCGCTTTCACAACCAACCCGGTCATGATACCAATGAATGTCGTCACTTGAAGAGCTTAATTGAAGAATTGTTGAGAGAAAAAAAGCTGCAACAATATGTCAAGAAAAACAGGAATGATCCAACTTCGTCCACTCAGGGGCAACAACCCTCTACTCAACCATCTAGTTTGGGTAAAGGCACTACGGCACATGAATCCAAAAGGCCCATTATCAATGTGATTACAGGAGGCCCACACCCAGCGGGCAGAAGCTGGGGTGAAATGGAACGATATGCTCATGCTTTGAAGTACATCCCAGCAGAAGAAGATGTTTTTGCTATAGAAGATGCTGCACCCCTGAAGCAACAGAAGACTTCTGATAATGATATTATGTTCAAGGCTAGGGATTCTATGGGTATTGAAGCTCCAACCATAGATCCCTTGGTTATCTCTGCAGGAATTGGGCCAGCTATCGTAAGACGAGTGCTCATTGATTGCGGTGCTTCCTGCAATATACTCTTCAAGAAAACATTTGACCAGATGAAGATTCCAATGACCGACGTTCAAGCTTCATCACAAAAGATTGTTGGTTTCACTGGGGAACCGCAGCAACCAATCGGGACTGTCGAGTTGTTCGTGGAACTCGGAGAAGGGCAGAAAAGGGTAGTTTGGAAACAAACCTTTGTAATTGTTGATGGATTTTCTACCTACAATGCTTTTCTAGGCAGGCCAACTCTAGCTGCATTCAAGGCCATTTTGGCCCCTTGGTGCCTAACTATGAAGTTCCCTACAGAAAATGGTGTTGGTGTCATCAAGGGAGACCAAAATGCTGGACGCGAATGTTATCTTATAGAGCTTCGAGAAGCCAGGAAGAGAGAAATGGGTAAAGATGCGGCAGCTCCCCTCCGCATCAAAAACCCAACCTTATAGCAAATACAGGGTGGTCCCTGCATTGGCGAGCATAGTGGTGCAAGGAGAGAAATGGACCCCAGAAAAGCCAGTGCAGAGGAAAATAGAGTGGTACCCGTGGAAGTTACGGTACCGATACCTGTCGACTCAAAAGACCCAAACAAAGTACTCAATGTGGGTTCGCAACTAAGTATAACAGTTCAAAACACACTGATATCATTTCTAAAAGCAAATCTGGATGTGTTCGCTTGGTGTCATGCTGATATGTGTGGGATCTCTCCGGAAATTGCTGTTCACACCCTGAATGTCGATCCGAAATTCACACCGGTAAAACAGAAAAGAAGAACTCAAGGTCCAGAAAGGTCAGCAGCGTTAAAAGAAGAAGTTGATCGGCTTATGGAGAATGATTTCATCAAAGAATCCATTTATCCAAATTGGGTTTCAAATCCAGTACTGGTTAAGAAGGCAAATGGAAAGTGGAGAGTATGCATTGATTTCTCAGATCTAAACAAAGCTTGCCCCAAAGACTGTTTCCCGTTGCCTAGGATCAATCAACTGGTGGATGGGACGGCTGGACATGAGTTGTTATCTTTTATGGATTCTTACTCTGGATACAATCAGATTATGATGAATGAACCAGATCAGGAAGACACAAGCTTTATCACAGATGTGGGTCTCTACTGTTACAAAGTCATGCCTTTCGGATTGAAGAATGCAGGGGCAACCTATCAAAGACTTGTCAATGCTATGTTCAAACCTCAGATTGGCAAAACTATGGAAGTTTATGTTGATGATATGTTAGTAAAGTCAAAGAAAGCAGTAGACCACATGGATCACTTGGCGGAAATGTTCACAATTCTTCGAAAGTACGGAATGAAGCTCAATCCATTGAAATGTTCATTCGGGGTAGAGTCCGGAAAATTCTTGGGTTTCATCGTGAGCGCTAGGGGCATCGAGGCCAATCCTGCTCAAATCACAGCTCTAAGAGAAGTCAAAGCCCCTAAAACAAAGAAAGAACTGCAAAGTCTCAATGGAAAAGTCGCCGCTCTGAGTCGCTTCATTTCCAAGGCCATAGACAAATGCATTCCCTTCTTTGATGCTCTAAAGAAAGGAAAGAAATTTTTTGAATGGACTCCCGAATGCCAGAATGCTTTCGATCAACTGATTCATCATATGGAAACTCCTCCAGTTCTTTCCAAGCCTAGTGATGGCGAAGACCTCTTCATTTATTTAGCAATTTCATCTCATGCTCTAAGTGCAGCACTCGTACGAGAAGATATGAAAATACAACGTCCAGTCTATTACATCAGCAAACGGTTCACTGGGGCAGAGATGAATTATTCAAAGATAGAAAAGCTTGCTTATTGTCTGCTAATCGCTTCCAGGAAGTTGAGGCCATATTTTCAATCTCATCCTATCAAGGTCCTTACCGATCAACCTCTGAAGCAGGTCCTGTATCGTCCTGAAACTTCGGGTCGTCTCTTGAAGTGGAACATTGAACTCAGCCAATATGACATCACTTACCATCCCCGAAGAGCAATTAACGAACAAGCTTTAGCGGATTTCATTGCGGAATCTACTGACAAAGGAGACAGTGAGAGAGAAATGACTGATGGCGTTCAAATCCAGTGGAAGTTGTACGTTGACGGTTCGAGAAATGATTATTGTTCTGGGGTAGGGGTAGTGCTTGAAACCCCCGAAGGACGATCATTGTGCTATGCATTGAGACTGGAATTTCCTTCAACAAACAATGAAGCAGAATATGAAGCTCTCATTGCCGGTCTAAGAATTGCCAAGGAATTGAACATCAAAGTGTTATAGATCTTCAGCGATTCCCAACTTATTATTTGCCAGGTAAAGAAAGAATTTCAAGCTAAAGGTGGAAATTTGCCCGCGTATTTGTCAAAGGCATGTGAACTTCTCGAAGATTTTGATCATTACACGATAAGTCATATTCCTCGGGTTGAAAACATGAAGGCGGATTCTCTAGCAAAGTACTCAAGTTCTGGAGAGGCTCAATTATTGGGGTTAGTCCCTGTAGAAGTTCTGTCGGCTCCAAGCATCGATGAGATGGACATTGATTGGATTATGGTTACATCTCAAGAGCATGAATCATGGATGACTCCAATCAAAGAATATTTACTCAATGGTTTCCTGCCAGAAAATTCTAAAGAACGTCGAAAGCTGAAAATGAAAAGCTGCAACTTGAAGCACTTGATTTTCTTGATGAGAAAAGAGAAGAAGCTAGACTCAGAGTTTCAGCTTATCAGCAAAGAATAGCCAGGCACTTCAACTCAAAAGTTCGCCAACGCAGCTTTGAAGTCGGAAACTTAGTCTTGAAAAGGATCATGACAACGACCGGGGTGTTTGGGCCAAACTGGGAAGGACCATATGCCATCGGCAATAAACTTCTTAATGGCACCTTCAAACTCATAACCATCGAAGGAGATCCAATTCCAAGAGCCTGGAACAGCAACCACTTACGTCCTTATTTTACTTGAAAAAGCTTTTGCTCAAGATTGTAAAATAGTGACAAATGTATCAGTTGTACTGTAAGAAATTGTAAATCAGTATAAATGAATGAAAGCTATAAAGTGGATGTAGGCCCGATTCTTGGCCGAACCACTATAAATCTTGTGTTCTTTACTGTTTTATAATGCTTGTTTTCATTTCAATATGTAAATGCTTTAAATGTACTGCTAAAATGTCAATACAAAATTGCAGGACATTAAAACAAGGCTCACTCGTCGCAAAGCCAAGCGACCCCTATAAGCCGCTTATTAAGCAAATTTCAAGCAACAAAAATTCCAGATTCACATCCCATACAAGAAGAACTTCACATAAAAAGTTGGCGACTCCACTATATCAAGCGCTCGTTAATTGGTTGCGATCGTCGGTATAAACAGACATCCAACCAAGTAACTAGCGTTTGCTCCATGGAGTCATTCGACAGTGAAGTCTACTTCTTCGGATAAAGCAATTCACTTGCAAAAGAAAGGAAAATGCGCTTGGAAACAATATAAAAGGATCGCCGATGAGAAAACGATGAGAAAACATGGGCCGGCAAACATAGAAGCAGCCAAAAGGAGGTATGCCTCTCAACAGGAAAGCCTGTAGATCCACTAAAGGGACGCCTTCCCAAGCAGAAGGAACAGGACCCTCGCTAACTGGTCGTGATGCATCCGATCAGACAGCTTGCGTCCGTCCCATGGATCCACTCGCCCCTGAGACGCAACCTTCCTGGCACACCAACCAACCAAAGCCCTCTAACAAGGCACGCCAATAAATGGGAGTGCTTTCCTCAATCAAAAAGATCGGCAGGACCACCAAAGGGGCACCTTGTTAGTTGATTGCAATCGTTTGTGCAAACAAACATCCAATCAAGCAACTTGCGTCCGCCCCGTGGACCCATCCGACCATGAGAAAGCAACTTCCAGGCAATCAACAAGCCCTCTTCGGAGGCACAAGCCATCTTCGGAGGCACAAGCCCTCTTCGGAGGCACAGGCCCTCTTCGGAGGCACAAGCCATCTTCGGAGGCACAAGCCCTTTTCGGAGGCACAAGCCATCTTCGGAGGCACAAGCCCTCTCCGGAGGCACAAGCCCTCTTCGGAGGCACAACTCTTCAGAGGAGCCCTCTTCGGAGGCATGTCCCAAAATAGAATGCTCGAACCAAAAAGCCTTCTCCAGAAGCACATTTCAACTCTTAAAGGAAGATTAACTTGTTTATCTCAAAAAGTTTTTCCTAAAAAAAGTTGAAGTACTACAAAAAGACCTCTTCGGAAGCACACTTCAATGTGCTCGAAGTACCAAAAATAAGCTCTTCACTGGGGCACGAAATCAAAGTCTCCCTCAGAAGTTCATTTCATTGTGTAGGAAAATCTACTTTTTAACAAATAAAAGTGGTCATCTCCGAAAGTTGAAGTGTTCTTCAAAAAAGAGAGAGAAAATAGAAATTTCTCCAAGGACAAGATATACTCTATTAAAAGCAGAATAATTCTTCCCTTAAAAGTGGAATAGTTATTCTCTGAAAGGAGAATATCGGTCTTGTAAAAGCAAGAAATATTACAATATACTTGTGGTATGGGGGCAACATTATACAATTCAGTTACATTAATAAAAGTAATATACAAGCGACATACCACAAGTTCATTGTAATATCATGTAAAGAAGATGTGGAATAAATGCGTTCTTGAAACACAGACAAAAAGTTTGTACAAGTAAAAAGAATCGTTTACTCTACACTTCAAATGAAAAACAGATATATTCCTACATACACAAGAATTTGTACAAGTAAAATATCTATTTTATTCAATACTATGAGAAATTTTTACATTGTGCAGATTACAAAAAGAAGCGGGGACCGGTACCCGCACAATCTCCGGTCAATACAAGCAAAAAAGTAAGACAAAAAGCCCAGTTTATTACTCCTTCTTCCCACCTTTAGTACCCTTGCCCGGTTTGATGACCAGTTTCGGGATCCGGCGTGGACGGGATGGAGAAGGAGGAGTAGTTGGGTCTTCTTCAACATTTTCTTCAATGTTTTCTTCATCAACCGAAGCACTCTTCTTCTTCTTCTTCATGGCACGCTTCCCTTTCCTTTTCGAGGAAGACTCACTTCCAGGAGTAGTAAGAAGTGTGGAAAGTTTCGCATCGTCATCAAAAGACTGCTCCGGAGTCTTTTCGCCTTCTTCAAGCTCCACAGCCTTTTGCTCCTGCGAAACAACCGGATCGTCCAAGTCTTTGAGAGCTTCTATTTTCTCTTCTTGTGATCCTGGTTGAGAAGCTGGAAGAGGAGTAACTTGAGAAGAAGAGGGAGCGGCAGCCAAAGAAGGAGAAGTAAGCGCAACTTTCAGTGCTTCTGCTACAGAAGAAAAGAAGTCAAAATTAGTGTTCTCCGAAAAAAGAGAAGATATTGGATCACCAGGACTTAAGTAATAAGCGAGAAATTCATCCAAATCAATTGAATCAAATGAATAATCCACTTGAGCCGAATCTTACTTGAAGTTACCTGGAGATGTCGGTTTTGACAAATCAATTTCAAATTTATCAGCCTCAGTCCCTTCTTGGCTCTTTTCTTCAGTTTGGGTAAGGGGAGACTCAGTATCGACGAGCTTAGCTTCAGCATCTTTTGCAGCAAGTGGAGAATGAGAGCTAGAACCGATGATGTCAACATCGGTCAAAGTTTAAGTGTGGACAGGGGCAGTTGGAGATATTGTCTTTTCTGGATGTTCCTCTGCCACTGTCCCGGCTCTAGCTTTAGCAAGTTGCTCTTTGCCTCTAATAAGCGCATCACGTGCTTAATCATCCAGATAAAGCGCTGCAAGGTCTGCCTCCGCATAGCCGGCAAACGTATCAAGTATGGTCTCCCAAACTTTAGCAAGTGTAATCTCATATTTGGGACCCAAGAATGAGAGGCTGCCGCGGCCCAGAACGCTGTGCATGTAGAAGTCAAATAGAGTAGAATCGATGCTAGCTTTAGTGGCTTCGTGAGACTCTTCAGCCGCAACTTGTCCAGCGACCGCGTCATCACGTTCCTTCTCAACTTTAAGAAGCCTAGCTTTTAACATCTCGATCTCTGCATTCTGGGAATAAAATTTTTCCCGCAGTTCAGCATTTTCTGTGCGGTATTTCTCAGTAATGTGCTGCTCAGCTGCAAGCTTCATTTCAGCATCCCTTTGCACGGCGTGTGCGTCCCGCACCTGCTTCTGGAAGACTTCTTCCTTTTGAGTATGCAATGCAGAGGAAGTGGCGAGATCTTCCTTGAGACGTTTAACTTCAGATTCAAGCTTTGCGTTGTCGTCTGCGATACTCGTCATCTCTGCATCATGCTGCTTGCACCATTTATCCCATTCGGCCTTATCATTCTCCAGAGTTAGCATGTTTTCGAGATTCATGTGGTTGACTCTCTGGAGTTCATCAACAAGCTTTTGCCACTGTGACAACCTCTCAACATCAAGCCTAACTGCATCAAGATTTCTGAGCATCGCTTGCTTATCAATCGGGACCAAATCTAGGTCGAAGCGTACTCCTTTTAAGCACCAGTTCGAAAACCGGCTTTGAAGCGTTGGAGGGCCGTCTTTAACCTGGTACTGGGGCCTGCTGATGTTTGCTTGGATATCGGTTTTCTTTAAAGGAGGAGAGCCGGCCGGAATATCAGAAGAGATAGGAGCGTCAGTCTTTTCAGAAATTGCAGACGCGTCCTTTTCGCTGAGTTTAACCCGCTTACTCGGGTCATCGGTAGCATGCCTCTTCCCTTTATCGTCCTGATATTTTCTTTTGTGAGGGTCATCGTCTCTCCTTCTTTGCTGCTCTTCATAAGCTCGCCTCTCTTCAGCTTTTCTAATGGCTCGCTCTTCGTCGGATTCTTTGCGGACGGGGAGATAGCGTCTGTAATCATAACTATCGCGCCCTCCGTAGCGCCGAAAGTTGTCATAATACGAGCCACTACGCACCATTGTAGAACCTAAAATTGAAGAAAAAGCAAGTCTCAGAAATCTTCGAAGTAGAGAATTTAAGTACATATAAGTGCTTAGCATCCTAAGTGTGTGTGGCGTGTAAACTACGCGCATCAAATTACAAACCACTCTGTGGTGTGGGAGTAGCAATGGCTTGTGTAGAAGGCGTTGTAGTTTGTCGCAAGGAAGAAGTCGATTCGATAACAGGAGAGATCGCTTTAGAAACATCATCTTTAAAGAGCTCCTGAGAGGTTATCATGATGTCGCTCAGACTGTCAAAGGTATCATCACCTTGGGGCACGGGAGAATTATCTTTTTCAACTTCCACCTCAACCATCTTTTTAGAAATGTGAAGATTTTCCTCCTCTTCAGCAACTGGGGCAAGAGCTAACTTACTGGACGGCCCCGCAATGTCGGTAGAAGTAGAACACTTTACCAATGAAGTCTCGATGGTAGGTTCTGTAGGAGTAAGTTCTTCAGCATGAACTGGGGCATCCGATGTTTTTACTGGAGAATTTGGGACTTCACAAGGCTGAGTAGAGCGAGAAGAGTGTAAAAGCCCATACTGGTGCAAAAATTCATCTTTCAGCAAAAATTTGGCACTTCTTTCTTCCGCCGCCACAGCATTTAAAGTCTCAAGGATCGATTTGAGGCTCGGATTTCTGAGCGGAGGGGGAAGTGCTGGAAAAAGAAAAAGAACGAAGATAAGCATTTGATAATTCGGGTTTTGAAAAACTTATAAGATGAACAGAGAAAGGCAATCTTACTCCCGATTCTCCAAACTGTGTAGAATCCCGGAGGACATCGAACAAAGAAGAATTGGTTTAAAAAACCGTGAGCACTTTCAGGCAAGTCCAAGATCAATTTCTGATTTCTGGCACCCCTTACAAGGACAATCGAAGGATGATCTTTATTCTTAGAGAAGGTACATAGATAGCAAATTTCGTCAAAACTCGGAAGACGGTCAAGCGTCCTCCTAAACAGAACACACAACCCCATCAGAACGGCGTAGCCGTTGGGGTGTAGCTGAAAAGGTGAGATAGCTAGTCGAAGGAAAAGTTCCCGGAGAAATTCATTGAAAGGCGGAATAGCTCCGTTTAAGCACATGTGGCGATTCACCGCGACAAAACCAAGAGGTGGCCTGTCAGTTGTATCATTTGCTCCAGGGAATATAGCGTCTGAATCGGCAATACCAAATTGGATACACAGTTGTCTAAAAATTATGTGGCTCAGAGTAGTCGGAGTTCTCTCTGGAGGATCAATCAGTGGATTGGTAATCGGGAAAGCTCCTTCAATTGGTCCTGAATCTTCTTGTTGGGACGTCATTCTACACAATCAACTGGATATTTAAATATAAAGATGCACGTTTACTAAAAAGTGTGAAGTGTTGTGCAAAACTAAAACAATAACAAGTGAGTATAACTGAAATTGAGACAATTGACGTTTGTCGATTACAAAGTTTCGAGGCTTGTTATTTCAGGTTCAAATATGATGTTGTATTGTTGCAAACAAGTTAGCTTTGGTTGATTATTCCAGCTTTGTTTCAACACTTCATTTGAATTAGTCATTTCACAGCATTTTATTCACAGAATTCATTTAAGTTAATTATTCGTTATCAACTAATCTGTCATGCGATGTGGGCAGTCAATGGCAGTATATTTGTCCCGTTTTTCTGCAAGTGTTGTATTTAGGCAGGTTATTGGCATTAAAGTCAAGACAGTTTGAAAGAAAATGCAACACAGTCCAAATTCAAGAATTCAGCCAACTTCTGTGCAAATTCCTCTAAGTCTTAAGTCGTTTAACGACCTATCATAGGTCGGGGCTTTTTAGGTCGTGTTGTGCGAGTCAAGATGTTCAAAGCAGTGCAAAGGTGGTTCAAGTCCTAGGTCGCTCTGCGACCTAACATAAGTCGTAGCAATTTTAGGTCGCACAGTGTAACTGTGAATCAAAGCGGTGCAATTTCCTCCAAGTCCTAGGTCGCATACGACTTAGCTTAGGTCGAAGACTCTTTAGGTCGCGAATATTATTAGATCGCAAAGATTTAGATCGCCAAGCATTCCCGCGCGACCTAACTCTTAGGTCGTCCAAATCTGGTAGGTCGCTGACTTCCTCTCCAAGCAACATCATATTGGTTCCGATAACCCAATACCGCCATTATAAGAGAATTCGATATCTTCCTCATTTCATCCTCGAGTCATCCAGCAAATCAACTGGAAATCATCCATATACCTCCGAATCATTCGGCAAATCGACTGGAAATCCCACCGATCCATTGTGAAAACTTCTATGCGATCATGAATCAATGCATATATCAAACAACGATCAAAAATCGATCGAAACAACCAAAAAATGAAGCATGACACACGAAATTAAACTTGGGTCGGTAAACGTGGATTTACGATCGATCAGCGATTGCGAAGGAGAAGAGATTGATCCACTTACGTAATATACTGATAGAAGTGGATCGATGTTTTGCTGGGATGAATTCGCCTCGGAAGAATTAAGAATTCGTCAATGGCAATGGGATCTCAGAGTAGTAAGGTAGGGAGGAAGACACGACCTAATCTATTTATATGAAGCTGGGAGAAGAAGGCGAACAGGCGTACGGGATAGTACAAGCTTTAGGTCGTTCACGACCTAGCGAGATTAAGTCGAAGCACACGACCTATGGCATAGGCATATGCTTCGAGGGGCAAATGTTAACTTGTATTTTAGTCACGACCTAAAACTCGGCGACCTATGACTCCGCGACTTAAGAAACTACGACCTAAGGAAGCAAACGACCTAAGAAATCTAGCGACTTATAGTAATTAGCGACCTAAGCTAGCTAGCGACCTAAGGAACTTAACGACCTAAGGTAGCTAGCGACCTAAGGAACTTAACGACCTAAGGTAGCTAGCGACCTAAGGAACTTAACGACCTAAGGTAGCTAGCGACCTAAGGAACTTAACGACCTAAGGTAGCTAACGACCTAAGAGAGTTCCCAACCTAACTGCTGAAGCTATCTGCGACCTATAAACAGCTGCGACCTACGACTTACCTTAGGTCGCACACGACCTACTACTTCAGAGAAGACCGAGAGTAACTACATCAGTCTACTTCCTAAGTCGTTTGCGACCTACGATCTAGCTTAGGTCGTGAGCGACCTAAGAGAATCATTCCTATAAGTCAACAACGACCTAGTACCGTCCTTAACTCGCCAGCGACCTACTACTTGTTCAAATGAAGCCAAGTGCAACTACATCAGCTGATTTCTTAAGTCGAATGTAGACTGCGACCTAGCTTAGGTCGCTCGCGACCTACGACCTAACTTAGGTCGTACGCGACCTAAGACTTGGCAAGATTTCTGCCCAGGATTCAGCTCCTATAAATACACCACCACATTCAACATGAAGGGGACTTTTGGCCAATCACTTCTTCAAGCGTCGTTACTCTGCCGAACTCTCAACTTAATCAACACACAAAGATCTTCAAATACTCGAGACACTACAACAAGCTTCGGGAAGAACTTCATACATCCGACACGGATTCATCGAATTTCATCATCGAAGTTTGAGTTAGCAGTCAAGAGTGTTTCTGTGATCGAATTGTATTGTACTGTGAAGAATATTGTATCATCTTGTAATCGAATCACCAATAAAAGACTATAAAGTGGACGTAGGCTCAATTACAGGCCGAACCACTATAAATCTGTTGTCATTTACCGCTTTACTGCTATTCTCTGCTTGTATTCTGTTCCCGTACCAACGGGTGGTGCTTTCACGATTCTATTACACACACCGGGTGTTAGCGTTCACTTTTTATCGTTAACACAAACCAACCAACTAATCTATCACTAACTTCCAAATCAAGTTATTAAATTTTCCTCTTTTTAATTCATTTCTTTCGTTATAACATAATTTACTGTAAATCTCTCACTTTTAGGCTTATGCCTTTCTTTACAACTTTTAAGCCTAATATTACTTATATTTAATTGGATTCCTTTCTTTTTATATAGAAATAACATTTAAATATAAGTACACTTTTCTTATAAAATTTACAGTCTCAACATAACTAACTAGTAGAATTAATTACTGAAATTTGTTCAAATGCTGAATTAAAATATTTAACGAGAATCTAACGATAATATATATCATAAACATAAAAGATATATAATTTAAATCCACTTACCTGTCGTCCTTAGCTTTACTCCATGGCATTCCTAGATCCCCTTCTAAGGCGGCTAATATTTTTATTAAAAAGATATTCTCCCTAGAAATATTTTCTGTTTAGGGTTCGGCCTCAGGCAATGAACCCAATTGGGAGAAAATCTGATTGTGAGAAAATAGCCAGGCCGAGGGTTCTATTTATAGTGGAGTTTGGGGATCTCAGACTGTCGGAATTTTGGATTGAATCTGGTGCTACCACGTCACAGGCTCGCTGCGAATCATTGAATCCAGAAAACAACGCCTCAAATCGCACAAATATCAGATTACAAGACTTCGGCAAGTCCCTGGACGATTTCTCGTCTAGGGCTACATGCGGGTTGACCTGTATGCTTTGCGGGTCGACCTATGGGTCGACCCTTGTGCTTTGCGGGTCGACCTAGGGTCTTGCTCTTTTTTCCATTTAATTATGATTTCTTATTCTTCTCGTAACTTCTTCATATTAACTCGGATTTCGACAAGTTATATATGAAAATTTATCAAAAAATCGCCACGAACACAATAATATAAGTTTCAAAGCCATATTCTAACAATTCCAAAAATGTTTATTTTCACTGTTCATCGTTATTTGATTATTTAATTATCTAAAAATGCGGGGTGTTACAAAATCATAAAATAAAATAAAAATGTATACCATCAAGCATCGTGCTTGAACTTTAATTTCCTACATCATCAGCCTCTTAATTTAGCTCTCTCATTTCCTATTCAATGTTTATTTCTGTAACAACCTGCCTTTTTGGACATTTTAAGCAGACATACGTGCCAGACTTAAACCATTCAAAATGACAGATTATTATGGGGTAAATAAGAATAAGAGAAAGAAATAAAACAAAATACAGAATATCGCAGCGGAATGACAAAATATAATAATCAAATAACAGTTCATGAAGCCGTTTTATAAATACATTTGACTATTCTTTTACAACACAAAATCAGAGTTACAAAAACATAAAGAAATAAATAATAAATGCAGCAGAACAACATGATGCAGCGGAATATAATAAATAATACTAGTACAAATCTTCGTCTTCGTCCTCCATAAATAAGGTCTTCAACCCTGAAATGCTCAGACTGACCTGAGCGAATTGAAAAGACAAAACACTCAAGTCAGAACTAAAAGATCTTATGTAAGTTAAATCAACGATAAATAAATATGAGTGAAACGGCGTCAGAGATGTTTACGGGGTTTGACATCTCCTATCCAGTGTCTAACGTGAGTGCAATAACTTAAGAGATGTTTGGGATTCACATCTCCTATGGATCCGTTAAACTATCTACTATGTAGTACAATACGCTATTATAATATGTCTACAGTAAAGTAAAAGTATTAAAATAGCGTTAAGGCGTTATCCATATCCCCCTTAACACATTTTATATATTCTCATAGTCTATACAGTACCGTAATTCCTCCGTAAACTTGAGGGCTATCAGAGGGCACTCCATAGGTATGGTACAAAACAAACTCATAGAAGGTGCGATAGGGCATGCGACACGGCACTCGAGGCAATGCCAGGGTAGATATACCATTTGCGTATCCGGACTGGTGGTAACGCATAGCAGCTACTACCGCCCACCTCGGAACACACTCCCAAATCAAAAATCAAGTGTGGCCACCAAATCAATCACAAAGTCAGAATATAGTATCGAAGAAGTGTGCCCGATAAGAGGAATGACCTCACTTGGCCCGGCGTAGCTCCTGATTTTAGCCACATCAAGCTGACTCATGGGAGTCAGGGTCATGTAAATACCTCATACAGAATCGTTCACCAAACCATCCTACTTCATTTTTGGAATCTCCACCACGTACACAGTTGTTAAAGTGGTTTTCGGCATTGGCAGAGAGTATGACAATATCCGATCCCGGTCTCTTTAACAACCAAACGCTTATTTCACACCAGATGATTCTTTTAAATTTCAAAAGTCAATTCACAATTTATATCAAAATATCATATTCGATTTCAAATCATATCTCTTTCGAAATCATATCCACTTCCAAACTATATTCACTTTAAAATCATATTCACTTTCAAAAATCATATTCACTTATGAAATTATCGATAAGATAGGTTAATTAAATCCTCGCTCCAAAATTATCACATTTACTCAAATATGTCATTTCACAAAAAGATATCAATTTCTAAACCCAACTTAGGTTGTATTATCATCAAGGATTTAAATGTAAATACTTTCTCTTTACACAGTCTGAAATTTTAGAAAATAGTTTAGGTAGTCATAAATAGTTTTAATAGCTTTAAAAATAGTTTAAAATAGACTGAAATAGTTTAAATAGTAAAAATAATTTAAGTAGATTTAAATTTGATTTAATTAGATTTAAAATTATTTAAATAGATTAAATAGATTTAAATTATATTAAATATAATTTAAATCGACTAAATAGATTTAAAATATATTTAATTAGTTTAAAATATGTAAAATAAATTAAATTGGATTAAATAGGTTATAGTAGATTAAAATAAATTAAAATAGTTTAAATTGATTAAAATAGTTTAAATTAGATTTCAAAGTTATACCCCAAACATTTCAGTAACCCAATTATGATAAATTCATTTATATTCGACACCTCAACTTTGAAATTCCAATTTAAATCCTTTGAACAATTCATTAAATCAATTCTAATTTCAACATTTACGCGTGTGTACACTCGCCATGCTCTGTACCCTTCTCACGTAAGCCCGAAAGGCATCGGTATATCTGGCCTCAGTTTATATGAGTTAGGTGTATGTATATAAAAAATACTTTTATTAATAATACCTACAGTCGATAGGTGTACACACTTGTGTGTTCACTCGCCGTGCTCTGTATTCCTCTCACGTAAACCCAAAAGGCAGTGCATGGGTAATATATCCGGCCTCAGTTTTCTGAGTTAGGCATATGTAAATATTGTTAATATCAATAAAATTTTCAAATAAGAGAGAGTAAGCAATTAAAATTCAAGCACTATTTTTACTTATTTGGTTTGACTTGTTATTCAAAAGAAATGAAAATACCACTTTGATAAACTTTGAAAATCAACTAAGGATCCATTTTATAGTTAAACTATGTTATCAACCGAAACAACTAGCCAAACTTGAGTCTAATTGTGATGATAACTTAATTTTTTTTGGAAATTTTGACAAGTTAAAGGACTTAAATTTCTTGATAATGACCGGAACTTATATTTAAATTATTTGTGTCAATTTACAAGTTAATTCTTCATTTGTAAATATTTCCAAAAACTTGCATCCATATCATTGTAAATAAATCTTACATTTAGGAATACTTTTGCATTCGGATTTTGTGGGTAGTATCTGCTGAAAACCATCACGAGACAACACTCGTCCTACTAGGGAAACCTTGAGGTTTAACGGCTTGTTGCATACGCTCAATGCAATCGTGCTCCCTACGAAAACAGATTTATCATAGTATTTCTTTATTCGAGAATGAATAAAAAGATAAGTGTGGGGGTATTTAATGTGCACGTAAATGTGCATATTTTTACTACCATATTTAATCTAATTTAATTAAATAAATGAGCATATAGGGTATTTTAACATGTGTAAACCAAAATTTCAATTATTTTCAAATCAACATTTATTCATCTTCATATATGGGGAAAATGGTCATTTTTATGCAATATTAATTTTAAGAAATTTACTTGGATATTTTAATGTTATTTGTAGGAATTTGAATGGAAATATGATGAAGGCTTCATGGAAAATTTGCATGCACAAAAGGAAACAAAGGAATGAAGATGGAAATAATTCAAACTCATGTATCATGGAGGACCCCACCTAACCACTTACCTTGATCTACAATTAGGAGCTAATGCACATGTTAGTGGAGCTTAAAGTTTCATGCACATTTAATGGAGGATTATCTCATGCTAATGATAACTCGGTGGCCACACTTTCTCAAGGTTAATTTGTGTAGTTCCCAAAAATATGATTAAGGTTTCAAAACATGTATAAATACCTCATATGTTCATGTAATTAAGCCATTAGCCTTCTCTTTAGTTAGTTTAGTTTTAGGCTCAAAAATAAATTACAAGCTCTCTTTCTCTTTTTCATGGCTTCTTAGCCATTTTCTTCTTTCATGTAATTTACTTAATGCAATTTTAATTCATGTTCTTTTCTTGTTTATTTCCTTTCATGTTAGTAGTGTAGATCTTTTTATTTATGCAAGTAGATTATTTTTTATTTTATTTTTATTAGCTCTCTTTTTAATTAGCTTGCATTTTTTCCTCTTATTTTTGTTTTATGTCGAACTCTACATTTGTTGACTTGACTAAATCCCTTCAATTTAGGGGTAATGAAGCTCTCTTAATCATGTAGATTCAACATTTTGCTAATTTATGATCTCCTTTTGTGCTTAATGACAATGTTTGAATGGGTAAATTTTTTGTTGTTTTAGCTTTGAATTTGATAGCCTATGTTGCTGGCACCAAATAGGCTATGCTTAAACAAATACAAACATAAATTGCATCTTCATCTACATATGATTATGGTAATGAAGTGAATATTAAAATCAAAATGTGATGGTCTATATTTCTAATTAATAGTTAGTAGATCATGCTTAGAATATATTTTATTTTCAAGTTCATTGTCCTTTTTATGAGATTTAAAAAGTGGTTTAGTGGGTGTGTTATAGTTTGATGATTTATACCGAGCTAATTAATAGCACAAATATTCCATACTTATGATAAACATATCAACTAAATTCACTAATGACCAAAAGAAAGATCATAATTTCATATATGTTGATTTATGTGATCTTGAAAAGGACATTTCCTTTAAATTGCCTTCTTTTCTCATATTTTTATCCACTTTTTTTGCTAGTTTCTAGAAATTTTTAGCTGGTTACAACTTCAACTCTTGGTTTAATTTGATTAATTAGGAATTTTAAATCAATACAATTCCCTGCGGATCGACCCGTACTTGCCACGTACTAGGATTGTACGTCGTGCGCTTGCGGTTATTTTTTAATTAAAATTTGATCGGCTATTTTCTAATCCGATAGGAAATTGGTTATCAAATGGCTCGCCTCTTTTCCCTAAATGAAGAATTAAATGGCCAAGGAGCTAGTTATTAGGCATGATAGGTGGTACCTTGATAGGGGTCCGCTTCGGGTAAGTTATTAAGTGACTGATTTAGGGTCCGCCTTTCCATAAAGAAGTATTAAATGGCTCAAGAGATTCCATATGATGTTAGCTGGATAGTCACCTTTGAGGGGTCTGCCTTGGAAATAAGTATTACATGATGAGGTCTGCCTCAGTAAGGTCTTAAATGGCCAAAGTCTGCCTATTTTCCATTAAAAGGTATAAAGTGGCTTGGGTATTAAATCACGCATTGTTAGATATTTATGACGTGGGATTTGAGATATGGGATTTAGGAACCTGCTTCGGGAATGGAAGGTATTAAGTGGTTGATTGTGGACCACCTCCTTTTCTCATAAGAAGTATTAAATGGTTTTATGTACATGAGACATATTCTTATTTTAAAATATACTACCCAAGTATTGAAATAGTAAGACTCGAGATTTTTATTCATTGGAAATTTTTGTTCTGACTCCCTCCTTATTACAACATAGGTTAGAGAAGGAGTTGATGAAGCTTGAAGATGGCGAGAGTGAAGCTTGTGGCAGTTACTATCTATCTTTTCGTATTATTTTCTATTGTACCCATGCAACGTATTTTTGAACAAGACATCGAATAGTATTGTTATGTATTATGACATTTGAAATGATTTGAAATAAATGAGTACTATTATTGACATTATTTTTTATTCCTTCTGTTGTGACTTCCGAAATAATAGATAGATAGCTCTGTATAGTTTTTCTTTTTACCAACCAATAGTCAATATTGGAATGGGCCTAGGTTTCGATGGGTCTTTTCTAGGTCGAAATTTCGGTTTGTTTCGAAGTAATTTGTTACAGGTGCACCATTCACTGGTGGACCGATCACGAACTGGAATCTGAATTGTTCCAGGTCATGTGCCCGGTTTTCGGTGACTCTAGTCACTCGACGCCACCCCTCCTATTCCCTTTTTTAACTCCATACACTACCTATATGCAATCAAAACACATTCAAATCACTCAAATTCTATCAAGAAAATTCAATGAAATAGGTTTAACAAGGGTGTGCAACTCTTATTTTAAATACTTCAACAATCAACATGAATTACAAGCATTTAGACATCAACTGTATGTAAAAATTACTCACCTTTTAGTCACTAAACTTCATTACTAGAATAGTTCCTTCTTTCTCCTCTTTTCCTCTTTAGTACCAATCCCAATGCAAGCCAAACACTACCAAAATCACAACTTCTTCATCCATAGAGGTGTACTAAGGCGTTGAAAGGGATATACTCTAAATTTAGATTTTTTAGTAATTTATTTCTATTTTTCTTGAATTTTTAGTGAAAAGGATTAGGGTTTTCAAAATTAGGATTATAAAAATGGAGGAAAAATTGATAAACGAAATGGAGATTTGTATGCAAGAAAGATGGTTTTATACTTCTCACAAAAGGCAAAGGAAGTGCATATTTTCTTATGTGCTAAGATGGGCTAATGAACTCACTTATTACTTTATTACTTTATAAAATAATTTCCCATATAATTTCCAAATTATTTTTATTTATTCACATTTTGATATTAAAAACCCCATTTTAATTAATTAAATATTTATTATAATCCCAACTAGTCCCTTCACAACAATGAGTGGTTATAGAGAAATTGTATTTATTGAGGACTATGCATCATCCTTTGAATTAAAAAAATTTCAATCATCAAGAGACAAAGCAAATAACTTATCTTTCAAATATTGGAATAGTTTTGTCCCTTCATCTAGCATTATATGGTCCACCCCTATTGTACACCTCATGCATAATTAGCTTTATTTTATTTTTCATTAATATTTATTGTTTAAATTATTATTTGACCCATTTAAATAATTAATTAAATTTATAATATTTATATATTCTATTAGATTTTTTAAAGTTCCTCTAATTATAGTAAACAAATAATCATCAAATTAATATAAAATTTATATTAGTTTCCTCCATAGTAAGTTATAACATTTGTAAATTGTTTTATTTTATTAAATTTTGCCAAGTGCTAACAGTAGCTATGTCCCTAATATGAACTCAACCCTTAGAAATATTTAAATAGTTTAAATATTAAATTCTATTTTTAGTCATTTAAGTAATACCTGAAGCAACAATATATTATGCACATTTTTTCTTTGTCCTCACTATACCACTCAAACATCTAGAGTTCGGTCTACGGTTAAAAAATTAATAATAAATGGAGTTGACTATGTAGTACAACTTTGAAGTCCTTAGTTCAATCTGATGATAACTAATGATTAACCAATTTACCCTAACCAAATATTGACTTTAAGATGACTTTCGATGATACTAACATTCTATATCGAAAACTGAACCCCCCTTTAAACAGTATTCACTAATAGTGGTTTATCGTATATCCAACTATAACTATAACATGATCATTGTTGTCATCTGGTTGAGCATAGTCAAGTATGTTTTAGACACATAAGATCCACTCTCAAGTCAAAATACCATTGCACATCATTACATGAGATCTTCTATTTGACATTACATATAATTAATCTATAGAAGACTTTCAGTAAGTATTTCTATAATTACTCCAAACAAATACAAGTATGTAACACTTTGGTATCCCCAACGGTCATGAGTAATCACCGTCACCAATATGGAGTGCGTCAAATACACTAGCCCTAACGAATATATCAATACCCCTTCTTAAGATATCTTAACTAGGATCATTTAAGGACGTGGATTTATTAATAGGATTTAATGTTCATGGTTACGGTAATATTCAAAATCATAATCAATTAAATATTTTTCCTAAGAATTTCTATTTGTTTATATAGCAAGCAAAGATCGATGGGGTCACCCGTACCTTCGATGCGACCCAGGGATGTTTTCTTTAGATTGCTAGTCGCCTTGGCAAACTTGTTGGCGTTGGCATTTCTTTCTCAAGGGATATGTTCTACCATGAAACTTGCGAAAGTGTAGATGAGCCTTTAGGCCTCTACCGCATAAAGGTCCAAAGTTTTTCCATTGACTATGAAGTTTTCCTCAATCTGATTGATAATTAACAATGAGTCATTGAACATAGGAACTAACTCAACTAGTAGTTCTTTAGCCATTCTAAGGCCGGCTAGGGTGGCTTCATATTCAACTTCATTGTTCGTGGCTTTGAAGCAATGTTCATGGTTACGGTCATTATAAGGGCAACCTATATAGAAATTGATGAAACTTGCCTCAACTCTTGGATGACCCCATCGATGGAGTACCTCACAAATGAGGACTTGCCTACTGAGAGAAAAGAGGCTTAAGGGATCATGCATCGGGCACCCCACCATGCCATCATGGATGCAAAGCTATACCGAAGGGGATACTCAACTCCCCTCCAATGATGCATGATTAATGAAAAGGCTAATCACATACAGAAGGAATTGTACAAAGGTTTTTGTAGAGTTTACGCTGGGGGAAAAACCTGGTAAAGAAAGCTCGCTCTCAAAGGTATTACTGGCTAACATGATCAAAGATACGATGAGTTATGTTAAGAAGTGCAACCAATGCTAAAGGTTCGCTAAGATCCCGATAACCTCCCTGAATTTCCAAACCACTATGACATCCCCTATCTAATTGAATTGTGAGGAATAGACATGATCGACAAGCTGCCAAAAGCCAAAGGCGGATACGACCACGCCATAGTCGCTATCGACTACTTCACAAAGTGGGTAGAGACAGATCCTCTCACTAAGGTCACCGCGCCTAAAGTCCTTATGTTTGTGATCAAGAACATCGTCTACCGATTCAGACTCTCGAAGAAGATCATAATCGTCAATAGTTCCCAGTTTGAGAGCGGACTATTCCAAGGGTTTTGTGACCGAAATGGAATAGAGAAGTGCTTTTCCTCAGTTGCTCATCCCCAAGCCAACTGGCAGGTAGAGGTATTAAAAAAACCATCAAGGCTACATTGAAGTAATGCCTTATGATGGTTGAGGGAAATTATGTCGAACACTTGCCACCCGTCCTCCTGTCGTACCGCTTATGTAGTCGCATGTCAATCGAGCACTAAACTTTCTCTCTAGCTCACGGGTATGAAGATATGCTACCTATCAAAGTCGACGGACTATCTCCAAGGCACCTCACTCACGAGCTCAAACAAAATGGATGGTTGCTCGAGCTTGAACTTGACAGTTTGGAAGAAATTACACTACAAGAAAATAGGGTCTTTACCCACCAATTATAAGTGTAGGTAAAACTAGCCTAATGATGGGTAATATGTTTTAGCTACCAATTTTGAATTGGTAGACACAGGTAGGTAAAGTTTAGTGGGGAAAGAGTATTTCCTATTAATATTGGTAGGAAAAAGAATCCGTGGACCCCACTAAGTTGTGAATCAAATGATGAGTCATCGGCTGATGTGTTTGATAACGTGTCATCCTATGTCGCTGTTGATATGGTTGTCATAGTAGCATATACGTGACATACGTAAATGCCGCCACTTGGCATCTTGTGGTTGGTCCATGTGTTAAACAACAATTTGTCTACGTGTCATCGTTTGATTAGTATATATGACATCATTTTTCTTTGGCCACGTGCTTTATCAAATTTTCCATGTGCTGTAATTTTATTAGCCCACGTGGCATCATTTTATTGGTCTGTTACACAATTCGTATTTTGGTCAAATTTAATGGTTATGTGTAGGTATAAGATAATAACAGTTATTTATAAACATTCTACATTAGAAATAAACTAGAAAAAAAGATACATTATTATTATCTACAAAACTAATTTATCAAACAATCCATATAACCAAATTAAAGCAGTTGTAGTCATTGTGATATTCAATCAAATGTATATGTAGTGTGCATAAAATTCGCACTTATATATGTACAAACAACCGATGTCCATGTATATATAATTTACAGAAAATTACTTGAAAATTTTAAATGTCTCTCCTACATAATCGACATGAAGCATGCTTGATGAGCCAGCCATCGATACAATGCACCCGAAAAACATGTTTACATTGGTAAACTCATCGTGCTTTCTTCGATTTCAAAATCATGAAAAAATATTGAAAACACCATTTTAAGCTTTGCCAACTGCTACTTCCTCTCATATGTGTCCTTTGCTCTCTATTTCCACTTCTCTTCCAGTTCCTGTGATATAAACATAAAATATTTGAAAACAAGTATACACGATAATTAAGTAAAAATATAAATTATAATTCTCACTAGCTTATAAGCCATGTATATATATGAATACATGATATGACCATGCTCTAAGCTCTTTGACACATGCATATTACTGTTTATAACAGTTGATTCGGGTTGCATTAAATTTGGAGTGTAGAGGAAGGTCCTTATCACATGCTCTATTACAAACTGAAACCTAATCACTTGTAGGGAACAAAAACTAGTAATATGAACCATCTGGTTGTTATGGGAATTATAGACATTGTACATCATTATTTATGGTGAAAATGGATAAATGACCAATGAGAGTGAACTGAAGATGACCAATGAGAAGAAAAAAAATTAAGAACATATATGTATATATAATAGATGCAAACATGAACAATTTGTTTGATGAACAACCATAATTTCTACCTCATAATTTTATATGTTTTTATAAATATCCTACAACAGACTAAATGTCTTCTACATGCCTACAACTGTTAGATTGGGCATAAATTATATATCAAATACAAATAAATTCTTTATTAACTAAATTTTTCATTGTCCAAAATTATTTATAATTACTATTACTGAAGTAAAATGAGCTATAACATTTGAAAAAAAACTCGATTAAGGTATCACCGATCCTTCTGGTGAAATAACAAACATAACAATACCCTATCAAGTACAAGGCGGTACAGTATGAATTAGTTGTTTGGGTACTGTAAGATCAGATTTTAGTACAATTTTATAGGCTGACCTATGAAACATCGAGTAAATATTGCATTGTACAAATGACCATAAGCTGACCTTTATCTACAAATGATATTACATCACGATCAACTGATAGCCAATAAATGTAGAGAATTTTCTAAATAAATTGACATCAATCCTAAAGGAGTAGATTCAACTCAGATATACATTTAAACTCCTAATGTACATCTGATGTTCAAATTAAGTTGCAAACTTCATATTTAAGAAAAGTGACATAACCCCGAAAAATAAATTTAAAACGCACATCGTCCAATGACTCTTGAGTCCTAACACAGCCTCATCGTTTTATGTAGCTAAGTCATCTTTACTTAGATGCTCATTTTTCAAGGTTGTTGTGTTTCAGTGTTTGTTTGTCAATTAGATGTCTTGGGGTAGCAAATTTAATTTAACCGTTTCAAGGGATCTCCATATAAATAATGCTTTAGAATAAAGGCAAAATGATTATTGTTACTTTTTAGGTATAACACACACATGTGTCAACTTAATCATATGGTATAAATTACCTAAAAACACAATTCCTGCAGTAAGCACCATCCCACTAACTGCCCATGAAATTTTGACACCCATTGGCATTTCCTTCAACCTTTGTTGAAAATTCCAACTCTCTTCAGTCGAATAAGAGCTTGAAGTTTTCCAAGAACCAGAAACTGATTCTAAGCTAGATTTTCCAGCATAACAAAATGGTTCATCGGGTCCTTTATAGCTAATCCCATCTTGTTGAATGGTAGATCTTGCAAGTTGACATAGCTCTATACCTTTAGAGATCCATTTGCTCGCTCTTCCACATAGAACATCATTATATCCACAAGGAGTCAACACCTGACACATTTTAAATCAAAATTTTGCTAGAGTTTGTTCACAAGGTTCTACATAGTGTCAAACTGTATACACCCTCAAAGGTTAAAAGAAAAGGATATTAGTAAATGCAACTAAAGAAAACATTTACATTGGTTTTTGGATCAACCGAGAAGTATGCATTTGCACAAGCCTTGAAAATTTTATCGCATAGAGAAGCACAAATTCGAGGTGGGCCTGGACGAACACCAACCCTAGGATCACAAATGGACCACTCCAGGAGTTCCAACAAGTCCAAACAATCTTCACTAGCTTCTCCACTAGATGCTGGTTTCCTTATCATTACCAAAGCAGGATATGTTTGACAAACATCACAGCATGTCTTTTGACGAAATACTCGACAAAGTACTAGATTTTTTAGTCCTTTCCTTGATTTTGTAGGGCGCTTGCCTTCTAATGAGAATGATGGAAAATGATCGCCTTGAGATATACATACTTCGCTTGATTGCCCTGCATTGCATTTCTTTCCATTATCATGACGTGTCCATAGTTATATCCATATACATATGCTGCACTGAGATAAAAGGCAATGATTTATGATAATTTAACTAACATAATGAAAACAATTATGATATATGCCACGAATGTTGGGATCATTAAGCACTTCATACCAGTTTTAGTAATTTTTCCATAAATGATGAAACAAATGTTACAGAAATCTTTCCAGATAACTTTAGATCATCCAAGTTATGATAAGAAAATAATCAGATGTACGGTGAAACCAACTAGAACAAGCAATCAACCAAACTAACAAGATTTTCATCAAATCACAGTCACACACCTTACAGACTAAAAATACTGGTTTCCAATTTATGAGCTAAGGTCAAAGTAAACTGATAATGAATCAAATTCCTAGATTGAAAACGAACTTTTGATCTTTACTAGAAGAAACTTTTATTCTATTCGAAGAAGAAGAAAATACTTATAGGAAGAGAGAATCTAATAATCGATTTATTGGTCGAGTGTAACAGGATTAATGTCTACATGTAAAATCCCTCTATAATAACTTTTAAATAAAAACCATGACCTATAATCATAATTAAGCCACTCCTGCAATGCCATTAATTCAGTGTTTATATATTTGTATCTCGGAGTTATATTTCTTCAATGCCATTGATTAACAAGACAGAGTTACAACAGTTGCCATATGTAATGAATTGCAATGTCAATTCTAATTGAGAACATTCTTGAATCTATTGTAAAAGCATCCTGCAAATTTCAAAAATTAACCCAACTGTAAAAATTACTAAATAATAATAAACGAATAAAGAAAATAAAATATATGTATATAGAACATACCTTAGTACAATACGCTGCCATCCACCCCAATGCAGAAAACAGTTCATGCTCTTATAGCCTGCTTCCATTAAACATGCCATCACTGTCAGTTTCCCTTGGTAGCTCAGTGCAAACCTTTATAGTTTATAGCATTGGTTGGAACTTTTATGCTTTGTTCCTTGCTAACTGTCTATTTGGCAAGAACTTAAAATGGTGGAGCCTTAAAGTTGATATTAACCAGAAAATATTTAGTTCCATCAGCTTCTAATTTCTTTATTGCAACCTTAATATACTTGATCTCATCAAATAGGAAAGTATTTCAATTCAATTTCTACTCTATTATTTGATTGCTATGTTGTCACCCTTCGACAGTTCTTCAAAATGAAATCGAGCAGAACCTGGTAGACAATCATGAGCAACGGTCGAGAAAGTATATCTACTACCGGGAAGAAACTTGCAATCAAAACGAAATCGAACATAACCTAGTAGATAATGACGGTTGAAGAAGTATAAACCGTTGAAAGGGAAAAACTGAGTTGATGCCTTAAAAATCTTCCAATCCATAATCGAAAACAATTTCCCTATAATCAAAACATAGCCAGTTGAGAATTAATTTTGGAGATGATTAAAGTATAGTTGTTGGCTCTGAGAAGAACGACGAAGTTAATTTGGGGAAGACTTAATTTTGCTGAAATATAGAGTTAGGAAAAACATTGAAGTTCATTTGGGGGAGAGAAGTGATTGTAGAAATGCTGGAAAAAATGATAAGTAATGAAGGATCAGCAATGGGATTGACGCAGATCGGTAATTTAGATCGTTAGATCAAATTCAAAATGAGTGGTATAGATTTTAAATAGGGTACTTTTGGCACAGGTCCTTATTAAGTTTCAAAATTCACGAAAAGTCCTTCACTAAATTTCAGTGTAAATTAGGTCTCTGTTTTTTATTCACGATTATTGCAGAGCATGATGCAACATTTCATAAAAGTTGCTGATATTTCAGCAACATTTATGTACACGGTGAACGTAGTGTATGAAAGTTGCTGAAATATCAACACTTATTTATAAAAGTTGCTGATATTTCAGCAACATTTATGTACACTGTGAACACAGTTTATGAAAGTTGCTGAAATATCAGGACTTATTTATAAAAGTTGCTGACATTTCAGCAATAATTTTTCTTTGTTTTTACAATAAAACTTTGACACAGATAGTTGCTGAAATATCAGCACTTATTTATAAAATTGGCTGACATTTCAGCAATAATTTTTCTTCGTTTCCAGAAAATAGGGACCCCTTTACAATGAAACTTTGATAGGGACCCGCTTTACAATATGAAAGTATGATAGGGATGCCTCCCTAATTTCCACTTTTAAATAATTAACATGTATGAAAAGTTAAAATAATAGGAAGGAAACATTGACGTCAATTGCAAAAAAATTCCCTTCAGTATATGCGTAGGTAACGCTTTTTTACTTATCCATATTTATTGGTAGATAATCATCTTTTCTAAATGTTATAATATTGGCAATATTTACCTACCAATAAATCTTACCATTAAATATTGGTAGATAAAAAGTTATTTTTACCTACCAATATATATTGGTATGTAAAATATTGGTAGGTAAAGATCAGATTTCTTGTAGTGTTAGAGCGGAAGCATAGCTGCGTACGAAAGCGTACAAAAGAAAGATAACGAAGCACTATAATGCAAGGGTAAAGCTCTATCAGTTCAAAGTGGGAGATTTGGTTTTGTGCCTTGTCTTCACCAACAATAAGGATCTGGCCTAGGGCCGAATTAGGAAGGCCCATATTTAATCATTAGTGCACTCGCCAATGGCACATACCACCCAAGCATATTATGTATAAAAGTTATAAGCGGCTGTTATAAGCCTATGAACTATTTATGCAATTATAAGGCAATGCAACTTGAATAACTCATGTTTTGGTATATGGAATGTGAATGGGAAATCCTTGGAAGATCTCGATCTAACAAGGTTACTCAACTTGAACCAGCTTATCCAAGCAACTCACCATCACTGGGGCGTACCATAACATCGGTTATACGTAATGGTCGGGATGAAAACCCACCTCTACCACCGGTGAACTCACAAGAAAATGCTCTAGGGTGATGTCCAAGCCACCCAATATTTCCTTCCTCGCTGGAGGCATTGACGAACCAATGGCGAGACAATCCCCAAAGGGGTCCCGATTAATTTTCCTATGATGCTGCCTGTCCCCCTGGTGAACGGGACACTGAAGCCTTGGAGGCACAGTTACCCAAGTTGTAATACCAAACTAGGCATATATTGCGCCACTTCATGGGGATGCACAAGCAATTCAATGATTCCTTCCTCATCAGAGGCATCAACGAACCGATGGTAAAACACCCAAAGGTGGTCCTAGTTCAGGCCCGTAATGCTGCTTGTCTCCCTAGTGGGATGGGGCACTAGTGCCTTGGAGGAGTAGTTACCCACGTTGTAACATTGAACCAGGAATACGTAGTTTTGCCCCATGGGGATGCGCGAGCCACTCAATGTTCTGTTCCTCATTGAAGGCATCGATAAACTATAGCGAGACCACCCCTATAGTGGTCTCGGTTTATTCACCCATGACGCAACCCATATCCCTGGTGGGATGGGCACTAGTGCCATAGAGGCATAGTTACCCATGCCATAACTTTGAACTAGGAATCTGTTGTGCTACTCTATAGGGATGCACAAGCCACTCAATGCTTCATTCATTACCAAAGGCATCGATGAACCAATGGCAAGATAATCCCCGTAGTGATACTGTAACGACGCAGGATTTAAAACATTTGAATTTGGAATATTCAATTCATTTTAAATATTGAAGTTTTAGTTTGATAAGTTAAAATAGCTTAAATTTCAAATATAGTGATTTATTTGAATAGTAAATTTAAATAATTGGAATATTTAAATAATTGGATCATGAATTTAATATGAATAAAAGTGATCTTAAAATCGTATTTGAATTCAGATTGGATAAGAATGGTGATAATAAACTTTTAATTTAGATTTAAAAGTTATCAATTTGGTTTTAAAAATAATTTGTTTTAATTAACATATGAAAATAACATTCCGAGGCACGGTCTTGGATTTTGACAAAAGCAGTGTCATTGGAACCGTAATAATGAATTATTACATGCTGTCAAATATTATAACGATTGGACGTATAGTTTGGTCGTGCAAGCTCGAAATGTGTAGAAATTTTTTGCAGGAATTAAATTAATATAATTTGAGTTTGGAAAGCTAACCACTGTATATGATGGAATTGGCTCCTGATACTAGTTTCATTATGTTCGAAATATGTGTATTATATATAAAACGTTTGGCGGTACGCCTCGATTGGAGTTCAAGATTTTTGGTGTGTTTAGTGCTAAATATTTTAATACAAAATATTAAATCTATCCTATTTTATGCTATACCCTTCACCATACATCCCATGTATTCCCATACCTTCCACTATTCAGCCATACACTCCACATTTCTTGAGACCATACTGTCCCCAAATATATAGCATCCTGTGACCAGAGGAAAAAAAACTTCCACATTTCGAATTAAATCCACCATCAATCCAACGGCCTTAGTTAATTGTCGCCACTAGAGGCGGAGATAGGCCTCGACCTCAAATAAGAATTTGTTCTCGAGATCGAACTAATGAAGGTCAACGGAGGAGATTGGTTTTAGTGGTGTAAGGTGGCGCAAAACCCTGGATGAACGTCAAAGTGGAGTTGATGCTCGAGGAGGCGTTAGGGGCGAAGATAGGTGGTGGAACCGGGCTCAGTGGGTAGGTCTTGGTCAAGGGGAGCTACAGCAGCGATAAGGTGTCAGATGATCGACGATGGTGGTATCAAATTTCAACTGAATGGAGTTCGGTTTCCCGTGGAATTCTCGGCGAGGGTGGCGTTTCAGGAGGCCACTCTGGTGTCATAGCGTTCAGGAGGTCAGAAGGTTCGGTGGTAGGGTTGCTTCAGCGTGGTGGACATTGTAGCGGTGGCAGCACTGAGTTGAAAGGGGCGGCCTGATAACGTAGTGGGCCTGGTAGTAGAATACCCCGGTCCAAGTGGAATAAGCCCTGTGTGCCGACCCAAACATGCCGAACAGCCAAGTGCCGAACCTCCATCTTTATTTCGAACAACGTGAGGCCGGACGCTCTACATGCCGAACACCCATCGGTGCTGGACGATCCTGGATGACGAACGATGGGTGTTGTCCGAACGAGATATGTGCCGGATGGGTTGTGTTGTTGAGTGAGTGGTGCAGGCCGAACGAGGCTGGAATGCCGAACAGTCCTGGAATGCCGAGTGAAACATGAATGTCGAACGCTCCAGGAGCCGAACATATCTTGTAGGCCGAACGTCCTTTGGCCGAATGATGTCTTTGGCTGAACGGTGTCTTTAACCGGTCGTACTTGGGAGGCCGAGCAATCTTTGGTTGCCGAACGATCTTCTGCCGAGCGTTCTTCTAAGGCCGAACGATATTCAATACCGAACGTTTCTTAATGCCAGACGCTTCTAGGTGTCGAGTGCTCTACCATGCCGACCGGACTTGACTGCTGAACACTTCTTCATGTTGGGAGCTCCTAAATGCCCAGTACTTCTTGGGGGCCGGACATGATGTTATGCCGAACAATCCAGTCTTAGCCGAACGATGGGAAAGCCGAGCACTAAGTTGCCTGGCCAAATCTCCAGGAAACACTTGCCCCCCAAAGTGTATCGTGTGATCGAACGTGATGCGCTTTGGACCATGAGTCCTTTGTGCTTTGTTTCTAACCTGGGCTCATTACACCTGGAGGTTGCTTTCTCGTGTGTACCAGTCGAGGAGTATGCCGAACGTAACGTAAATGCTGATCGATACAGTAGAAGCCGAACATTACCTTTTTGACTGGCTCTACCGGTTATGGCCTCTTCAACTTCTTCTTCTTCCCTATAAAACCAGGCGTCCTCCCTCTTTCCCTCTTTTCCACTTTTATTTCTGTCATTCTCCAAAAACCTTGCAATTCTCGCCTGCGAATCAGATACTTAAAGCCTAATCAATCCTTCCCAAGTTTCGATCTACTGACTAGGTATTATTCCTTCTATCTAAATCCCTTCCATGATTAAACAATAAGAGACTTAGGTTTGTGCATTAGAACCGTAGCCGAGAGGGTTACATGGATGGAGGAATCAAACTTCGATTAAGATATCTTTAGGGCTGAATGATGTGAGGCGAAGGGTAATGACCAGGGGTGATCGCATGTAGGAGTTGTTGGGCAATGTGTGGTAGTTCGGCTCAACTTCTTCATGCCGAACGAGGCCGGAAGAAAAGAAAGAATAGAGGAAGTATTGGAGGCGATTAGGATGCTGAATGGCCTAATCTAGGATGACTCGCCGGGCGACCTGTTCTTGTTGTTTGGTGTAGATGGAGGAGGAGAAGAGTGGAAGTGTAGTCAAGGGTGGAATGTCGAATGTCAAGGCTCGGCATAACTCTGGTTCGGCGTATCTTACTATGTGCCGAACAATAAAATGGAAGGCTAAAGTGAAGGCATAATTAGTAGGGATGCCGAACGGTCACGAATGCCGAACAATATTTCGGCCGAACAACACTCAGGCCGAACAAACTTAAATGCCAAACCATATCAAGGCCGAACATAACTTAAATTTCGAACCATACTTAGGCCGAAAAGCAGAAATGCCAGACAATCGTAAGTGCCGAACAAACAAAAGCCGAACAATCATAAGTGCCAAAACACACTTAAGCCGAACAACACAAATGCCGAACCAACTTAAATGCCGAACCACACTTGAACAACACATCGAACCAACAATTGCCTTGCCTAATCACATAACAAAACAAGGACAAGGACTCTAACTTACTAGCATATCAAACTGATCCGGACTATCAACTCCTTAGCTCCAGTAGACATAAACCCAAACTTAGACTGACTAATCGCCATAAGGCAGGTCTTTGGAGACGGTCAGCGATGACGGTCTTCGAAGGCGATGATTCGAAGTTCAGTCTTACATCTGTAACCTTGTGACTTTCCAATTTTCAATGCTTATATATGATTGATTTCACTAGTTCACACACCACATGGGGGGAATATTCGTGTTGTTAATTCTAATGTTGAACATTTTTTAAGTATAGTTCTCACAGGTGATTTGCCAGATTCGCTATTTATTGGAGATGTCTAAAAAGTCTAGCTTCGCCACTATCTCAGATAGGCCTGGACCGTCTTCAAAGCAAGAAACCGCAGACACTTCAAATCCGTCGACTTCTCTCGCTCATAATTTAGCACCTGATGCCCTGGAGGCATCGATTCTCTTGGATAATCCGATCAACTCACAAGCTTCAAAGATTAACGAGGTCGCGCTTCGGCGAATATGCTCCATCCATGTAATTCCTTTCGCTGACATGTTGGTTCCGTCAAGGCATGATCATCCTCATCTGCCCCTAGTCGGATATACCGCCTGTAATAAGTTTATGTGCTGGATGGCCAGCGTGCCTCCATTCAATCTATTTCTTCGGGACATGTTGCAATACATAGACATTGCCCCGTCGCAGCTGCATCCAAACGGCCACGCTTTCATATACGGGACCTACCTCCTTTTCATGGTCGTCTTCTCTAGGCCCCCAACTCCTGGCGACATCAGATATATTTATATGATTAAGAAGCGGAAAGATAGCCCCTCCTTTATGTTCCTCGAGCCGTACCACAAATGCCAGATTCTGATCGGAGCATGTAGCAAATTCGCCTTGTACAAACAGGAATGGTTCTATGTGCGTTGCCCTCCTGGTTTCGCAAGGAGATGGGTCGAAGGCAGTAAGTCTTTTCCCTGAGTCGACGTTCGCGCTCAATCGAAGCTATGCTTTTTCTAACTTCTTGTTTCATCTTTTCAGGTATTAACCCACGTCCTGAGGGCCGAGGATATTCCGAGACCGTCGAAGCCATTAGAGCTCTTCCTGCCGAGGAACGGGACATCCGAACCCTCCTTTCAAATGAATCATTATCGAGGTTCGGACTGTTAGCAGGAGGTCGCCGGATTAGCCTTCCTGAGGGTGTTTCCATTCCCAAGCCTGCACCCAGTAAATGGAAAAAGCTAGCTGAATTGCCATCACGCCATACCCCTGATGTACAAGAAGGGGAGAAAAACAAAGAGGATGAAGCTCCTGAGACACAAGGCGAGAATGTGGGTCCTGCTTGGGACTCGGCTGTCAAAGTGCATGATATCGAAACGTCATCTTCCCCTTCGAAGGGGAAAAAGAAATTGACGTATAAGTTACGGAAGGAGAAAGTTGGCGGAACTTCTAAAGTTACGCTCATCCCGATAGAGAAAGAGGCTTCTTTACAACATATGGAAAGTTCTTTAAAGGGTCCGTCGAACCTCACTATTCCCGATGATCTACTTAATTACGGTTTCGACGATCCAGAAGCCCTTAAAATTCATTCTCCTGCTAGAGGCGATACGGGAGTTCAGGTCCCAGTCCAGGGAGATAACACTCCAGTCAGTAAAGACAAAGGAACTGGTTCGTCGGGGGGAACACTAGGACACACATGCACTCACGCACTTCACCATGCACTTCAATTTCTGCCATTACCTCGATTTTTCCTAATTCGCTGTTATTTTTATTCTATGCAAGTGACATGGGGCGCTCCCACGGGTTCGATCGCTTCAACGGCTCTTCTATATTTCACCATCCTGGACGGGATTCAGGCTCCGATAGACGCAGGGACAGAGACGATTACGAAGATCGAGACAACCGTCCCCGTGAGTCGTCTTATCGGAAGAAAGCATATTCCCAGTCTTCATACCCTCGCGATCCCCCTCCTCAAACTGAGCCAGACAGAGAAAAACTTTCGTAGAGGGGGTCTCAACCCGATGTCTCCCGAGAACAACATTCTGGTTCATCGAGCATAAGGAAAACTCGGGAGCATCGGAAAAGAACAGAACTTTCAAAGCCTCCTCCCCCTACTCCTACGGCTGACCCAACGATAGCAGAGAAGATGGTTGATCTTAAGGCCAAATTCCCAAAAATCTGCTTTGACGGCCTGAAATTCCTCCCAGCTATTCATCACATCCCAGGGCACGTCAAGCAGAGTGCCATTGCCTGCAACAACGACGTCTATGTTCAACATGACGCATTTGTACACTTGGTCGAGAAAGTCTCGGAAGTATCTGTCGAGCGACAACAGAAAATTGACCGTTTGAAGTTGGAAGCTGGCTTTGACAAGGACATCATCAAGAATCAAGATGAAGAGCTTGCTTCGTACAAGTCCAAGCTTGAAGCCACAGAACAGAATGCCAAGGAGACTGCGGAGGCCGTTGCTCGTCTTGAAACGGCCCATAATAAAGAACTTGACACCGCAGTCCAACACAGTGGAGCCCTAGCCCTAGAAAAAGACTCCATTCAAAAAGAAAGGGATACACTTGCTCTACAGGTCAAAGAGTTGAAGGAGCTACTCTCGAAGGAGAAAGAGGAGAAAATAGCCGCTCAGGAAGAGTCCCAACAATACTGCGACGAAATGGTTGCTACACGGCTCTTAAAAACAAAACTCGATGATGAGCTTGCTAGGGTTGAGATCATGAAAGACGAAGCCCGTGAGGAGGGCAAGAGAAAAGCTTCTGAGGAGATTGATTCTCGCCTCGAAGCAGCTGCAGAGGCCGGTAGAGAAGAGGTCAAGTGCATGTTTGACCCGTTGATTGCCGAACACAACGCCCGTGTTCTCATGCACCGCGACTTGACATTCCTAGGCGAGGGCTATCTTGAATCTCTAGCTGAGGCCTGGGAGACCTTTATAAAGATCAGAAAGATCGAGTCGGGCTCTGATGAAGTCAATGAGGAGGCTCTAGTGAAAGAATTTATCAGAGGGAATGAGCCAGCGGACTTGTCTGCAGCTTTGGCTCTTTATAGTAAAGACTCTCCCCTATCAAAAGAGAGAGACGATGAAGCTGGTCCATCTGGGGCTAAGGCTGCAGCTCCTCCTTCCGCTGCTCCTCCTTTTGCTCAATCGGCCAGTCGGCCTACACTTGACCCATTTGAGCAGCATGCCGGCTATGATCCAGAAGATCCCGGGCTTGGCGTTCATGTGCTATCCCCTATTCTAGAGGGCGAAACTCCACACGCAACTGATAGCCAGCCAGAACTCGGTATAAAACTCTTCTTTTAGAAGTTCAAAGATTTTTCACTTTCTGTTAGCGGTTATTTGTCCTAACGCTCATTCTTTATATTTTTTATGCAGGCCGCTCTGATCCCGAACCAACTTCGAGGAGCGATGACGCCAAGGAGGAGGCAGAGAAAAACAGTGATGTCGCTCATGCGGGTGTAACTCCCGGCCCCGACGCTCAAGTGATCGGGGCGCTAGATGATGATAAGTTTGACACTTCATCTCTCGTTGAAGGGAGTGATGAAATTGAGATCACTGGCGCTTCAGAACACACTTCGGAGATGAGCATGAAAGAGCGACTTGCAGAAGAGAAGAAAAAGAAGTTCGAAATCAAGGTCGAGCCTCAAATATTGGAACTTACCGACCCGCTGAATAGGCCTTTGAAAATCATTCTCCTCGGCAAATCCAAACCGCTTGATGTTCCTTCTCCCACTCTTGACTCTGCCTCGTTGGCAAGCAAAAAATCCCAGAGGAAGCGTGGGGGAGAGGGGTCATCTGAGAAAGCAAAGGAAGACAAGAAGAAGAAGCCAAAGAAATAGCTGCTATACTCGTTCAACGAGATTTTGCTTAGGTTCTGTATCTATTCCTGCTTTTTCGTTTTCATAGTTCATGTAGATAGAACTTTTGACTCCAAGTTTAAGAGGAGTAGTTGCGTATCCCCATATTGGATTATTGAATAAAGTTTAGTTTTCTTTGTCACTTGAACGATTCTTTTGTTTTTTAGTTTTCTATATAACTATGGTTGAAACTCAAGTTATTATGAGTCGCATAATTTCCCAATCCACTCTTACATTGTTCGAACATTCTCTGGGTACTTAGAACTTTCTCTAATCCACGTTCCGGAGATTTAGAGTAACCCGGTCCGCACTCAGGGGACTCGGAGATTGAAGTCGTTTAAACTCTAGTCCACGCTCTGGGGACTTAGAGTACTCCGGTCCGCACTCAGGGGAATCAGAGATTTGAAGTCGTTTATACTCTAGTCCGCGCTCCGGGGACTTAGAGTACTCCGGTCCACACTCAAGGGAATCGGAGATTTGAAGTCGTTTATACTCTAGTCCGCGCTCCGGGGACTTAGAGTACTCCGGTCCGCACTCAGGGGAATCAGAGATTTGAAGTCGTTTATACTCTAGTCCGCGCTCTGGGGACTTAGAGTACTCCGGTCCGCACTCAGGGGAATCGGAGATTTGAAGTCGTTTATACTCTAGTCTGCGCTCCAGGGACTTAGAGTACTCCGGTCCGCACTCAGGGGAATCGGAGATTTGAAGTCGTTTATACTCTAGTCCGCGCTCCGGGGACTTAGAGTACTCCGGTCTGCACTTAAGGGAATCAGAGATTTGAAGTCGTTTATACTCTAGTCCGCGCTCTGGGGACTTAGAGTACTCCGGTCCGCACTCAGGGGAATCAGAGATTTGAAGTCGTTTATACTCTAGTCCGCGCTCTGGGGACTTAGAGTACTCCGGTCCGCACTTAGGGGAATCAGAGATTTGAAGTCATTTATACTCTAGTCCGCGCTCTGGGGACTTAGAGTACTCCGGTCCGCACTCAGGGGAATCAGAGATTTAAAGTCAGTTATACGAGTTCATACATCATACAAAATAATGCAACTTTAGCAGTTCATTACCCGACCATGAGATATAGAAGCATTAGTAATTCATGGAAAAGATGGCTTCAAGCCTTTATTAATGAAAACCAACTAAATTTCCTGATTACATGCTGAAAAGAAACTAAGAGACAATGGAACGAAAACGTACAAGAAAATAACTGCACCTAAAACATGAAAGAAACAAGCTAAGTGTAATAATGTCACAAATGTTCACTGTTCCATGCTCGGGGGAGCGCCACGCCATCAACGGTCGCTAGCTTGAAAGTTCCCTCTCCAAGCTTCCGTTCAATGACATATGGACCCTCCCAGTTGGGATTCATACGTGATGGTACTGGGAAAACTCGTTTCAAAATGAGATCACCCACATCAAGGATTCTTGGGCGGACTTTCTTGTCGTAATATCGCTTGACTCGATGCCTATGTGTTGCCGCCCTTAGTTTGACCTCCTCACATTTTTCGTCGATGCAGTCCAGTGATTCCAATAAGAGATCCTAATTTGTCCTAGGATCATAATATGTCACCCGATGCGATGGAACTTCAAGCTCCACAGGTATGACGGCTTCTGAGCCGTAGGCCAATGCGAATGGAGTGTGGCCAATCGTGGACTTGTGGGTAGTTATATAAGCCCATAATGCTGTTGGGAGTTCATCTACCCACTTGCCTCCGGCTTTTTCCAAATGCTTCTTCAGTATGGACTTGATTATTTTGTTTACGGCTTCGACTTGTCCGTTAGCTTTCGAATGCGCAACGGCGGAGAACTTCTTCACAATGTCGTACTTTAAACAGAAATCTTTGAATTCTCTGCTTATAAACTGTGTTTCGTTGTCCATAATGATGGTTCGAGGGAGACCAAAGCGGCATATAATGTTTCGTACAACGAAATTAATGACTTTCTTAGAGGTGATTGTGGCTAAAGGTTCCGCCTCGGCCCATTTTGTGAAATAGTCGACTGCAACTATCGCGTATTTTGCACCACCTTTGGATATAGGCAAAGAGCCGATTATGTCGATTCCCTAGATTGCAAATGGCCATGGACTAACCATTTGTGTGAGTTCTGTTGGTGGAGCTCTCGGGATTTTTGCATATCTTTGACACTTGTCACATTTTCTTGCGTAGTCTGCAGCATCCCGATTTACAGTCGGCCAATAGTATCCATAACGGAGGATCTTTTTTGCTAGCGTTTGCCCCCCAGTATGGTCGCCACACTCTCCTTCATGAACTTCCTACAAGACCCGCTTTGTCTCATCATGGACAATGCATCGTAATAAGGGGACCAAGAACCCCTTCCGATACATTATTCCATCATGAATCACATATCGTGCGGCTTTTCGGATGACTTGTCATCTTTCGCCTCTTTTTTCTAGTAAAGTGCCGGTCATTAGATATAGTTTGAATGGGGTCATCCATGACTCCCTTTCGATTCCTGTTTCCAACACAAAATCAACTTTCATTGCATCTATGCTTGGAGCGTGTAAAGTTTCAACAGGAACCAATCCCATTTGCTGTGCATCGCCAGTGCTTGCGAATTTAGCCAACGAGTCGGCTTCTTTGTTCTGTTCACATGGGACATGCGAAATGTCATAGTGTTCCAAGTTCGCCAATAGTTCATGAACCAGAGCAAGGTACGGAGCAAGCTTCTGTCCCCTTGCTTGGTAATCTCCCCACACTTGGTAGACCACCAATTGTGAGTCGCAAAAGATTTCAACTGATTTAACCCCAAGTTCTCCAACGAGTTTAAAGCCAGCAACCAGTGCTTCATATTCTGCTTCATTATTCATGGCCGGGAAATTGAGCTTTAAAGCGTAACAAATCGATCGATTTTCTGGAGTTACGAGAACTACACCAGCTCCAGAGCAGCGGTCGTTTGATGCCCCATCGGTGTACAATTTCCATCGAATGGGGGGAATGACACTGCGACCGTCTGGTTTGTCAGGTACGGTAAACTTAGCGATGAAATCTGCTAGTGCTTGCCCTTGTATGGCTCTTCTTGGCAGGTAGGTAATATCGAACTGACTCAACTCAATATTCCATTTTAACATCCTTCCAAACATTTCTTGTCGTTGGAATACCTGCCATAAGGGCTGATCGGTATAGACACTGACCGAGTGTGCTTGAAAGTATGGACGCAGCTTACGTGATGCAATCACTAAGCAATAGGACAATTTCTCGATTTTGGGGTAATTTCTTTCTGCCCACGTTAAACGTTTACTAACGTAATACACCGGCTTTTGGACTCGGTCCTCCTCGTGGACCAAAGCCGCACTTATAGCATGCAGGGATACAGCCAAGTATACGTACAGCATCTCGTGGTCTACCGGCTTTGACAGCACTGGAGGACTTTCCAGATGCCTCACCAGATCTCGGAATGCTTCCTCACAATTAGATGTCCATTCGAAATTCCTCCTTCCTTTCTTTATTATATCGAAGAAAGGAATGCATTTGTCCGTGGCTCTGAATATGAATCGACTCAGCGCAGCCACTTTCCCATTCAAGCTTTGCACCTGTTTTATAGTTCTGGGCACTTGCACATCTCGAATGGCTTGAATCTTTTCTGGGTTAGCTTCGATTCCTCTGGCGTTAACAATGAATCCCAAAAACTTCCCCGACGCAACGTCGAATGAACACTTCAGAGGGTTGATCTTCATCCCGTAGTATCTGAGTATATCAAACATCTCTGCTAAGTCTCGGATGTGGTCGTTTGACTGTCGTGACTTCACGAGCATGTCATCCACATAGACTTCCATCGTTCTACCAATCTGGTCTTTGAACATCCGATTCACCAAACGCTGATAGGTCGCTCCTGCGTTTTTCAATCCGAAAGGCATTACCACATAGCAATATAGCCCAATGTCTATGACGAAACTGGTGTGCTCCTGGTCTAGAATATGCATCGGGATCTGATTGTATCCCGAGTACGCATCATGAATGACAACAACTCGTGTCCTGCAGTGGAGTCGACCAACTGATCAATCCTGGGCAATGGGAAACTGTCCTTGGGGCACGCTTTGTTCAAATCGGAATAATCTACGCAAGTTCTCCATTTCCCGTTCGCCTTTTTCACCAGTACGGGGTTTGATACCCATTCAGGGTAGAGGGCCTCGCGAACGAATCCATTGGCTTTGAGTTTGTCCACCTCCTCTCTGAGAGCAGCGGACCTCTTCGGGTCCATTCCTCTCCTTTTTTGTTTAACTGGGACATACTTCGGGTCTATGTTCAACATATGACTCATAATAGCGGGAGAAATCCCACACATATCAGAATGCATCCAAGCGAAAACATCAAGATTCGCTCGGAGGAAATCACTAAGGTCTTCAGTCATCGCGGGGCTGAGTTGTGATCCGATCTTTAGTACTCGCGATGGATCGTCTCGACTGACTGAAATGTCAACTGTCAGTTCAACTGGTGCTTCTTTTTCTTCCCTGGGTTCCTCATCGTCGTCTCTCGGATCTATGTCTCTGTAGATCCGAGAATTATGCACGAGCCATGGCTTGGGCATTACTTGTCAATTGTCGGCATTCTGGATGCGGACGGAATTGTCCGCAACATTTCCTTTCTCTCTCCGTTGGGCCTCTCGGAGCTCAGCCACATAACAAGCACGACCGGTCGCCTGGTCGCCGTGAACAACACCTACTCCTTTATCGGTTGGGAATTTTAAAGTCAAACACCATGGGGCCAACGCTGCCCTGAACTCAGCCAAGGCCGGTCGGCCCAAAAACACATTGTATGGAGAATCAACATCCAAAACTACGAATGGTAGGATTCGCACCCTTCTTCGCTCACCTTGCCCCAGTTCAACTAGTAGCTCAACATACCCTACTGCATCGGTCGCTGCGCCATTAAAGCCATGTATACGAGCTTTAGACGGTTTCAAATCCTTCGTCTCCATCTTCATCTGGTCATAAGCCTTCTTGAAGATGATATTGACAGAACTTCCGCAATCAATCAAAATTCTCTTCACATAAGCTGGCCCGATTATCACAGATATGACCATCGGGTCGATGGTAGGAGCCTCTATTTGGTCAGCATCTCTGCTCCTGAATACTATATCGTCTGTCATCACGCGCAGCTGTTTAGCAGGGGTCCCATCCTCTACGTTGGAACAACATTCAAAATCTGCGTGCTTCAGGGAACTAGCATACCGCTCCATCTCTTGCCAATTCTTATTCGCGGGGTGAGGCCCGCCGATGATCATGTTTATGACTAGTCTACCCATAGTCCGGGCAGGCTCCTCGGGATGACGCGGAGCTGGTGCACGACCTGGGTTGGATGTTCCCTATCCTCCTTCCTGTGGATCCTTCACAAACTCCTGTAACTTTTTCTGCCTAATCAACTTCTCTATAGTGTCGTGTACGTGTCTGCACTCTTTAGTATTATGTCCATAAGTCTCATGAAAGCGGCAGTATTTCCTAGTCCGCTTTTGTTCTTCGGTTGACTCCTTTGGACGTGGCTTTCTGTACTGAAAGGTGTTGCAGGTTGAAAGGTAAATGTTCTCAAGAGACGCATTCAGCGGGGTATACTCGTTGTAGGTTGGAATTCTCGGCTTCCACTTCTCCGCTTCTCTCTTCTTCCCTTGGCTTCTTCCCCCGGATTCCTTAGGTTGCCCAGGCTTGTTCTGGACATTGACTTGAACCTTTCCTGAGTTGTCTCCGGACTGCTTCACAGCAATGTTGCTTTTCACGGACTCCTGGATAGGTCCCGCTGCCTTATCTCGTCTTACCCACCTGGCTTCCTCTCTTCTTATGAACTGATGTGCCTTCGAGTAAAAACGCTCTAGCGTAGTCGGAGGTTTTCCTGCCAGCCAGTCTCCAAACTCTGAATTCGGATCCACACCTCGCATCACAGCCATAAGAATTGCATGATCATTGGGATTGCTGACTTCAGTCGCCGCAACATGGAACCTCTGTAAATACTCCTTCAATGACTCCCCAGGAGCTTAGATTACGCTTGACAGAGACATCACGTCCTTTGGACGAGTAGTGTGTATCCTGAACTGTTCTACAAACTTCTTTGCCAACTCCTCGAAACTGGATACGGACCGCGGAGGAAGTCGGGTGAACCACATGGTGGCGATCCCAGATAAGGTTATCGGAAAGCACCTGCACTTGGTTGCATCATTTGCTCTAGCTGAATCCATCATCCATTCGTACCTCATGACATGCTGCCTAGGGTCAGCCTTTCCTTCATAAGCCGGGATAGTCGGCATACTAAACTTTCTGGGGTACGCTGCCTGTAGAACAACGTCTGTGAACGGAGTATGACTTCTTGACACTCCCCAATCGTCGTTCGATAAGCCTTGATTCCCTTTCATCAATTGTCTGATCATGGCTGTCAGGTCTGGTGTTTGTATGGAAGGTGGGAGGTTGGAGTCTGTTCCGCGTGATTGATCATGCTGATGCCTCCTCTGCTGGCGATCTGCCAAATGTGCATCTCGAGGTTCGACATCGTTGGTATCTTGATGGTCTGGGCCTCCAACCTCCACCTGCACTCCAGCTCCTAAGTTCCCAGCTCCGGCTTGGTCACGGTCTCCAGCTGTTTGGACAGCAGCACCTGCCTGCGCAGTTTCAGTCTTACGACATCTACGCCTGGGAGGTTCATCGGACGAAGTTGAGCTGTCGGATGAGGAATAAGGAGCGGGATTTCCCCCAGCATTCAGGTGCTGTTGCTGAGTGAGTTGTGCCATGAGGTTGGCGTTGGTTTGCATCTGTTCTTCGAGTTGTCTCCTGCTTTCCCTGAGTTCTCTCATCAAGTCGTTGAACTCTATTCTGGTGACAACCGGCATTTGGTCCTGGGCGGTAGTCCCTGCATTTGGAATTGCTTGCTGATTGCTAGGTCCTGCTTGTTGCACGCTAGCAGTCTCGTGGGCCTCCGCATTATGAGAAGCCGATCTGGTACGTGGTCTTGCCATTGTAGAGTTATTGGTATAAACTCTGAGTAGAATCAACGGACGTCCTATGAATGAGTCGGATCTTCTTTGGGTGATTTATTCAATCCAGTAGCTTCAAAGAAGATCCTTGAGGTCTGAGAATTCAGTTCTCAGTGAAAGCACCAAAGTGTTAGCACCAAAATTGGTCACTAACCTCGTTAAGAAAGATTGTGTAGAGATACAAGTGATGAAGGTAAATTTAAACAAGAAAGAATATACTAATTTGAATGCAGAAAGTAGGAACACCAGATTTATAGTGGTTCAGCGTAATTGCCTACGTCCACTTTGAGGTTAAACTTTATTGCTTTACTTGATGGTTGATTACAGATACAATCCGTAGAGCAAATACTGGAATACAATTGCTAAGTAAAGAGGACGAGTCTTGAAAGCGACAGAGTCTCCCCAGTGTTCCCGAAAAAAGGTCCCTTTTCTCTGTGCCCCTGCCTCTCTATTTATAGGCAAAGATGGGTCGAACTTCCCTAGTGGGCCTGGTAGCATAATACCTCGGCCCAAGTGGAATAAGCCCTGTGTGCCGACCCAAACATGCCGAACAACCAAGTGCCGAACCTCCATCTTTATGTCGAACAACGTGAGGCCGGACGCTCTACATGCCGAACACCCATCGGTGCCGAACGATCCTGGATGACGAACGATGGGTGTTGTCCGAACGAGATATGTGCCGGATGGGTTGTGTTGTTGAGTGAGTGGTGCAGGACGAACGAGGCTGGAATGCCGAACAGTCCTGGAATGCCGAGTGAAACATGAATGCCGAACGCTCCAGGAGCCGAACATACCTTGTAGGCCGAACGTCCTTTGGCCGAATGATGTCTTTGGCCGAACGGTGTCTTTAACCGGTCGTACTTGGGAGGCCGAGCAATCTTTGGTTGCCGAACGATCTTATGCCGAGCGTTCTTCTAAGGCCGAACGATATTCAATACCGAACGTTTCTTGATGCCGAATGCTTCTAGGTGCCGAATGCTTCTAGGTGCCGAGTGCTCTGCCATGCCGACCGAACTTGACTGCTGAACACTTCTTCATGCTGGGAGCTCCTAAATGCCCAGTACTTCTTGGGGGCCGGACATGATGTTATGCCGAACAATCCAGTCTTAGCCGAACGATGGGAAAGCCGAGCACTAAGTTGCCTGGCCAAATCTCCAGGAAACAGATAATATACAATATAAAGAAATTTATAAATAAAATTTGAGTAGTTATAATAAATGTTATACACTTAAATTTTATTATAGAGATGTTAATAGAGATGAACAAAATAATAAGTTAATTGAATAATAGATGAGACAAATAAATTTGTTTTGAAGGAATTAATAAATTGAAATTAGATTAACTCATGGAAATACCTTGAATTTAAATCAATTATTGAATATAAATTAATTTAAATTGAAATTTATATGGTTTAAATTAATTTATATGGTTTAAATATATGTGATAAGATATATTAAGTGGAATAAAGTTAATAATAATTTGGAATAAAAGAATTAAATTTGTTGAATAAACTATGAGTATAATAAATGATTATACAAATTGATGATTTAGAAATTGTTAATTGAGGATGACTAGATAATAAGACAATGAATTTAGAAATAAATAGATTGATTCAACTTAAGTGAACTCAAATGAATTAAATCAAATTGTTGAATGTTAATTAGTTTAATTTAAAATTTATATGGTTTAAATTAATTGTTTATTCTGTTTTCCAATCTATTTCTCTTCCTGGTTGTTTCTATTCTCCTACCTCGTTCCTTTTTGGGGACGAAAAGTTTTGAGTGGGGAGAGTGTAACGACCCGTAAATTTTAACTGTTTTAAATATGTAATTAATTGAATTTTTGTGAAATTTTAAACAATAAAATTTTGAAATAAAAATTTGATATTTGAAATACGTCTTTAACATAGCAACTGGTAAATTTTCCTCACATAATATGGAAGTTTATTTTCTTGTGTAATTCTATTTCAATTTAAATCAGTTAATATTTAATGATAATTTAATGTTTTCCAAACCTGAATATTTTTCTATAGAAATTTGTAAATCATCTTTTGAGCAAGACATCATTTTTCGTTTCTCAAAATTTTGACTGTTATTGCTCCGTCGATCTTATTTTCGGCGAAATAGCAGCATTTTCGTACCGATATCGACTTTTGATCGGATGATCATACCACTGATATCTATATACCATTTTGATTGTCTCATCGTGCTGATCTCTGCAGTATATTCATTCGTGTGTTTCAGAGTTCGGAACACGATGAAATCGGTAAACTGATCGGTCGTATCGGTTTCATATTTGGACCCTTTAGCTTTCCATACCCTTTCATTTGTCCACCATATTATACCAGCATTATACTTATCACTAGCATTTATATTTATGGCAAATCCAACCCGTGACTTTTTATTTTCCTACCGGTTCCAAAATTTTGCCGGTCCTTATTATTAGCTGATTTATATGCTTATTCTACCTATAATAAAAAAACCGTTCATTTTCTTTTTGCTTTGCTTTGAAACTTTTGTTTGTTCTCCTCCATGTCTCCATTTCATTCTTTGAAAAAGAATGCTAAAAATATAAAGGGATAAATGGCTTCAGCTTGTTTGCATGTCATGAACAGTCCTCTACCTTTTAAATCTTTCCCTTTAGCACGTCTTTCTTTTCCCCGATATTTGCAAATTTGTAAGCACCTTTGGCCTACCTCAGTCACACGCATGGCCTTCTGCAGCCAACCTCCACTACATCGCCTATCCACTTCCACCGTTCCATCATCACATCCTCCATGCAACAAACCACTCCACCTTCATCTACTTTTCCACCACCGCTTATTCTTCCTCCGAAATAGCCAACCCGAGCTCATCCATGTTGCCATCGCCCGCAGCTCGATGCACCCTCCCTCGCGTTCATTGCAACCGATCCCTTCACCGCTGCTTTGCCTCAACACTCTCTCTGGCCGATGCTTTGTTATATAAAGGTATATATATATATGTATATTATATATCAGGTTGTTTATATAAAGGCATATATATGAGTCTACAGTATGTATGTGTGTAACATATATTTTATATTATAAGTATGTTTGTTTAAACTGGCTGCTAACAAATATTTTTCAAGCTTGTTTTTCGTGACAAACGGTTATCTGCTTTGAATCCCAGCCACTACAATTGTTTATATAACTATTACATATATTTACAGTAAATCGCATGCTTATAGTTATATAGATATGTATTATATATAATGATTTTATGTTGATTTTAAATATGTATACATAAAAGTATAGTCAGTATGAATTTTTTTCTTATATAGCATAAACATGTGATTCTTTTAACAAGTTTTATATATATGTTTTGAGATTTGGTACAGTATATTATTATATATATGTAATTATCTATAGGAATAAAATCTATTTGACTATATATATATATATATATGTTTGTATTAGTTATATATATTATGTTGGGCTGTGTGCATATATATTAGTCTTTATAAGTGATCTGCTTAGTCTTACAATTATAAGTTTGTATATATATTTAACATGTCGTGTGTGTGTATATATATATTTATGTATGTATGTATGTATGTTTTATATCAACCATCCCACTTTCGTCGAGATTTTTTGAACTATATATATACACACAACTCAGTTATTCATTTTATTTTATGATTTTGAAATACTTATATAATTAATTTAATATGCGTTTGAATTGAGTATATGATTAAATATATATATGTTATATACAGTTATATATATAAGTTAACTTTTAAATGATCTCCATCAATCCAGCTTTGATTTAATCTTGTCGATTTTGATTTATCAGCTTTGTTCATCGATTCGTGCCAAACTGGCTTGTTTTGGAAGTCGTACTTGGATTCGTAACTCAATTTCAGTGTCCGTTCCTGTGTGCGTATCTGTGTCATCCCACGTTCTCTCTAGCCTCGAAAGGTGAGCAATCACTCACGATTTAACGTTCTTATATTTATTAAATTTGATTTCAATTGAAACGACAGTTGAAATATGTTGTTGTTAGTTATTTACATTGCTATATATATGTTATTATCTGTATCTGTTCACTTGTGACATCTGACACCATTATATGTTATTTATATTGATGATATATGCCTGTTATTTTATTATCATATCTGTTAACACTCTGCAAGTTCCCTGTTAGTATAGAATTCACTATGGGTTGAAATGATACATACCCGAACGATCTGTAGAATAGGAGAAAATCGTTATGGGTTGAAATGATAAACCCAAGCGATTTTCATTGAATTGAATTTGGGACTGCGGGTTAAAAAGATATATACCCGTATATATATATTTAAATTGCGGATTGAAATGATAAATATCTGTATCACTTGACCATAGGATAGAAAATTATATACAGACACCGTTGGTATATATATATATATCTTTTGAAAATGATTTCTATGGTTTTGAAAAGAAATATATGGTTTTTATAAATATTGATTTTAAAGATTTATTAAAGTTGATTTAATAAAGTTGATTTAATCAATATAAAATATGTTTAAGTATTTATGTAAAATTTATATTTTAAATATAGAGTTTATAATGATTCAGATTTGAAAGATAAATTTGAAATTGATTTGAAATTATATTTATTTGAGAATTATACTTAAATAAGTTTGATTTGGAATTATTAAATCTGAAATTTTAAAGATATGGTTTATAAATTGAATTTGATTAAAAGTGACGTAAAAGAATATTTTAAACTTATGTAAAATTTAAGTGGGATATTTTGTTTGTAAATCTAAGTTGTATTTAGATGTTATTGAAATGATTAAGTAAATATTTCAAAACTAAATAATAGTAAAAGGGAATTTGATATATATATGAAATTATCGAATTTAGTTTTGAAATGTTGAATATTTAAAGCTCTGAAATATACTGAATGAAAAGGTTTATTTTTGTGGTTCAAATCTGTATTTGAAAATCGATAATTTGAAATGATTTATTGAGAAACAGAATCGGGTTGAAATTGATGATTTGAGATTTGATTAAATTTGAATTTTGGAATTCGAGTTGAGTCGAATTGATTTGTGAAATTTGAGGAAATTATTTTATTATATAAAGTATTTTAAAGTATTTTAAATTATATTGAAAACTATTTTTTTATTATTTTATAAACTATTTTAATTATTTTAATATATATTGTTTTAACTTATAACTATTTTATAATAAATTATTTTATTTTATAAACTATTTTATTATACATACTATTATTGATATCTAAATGGTTTAAGGGAAAATGCTATAATTTCAAAGTGTTATGATTTCCAAAATGCTATAATTTCAAAGTGTTATGATTTCGAAAATGCTATGATTTCAAAACTGTTATGATTTCCAAAATGCTATGATTTCAAAAGTGTTATGATTTCCAAAATGCTATAATTTCAATGTGTTATGATTTCCAAAATGCTATAATTTCGAAGTGTTATGATTTCCAAAATGCTATGATTTCAAAAGTGTTATGATTTCCAAAATGCTATGATTTCAAAAGTGTTATGATTTCCAAAATGCTATAATTTCAAAGTGTTATGAATTTCAAAGTTTTGATTTCCAAAGTGTTTTGATTTTAAAAGACTATGATTTCGAAAGCATTATAGCTTTGGAAAGCGATATGATTTTGGAAATGGATATATTTGAAGTGAAAATGATACCGTATTGATTTGGATTTTGGAATGAAAATGATATTTTGGTTTTGAAGTATAAACTATTTTGAAATGACCGCGGTGTTATAATAACGTTTGGTTGTTAAAGAGACCGGGATCGGATACGGGCATACTCTCCGTCGATACCGAAAACCACTTTAACAACTGTGTATGCGGTGGAGATTCCAAAATGAAGTAGAATGGTGGCGACGATTCCTATTGAGGTATATACGTGGACCCGACTCCCGTGAGTTGGCATAAGGTGGCTAAACATGAGCGATTGACGGGCCAATGAGGTAGCTCTTCTAATCGGATGCATTCCATCGTATACTATTCTATTACTTTGTGATTGATTTGATGGCCATCCTCGATTTTTGATTCGGGAGTGTGTTCCGAGGTGGGCGGTAGTGGCTGCTGTTTGTGCCAAAAATGGTCACAAACCCCAAGTATTGTGAAAGCACCAGTGTATGAATACAGATCAACAATATTCAAACACAAATCTCAGATCTAAGCAAGCAACAAACAGCAATCCAAAAATAATGAACAGTAACACACAATTTATAGTGGTTCGGCTATCTCCGGCCTACGTCCACTTCAAGGTTTTTATCTTTTATTGATTATCCTTGCTGGTTACAGATGATTACAGCAGTTACAATGAAGAATTTCGAGTATAGCAACAATAGGAAGAAGTAGAATTGAATCCGGCAGAGTCTGGACGTTGGATCGCAAAAAAGCCCCCTTTTCTGCAGGCTTTAGGGGGCTATTTATAGGCGTAGGAGGCTAAGATCGTGCCCAAACTTCGGGAGACTTCTTCTGGCACGTGAGGGGGCCCACGCGACCGACCCCACCAAGTTTCGGCTTGATCTGCGATCGATACGAAGTAATTTCGTATCCATCAAGAAATGATCCAATCGAGCTGAAACTTGGCAGGATTGCTCTTTACCTTGTATGCATGCTACTGTGAAAATTTCGTTGCATTTGGACCAGCGGTTCGTGAGATATGATCGATTCAATATTGTATTTTTGTGTGCATTGTCGCGTTCGAATCCATGTTTTACATCCACCCCTTCGTATCGATCGGAAGCACGTGCGCAAGGGATAACGTGGCACGAGTTTCCTGTATCGATCCACTTCTAGTGGCGCATTGACCGATTCGTATCCATGAATTTCGCCTTGTTTGTATCGAGTACTGTTATCTAGTTTGGATCAGTCCTTCGTGTATCTCGTATCAGCTTTCAACGTCTAGTTCAAATTGTTCATCGATTCGAACTAAGCATCGGTCAACCGATACGAAATTCATGGATACGAAGGCTTGACCATTCCGATCGATACGAAGCCAATGGATATGAACGTATGGCCACTACGATGGATACGAACCCGATGGATTCGAACTATGCAAGACCCGATGGATACGAACACGATGGATACAAATAGAGCAAGGCGATGCTATCGTGATGGATTCGAATTTGATCGATTCGAAGATGATCGATTCGAAGTTGCTCGTTCCCGGTGGATTCGAACAAACCAATATGACGACCCCTTGATGGATTCGAATGACATACTTTTTCTAATTTGAATCGATCATATCTCGTTCGTACGAACTCCAATTAACCTGAAATTTGGAATGTTGGCTTTCACGGCTTTGCTCGTCATGTCTTGTCAATTGCAGCCCGATCCGGACTCGGACAAAATTCACCGATATCCATGGTTATCCTGCAATGCATAGTTGACATTCATGGCTAGTTATTATTGATTTTCAGTCAGTTTTGGGTATCTCAGCTTTGCTAAAAGTTGGGATAACACTTTGCCCCCCAAAACATGCCTTTTGGTAAAAGGTGTGTTTTGATCAGTCTCAAGTCTAATGCATTGAGTTCAAGTTTTATCCAGAGCTTATGGCATTTTCAATCAAGTCCATGGCTGTTCGAAGCCGAATTGTTATCAATTTCTCCCAGTGGAAGTTAAGAATGAAATTCTACGGTCTCTCCGGACTATCGATGGTCATTCCGGACCCCTGCCAAGCCCATTCCGGACTTAGCGATCGAATAGAAAAGATCCTATGGCACTCTGGCGTTGCTTTTTATTCCTTGCACTCTGGCCCCAGTTAGGGCGTAAAGCGATGTCTTGGTCGCTCCGGACCGATCGTAGCCTCTCCGGGCTCATGCTGGATCCCATCCTGTCACTCTCCGGTGAAGAGGAAACAATGTTAAGTGGGTCGATCCTGTCACTCTCCGGCGAAGCGACCCACTTCTTGCACTCCGGTTCAGTGTATCTGAACATTAAGCGATGTCTTGACCTGAATCGTCGGCCGATCACAGCCTCTCCGGGCCCTTATCGAATCCCGATCCAATCACTCTCCGGTGAAATAGGAAAACGATGCTTAAGTGAGTCGATCCTATCGCTCTCCGGCGAAGCAACTCACTTCTTGCACTCCGGACCCCACCTCTCCGGGTAAGATCATAAAGCGATCATCTTTATATTGATATTTAATGTTTATCCTTTAACTCTCCGGTCAAAGGTTTGTTTCAATAAATGTTTTTTTTATTATATTCATATCCTAGATGTTCAGTCTCAAACACCAGGAAAAACAAGACAATGCCTCTCCGGGCGGAGCGGTCCATTACCATCTTAGAGCATGCCTAGGGATCCCTCCGGTTCCCGTACATGAGTAAGTGGGATAACCGTTTTATTTTGGAAATCAAATCTAAGAAAACTAATCGACCAAAGTCCAAATCTTGAACTTGGCCCTTGCCATCATAATCAGTTGATGATGAGTCGTGATCCCGATCTAGGATCATTTCTGTTATGTGGAGGCGGTGGTTGTTCAGGTCTTACTATCGCCTCCTGTTCTCTGGTATATTGTGGCAATCTACCACTCCTGGCATGTCCTTCTACCTCATCCCTTAGGTGGTGGCATTCATCGGTGGTGTGCCCATCCAGCTCATGGAATAGGCAGTATTTTCCAGTCCTGCGTTCCCGCTCCGTGGGATCCCTCCTGGGTGGTTTTCGATAGGGGAGTTGCCCCCAAGTTTCAGTGTAAATCCTTTCTAGGTTTGCCGTCAAATCTGTGTATTGCCTGAATCTAGGCTCTCAGAATTTCTTCCGTTTGTCAGGACCATCATGTGCGTCATCCTGCTTTCTCTTTCCTTTGTCTGCCCTGGACTGTTCCCTGGCGGTTCCTTCGCCTTGTGCAGCATTTACTTCCTGCCTCTCGGCTCGTGATTCTTCTAGTCGAATGAATTTCTCGGCTTCATGGTAGAATTCTCCGAGATCTTGTGGTGGATCTCTTGTCAATGAATCTTTGAATTCAGTGCCTTCTCCAACCCTTGCCACCGCCGCCATCAAAATCATCGATGGATCCGGGCGATCTACAGAAGCCACCGTTGCATTGAATCGCAACAGAAAACCTTTTATGGACTCTCCGGTCCTTTGCTTTATCTAAGCTAAAGTCATCACACTTTTGGGTCTTGTCACATGGACCCTAAATTGTTCCATGAAGCAATCTACAAGCTCGCCCCATGTCCTGATCGATCCAGTCTTTAATTGCCTGAACCAAAGTGCAGCCAAGTCTGACAAAAATAAAGGGAAACATCGTGCCATCACTTCCTCGGATGCTCCCAGTACTTTCATGTGTCTAATGTATCTGGTAATATGCATGGTCGGATCCGACTTCCTGTCATACGGATTCAGCGTTGGTAGTTTGAACTTTGGAGGGTTCCTCGCATTCCTGATATTCGGAGTGAACGAACTCCGACTTACTTCTTCCAATCCTCCACTAGACAATCCTCCTCTCATGAGTCGTCGCACTAATCCAGCCATCTTTTCATCTCCATCCTGGGGTTGCCCTCTTGGTCTTGAAGGGTATTCTGGTACGTACTCTTCGTGTGGCCCGTTAGTATCAGCGTTGGCTCCAGCTTGTTGAGCCCCATCTGTAGGTCTTCTAGTATCGGATCCTGAGGGTCTGCCCCCAAGTCCTTGTTGACTGCCTTCTGGTTCTGCATTCACAGTCGCTGTAGTTGGTCCTAGGTTCTGCATTCCCGCAGCTCTCATCTGTTCAAAGAAGTTCTGCAGCATCTCTTGTTGGCTTTTCATCATTCTTTCGTGCATCAGATTGGTCATGGTCTCCATTTCGTCTCTAGTGATGTAGATCGAAGCTGGTTCTTCTCCAGCACCAGAGGATGCCTCCTGACTTCCTCCTTGTTGGCTTCTCTCAGCTCTTTGTCTCGTTTGTCGAGTCATTGTCTCCCGAATCTGATCCCTTCAAGCTTTTAAATCTAAACTTTGAATCTGGTGTAGCGGGTGCTAGTTGTTCTCAGTGAAAGCACCAAAGTGTTTACGCCAAAAATGGTCACAAACCCCAAGTATTGTGAAAGCACCAGTGTATGAATACAGATCAACAATATTCAAACACAAATCTCAGATCTAAGCAAGCAACAAACAACAATCCAGAAATAATGAACAGTAACACACAATTTATAGTGGTTCGGCTATCTCCGGCCTACGTCCACTTCAAGGTTTTTATCTTTTATTGATTATCCTTGCTGGTTACAGATGATTACAGCAGTTACAATGAAGAATTTCGAGTATAGCAACAATAGGAAGAAGTAGAATTGAATCCGGCAGAGTCTGGACGTTGGATCGCGAAAAAGCCCCCTTTTCTGCAGGCTTTAGGGGGCTATTTATAGGCGTAGGAGGCTGAGATCGTGCCCAAACTTCGGGAGACTTCTTCTGGCACGTGAGGGGGCCCACGCGACCGACCCCACCAAGTTTCGGCTTGATCTGCGATCGATATGAAGTAATTTCGTATCCATCAAGAAATGATCCAATCGAGCTGAAACTTGGCAGGATTGCTCTTTACCTTGTATGCATGCTACTGTGAAAATTTCGTTGCATTTGGACCAGTGGTTCGTGAGATATGATCGATTCAATATGGTATTTTTGTGTGCATTGTCGCGTTCGAATCCATGTTTTGCATCCATCCCTTTGTATCGATCGGAAGCACGTGTGCAAGGGATAACGTGGCACGAGTTTCCTGTATCGATCCACTTCTAGTGGCGCATTGACCGATTCGTATCCATGAATTTCGCCTTGTTTGTATCGAGTACTGTTATCTAGTTTGAATCAATCCTTCGTGTATCTCGTATCAGCTTTCAACGTCTAGTTCGAATTGTTCATTGGTTCGAACTAAGCATCGGTCAACCGATACGAAATTCATGGATACGAAGGCTTGACCATTCCGATCGATACAAAGCCAATGGATATGAACGTATGGCCACTACGATGGATACGAACCCGATGGATTCGAACTATGCAAGACCCGATGGATACGAACATGATGGATACGAATAGAGCAAGGCGATGCTATCGTGATGGATTCGAATCTGATCGATTCGAAGATGATCGATTCGAAGTTGCTCGTTCCCGGTGGATTCGAACAAACCAATATGATGACCCCTTGATGGATTCGAATGACATACTTTTTCTAATTTGAATCGATCATATCTCGTTCGTACGAACTCCGATTAACCTGAAATTTGGAATGTTGGCTTTCACGGCTTTGCTCGTCATGTCTTGTCAATTGCAGCCCGATCCAGACTCGGACAAAATTCACCGATATCCATGGTTATCCTGCAATGCATAGTTGACATTCATGGCTAGTTATTATTGATTTTCAGTCAGTTTTGGGTATCTCAGCTTTGCTAAAAGTTGGGATAACAATTGCTATGCGTTACCACTAACCCGGATGAGTAATTGGTATATCTACCCTGTCATTGCCTAGTTGTGCCGTGTCACCTACCATATCGAGCTTTACTACGAGTTTGGTTTTATGCCGTAGCATATGGAGTATTTAGGGTAGCTCCCGATCTGGGGGTACGCTGATACTGGATAGACTACTGGGACTATTATGTATTAAGGTGGAAAATGTAAAGCCTTAACGCTATTTAAAAGTAAGTTTATTTTACTATTAGACATTATTATAATAGCGTATATTAATACATAGTAGATAGTTTAACGGATCCTTAGAGGATCGTTATCCCAAACATCCTTTGAGTTACTTGTATTTCAGTTGATATTTCACTTGAGTTGGATTTATTAATATAAGAATGTTAATCCTGACTCGAGTGTTTTGTGTTTTGCTTTACGCTCGGGTCAGACTGATTGTACCAATATTCGAGACTCACCTTTGGAGTTGGAGCTTCGCTTAGAGATCCATCTATCGATGCTGCTTTCGGTTTCAGTTGATTCCAGTGATGTATTCAGATTTTATATTTGACTATTGTATTGAGACATCTATGTATTCGAGACCTCTGTTGCATCTTATTTAACTCTGGTTTGTATATATATAGTAGCTTCATGAACTACTATTCTTTTATTTTCGCTGATTATTGTTTATTACTCTGTGTCTGTGATTTTGTGATTAATTTATTTACCGTATATGCTGAGTTTTGCCAAATATAAAATAACAATATGATATTTTGAGCAATTCAATTCCGACATGTATGGATGCAAATAGTTGAAAATTTCAGGTCGTTACACGTTCGAATAGCCCAGCATGGAAAAAAAATCACAAATTTAACTAATTTCCACTGATACCACAATAATAATAAAAGACATTTTGAACCTAGAGATGTGCTAAGTTCTCCTCCAAATAAAAAAAAATTCTATGGGCATATTCTAAAATATCCTTCCATGCAGTTGCACTATGTGATGCCTTTACGGCACCATGCAGTGACCTGTATGGTAACCTGAATGCACCACGTAGATGCACTGCGTGATGGACAAAAAATTTAATAAAAAAATAAAACTTAAATTTAAACAAATAATCAAAAATACTTCAATTTTTTCTGAAAACAGAGGGACAACCCAGCGGTTTTTGAACGTTCGAATAGCCCAGCATGGAATTTTTTTTTACAGATTTGACTAATTTCCACTAAGACCATATACGTGCACACTACAAACAAAAAAGGTTGTCTGCAAAAAAATTTAAAACATAGATTAACTATGAAAAAGGGTTCAAAATAACACTTGTCTACTTCTAACCAAGTATGGAAGCTTGATCAGCGGAAGGTTTTTCTGTACCTTCAGAAATTTAATGATGTTTTCAAAAAAATAAAAAATAAAAATAAAAAATATATATAAAACATTGTCTACTTACTGATCCATATATCCGAATTCAATTACCGAGTCAAATTAACATATAACCAGAAAATGTATCACAAACATACAGATTTATACAACTAAAACCCAACATGAAAAACAAAGATAAGGAATTAGATGGACATAAACATAGCAATGATAACATCATGATGCAGACCTCTATTAGGACTCGAGGTTCTGCGAACTTAAACGTCTTCTTCATCGTCCTCTCCAACTCCATTTGGGACTACTTCACCGTTTTTAACGTTATGGGCCTCGAAACGGGCCTTGTGTTTTTTCCCAGCTAAATGAAACTGCAGTGATGCTTCAGTATCGCATTTCACTTGACACAACTTACACCACCATCCGGTCTTATTACTGTATTGATGCTTCCCTCCCTTTTTATGTGCCTTATCATCTGCACAGTTCTCTTCTAGTGAAAAATCTGCATTTGAATTGATAGAATGTGTTGCTTTCGTCTTCCTGAGTTGAGCTTCTTTTGTTCTGTGTTTTCTGCCTTTAATATGACGGTTAAAGTCCTTTACGCTCGTGGCTGTCACACTGCACAGGGAGCAATGCCGCCCTTCTTTTGCAGGATAAGGGAGGCTGCAGCCGCTTGCTTTTCTTTTTCTTTTCTTCCCAGTTAACTTGCTAGCAGGAAACGTCATCTGCATCATATTGAGTACATACAGTTTTATGTTAACAAAATAAAATGATTGTGTTCCAATGTTATGAACTTATCCAAAGATGTTACCAAATACACTTGATATTCTTAGCAAAAAAAGTGTCATAGGTCCCTGTTTTTGATATTGTTATAAGAAAAGTCCTTGTAGATATGAATATGTAAATTTAGTCCCTGTTTTTTTTGAAAAATAGAAAAGGCAAGGTGTTTTGCATTTTTCTGATAGAAAATGCAAGCTAACTTGCAACTTTTTGACTATGAATTTATTTATTTTTTTGAAAATTTTGAATTTTTTTTGGAAATTTTTAAAATTTTCGAAAATTTTAAAATGTTTGAAAAGCGCAAGTTAACTTGCATTTTTTATCAGGAAAGCGCAAGCTAGTTTGCGTTTTTTGATTTTGAATTTTTGTTTGAAAATTTTGAAATTTTCAAAAAAACATTAAAATTTTGAAAAGTGGTAGTTAACTTGCACTTTCTATAAGAAAAGCGCAAGATAGTTTGCACTTTCTGATTTTGAAAAACAGGGATTTAATTTACATACCCATTATCATAAGGACTTTTCTTACAACAACATCAAAAATAGGGACCGTCAGTATAAAGCCCCTACCGTTAATGCCTGGTTTTAGCACATAATGAGATCTATATACCAAAAACAGTGTTCGAATCTCCACCATGAGACTACAATTGTGTTATAGTAGGAAATGATAAAACATCACCAAATCCTACAATTAATATCTCATATGCATATTAATCATGAGTATAAATAGGTTTGTACACTCGAGTCACTCGACTACTACATTCATTCTTTTTGACATCCTTATGGTAGTAATATAATCGTTCTACTTTGGACATTAATATACTTAAGTTCCGATGAATGAATACTAACATACTAAACAATGGTAATGATAGTTCACAGTTTTATGTTAACAAAAGAAATGATTGTGTTCCAATGTTATGAACTTATCCAAAGATGTTACCAAATACACATGATACTCTTAATGCCTGGTTTTAGCACATAATGAGATCTATGTACCAAATACAGTGTTCAAATCTCCACCATGAGACTATAATTGTGTTATAGTAGGAAATGATAAACATCACCAAATCCTACAATTAATATCTCATATGCATATTAATCATGAGTATAAATAGGTTTGTACGCTCGACTACTACATTCATTCTTTTTGACATCCTTATGGTAGTAATATAATCGTTCTACTTTGGACATTAATATACTTAAGTTCACATGAATGAATACTAACATACTAAAACAATGGTAATAATAGTTCACAGTTTTAAATTTCTAACCATTATACTAACATGCAAATTGTGTACTCACATCCAAAGATTCTCTGGGCATTTGTCTGCTAGAATGAGTTGTGGACTCCAAATTATCAAATTCTACAACCTTTAACTCATCAGATCCTCCAGTCACTCCATTATCATCATCATACTTAATAGATCGATTATTAAATGGTGACCCCTCAAATCCTACAATTGTGTTATAGTAGGAAATGATAAACATCACCAAATCCTACAATTAATATCTCATATGCATATTAATCATGAGTATAAATAGGTTTGTACGCTCGACTACTACATTCATTCTTTTTGACATCCTTATGGTAGGAATATAATCGTTCTACTTTGGACATTAATATACTTAAGTTCCCATGAATGAATACTAACATACTAAACAATGGTAATAATAGTTCACAGTTTTAAATTTCTAACCATTATACTAACATGCAAATTGTGTACTCACATCCAAAGATTCTCCGGGCACTTCTCTGCTAGAATGAGTTGTAGACTCCGAATTACCAAATTCTACAAGCCTTAACTCATCAGATCCTCCAGTCACTCCATCATCATCATTAATAGATCGATTATTAAATGGCGACCCCTCAGATCCATGCTCCAATCTCCAATCAAATCCATAATCATCACCTTCTTTTATGTTGTTCATTGGGAAGTGATTCAAATACTCCATTTCTCTCAAAATCTCCTCCTCTAACATCCTTTTTCGAGCAATCTCCTTTGCAAACATCTCCTCCTCCAACAGTCTTCTTCGTGCAACCTCTCTTGCAAGCATCTCCTCCTCTATCATTCTCTTTTGTGCCATCTCGTTTGCAAGCCTCTCCTCTATCCTCCTTTCTTCCCTTATCTTCTCCAACAAATACTCCCTTGGAATGTTTGTTGGACCGTTACTCAAGCTTCCATTATCAATTCCAACTACATATTGAAAATAAGACCATAAGCCTATAAGTGAGAATACAGAACAAACTGATTATGGGATAATCTTTACATAATCAGTTATTCATCGTATTTATATTAAACTCAAACACACATTGTGAAACCGTTAGTCAAAAACGGAAATATTTCGCAGGGATCAAGCTAATACGGTTGAAAGTATTCTCGCTAATATTGATTTGTAGAATAAATGATACTGATTAAAGTGAACGAGGTTTGAAATGCCAACGATGGTCTGAAATTGATTAAACGATCTAACCCTCCCTCAGAATGAAGTGTTAACTTATTTATACAGCACGCAACTGCATAAGCGTGGGAAAGAGAGCAACGTTTCAAAAAAAAAAATTACTGCCAATAAGATCTAAGGGCATTCTAAAAAATAGACGATCCATACCTTCGAATCTTCGCCGGGTAAAGCAAGGAATGGAAGCAGATGAAGAATAATATTGGTTCATCGATGAAGAAAAAGCTCTCTCTCTTTGTTCACCAGCACGATACCTGAACTCCATTTTGGATGATTCTGAAATTTCAAAACCAGTAAGAAATAGTAAGAAAATGAGAGGGAGAAGACCCAGTAAAAACTTAGAGCATAGACATAGGTAGAGTCTGGCTTTTAAGAAATAGTAAGAAACGTTCAATCGATTTCAAAAGAACGGAATAAAAGGACTGTTAGGCACAGTTGTCAAGCCTGTTTTCTCCGTTGGAAACGACTTGTTTAAATTACCATAGAAGATGCCCAAGGAAACAGCCAAACAAAGATGTTTCGGTAATTTCACAAAAAAAGCAATAGAATTAAGGACTAGGGCTGTTACGGTTGAACCGTTCAACCGCACCAACAGTTCATGCGGTTACCATCTACAACGGTAACGGATACGGTAACGGTTGAAGAATTTGAAAACCGCGGTTAACCATACCAACCGTACATGATTTTTTTTGTGTAATATTTAACATTAAAGTATAAAAATTAGCAATTTAAGTTAAAAGAATAGCTTGAAAATTAATAATATGTGTCCAAATGAATAATAACATGTGCATTCATACTGGTCATTTTATAAACAAATAATTTTTTTTACAAAATCCAGTTAAAGCTATATTAATTTATCACCAATAATGCATATAATTGAAAATATATGTACGACATGCTTCAATATCTAAAATACGACGGTTAACCATCATAAACGGTTGCGGTAACGGTTATAAGAATTTATAACCATCAACAACGGTTACGGTTATGGTTGGTAGTAATAATGACGGTTACCGTAACCGTAACACCCCTATTAAGGACAACAAACCATTTTAGAAATCATAGCGGTAAACGATCGGATACGGATTCGAATAGCGTCATATCTGTATCCGTATCAGAAATTTTTTACATATCGAATATCCGTATAGATGAATGCGGACGAATACCTATATTTATCGAAGATTGTTCGACTAGTTCACAATAAATAAATAAAATAAGTTGATTTGTTATAAATTCATTTTGGTACTAAAAATATAAAAACCAATAAATATGGTAAGGAATATAATTTCAAGCAAACAAGTATTGACTTTTAAACATGTAGTAAACTCTTTTATCAAGATAAAATAGTAAATTACAATTATTTTATGTACTAAATACACAAAAAAGTAATTATAATCTTAATAAAAACCGGACGGGTGATTATAGAATGTGTATATGGCTATATCCGCATTCATATTCATTTCTCGGATGTCGAATAGTTTTTTATATTTCGGATACGGATACGGATACGAACGGATTTTGGATTTTTCGGGTACTTATTGATTTACCTAAGAAATTAGAGAGAAGGACGCGATCAATTTTTAGATCGCTTTCCTTTCTACCAAACAACATCCATATTTCTTTGTCATTTCATCTTGTTTGCCGCTCACACACGTTGCTCCACAACCACACAAGTCGCCGCCACCACTTGTCCTCGCCCACAACCACCCATTAAACCATAAAATCCTTATATTCATTCAAATTTGACCACGTCAAATCATCTCATCTTCCATCTGATCATATGCGTTCGCCGCCTTATAATGTAAGTTAACAGAGTATACTTACAAACATACATACATGTGTGAATGTGTGAGGAGGGTTGCAGTACCGCTATTGCCACCTGATTTCCATCATACAATCCGACAAGAGAGAGAAAGACTTGATATTTAATTTGATTATGTGGTGAAAATCAGGGGGCAACAATGATGCTGCACTGTTTAAGGTACTATTTGACGCAGCGACGGAATACAAAAACAGATAGATCGATGAACGTAGCAATTGGTGAATTGATGAATACTGAAATGCCCAATTCGTTGATCCGAAGATACCGAATTCAAGCTATCTCTGACACGTTGATCGCGCACGATACCGTGAGGAGAGATCTACAATTCTTCGAGCGTTGATCAAGCGCACTTGATACCGCGAATTGGCTTCACAATCGTTGAATCGAGCGCATTCGATTGACCGAAGGTGTAGATATGAGATTCACTCGACTACCAATTGGATGAAAGCACAAAGCTAACAAAAGAATTTTATTTTCAAAATCAACAACCATTACAAATGATATAACTCGCCTATTTATAGGCATACAACACAACACTTACAACACAACTCAAAGGTCTTGAATGACCTAACACTTAGAATATTTACAATCACTTAACCAAATACGACTTAAGGAAATTACAATACTTCAGTATACGACTTATCAAAAATCGTTTCACGACTTATCAAAATGTCTCGCGACTTATCAAATGATCCTGCGACTTATCAAAATGCTCCTGCGACTTATCAAATGTCTCGCGACTTAATTTCCTGGCGGCATTGCTTGATTGAAGTCTTAGGTTGTTCGCGAGTTAATGAAGTATGGCAGCGACATAACAGAGGATCTTCGCGACTTAGGGTTAGATCGTAGAAGCTAGGTCGTGGAGTCTGGAAGGTCGTGGAAGTTGTTAGGTCGGAAATTGGTAGGTCGTGGGGTTTGGTAGGAGTTTAGGTCGCGTGATGGAAACGAGGTGGAATTTAGGTCGCGGCAGTTGGGTCGCAGCAGAGTTAGGTCGGTTATTGGGTTAGGTCGTGGCGAAGTTAGGTCGGAGCACTTAGGTCGTAGGTCGCGATGAGGTGTTAAGTCGTGGGCCTGGGATTGTGGTGGAGTTAGGTCGTGACTGTGGTTAACTAGTAGATCATTGGGTCGCGGAACTGTTAGGTCATGGGCCTGGGATTGTGGTGGAGTTAGGTCGCTGGATGGGGTTAGGTCGTGGGGAAGGCTAGGTCGTAGGTCGCGGTGGTTGGTAGGTCGTGAAGGTGGGTCGCTCGTTCTTGAATCCAGGTATGCCACTGCATCACTATTGAACCCTCCTCATATATATATATGTATATGTATATATATATATATGTTTATGTATATATGTATATACATAAATGTATATATATATGTATATATATATATATTTATGTATATATACGTATATACGTAAATAATATTTTAGCTACTTTAAAGACATGGATTGCCATATTGATATTCTTATGAGTTTTTAACAAGATATATCTAGGGCTACGAACTCACAATGTTAAATTCTTCAAAGGATTCTTCTTTTGTCGATACTTTGATAAGGTAGCAAACATCTTCATGTCAATATATTGCTAGTCTGTACTCCAATAATATAGTAGGCATTCTCCTCTTCAATATATAGCTCTGTTGATATGGTCTCTTCCAATTTTTTCTACTATAGATGGTGTATGAAGTCCTCGTCATCAAAATCCATAAACCTTGCTCTGACACTCTCCCTTTTTTGACGATGACAATTTATTATATGCGTTTATGCAAACATAGGTAATGTGTAAATATTTAACATGAAATAAACCCCAAATCTATACTCACCCTAAATGTACGCGCGCGCGTGCGCACACACACACACAGATATATATATATATATGTGTGTGTGTGTGTGTGTGTGTCTATATGTATATTTCTCCACCTTTGTCATCATAGAAAGAAGAAAAATAGACCACAATACTTAGAAAGCATATCATAGAATGCAGAACACAATCATAGAATAAATAAAATAAAAACAATGTCACCAAGTGTCACAATATGCATAAACACAACATAATGTCATAATGTGAAGAAACATAGTAGAATGTCATAATAGAAAATACACAGACAGGGTACTAACCAAATGTCTAATACGGATGATAAACAAATAACAAGCATACCAGTTCTAGAGAAATCAACAATCGAAGCTCTCAACAATCAATAAGGGGTCCATATCCGGAAGATGTAGTAGGATTCGACTATGTAAAAGTAGTATGATGCTGGCCTGGTGCTGGAGGATGAGTGGAAGATCCAAACTCATGGCGGAGTCTAGCCGGTGGCCTGGGTCCATGTCCATGTGCATTAGCTCCCATCTTAGTAGGTCCAGTAGGACAATGAAATAATGGCCTGGGCGCGTCACTGCCCCTTAGCTCCTGCTTGAAGGTCATGTACTAATTGCTGTGAGAATAACATCTCAACTGAAATAAGTGGAGGTTGCAATGCGCTACCCTCACCACCCGTACCAACAGCGCTTTCTCAAGTGCGTACAAAGCCACATAGTCTTACCAGCACAGATCTAATGAATCCAAGTTCCTTATTTTGTTCATTCTACTCCTTTATAACCGACTGAATAAGCTGCTCTTGTCTCTCCAGCATGGACATAATCTGATCTTCTCTAGAGGGAGAGGGAGGTTATGGAGAAGCTGGATGCAGTGAAGAGGATGAAATATGAGGTTGTAATGGCTGATACACTAGAGTCTCAACATGAATCTCATCCAGTTGTTGTCGGGGTCTTCATGACTTTAAGGACTTTGGTGTCAAATATAGAACCATAATGATGTTGGATATATGTCTCATCTTATAATGGAACAAGGAAATGCTGTAGAATAGTAGGGATAAGATTCATATAAGGGTTATATCTTCTTCTCTGTAGCGACCCAACTTTCCACTACCGGAAAGTCGCATCACTATGAAGAAAGAAAAGGGTGAGAAATAGAAAAGATAGAGAAGAAAGAAGAAAATACACCAGAATCTCAACAGCGGAACGAATGAAATATAATATATCACATAAGAGATTACATAATATCATATATATCAAAGTTACACAGATAATACAACACATACTAGACAGTTATAAACACCTGTCTAGTTAATACAACTCGATACATCTCAATACAATACAAAGATACAACACAGCGGAAATACAGATAAACACTAACACAGCGGAATCACTATATATCTATACGCTGAAGCCTCCTGCTCCATTGCTCCTCCAGAATACGTCAAAGCTAACCTGAATCCCTTGGCTACCCGTAAAAATTTGGGTACCCGAGAGTTTAGGAAAACAGAAAATAAACTCCGGGTCAGACATGGGTCTGGTATGAGTAACAGGTTAAAGTTGTTTAACTTTGAAAAACCTTTGAAAACAAAAGGTATCACGTAAGACATCCCACACATAAACATGGAAATGTTTTTACCTTACGCTAACCAAACATTTGATAGGAAATCCAGTTATATTATAATAGGTCTAGGGTTTTCAAGTAAAATACAGAAATAGCTGAAATGCTTACATCTCACATTTCAACATAGTTGGGCACAATCAAAACGTACGGTGCTTATTGGAGATTGGATTCCATACAATGGCAGGGCTACTGGGGTACCGCCCGTCACAGTACGTGGCTAGATCACCGTACCGAGAACCCACCCTAAGTTCCCTGCAACACAAGGCCGGAACCATCCCTTACTGGACAGTTCCAAACAAGACAACCCCGGCGGTTGTAGCTACTAAACCGCCCACACAGCCGAATAAAAAGGGACTCTAGACAGGGGTATATCTCGCTCTCAAGTGGGTGCTACCCACGAAGCCTTGCTGCACCTCCCCTGTTTTAGCCATTCCCGGTTGATGAGGCTTGAGGTTACGATTACCTTTAGAGAACACATCTCTTAGAATGCTCATCGCCCGCCTGACGATGTTCTGAAAGCATTCAATCCATACAAGTTCGTTCCGGGTTCGAACGAAACCGAAGGCATTATCTCGTTACACTCATATTGGAATCACCCTAAGAGTTAACGACAATAACCCTTGCACTCTGAATCTTTATCTTCACTTGAGATTCACGTCCTATCATTAATTTGGATCGATGTGGTATTCGGGTCTCCAGACCTAGAATCCCGGTATACGGAAACCCGATCCCGGTCTCATCGAAATCCAAAACGTGTCTTTTAAGGCCAAGTTGTTTAAAGTTAAAACAATTCAATTTATTATCTATATCAACACAGATAGATAATTCATAATATAACAATGGATAATAACATCATCATCATAAACAGATAATCCATATTATCTAATCAACAAATAATCAATATCATCATACTTAACCAAGCATCCATAACTCAATAGATATATATCTGAGATCACAATCAATCATGGAAATCAATATCATCCAGCATATATAAACAAAGATTAATAATCACCTCATTTTATAATTAATTTAAAATGAATTAAACTAATTACAAATCTTTAATTAATTTAAAGTAAATTAAATTAACTTCTACATCATTATTAACTTGCTTATATTACTATTAATTAATGATCAATCAATTAATTAATCATCATCCAATTATTCATTTTAATGAATCATCCTTGATTAATTATCTTTAGTTATATTTAAAGTAAATTATTCTTTAATTATTTTTACAAATTAATTATCTTTAACCAAATATAGGAATTAACCTTTACATTACTTCATTTATTAATTAACTAAAATTAATTACATTACTTAATTAATTTCATTAATAAATCTATTCATTTATTAATTATTTCCAAATAAAACCATACTCAATTTCCAGCATTAATTATAATAATCAATGATCTTTAATTACATTTACTACTCAATTTAATTAAATTACATCAAGTAATTAACTTTTAATTAGTTATTTTATTTCTTAATTTTTATTAGGAAAACTAATTTCCAAATCACATATATTAATCACCTTGATTAATAACATACAGTAATTAATTATCCTAAATTAATTACTCCAAATAAACAGATTTAATTAATCCCTTGATTAATTTCAAGTAATTATATCCAAATTACTTTTATTAACAAATCATTATCCAATTAATTTCATCCTGTAATTATTCATCAGTTACTTTCCTGAGTAATTATATCTCCCAATTATCAATTGATTAATCCAAATTAATTAAACTAAATTAATTAACTCAGATAAATCAAATTACCCAATTAACTAAAGTGAGTAATTAATTTCTTACTTAATTCCCATTAAGTAATTGCACTTAACATTTACAAATGTTGATTATCAAATTAATTAATCTAATTAACTATTTAAAAATCAATTATATTAATTAATCATAAAATAATCTAGTTAATGACATTCATTATTATTTATTAATTGCTTTATCTTAAATAATAACTTACAATTCCCTCATTTTTAATTATAAGTTCAATTTACCATTCATTTATTAATTAAAGTCTAATCTGTAATTCTTAATTACATATTAATTACTTAACTCCTTATTTACTTTAATTAATACATTTCAACTTAATTACTAAATTAATCAATACAATTTATCGATTATCATTCTAATTATTTTAATAGTCAAAGAATTAAACCTTAATCTTTATTACTTAAAGAAAACTCATTTTCCCTTTATTTATTTAAGTTTCACTTCCATATGTTTAAAACATATATGCCATTTTCCTTTTGAACTTTCATTTAAAATTCCAAGTTTAAACGATCACCAATTTACTTTAAATCACTTTATAATCTAACTTTTAAAAACTTTAAATTACAAATTAAACAATACTTTGCTATGGAGGAATTCTAAGTCAAATCCCTTAAATTCAAAACATTTAAACTTATTTAAATTTATAACTTCCTTTCATTTCAAAAAAAAACTGGAATTAACATTTATTTATCCTCAGTTAAACTTTGATTTAAACTTTAAAACTCAACATTTTAAAACTGAAAACAAGTTACAGGTTAAAAACTGGAAATCAAACATACCCGAGTTCTCAAATTTTACTTCGAGTAAAATATAAATTTACTCGAGCCAAACAAGCACTAACTCGAGTAAATCTCGAGTCTTTCCCCCAACCTAAATTCGACACCACCATAAACAGTCTCACTAGAAACACCCCATCGTGCACGTGCACGCCTCCGATCATCACTTCCGGTCGACCACGACCATCTCCACAAATCTGCTACCACTTCCACATCCAAACCCAACCCTCCGATCAACAACTCTAGCTTGCGATCGAAAACGAGTTGCTCGATCAAGCCTGGAACGAAAACCAGAAAACTTCCCATCCCTGGAAACTCCGCCGCTCTCGCTGCCTCGTCCACTGGAAACCCTGAAATTCTAGCCACGCCTTCGCCTCTGTCCCCTCTACCAAAACCCAAAAGCCAGAGACACTCAATCGCCTAATGGCCTCGTACGAACGAAACTTTACAACACACTAAAAACTAGGTTACCAGATTTCAAACGCTTCCCGCCGCCACCATGTTCATCTGCCGGCCATCACAACAATTTTCCGTGAATCCCTGGTCGCTCCTCTACCTCTCGACCAAAACACGACATCTCCGGTCGACCACATCGTCCACGGCAACTCAAAATGCTCGAAACAGTCAAAACATAACTGCTCTTCATCCCTAGCTTTAAAAATCGTAAAACTTGTTTTAAAAATCTTGATTTTGTATGATGTTTCACTCTATACTCCTGAATCCCTTAAACAAGAAATTTATTTTTGAACATTTTTAAAGTTGAATGCTGTTTTCTTGATTTCCAGAGGCCATATAGTTTGTTTCGACTTAAATAAAATTTTAATACTTAGATTATGGTTAAACAAACAACTATTGTTTATATCTTACATCCAAATAATTGCTAGATCAAGAGAAAAGGATTTATTTACATATCTACTTAAAAACATACACAGATAACAGGGTATCATATGAACAGATACATACAGACTTGCACAAATATATCTAAACAAGATACAGAGAAAAGCATGCCATTAACTTAAGTTATTCATTTTAAAAAAAATGTTACTCACCAGGCTTGATAAAAGAACAGAGCACTGTGTTGAAATCTGTTTTGAACTGGAAAAATGTCTTCATTTATATCTTCTGCCAATAATCTTGTTGTAGTTGTAGTTGCTTGATCGTTGATGTTTAAATGAAATCTTGTTTAAGTTTTAATGGAGTTTTCATTTTAGTTTTGCTTAGCTCGAACTGAAAATGGAAAGTGACAAGAGAAAGTTGCTTTCAGGCTATGTATAAAACAGGATTACAGGGTTTATATTTTCTTATGCAAAACAGTGTACCAGTTTGTACAATTTCCGGAGATTTTTTTATACTTTGGTGGCCGAGATTGTATACTTTTGTACAGGAAAAGATATTTGCTTTTCTCTCATTAAATGCCCAAGTCCTTTATGCATGCTATTTACCTTACCAGCCTACATTTTATACTTATCTATATTTTTTCCTTGCCTGAGTCTTACTCTACAAGCTACAAGTAAAAATACATTTTACTTTGCCTTTGATTCTTTTTCTTACACATTTTCTTCTTACCAGCCTACACTTTATTTGATTTTGTTGTACTCGAGACTGCCTGGTTATCAAATTCGAGCCATTTGTTTTCATGCTTATGCAAGCTTTCTTTCTAGTTTATTTAACTATGCAGATTTTATTTAGAGGCTGGCCAATCTTCTTATGTATTATACAAACATATGTTACTGGTTGAATGCAAATGAATGTTGTTTAGATATGTTGTTCTAACATATTATTTAAATATTAAGTGTATGAGTTTTACAACTTTACAAACAATAAAATTTAACTTATGTATATTTTATATTTCCTTGTTTGATATATTTACTTTGTTACTTGTTTTATATTGTGATCTTGTTATTTTACTTTAGTCAAGTTGCTTGAAAAATATAGGTGAAGTCCTATATTTACTTTCATCTATTAATTTTATATGTTTATTTCAATTGCTAACTTATCACTTAAATCTTGTATTCCTATATCAACATTCTTATTTATTAATATTATTTAAAAAATAAATAACACATTTAACAATTTGAAATGATTTATAAAAGAAACCATTCCTTACTATAAACTACTTATTTTATAACATATACTAAAGTATCATTTGACCAAAATTGAATTTAAAACTTATATACATTTTTAAACTATATTTTTAACAAGCTATACTTTTAAAAGAAAATAGAACAAATCTCTTTGTTAATTAAATTTAAATTTAAACTAAAGCTAGATCAAGTTTTAAAACTATTTAAACATTTATCCTAAGTATTTAAACCCATATTTTATTTATTAGATAGTTTTTGAAAGGATTATTATAAAATAAATCAAAATTCCCAAATCACTAAAAGAAATTTGAAAACATAATTAATTAGTTAAATTTAAAACAAAGTTTTCCTATCTACAATATATACCAATATATATTCATTATAAATAGAAAATAATTCATTAGTTTTAAAAGGTAAAATTCACCAATACGATATTTATTAAAAGAAAAGTATTTAAGTCTTATAAATCAAAGATATATCAAACAATTTAAATATTTAATATAAATTATTAAATTGTTATTGCTCGAAATTCCGAGTCGTCACATTCCTCCCACCTTAAAAGAATTTCGTCCCCGAAATTTAAAACAAATGTAATTTAATAATCTATTTAGAATTTTAATTTTTAAAACACAAGCATTTATCAACTATATACTAACAACCATATCAACCAACTCATCCAAACAAACAAATCTAACTATCCAGACAAAATTCTGGATAGAGTTCTCTCGAGTTTCCCGAGTATAAATACCGAGATACTCGCCCTACAGAATCCAAACAATCAATACAACTAAACTACAGAACTCCTACTCATCTAGATCTACACAACTAGAGTGGATATCAGACTACAGACGAGTCTGACTCGCAACCAAAACTCCCTGAACTGCTGGTTCCAAAACCAGAGATAGAATCTTACACGTACTCCCTCAGAGATACGTGAAATACAACGAATCCCAGCTATCCAAACTGGCAATCCAAATCTGAAGACCAAACACCTACCCTCTCCAGAACACAGAGAAAATCCAGAACACCCCGGAGCTAAGTTCCCAGACTTACCCAATTATAGAGCTCCTTGAATCAGAGAAAATTCATCCAAAATCAAATCTCCAACTCTGAAATCCAAATTCCTCCGTCTCTTATCCACCAAACTCTTCGGACGATCCAGAGCTGCCTCCATCCCTACTGATCAGCTAAATCTCCGCAGATGCCTTTCAGAACAAATCTGAATCCAAAACAATACAGTAGAATGATCTTCTCACGAAAAATCAAGAACACAACCTTTACTATCATCCGTAGAAAACAACTTCTCTTCTCCAGAAAAGAAAAGCAGATGCACTCCCAACTGCTTCCGCTGCACAACTCTGATCTGAGTAGATGACAATGCTGATGACGAACACAAACAAACACGGGACAACAAATTCCAAAAATATGGTTCAACAGATTCAAAAATAAAACTCAGAAGTTCCTCCAAAACCTGAGCTGCTTCACTAAAAACTTCCTCCAAAAATAATTCTACTACTAAGCTGAACCATCAGTACCACTGTTGGAATCTAGTCGATACCAAACTCAATCTCCAAATGCTAACAAAACTCTGACTTCCTGAAGTCATCTAGAAAAATATCTGAAACACAAGAGAACGCTCCAACTATCGCAAGTCACTTTTGCGATTAATCCATCCTGATTCCAAAGAAAAACTGTTCTCTCTTTACCAAACAGAACAGCTTACGCTTAACTAGCCCATCCAACGAAAGAAACGAAACCACTCTGCTGCTTCTGATCTCTACTGCTAAGCTAGAAAGCTTCTTGCCAATACACAGAACACTCCGAGCTGCATTGCTGACACCAATGCCAAAGAATTCCCAATCCAAAGCTCTTCGAGAAACTCGGACCTCAAACCAACCAGAAACATCCTGCTGAACACAGCCACAACACCGAAGCAGACTTACTTCCTTAACTTGTTCCAAAGAAACATCTTCGGAGACATCCATAGTCCCTGTGTCTCATCACACAGCTACTACATCTTAAGGGACCTAGATATCATAACTCGCTTCTGTCCAATCGACAGATCCAAACTCTAGCTCATCCAAACTATACACTACAAAAATGTTCTCCAAATCTTAACAGATTTCCTTCAGAGACTTGGTGAAATCCTTTCACCACAAATTCACTCGAGAAGGACTGTAGACCCAATACCGTCTCGGTCGATACATTTCCGACCTCAACAAATTCAACCATGGGTAGTCGTGTTACACACTCCACCACCCTATCTACCTTTATAACTTATATTGGAAAACCTGAACGGGTAACCCAACAAATAGGTAGAATATATAAATATATATATATATATCAAAAATACAAATACGCTCTCTCAAGATAGACACCACTCCAGAGCCTAGGTATTCACTCAACCAAGCGCTCTGATACCAACTGTAGCGACCCAACTTTCCACTACCGGAAAGTCGCATCACTATGAAGAAAGAAAAGGGTGAGAAATAGAAAAGATAGAGAAGAAAGAAGAAAATACACCAGAATCTCAACAGCGGAACGAATGAAATATAATATATCACATAAGAGATTACATAATATCATATATATCAAAGTTACACAGATAATACAACACATACTAGACAGTTATAAACACCTGTCTAGTTAATACAACTCGATACATCTCAATACAATACAAAGATACAACACAGTGGAAATACAGATAAACACTAACACAGCGGAATCACTATATATCTATACGCTGAAGCCTCCTGCTCCATTGCTCCTCCAGAATACGTCAAAGCTAACCTGAATCCCTTGGCTACCCGTAAAAATTTGGGTACCCGAGAGTTTAGGAAAACAGAAAATAAACTCCGGGTCAGACATGGGTCTGGTATGAGTAACAGGTTAAAGTTGTTTAACTTTGAAAAACCTTTGAAAATAAAAGGTATCACGTAAGACATCCCACACATAAACATGGAAATGTTTTTACCTTACGCTAACCAAACATTTGATAGGAAATCCAGTTATATTATAATAGGTCTAGGGTTTTCAAGTAAAATACAGAAATAGCTGAAATGCTTACATCTCACATTTCAACATAGTTGGGCACAATCAAAACGTACGGCGCTTATTGGAGATTGGATTCCATACAATGGCAGGGCTACTGGGGTACCGCCCGTCACAGTACGTGGCCTAGATCACCGTACCGAGAACCCACCCTAAGTTCCCTGCAACACAAGGCCGGAACCATCCCTTACTGGACAGTTCCAAACAAGACAACCCCGACGGTTGTAGCTACTAAACCGCCCACACAGCCGAATAAAAAGGGACTCTAGACAGGGGTATATCTCGCTCTCAAGTAGGTGCTACCCACGAAGCCTTGCTGCACCTCCCCTGTTTTAGCCATTCCCGGTTGATGAGGCTTGAGGTTACGATTACCTTTAGAGAACACATCTCTTAGAATGCTCATCGCCCGCCTGACGATGTTCTGAAAGCATTCAATCCATACAAGTTCGTTCCGGGTTCGAACGAAACCGAAGGCATTATCTCGTTACACTCATATTGGAATCACCCTCAGAGTTAACGACAATAACCCTTGCACTCTGAATCTTTATCTTCACTTGAGATTCACGTCCTATCGTTAATTTGGATCGATGTGGTATTCGGGTCTCCAGACCTAGAATCCCGGTATACGGAAACCCGATCCCGGTCTCATCGAAATCCAAAACGTGTCTTTTAAGGCCAAGTTGTTTAAAGTTAAAACAATTCAATTTATTATCTATATCAACACAGATAGATAATTCATAATATAACAATGGATAATAACATCATCATCATAAACAGATAATCCATATTATCTACTCAACAGATAATCAATATCATCATACTTAACCAAGCATCCATAACTCAATAGATATATATCTGAGATCACAATCAATCATGGAAATCAATATCATCCAGCATATATAAACAAAGATTAATAATCACCTCATTTTATAATTAATTTAAAATGAATTAAACTAATTACAAATCTTTAATTAATTTAAAGTAAATTAAATTAATTTCTACATCATTATTAACTTGCTTATATTACTATTAATTAATGATCAATCAATTAATTAATCATCATCCAATTATTCATTTTAATGAATCATCCTTGATTAATTATCTTTAGTTATATTTAAAGTAAATTATTCTTTAATTATTTTTACAAATTAATTATCTTTAACCAAATATAGGAATTAACCTTTACATTACTTCATTTATTAATTAACTAAAATTAATTACATTACTTAATTAATTTCATTAATAAATCTATTCATTTATTAATTATTTCCAAATAAAACCATACTCAATTTCCAGCATTAATTATAATAATCAATGATCTTTAATTACATTTACTACTCAATTTAATTAAATTACATCAAGTAATTAACTTTTAATTAGTTATTTTATTTCTTAATTTTTATTAAGAAAACTAATTTCCAAATCACATATATTAATCACCTTGATTAATAACATACAGTAATTAATTATCCTAAATTAATTACTCCAAATAAACAGATTTAATTAATCCCTTGATTAATTTCAAGTAATTATATCCAAATTACTTTTATTAACAAATCATTATCCAATTAATTTCATCCTGTAATTATTCATCAGTTACTTTCCTAAGTAATTATATCTCCCAATTATCAATTGATTAATCCAAATTAATTAAACTAAATTAATTAACTCAGATAAATCAAATTACCCAATTAACTAAAGTGAGTAATTAATTTCTTACTTAATTCCCATTAAGTAATTGCACTTAACATTTACAAATGTTGATTATCAAATTAATTAATCTAATTAACTATTTAAAAATCAATTATATTAATTAATCATAAAATAATCTAGTTAATGACATTCATTATTATTTATTAATTGCTTTATCTTAAATAGTAACTTACAATTCCCTCATTTTTAATTATAAGTTCAATTTACCATTCATTTATTAATTAAAGTCTAATTTGTAATTCTTAATTACATATTAATTACTTAACTCCTTATTTACTTTAATTAATACATTTCAACTTAATTACTAAATTAATCAATACAATTTATCGATTATCATTCCAATTATTTTAATATTCAAAGAATTAAACCTTAATCTTTATTACTTAAAGAAAACTCATTTTCCCTTTATTTATTTAAGTTTCACTTCCATATGTTTGAAACATATATGCCATTTTCCTTTTGAACTTTCATTTAAAATTCCAAGTTTAAACGATCACCAATTTACTTTAAATCACTTTATAATCTAACTTTTAAAAACTTTAAATTACAAATTAAACAATACTTTGCTATGGAGGAATTCTAAGTCAAATCCCTTAAATTCAAAACATTTAAACTTATTTAAATTTATAACTTCCTTTCATTTCAAAAAAAAACTGGAATTAACATTTATTTATCCTCAGTTAAACTTTGATTTAAACTTTAAAACCCAACATTTTAAAACTAAAAACAAGTTACAGGTTAAAAACTGGAAATCAAACATACCCGAGTTCTCAAATTTTACTTCGAGTAAAATATAAATTTACTCGAGCCAAACAAGCACTAACTCGAGTAAATCTCGAGTCTTTCCCCCAGCCTAAATTCGACACCACCATAAACAGTCTCACCAGAAACACCCCACCGTGCACGTGCACGCCTCCGATCATCACTTCCGGTCGGCCACGACCATCTCCACAAATCTGCTACCACTTCCACATCCAAACCCAACCCTCCGATCAACAACTCTAGCTTGCGATCGAAAACGAGTTGCTCGATCAAGCCTGGAACGAAAACCAGAAAACTTCCCATCCCTGGAAACTCCGCCGCTCTCGCCGCCTCGTCTACTGGAAACCCTGAAATTCTAGCCACGCCTTCGCCTCTGTCCCCTCTACCAAAACCCAAAAGCCAGAGACACTCGACCGCCTAATGTCCTCGTACGAACGAAACTTTACAACACACTAAAAACTAGGTTACCAGATTTCAAACGCTTCCCGCCGCCACCACGTTCATCTGCCGGCCATCACAACAATTTTCCGTGAATCCCTGGTCGCTCCTCTACCTCTCGACCAAAACACGACATCTCCGGTCGACCACATCGTCCACGGCAACTCAAAATGCTCGAAACAGTCAAAACATAACTGCTCTTCATCCCTAGCTTTAAAAATCGTAAAACTTGTTTTAAAAATCTTGATTTCGTATGATGTTTCACTCTATACTCCTGAATCCCTTAAACAAGAAATTTATTTTTGAACATTTTTAAAGTTGAATGCTATTTTCTTGATTTCCAGAGGCCATATAGTTTGTTTCGACTTAAATAAAATTTTAATACTTAGATTATGGTTAAACAAACAACTATTGTTTATATCTTACATCCAAATAATTGCTAGATCAAGAGAAAAGGATTTATTTAAATATCTACTTAAAAACATACACAGATAACAGGGTATCATATGAACAGATACATACAGACTTGCACAAATATATCTAAACAAGATACAGAGAAAAGCATGCCATTAACTTAAGTTATTCATTTAAAAAAAAAATGTTACTCACCAGGCTTGATAAAATAACAGAGCACTGTGTTGAAATCTGTTTTGAACTGGAAAAATGTCTTCATTTATATCTTCTGCCAATAATCTTGTTGTAGTTGTAGTTGCTTGATCGTTGATGTTTAAATGAAATCTTGTTTAAGTTTAATGGAGTTTTCATTTTAGTTTTGCTTAGCTCGAACTGAAAATGGAAAGTGACAAGAGAAAGTTGCTTTCAGGCTATGTATAAAACAGGATTACAGGGTTTATATTTTCTTATGCAAAACAGTGTACCAGTTTGTACAATTTCCAGAGATTTTTTTATACTTTGGTGGCCGAGATTGTATACTTTTGTACAGGAAAAGATATTTGCTTTTCTCTCATTAAATGCCCAAGTCCTTTATGCATGCTATTTACCTTACCAGCCTACATTTTATACTTATCTATATTTTTTCCTTGCCTGAGTCTTACTCTACAAGCTACAAGTAAAAATACATTTTACTTTGCCTTTGATTCTTTTTCTTACACATTTTCTTCTTACCAGCCTACACTTTATTTGATTTTGTTGTACTCGAGACTGCCTGGTTATCAAATTCGAGCCATTTGTTTTCATGCTTATGCAAGCTTTCTTTCTAGTTTATTTAACTATGCAGATTTTATTTAGAGGCTGGCCAATCTTCTTATGTATTATACAAACATATGTTACTGGTTGAATGCAAATGAATGTTGTTTAGATATGTTGTTCTAACATATTATTTAAATATTAAGTGTATGGGTTTTACAACTTTACAAACAATAAAATTTAACTTATGTATATTTTATATTACCTTGTTTGATATATTTACTTTGTTACTTGTTTTATATTGTGATCTTGTTATTTTTACTTTAGTCAAGTTGCTTTAAAAATATAGGTGAAGTCCTATATTTACTTTCATATATTAATTTTATATGTTTATTTCAATTGCTAACTTATCACTTAAATCTTGTATTCCTATATCAACATTCTTATTTATTAATATTATTTTAAAAATAAATAACACGTTTAACAATTTGAAATGATTTATAAAAGAAACCATTCCTTACTATAAACTACTTATTTTATAACATATACTAAAGTATCATTTGACCAAAATTGAATTTAAAACTTATATACATTTTTAAACTATATTTTTAACAAGCTATACTTTTAAAAGAAAATAGAACAAATCTCTTTGTTAATTAAATTTAAATTTAAACTAAAGCTAGATCAAGTTTTAAAACTATTTAAACATTTATTTTAAGTATTTAAACCCATATTTTATTTATTAGATAGTTTTTGAAAGGATTATTATAAAATAAATCAAAATTCCCAAATCACTAAAAGAAATTTGAAAACATAATTAATTAGTTAAATTTAAAACAAAGTTTTCCTATCTACAATATATATTCATTATAAATAGAAAATAATTCATTAGTTTTAAAAGGTAAAATTCACCAATACGATATTTATTAAAAGAAAAGTATTTATTTAAGTCTTATAAATCAAAGATATATCAAACAATTTAAATATTTAATATAAATTATTAAATTGTTATTGCTCGAAATTCCGGGTCGTCACATTCTCTCTCCAGATCAATTCTCTAACATATTTTCCATAATAGTATGAGCCTAGTTGGCTTAAATGTCTCCAACAATAGCATATGTCACTTTATGGACTAATGGATGGATCTCATCAAAACTACTAGTCTTTGGAATTAAATTATACTAAAGTATATGAATAACGTTTCGAGCTTAGTTATTAAGATTTGATGCAAACCAATTTCCATTTTGTTTTTCCAAAATTCTTTGCATTATATTTCAATCCTCCATAACCAGCTAATCTAAAATAATAAGATCAGAGTAAATATCCAAAATAGCGCCTAAAACTCCTTCATTAAATTCGATATTTACTCTATTTATGCTGTAATAAATTACAATTCCATTATCATCACCTCCTACTTCCATATTAGCATAAAATAGAGCGACAGTTCGAGGATAAATATTTACTTTAAAGTATCCATATAAATAATATTCACTAGTTGAGCTTGAGTATCGAATATCATAAAAGGAAAGAGAGTCTAATTTTACCAACCGACCATCTAGAGGTCATTCCCATTATAGAGTTGAATCTCTTAATTTTTTTTATGGATTATAAATGCTTATTATGATAGAACTTTCTCTTTACATGCTGATTATAAACACTGCTCAAAATTTTGGAGAGATATTATGACTAATGTGCAACTATTCAGAGTTGGAATGAATATCAAGGTAAATACTGGTAGAAAATGTTCTTTCTAGTTGGATAGTTGGTTATTGCCAGTGCCATTTGCTATTGAGTTTGAACTTTTATTTGAAATAACAAGTAATAGAAGAAGTTTAGTTGTGGATATGTATGACAAGCAAGCAATGGGTTTTAAATAGAGGCTACTATTTAGCAGAATTATTGAAAAAAAAAGCTCTTAACCGGTTATTGAGGCCCATTGAATTATTGGAGAATGCTAATTTAAATAGTGAGATGGACGAAGTTGAGTGGCTTTAGTCTAAAAGGAAAAGTTTTAAAGTGAATAGCTATTATAAAATTTTTAACTTTTCTGGTAGAATGTTCTATGGGTTTACTAAAGTGTGGTGCTCAAAAAAAATTCCTATGAAAGTTAAGATACATATGTGGATATTAATACATGGGAAATTGAACACTATGAACATGTTGAGGAATAAAAATATGAACACTACTGAAAAAATGCTTGTTTTGTAGAAGTGGAGAAGTAGGGTATATTCATTTGTTCCATGACTGCGATGTGGGATTTTATATTTGGACTAAATGCTTAGTCCATTTAAACATTGATTTGGAGTGGGGTGATTACATTAGAGACAAGTTTGAGTTTTGGAGTAAATACAATATAATCTCTGGCAAAGAAATGTTGAATAAGTATGTTCTTTTCAACTTTTCATATCGCTGGAGTGGAACAAAGGAAATATTAGGTGCTTCAGGGGTGTTGCTAAAAATTCTAACTCATTATGATTTCAAGTGCTGAAATTTATATATACATGGGTAGGGGTTGACAAATGGAAGCATGTTGGTTTGTTTGAAGATAGCACTGGAGCTAGAGTTGATAGTAGGGGTAGGAGCAGCAACTAATGCTTCAATCGATCTACTTTTGTGACCAGATGTAACGGCCCAAAAATTTTTGACCTCAAAAATCGATACTAATACGTCCACCGTATAGAGTGCCGAGCAATCGAACGCCGGAAATCCCAGACTATTAGGGTAAAGAAAAGAGATAGAAGAAGAAACAGAAAACAACAGCACAAAATCTCACAATCGCAGTGGATCAAAATATAATATCAAATAACAACATTTACATAAAGAAAGCTGTAAATGTCAATTTACAACAATATATCAGAGTACAATCATTCACATATAAACTGGACAGTTGTAACAATTGGTCCCAGAATACTATCAATACAACCTCAAATACAAAGTGGAATATACTCCATACGTCTTTGCCATCCAGCTCGTCTCCTGAACTCCATAACGTCCTAACCTGGAAATCTGTAATACTCGATCTGACCCGAGTATTACATTAAAGTAACACCCGAGTCAGGCTGGAAACCAGCGTGAGTAAACCCATTTAAATAGAAATACTAAGGTTGTAAAGTTTCTTTGAAAACCAGGGTAACTCGTACATCACTACGAGTTCTATCTCACTATAGCCAAACATTTATTGCACAAAACAATATCTAAGTACCGTTACTTAGTTGAAATGGCCATGTTACTTAATCTATTCCATTCCAGCCTATTTGATTCCAAAATCAAATCTATAAAGAATTAAAGTAGTTACTAATCGAAGTGGTTACAGATATTGCTGATATACGACCCCGGTCTCTTCGAATCCAATGCCATTTTTTAAGCCAAGTTGTTTAAGTAAAACAATTTAATTCAAATCGGAATATCACATTCACACAGGAATTTCATCACAGATAAATAACTCATATTTATCACAGTTCAACTAAGGCATTGCACGTCACAGAACATTACAAATTAACAGACTAGACATATTAATCAATCTAAACATTTAATATAATTAATCATCCATAAACAAGGTTAACTAATCACACAATTTATAATTAATTTCATTTACACTAAATAAATTAATTACTTAACCCTTATTAATTGTTATTAATCAATTACAAGCCATTTATTATTATTTTAATTAATTATTGGAATTAACAAATTATCCTTTAATTACTTAAGATCTTAATTAACTAAAGTATAAACCCATTTATCTAAATCATTTACTTAAAGATCATTTAAGTTTTATTTAATAACCTTTGGAATTAATTTAAATTAATGGACACATAAAAAATACTTTAAGCTTAATTAATTTAAGTTAAAATAAATTATTATACAACTTTTAACTAACCCAAATATTAAATCAAAACATTTATCATTTAAAAGAAAATTGGTTAAGAAAAATTGTTTAAAATTTGTTTTATTTTTAATTTTTAAAAACTTCTGTTAATACCCTAGTACTGACCCGAGCCAAACCCAGTGCAAACCCACATTTCTCCCGAGCCTCTCTTTCTCTCTGTTCATTAAAACTTGATAATACACTAAAACAATCACGAGTCCAAACCCGATGCAGCACTTATGCAAACCCAGTACGAAACCCTTCTTCCCCGAGCTTCTCTCTTCCCATACTAGCCACAGCAACACCTGATACCCAAAGATATGCGTGCACGTGCAAAGCTCATCGGCGCATCTCCATCCTTCGTCGCTACCACCAGCATGTCACCGTCGACATGCACGATCGTTCCCACTACCCAGAACCACTCGACGACCATGCAATCGAAATTGAGCTAATCGAACATCACTGGAACGAAAACGCGATCACCAAAACCATCTCGCATCGCCACCTCCGATCATCTGAACACACGTCGCCATGCTTGGAGATGCGCCGGACCTTCCTCTTCCCTTTCCTCCACCTCCGGTCCACCTCGATGCCACCATGACAACAAGATCGCTTAGTAAACAACCCCGACCAAAAACACAGACTAAACCCTAATTCTACCTCGCCGCACCACCCCGGCGGTCCAGAAAATCGCTGGCTATTTTTCCTACCACCCTCGACCCACGAGCTACCTCCAGCATGAACCCCGACCTTCCCAGAACCTCCGATCGCCAGAGATCAACAAAAACCCAATTCTCATTCAACTCGAAAATTCCCATCAACTACAAACTTAAAAATCTTGATTTTATCATTAAAATTCATGGTTTTCAGATTCGAATCTGATTTCATAAGTGAAACTGGAAATTAACTGTAACGAATGCGTTTTTACGTCGCTCAAAAATCGACATTAATACATTCACTGTATCAACTGCCGAACAATCGAATGCTGGAAGACCGAATTGTTATGGAGAAATAGAAGAGGTAGAAGAAGACAGAAGAAAAAGAAAGAAGAAACAACAGAAAACACAGAAACAGAAACAATATAAGAATCTCACATATCGCAGCGGAATAACATATAATAGATAAATGAATAATCTTTTAAATCAAAGAACTATATCATTTTATAATCACATCATCATCAGAGTTTACAACAACAATACAACACTGGATAGTTATATAAACTTGTCCTCATACAGAATACACAGCGGAAAAATAATATCAGATACAAATTGTTAACGCTAAAAAGTGAACGTTAACACCCGGTGTGTGTAATAGAATCGTGAAAGCACCACCCGTTGGTACGGGAACAGAATATAAGCTGAAAATAGCAGAAAAGCAGTAAATGAACAACAGGTTTATAGTGGTTCGGCCCGTAATTGAGCCTACGTCCACTTTATAATCTTTTATTGCTGATTCGGTTACAATTTGATACAATATCCTTCAAAATACAATACAACTTGATCACGAAAGCACTCTTGACTACTAGCTCAATCTTTGATGATGAAACTCGACGAATCCGTGTTGGATGTAAGGAGTTCTTCTCGAAGATTGTTGTAGCGTCTCGAATGCTTGAAGATCTTTGATTGTTGAATGAGTGGAGACTTCGACAGAGTAACGGCGCTTGAAGAAATGAATGGCCCAAAAAAGTCCTTCTCATGTTGGAAGTGGTAGGGTATTTATAGGAGCGGCTCTGAATTCTGGACAGAAAAAGTGCTAAGTCTTAGGTCGCGAACGACCTTAGTTAGGTCGTAGGTCGCGAGCGACCCAAGCTAGGTCGCAGTCTCCTTGCGACTTAGGAAATTAGCTGGTCAAGTTGCACTTGGCTTCCTTCGAACAAGTGGTAGGTCGGTCTCGACTTAAGGTAGGTTTTAAGTCGTAGACTCTTAAGTCGCAGACTCTTAAGTCGCAGACTCTTAAGTCGGCGATGAAATAGAAGCAGTTGTATTAGTTGTTCCTGATCAGGTACTTTCTCCAAGTATTAAGTCGCAGATCCCTTGAGTTGGCTCTGTAGTTAAGCCGGAGACTTCCTTAAGTCGTAGCCTATTAGGTCGCTTAGGTAGCAATACTGCTAGGTCGTAATATCCCCTAAGTCGTTAGGTCGCAGCTTCACCAAGTCGTAGGTTGCGAGCTTCCTTTAGCAATTAGGTCCCTAAGTCGTAGCTTGTTAAGTCGGCAACTCTTCTGAGTCATAGAGCTTCTTAGGTCGCAGAGCCTCTTAGGTCGTAGCCTCCTTAGGTCGCAACTTCCTTAGGTCGTAGCTTCCTTAAGTCGCAACTTCCTTAAGTCGTAGGTCGCTGGGCTACTTCAAGAGTTAGGTTGTGACATTCTTAGGTCGCGTCTTTCTTAGGTCGTGACATTCCTGTAGCTTAGGTTGTAGCTTCACTAAGTCGCAAAATTCCCTAGGTCGTGACTTCGTTAGGTCGCAAACTTCTCTTAGGTTGCAAAGTTTTAGGTCGCTGAAATAAAGGAATTAACATTTGCCCCTCGAGGTATATGACTATGCCATAGGTCGTATACTTCGATTCAACCTTGCTAAGTCGTGGACGACCTAAAACTTCGTGCCTATTCGCCTTCCATTCTCAGCCCATATAAACTGTTAAGTCGCCTTCTTCCTCCTAATCCTTCTGCTCTAATTTCCCGTTGCTATTGACAAATCTTTGAACCCCCAAGAGAGAATTCAACTTGTTTAAACGACGATTCATCCTTTCTAACAAACTACGCAAGTGAGTTTCGATCTCTATCCCACCATAATCGCCGCCCAATCACGAGTTCATGTTTTCTAACCCAAGTTTAATTCCATGCATTTGTGTTTCGTTTTTTGAATGATTGTCACGATCGACATGTTAACATGATTCGTGAATGCACAGTAATGTTTGTAAGGAATCGAAGAACTTGAAATTGATTTACTGGGCGATTCGGTTGGTATGTAGAGATGAATGGGATTCAAGAAGAGGATGAATCGTTTTCTTTATACTAGCAGTATCGGGTTATTGGATCAGTAAGATTGTTTGGAGAAGAAGCCAGCGACCTATCAGATCCGGATGGCTTTAAAAGTTAGGTCGTAAGGTTCTTGGCGACCTAAGCCTTGCGATCCAAAAAACATCTGCAACTAAAACGAAGCTGACCAACCTCTTTTGCGACCTAAGAATTCTCAACCTATACTAAGTCGTATGCGACCTAGGACATAGAGTAAATTGCATTGCCTTGATCCACAGTTACATTATGCGACCTAAATATGCCCCGACCTATGATAGGTCGCTGAACGACCTAGTACTTGAAACAAATTTGTAAAGCCCTGAACGCTTCAAATTGGACAACACGACTTAAAATTGCTCCGACTTATGTTAGGTCATGAACGACCTAGGACTTAGAAATTTAGGCAGAATTTGGCTGATTTTTGAATTTGAATTGTTTTAGACTTCGTTGTACTTCTTTTCAGATTGCCTTAACTTTAATGTTGATAACCTATTTAGAAGCAATATTCACAGAAAAAATGGGACGAATATACTGCCATTGATTGCCCACATCAAATGACAGATTAGTCGACAAAGAATATCAAACTTAAATGAACTTCGCGAATGAAATGCTGTGAACTAACAAATCTAAGTGAAGTATTAAAGCAAAATTGAAACGATCAACTAAAGATGATTTATTTGCATTAACACAACACTGTTCTTGGACTTAAGATATCAAGCCCCGAAACTTTATAATCGACAAGTATCAACTAATTTAGTTTCATTTATACTTGCTTGTTATTGCGTTAGTTTTGCACAACACTTCACTCTTTTTTAGGAAACGTGCACCTTAATATTTGATCGTCCAGTTCCTCGTGTAGAATGGCATCTCAACAGGAAGACTTGGAAATAGCTGGAGAAGCTTTTCCAATTGCTACTCCACTGAACGACCCTCCGGAACGGACTTCTACTACTCTGAGCCACAAGGTCTTCAGACAATTGTGCATCCAGTTCGGCATTGCCGAAGCAGATGCTTTACTTCCTGGGTCAAGCGACACTGCTGACAGGCCGCCTCTTGGCTTTGTTGCTGTGAATCGTCAGATGTGCTTGAGCGGAGCTATTCCGCCCTTTAATGATTGTCTTCGAGAACTTCTCCTTCGGCTATCTATCTCCCCTTTTCAACTGCACCCTAATGGATACTCCATCCTGCTGGGACTGTGTGTGCTTTTCAGGAGAACGTTGGGCCGTTTTCCCAGTTTTGCCGAAATTCGCTTCTTGTGCACATTTGCAAAGAACAAAGATCATCCCTCTATAACACTTGTGAGGAGTGCCAGGAACCGTAAACTAATTCTGGACTTGCCCGAAAGTGCCCATGGGTTCTTGACTCAATTCTTTTATGTCCGCTGTCCTCCGGGATTTTATGCCATCTGGAGAGCCGGAAGTAAGATTGCCTCTTTCCGATTTGTTTTTAAGACTTTCCAGAACTCGAACTGTCAAATGCTTAACTCCATTCTTTCTTTTTGCAGCACTTCCTCCTCCACTTCGAGATACCAGTCACAAGTTAATTTTAGATACTTTGAGTGCCGTTGATGTTGAAGAGAGGAGTGCCAAATCCTTGCTGAAAGATGAATTTTTGCACCAATTTGGTCTTTTACATCCTTTTAGATCGACCCAGATTCATGAAATTTCTAGTTCTGATGCAGAGACGTTAGCTGCTTCGGGCTCTCAAGCAGAGGCATCGAATGCCCCAGTTTCTGCAGAAGAAGTTGCATCAGAAACACCTATCGTAGAGGCTGCTTTGATAAAGTGTTCCGCATCCACTAATGTTGTAGGGTTAGTCAGCAAATTGGCACTTGCCCCAATTATCGAAGAGGAAGAAAATCCTCGAGTTTCTGAAAAATCAACCGATGTGGAAGTTGAGAAGGAGAATTCTACTGAGCATCATAATGATGACACCTTCGATGACTTGAGTGACATAATGATAACTTCTCAAGAGCTTTTCAAGGATAATATTCCAAAGGCAAACTCTCCTGTCATTGAAGCGACTTCCTCTTTGAAACAGACCTCGACGCCTTCTACACCCGTCGTCTCCGTTCCCGCACTAAAGCGTGGTTTGTAGTTTGACGCACGTAGTTCGCACGCCGCACACACTTAGGATTTTTCTGCACTTATAAGCATTTACTCTTTCTTTCTGGAAATTTCTAAACTTTACTTCTTTTCCGTTTTCAGATTCTCCGATGGGGCGCTCCGGCTCATACTATGACTCATTTCAGCGCCATGGAGGTCGTGGATCCTATGACTTTAGGAAATATCTTGGTGACCAGAGAGAGACAGATGAGGAACGGGCCCAAAGGAAGGCTCAAGAAAAATGGGATTATGAGCAGCGGCAGAGAAGAAGAGATGCTGATCGATATGATTATTCTTACAGAACTTACGATTCTCATAAGCGGAAGTCTTATGATGACAAAGGGAAGACTCATATTACTGATGAATCGAGCAAACGGTCTAAGCCAAGTGACGCGTCTGCTATTTCTGAGAAGACTAACGCTCCCATTTCTTCTGACATTCCGGCCGGTTCTCCTCCTCTAAAGGAATCTGATATTCAAACCTCATTAACAGGCCACAATATCAAGTTAAAGACGGCCCTCCAACGCTTCAGAGCCGATTTCCGAATTGGTGTCTAAGAGGAGTCCGTTTTGACTTAGATTTGGTTCCCATTGATAAGCAGGCAATGCTGAGAAATGTCGATGCTGTCAAGCTTGATATTGAAAGAATGTTTGGATGGCAGAAGTTGGTTGATGAACTCCAAAGGGTCAACCATATTAACCTTGAGGCGATGATGACCATGGAGAACGATAAATCAGAATGGGACAAATGGCGTAAGCAGCATGATGCGGAGATGACGAGCATTGCAGACGACAACGCAAAGCTTGCGTCTGAAGTTAAGCAGCTTAAGGAAAATCTCGCTTCTTCTTCTGCATCATATACTCAAAAAGAAGAAGTCTTTCAGAAGCAAGTGCGGGATGCGCATGCTGCACAAAGAGATGTCGAAATGAAGCTTGCTACCGAACATCACATTACTGAAAAATATCGAGTAGAAAACACCGAACTACGGGAAAAGGTCACCTCCCAGAACGTGGAGATTGAGTTACTAAAGCCTCGACTCGCTAAAGCTGAGACACCGCGTGATGAGGCTATTACTGGTAGGGTTGCTGCCATTGCCGAAAAAGAAGCGGCTGAGCAATCACATGAGGCAACGAAAGCAAACATCAGTTCTACCTTATTCGACTTTTATTTACACTGCGTTCTGGGTCGTGGGAGCCTTGCTTTTCTGGGTCCAGATTATGAAATCACTCTGGCTGAAGTGTGGGAAGCCGCACTTGATATGTTTAAAGGTGCCGGCTATGATGAAGCAAAATTTGAGGAAGCAAAATTTGAGGCTCGCTATCTTGATGATGAGGCTCGCGCCGCTCTTGTTAGAGGGAAGGAGCAGCTTGCTAAAGCGCGGGCTGAATCACTGGGAGAAGAGCTTTCAAAAGAGGAAGCTCCTTTAACTGCTCCTGTTCATACTTCCACTTCGGCTGATGCAAACATTATGGATTCCAGCTCTCATCCTTCACATCCAGTTGTGACCACTCCTACAGAAGAAGAGGCAATGAAGGATTTTCAGGCTCGGGAATTTGAGATTGATCTCGCCAAACCGACTTCACCAGGTGACTTTGACGAGATGAATTCAGTGAATTGATTATTCGACTTATTACTTAAGCTTTGATGATCCACTGTTTTCTTTTTCCTCGGAGAATACTGATTTTGATTTCTTTTATTATGCAGCGGACGTGCCGGAAACTGCACCAGTTTCTCCTTCTTCAACTGCCGTTCCTCCTCCTTCTCAAGTTACTCCTCTTCCAGCTTCTCAACCAGGTTCACAGGAAGAACAGATAGCAGCCCTTCAAGGCTTGGACGAACCACCTGCTTCCGAGGAACAGAAAGCAGAAGATCTGGAAGATAGTGAGAAGACCCCGAAGCAGTCTTTTGACTACGACACAAAGCTTTCTACATTTCTTACTCCGAGGAGTGAGTCTTCTTCCAAGAAGAAGGGGAAACGTGTGGTTTCGAAGAAAGGAAAGAAAAGTTCCTCTACTGCTGGAGATGAAGCAGAAGTCGATCCGGTTGAGTCTCTTTCTCCTTCTTCTCCGATATGGCCTTCGAAACTAATTACCAGGCCGGGTAAAGGCTCCAAGGGTGGGAAGAAGGAGAAATGAGTTTGATTTTGACTTTTCTGCTTTTTGCATGTATTGACCGGAGATTGTGCGGATACCGGTCTCCGCTCCTTTTTGTAATCTGCACAATGTAAAAAGTTTCCATAGTATTGAATAAAATAGCTATTTTACTTGTACAAATTCTTGTGTATGTGAGAATGCATCTGTTTCTCTTTTTTGGTGTAGAATAAACGATTCCTTTCACTTGTACAAACTTTTTGTCTGTGTTTGGGAATACATTTATTCCACATCTATTTTTTGTGATATTGTAATGAACTTGTGGCATGTTGCTTTTATTAATACAATTAAATTATATAGTGTTGCCCCCATACCACAAGTGCATTGCAACATTTCTAGCTTCTTTAAGACTGATATTCTTACTTCAGAGAATAACTACTTCACTTTTAAGGGAAGAATTATTCTGCTTTTAATAGAGTATATCTCGTCTTCAGAGAAGTTTTTACTTTCTCTTTCTTCCTGAAGAACACTTCAACTTTTGGGAATGATCACTTTTATTTGTTTAAGAGTGAATTTTCCTGCACAGTGAAATGAGCTTCCGAAGAAGGTTTTGATTTTGTGCCCCAGTAAAGGGTTTATTTTTGGTACTCCAAGCAAGGTGAAGTACGCCTCTGAAGAGGTCTTTTGGTCTCTGAAGAGAAGCGATTTTGGTCTCCGAAGAGAAGCAATTTTGGTCTCCGAAGAGAAGCAATTTTTGGTCTCCGAAGAGAAGTAATTTTGGTCTCCGAAGAGAAGCGATTTTGGTCTCCGAAGAGAAGCAATTTTGGCATTTCAGCTCTGGTGAAGTGGGTCTCCGAAGAGAAGCATTTTGCACTTCTACACGGGTGAAATGTGCCTCCGAAAAGGGCTTTTTAGCATTTCATCACTGGTGAAGTGGGTCTCCGAAGAGAAGCATTTTGCACTTCTACACGGGTGAAATGTGCCTCCGAAAAGGGCTTTTTAGCATTTCATCACTGGTGAAGTGGGTCTCCGAAGAGAAGCATTTTGCACTTCTACACGGGTGAAATGTGCCTCCGAAAAGGGCTTTTGAGCATTTCATCACTGGTGAAGTGGGTCTCCGAAGAGAAGCATTTTGCACTTCTACACGGGTGAAATGTGCCTCCGAAAAGGGCTTTTGCCTCCGAAGAGGTCTTGAAATTGCCTGGAAGTTACTTTCTCATGGTTGAGTGGATCCACGGGGCGGACGCAAGTTGCTTGATTGGATGTTCGTTTGCACAAATGATCGCAATCAATTAACAAGGGCCCTGTTCCTTCAGCTTGGGAAGGTGCCCCTCCGGCGGTTCCACCAATCTTGTTATTGAGAGAAGCACTTTCATTTATTGGCGTGCCTCGTTAGAGGGCTTTGTTGACCTTTGGGAAGGAGCATCGGTTGGTTGGTGTGCCAGGAAGGTTGCTTCTCAAGGGCGAGTAGATCCACGGGACGGACGCAAGCTGCCTGATCGGATGCATCACGATTAGTTAGCAAGGGCCCTGTTCCTTCTACTTGGGAAGGTGTCCCTTCGGTGGTTCTACCGGCCCTTTTATTGAGGAGCAAAATTCCTTTTGGTTGCTTCCGTGCTTGCTTGGCCATGTTCTCCCACCATCTGCCCATTAGCGATCTTTTATTATCATTTCCAAGCGTATCTTCGTTCCTTTTGTAAGTAAATTGCCTTATCCGAAGAAGTGGACTTCACTGTTGAATAACTTCATGGGACAAACGCGAGTTACCTAGCTGGATGTCTGTTTGTATTGACAATCACAACCGGTTAACGAAGGTTTGCCCCAGTGGAGTTGCCAACTTTTTATGTGAATTTCTTCTTGTATAGGATTTGAATATGGAATTTTTTGTTGCTTGGTATTTGCTTTAATAAATGATTTGTAAGGCTCGCTTAGCTTTGCGTGAGCTTTGCTTTAATGACCTGCAATATTAGATCGACATTTTAGCAATACATTTAGAGTATTTACACATCGAAATATAATAGGCATTTTATAATAGAAAACACAAAATGCATAGTTTTTCATTATTCAATCACGCTGATTTCTCAGCGGTTTACAATGTAGAAGTTACACATCCATCATCATTTTTTACAAATTTAAGCAACGCTGTTAAGCAAAAAATGGATGCTAGTGATTGTTGTTTCTGAATCTCCGGACTGATTTTCCATTTGCACTAGATTTGCAGCTTCGGATTTATGTGCCAGAGAAAGTGAAAGATGCCCCAGTTGCAGTTTTGTGGACAATTAGCAGTCGTCCCAACTTCTGCCTGCTGGGTGTGGGCCTCCTGTGACAACATTAATGACAAGCTTTTTTGAATCTTGCACTGCAGTGTTGTTGAGAGAATCGGATTGATGGGTAGGACGTTGTTGATCCCGAGTGGATGAGGTTGGAGCGACTCCGCTTCTCTTAACGTATTGTTGGAGTTTACCCTGATTTCAATTCTCAGTGAAAGCACCAAAATGTTAACGCTAAAAAGTGAACGTTAACACCCGGTGTGTGTAATAGAATCGTGAAAGCACCACCCGTTGGTACGCCTCATCATCCAGCTCGCCACTGAGCTCCACAGCATCTCCTGAATCCAAAATGACCTGATAACCTGACTCTAGACTGCCCGTGTGGAAATTAGTGGGCACCCAGAGTTTAGGAAGGAAACAATAAACTCCAGGCCAGTCATGGTGACTGGTGTGAGAACTAAAACAGTTTATCTTTAAGCAACAACAACAAAGAAAACAAAGCAATTTCGCAATGCTTTTGGAAAATGAAACTACCATAAGACCTCCCACCACACACACAATGCAAACGCAGAATTGGAGGAGATTTCTTCTTATGATAGTCAAACATGCTTACTACGTAAATCATTGGATTATTATTATTATTATTAGTGCATAGTGTAGAAAACATTTCGAAAGTATAATATTAATCTTAGCCAACATACAACCATTATTGTATGCCTACTATAACTACCATCTAAACAGTGGGGCACCACCATAAGTAAATGGCAGGTTCTACAACTAAAACCATACAAGGTTCGGATTGGAAAATGGATTTGCCAACAAATGGTCAGACTAAGGAACTTCCTATGCCACGAAGGAACGCCTCTGGCTGGACGCTCCGAGAGACAACCTGCTCTCTTCCAAACAAGGCCGGTCACTCCCTTCCCGGGTAGTAAACCTGAGATATGCCACACCTGGTCCTTTGGGACCTTTTATCCGAGTGCTCGGTAACCAACATCACACATAATAAATAAAGTGCGCCAACATGAGTAAGTATCTGGGCTCCATACCATGATACTACCCTTTTCCAGAAGGAATGGTCATACCCTAGGGAAGCTACCCCTGAAACCTTGCCGCATCTTTCCTATTTCGACCATTTCCGGGTTGTGAGGCTCTGACGAAGTCTCGTCCACAAAGCTAAGCTATTTCACAAAGCTACGCTTTTTCACAAAGCCATGCTTTGATCACAAATGATCAATAAATGATCATCACACAGCAACACTCAGCATGCCACATTACCAAATTGGGAATATATCGCTGATAAATTTCAACTACAGAACCTTTGAGCTCGTACGTCTCAGAGAAGGGTGTTAAGATAAGAGAATAAATTCTCCGCCACCAAACAGAAATGTATTTGAAAGAAATCAGCTTTATATCTCAAAATGTAATGTCAGACATGTAACCATACAAGTCTGTTTCGGGTTCGAACAGAACCGAAGGCACTTCCAAAAGAAGCCCTTGCAATCCGGGTATTCACAATCCCGATAAAACTTCCCATCACAAAGGAAATCTCTATACCGTAGCTAACGGTGCAGAAACAATCGATATGTCATCCTATCGTTTTCTCAAATACCCGGTCTTCACCACCGGTCTTCAGTACGATCCATATCGTCGTATCACTAATTCGTAATGGGTTATATGACACAAATGTCTTTTACCGGCTAACCCGAATAGTGAGCACAAAATTTAAAACATATGGATATAGGGATTTCAATTAAGTCACAACTTATTACCCAAATCCTTTCCTTCAAATGGTTTAACAATTATCATTTTAAATCTTTAAACAAAAAGATTTACTTCACAAAGTTTACCCATTTTCACAAAGATTCATTCACAGATTTCCAAATCAATTTCCATTTCAATTTGAATTAACCTATTAAATCTTTAAATCAGATTTAATTTACAACTTTTAAAACTATTCACAATTCAAGTCTTTTATAATATAAAAGATATACCATTTTAAAATCTTCCTTGATTTCAAAATAAAGTTTAATCATCTTCACAAAGGTTAATTCATAGTCTTCCAAACTATTTACAATTTCATTTCAACTAGATATGTTTCAATACAAATTGGAAATCTCTTCACTTTATGAAAGCCATTATTATTTGAAAACAGATAGTTTTCGTTTTTGGAAAAACTGGTTACAATTTCACAGGTTAAAGCCGTTCAAGTATAAATGTGAATTATAAATTTAAATTTCCCCAAGACCGTATTTTAATTGGTTAAAAACCATAAAAACACCTTTTATACTTAGAAAAATCTTTTAGACCATAATTCCCAATTTATTGAATTCAATTCAAAATATTGAATTTGAAAATTTAAATCAAATGATTTAATTTCCAATTTTAATTAAGTTATTTAAAATAACTTTTATTTTGAAACTTGCTTTCAAAAACTTTCAATTTCAATTCCAAAACTATTTAGGATTCAAAAACACAATTTTTCAAAAATTGATAAAAATCTGTGACTTAACCGATTTCCACGTGAAATCCACTTTTGTGTGTGTATTGTGTAGTCCAAGGGTTTAACACAATAGTGCAACAACATTCAATCATCACAGATCAAATATAACAATATAACTGATAAGCGGTATAAACTATAACGCTTATCTTCATTCATAGATCACAGATAAATAGATCACAAATCACACACAAATTAGAATATATCACAAAGTATCACACATCAAAGATGTCAAACAATTCAACATCCAATATTATCCAAACATCCATAGATAGGATTAATTAAATTATCTGATTAATTTAAATCAATTAAATTTCCAAACATTTCCAAAAGATTTATTTTCAATCACAAAAAAATCAATTACTAAATGTATTTCTAAATTTATTTCCTTTTCAAAATAAATTCATTTATCTCTTCAAATCTATTTAAAAATCCCAAATTTAGATAAATTCTTCAGTTTATAGATAATATTTCCAAAATCCATTTTATTAAGCCTTTTCCCATATTTGAAATTAAATCCAATATAATTCAAAAATAAAACTTTTATCTTAAAAACTCCTTTCAATTTTATCCAATTATCAAAAATAAACTTTTCGATAAATTTTACAACTTACATTTTAAAAATCCAATTTTTATCTATTTTCGGTATCCAACGATACCAAAAATATATTCGGCTAATTTATAGCCGTCAACAGATTCAATCACAATATAATCGCACAGCGATTATAAATAATCAACACACAACATTGAAATAAATTCAAATGTTTGAGGAATCCAGTTGGATCCCTCCAACCTGTTTCCATGCATCCACAGATGTTAGCACAATACCAATTTCACTTCACAGTAAAATTATCGCGGTATATGGGATCTATAAAATACTATCCGCTATTATGCGGCACAATAGGGTCTCATCCGCTATATAATGCGGGAAATCAACTCCAAATACATATATAATACCAATTCCACTTCACAGTAGAATTATCGCGGTATATGTTTTTAATAAATAACCTCCGCTTAATATACGACGCATAGGGTCTATTTAACACAATAGATAGCAATTTATCAACCAATCACATGATCAATCACTATCAACAATTTTAATTCTAACTATTTAAAATTTAAATCGAAACAAAATATTCGATTGAGTGAGGAGTTCTCACCTTTGTTGTAGTTGTTGCGATAGCGATTTATTTTGATTAAAATTAAACGAGCGTTTAATTTTATCCAAAATTTTCACTGACTCCTAAAAATACCAATCCAGCTCCATTGCGTAGAGCTCGTCCATATGATTCCAACGCATCTTGTTTCGTGCAAAACGGACCTCGTATGAAAAAGTTATGATTTTTCAAAGTTTGTATGAATTTAAATATACAATTTCAGCTTTATTCTTTTATTTTTCTAACCCTAGATCCCATCCTGGCCGTTCATCCAAGCATCTGCAGATCTGGACCGCTGCTGCATCTTCTTCCTCTTCATGTGAAAACTCACGTATACAAACCCATAAGTCGCCACCCTTCAAGCAATTTTCACGACCACCACGACGACTTCTAGAACGATCAAGCAACGCCAAACAAACGGCCTCGACGAGAGCTACCCACGGCCGTGAGCATAGCAAGCTCGGCCTCCATTTCCTTCTTGATTTTTGTGCGCAGCCCTAGGTGGACGCGAGCAATTTATTGCCTCCACGTCGCTCCGATGATCATCATCACCGTATGGATCTGAAGATCTCATCGTGCTCTTCAACGTTGTAGTTGGAAGTTTTAGCTAATTCTTCACGGATTGGAAGAGATTGAGGAGGGAAAAAGATGAATTCCTGGCCATCAACAGTAAAGTGGCGGTTAGGGTTTAAATTAGGGTTTGGCTGCAATTGTGAAGAGTGGAGGTCCTTTTATAGAAAAATGGCAAAACACTATTCACCGAAAATTTTCCAAACTCGAAATCGAGCGTGCCGGCTGGCGTTTCTAAAGTTTACCCCGCGTTCCGAACACAATGGAATGTGTTTCGGGAGCTAATTCGGTCGTATGTCAGAGTTACGGAAATAAACGATCAAATTTAAATTAAACCGATTTCTAGGCGTTTTGGCTTGCCCCGGATAAACCGTAAATCCGATTGACACGAAATTTGAAATCTTATCATAATATCACATTACGGATTCGATGAAACTGGTTTCATCAAAATCCAAGACTGTTTGAAAAATGACTATTTTTAGTCGTCAATTAAATATTAAAATATTCAATTTTCACAAATTAACTTTTAAATCAATTTTAAAAGCTTACAAACATCATTATAACTCCAATATGATTTATTATAACTTTATAAATCATTTTTAATCATATTTAATTCAGATTTCAATTATCTACCCAATTTCAAGTATTAAATGAATAATTTAATCGCCCAATTGAATCACTATATCGAAATTAAATAAATTCGACTTCCAAATCTGACTTATTAATATTTAAAATCAATTAAATATACGAATTTCAAATGATGGAAATTCTGGATCGTTACAAACTTCCCCCCTTAAAAGAATTTCGTCCTCGAAATTGCAAAGTAAGTAAAATGCCCAAAATCCATTAACTTTTCAAAAATCCACTTAGTGAAAACTTTATATTTTCCTTTTCCAAACCTTTAACTTCAACCAAAACAATGGTTTCCATTTTCAAGTTCAATTCCTACTCTTTTATTTCAATTTAGAAATTGACTTTCATTTAACAAAAATTTTCCAAAATTTTCAAAAAAATTTCTAACGCCTTAAAATTTCAGAAAAATTTGCCAGCGTCTCCTTTGCGCGGTTCGATCGTAGTAGGATCACAATAGACATAAATATATATACATCGACCCACCCGGTGGGAAAAGCAGAAAAATAGTTCATATTTCCTATTTTTATTGCGTAGGCGTACCTTTTTAGCATTTTTAAGCAAAGCAGTTATTTATTTAACATTTTAGCACAACCAAATCAACCGAACGGCAGCCACCGCACCTGTACTTACTCAATTTAAACATGTAAGTGACATATATACAGAGTTATTAACAATTTTACTCTTTTAATTAAACAACTACAACACTTGCATATCAAAAGAAATGCATTCTAACAAGGTTTATAAGCAACTTATATAATTTCAATATCACTTGCAATTGTTTACAACCAATTCATATACAATGACATCTAATTATTCATTTTCAATTAGTTTACATTCACTAATTTAAATTCAAGTTGGTTCACTTCCAATTCAAATCAATTTCTATTTAAATTTACTTCACTTTCAATTTAAATTCAATTACATAGCTTTCAACTTTATCAATTCAATTTCATTAACACTTAATGAATTATACTATATACAATCAACCAACAATCATATAACAATCAATGTCATTACCAACACAACCAAATTTATTCACTTTACTTTACATTCAATTTGGTTCAACACTTTTAATTCTAATTGGTTTAATATTTAATTGACTTCCATTCAATTATTCAATTTCCAATTCATTAGCTTTTATGAATTAACACTTACATCCATTATTCCATATCAATTTATTTACATTCAATTGATTAACATTCAATCCATTTGTTAATTCAATTGCCAATTCATTTAACAAATAAAATTGAATTTTATTTTATATAACTCAAGTTTAAATCCATTTAATGACTTCATTACATTAATTCATTTTGATACTAAAATTAATTTCATTTAACATCACTTAAGTTATATTCCATTTCAAACATCATTTGTTTAACTTAACTTAATTTTCCACTTATAAATCCAATTCAGATTTTGTTTTTCTTAACAAAATTGTTTAACCATTTTAATAATTGGTTTCACTTACCTCTTTTCATTTTATAAGTTATACAACTTATTTATTTAACTTCCAAATCATATTATAAGTATAAAACTCTTTTCTACTTATATTCATCAATTACAACTTGGAATTTTAATTTCAAATTTGTTTATTACAACAAAACTTCAATTTTTTTCAATTTATTATGGTAGCAAATCAATCACACAGAAACTCGAAAATGATACCGATGATGCTGCAGTCATCACCCTTATTATTTCCTAGCAACACTAGTGAATTCAGTGCTTAAACTCTTTTAAAAAATTTCCTTTTATTTATAAATCACATTTATAAATCACATTTCTTATATAATTTCACAATTTAACTTTACTTATACAAGATTATTTCACAATTGCAAACCATTTTAATTATAATTCTACACTTTATAATTCATTTGCTTATATACTTTCTTCTTTTACAATTGTTGTTTTTATTTAGATTATTCAAACAACTTTCATTAATTCATATATATTCTAACATTTTCAACAACCAAACAAATTCAATTTTATATACACTTCAATAATTCTGAAAAATTATTGTTTCCTTTATATCCAAAATATAATCAAGGAAAAATTATTTCATTTACCCAATTTAAAATGATACTATGTCGACTTGCCTCGTTTAAGTGTTTAGAAACCCCTATCGATAATATGGCGTCCCACATACCGACCAGAATTCACAAACAGCTCAACGGATAAGAAAACACAATATAAAACACTTTTATATTCACTAACAAATACGCGCTCATATCTATTATTACACTCACACTCATTCTAGAGTACTACTGACTCTATCTCTAATGAGTAAGACCCAACAGAACCATGGTTATCGCTTAACCATTTTCTCTAATACCAAATGTAACGAATGCGATTTTTGTCGCTCAAAATCGACATTAATACATTCACTGTATCAATTGCCGAACAATCGAATGACGGAAAACCGAATTGTTATGGAGAAAAAGAAGAGGTAGAAGAAGACAGAAGAAAAAGAAAGAAGAAACAACAGAAAAAACAGAAACAGAAACAATATAAGAATCTCGCATATCGCAGCGGAATAACATATAATAGATAAATGAATAATCTTTTAAATCAAAGAACTATATCATTTTATACATCACATCATCATCAGAGTTTACAACAACAATACAACACTGGACAGTTATATAAACTTGTCCTCATACAGAATACACAGTGGAAAAATAATATCAGATACAAATACTATGCCTCATCATCCAGCTCGCCACTGAGCTCCACAGCATCTCCTGAATCCAGAATGACCTGATAACCTGACTCTAGACTGCCCGTGTGGAAATTAGTGGGCACCTAGAGTTTAGGAAGGAAACAATAAACTCCAGGTCAGTCATGGTGACTGGTGTGAGAACTAAAACAGTTTATCTTTAAGCAACAACAACAAAGAAAACAAAACTATTTCGCAATGCTTTTGGAAAATGAAACTTCCATAAGACCTCCCGCCACACACACAATGCAAACGCAGAATTGGAGGAGATTTCTTCTTATGATAGTCAAACATGCTTACTACGTAAATCATTGGATTATTATTATTATTAGTGCATAGTGCAGAAAACATTTCGAAAGTATAATATTAATCTTAGCCAACATACAACCATTATTGTATGCCTACTATAGCTACCATCTAAATAGTGGGGTGCCACCATAAGTAAATGGCAGGTTCTACAACTAAAACCGTACAAGGTTCGTATTGGAAAATGGATTTGCCAACAAATGGTCAGACTAAGGAACTTCCTATGCCACGAAGGAACGCCTCTGGCTGGACGCTCCGAGAGACAACCTACTCTCTGCCAAACAAGGCCGGTCACTCCCTTCCTGGGCAGTAAACCTGAGATATGCCACACCCGGTCCTTTGGGACCTTTTATCCGAGCGCTCGGTAACCAACATCACACATAATAAATAAAGTGCGACAACATGAGTAAGTATTTGGGCTCCATACCATGATACTACCCTTTTCCAGAAGGAATGGTCATACCCTAGCGAAGCTACCCCTGAAACCTTGCCGCATCTTTCCTGTTTCGACCATTTCCGGGTTGTGAGGCTCTGACGAAGTCTCGTCCACAAAGCTACGCTTTTTCACAAAGCCATGCTTTGATCACAAATGATCAATAAATGATCATCAACTAGCAACACTCAGCATGCCACATTACCAAATTGGGAATAGATCGTTGATAAATTTCAACTACATAACCTCTGAGCTCGTACGTCTTAGAGATGGGTGTTAAGCTAAGAGAATATATTCTCCGCCACCAAACAGAAATGTATTTGAAAGAAATCAGCTTTATATCTCAAAATGTAATGTCAGACATGTAACCATACAAGTCTGTTCCGGGTTCGAACAGAACCGAAGGCACTTCCAAAAGAAGCCTTTGCAATCCGAGTATTCACAATCCCGATAAAACTTCCCATCACAAAGGAAATCTCTATACCGTAGCTAACGGTGCAGAGACAATCGATAGGTCATCCTATCGTTTTCACAAATACCCGGTCTTCACCACCGGTCTTTAATACGATCCATATCGTCGTATCACTAATTCGAAATGGGTTATATGACACAAATGTCTTTTCCCGGCTAACCCGAATAGTGAGCACAAAATTTAAAACATATGGATATAGGGATTTCAATTAAGTCACAGCTTATTACCCAAATCCTTTCCTTCAAATGGTTTAACAATTATCATTTTAAATCTTTAAACAAAAAGATTTACTTCACAAAGTTTACCCATTTTCACAAAGATTCATTTACAGATTTCCAAATCAATTTCCATTTCAATTTGAATTAACCTATTAAATCTTTAAATCAGATTTAATTTACAGATTTCAAAACTATTCACAATTCAAGTCTTTTATAATATAAAAGATTTACCATTTTAAAATCTTCCTTGATTTCAAAATAAAGTTTAATCATCTTCACAAAGGTTAATTCATAGTCTTCCAAACTATTTACAATTTCATTTCAACTAGAGATGTTTCAATACAAATTGGAAATCTCCACTTTATGAAAGCCATTATTATTTGAAAACAGATAGTTTTCATTTTGGAAAAAACTGGTTACAATTTCACAGGTTAAAGCCGTTCAAGTATAAACGTGAATTATAAATTTAAGTTTCCCCAAGACCGTATTTTAATTGGTTAAAAACCATAAAAACACCTTTTATACTTATAAAAATCTTTTAGACCATAATTCCCAATTTATTGAATTCAATTCAAAATATTGAATTTGAAAATTTAAATCAAATGATTTAAATTCCAATTTTAATTAAGTTATTTAAAATAACTTTTATTTTGAAACTTGCTTTCAAAAACTTTCAATTTCAATTCCAAAACTATTTTGGATTCAAAAACTCAATTTTTCAAAAATTGATAAAAATCTGTGACTTAACCGATTTCCACGTGAAATCCACTTTTGTGTGTGTATTGTGTAGTCCAAGGGTTTAACACAATAGTGCAACAACATTCAATCATCACAGATCAAATATAACAATATAACTGATAAGCGGTATAAACTATAACGCTTATCTTCATTCACAGATCACAGATAAATAGATCACAAATCACACACAAATCAGAATATATCACAAAGTATCACACATCAAAGATGTCAAACAATTCAACATCCAATATAATCCAAACATCCACAGATAGGATTAATTAAATTATCCGATTAATTTAAATAAATTAAATTTCCAAACATTTCCAAAAGATTTATTTTCAATCACAAAAAAATTAATTACTAAATGGATTTCTAAATTTATTTCCTTTTCAAAATAAATTCCTTTATCTCTTCAAATCTATTTAAAAATCCCAAATTTAGATAAATTCTTCAGTTTATAGATAATATTTTCCAAATCCATTTTATTAAGCCTTTTCCCATATTTGAAATTAAATCCAATATAATTCAAAAATAAAACTTTTTTCTTAAAAACTCCTTTTAATTTTATCCAATTATCAAAAATAAACTTTTCGATAAATTTTACAACTTACATTTTAAAAATCCAATTTTTATCTATTTTCGGTATCCAATGATACCAAAAATATATTCGGCTAATTTATTGCCGTCAACAGATTCAATCACAATATAATCACATGGCGATTATAAATAATCAACACACAACATTGAAATAAATTCAAATGTTTAAGGAATCCAGTTGGATCCCTCCAACCTGTTTCCCTGCATCCACAGATGTTAGCACAATACCAATTTCACTTCACAGTGAAATTATCACGGTATATGGGATTTATAAAATACTATCTGCTATTATGCGGCGCAATAGGGTCTCATCCGCTATATAATACGGGAAATCAACTCCAAATACATATATAATACAAATTCCACTTCACACTAGAATTATCGCGGTATATGTTTTTAATAAATAACCTCCGCTTAATATACGGCGTATAGGGTCTATTTAACACAATAGATAGCAATTTATCAACCAATCACACAATCAATCACTATCAACAATTTTAAATCTTACTATTTAAAATTTAAATCGAAACAAAATATTTGATTGATTGAGGAGTTCTCACCTTTGCTGTAGTTGTTGCGATAGCGATTTATTTTGATTAAAATTAAACGAGCATTTAATTTTATCCAAAATTTTCACTGACTCCTAAAAATACCAATCCTGCTCCATTGCGTAGAGCTCGTCCATACGATTCCAACGCATCTTGTTTCGCGCGAAACGGACCTCGTATGAAAAAGTTATGATTTTTCAAAGTTTGTATGAATTTAAATATACAATTTCAGCTTTATTTTTTTATTTTTCTAACCCTAGATCCCATCCTAGCCGTTCATCCAAGCATCTGCAGATCTGGACCGCTGATGCATCTTCTTCCTCTTCACGTGAAAACTCACGTATACAAACCCATAAGTCGCCACCCTTCAAGCAATTTTCACGACCACCACGACGACTTCTAGAACGATCAAGCAACGCCAAACGAACGGCCTCGACGAGAGCTACCCACGGTCGTGAGCATAGCAAGCTCGGCCTCCATTTCCTTCTCGATTTTTGTTCGCAGCCCTAGGTGGACACGAGCAATTTACGGCCTCCATGTCGCTCCGATGATCATCATCACCGTATGGATCTGAAGATCTCGTCGTGCTCTTCAACGTTGTAGTTGAAAGTTTTAGCTAGTTCTTCACGGATTGGAAGAGATTGAGGGGGAAAAAAGTTGAATTCCTGGACATCAACAGTAAAGTGGCGGCTAGGGTTTAAATTAGGGTTTGGCTGCAATTGTGAAGAGTGGAGGTCCTTTTATAGAAAAATGGCAAAACACTATTCACCGAAAATTTTCCGAACTCGAAATCGAGCGTGCCGGTTGGCGTTTCTAAAGTTTATCCCGCGTTCCGAACATAATGGAACGTGTTTCAGGAGCTAATTCGGTCGTATGTGAGAGTTACGGAAATAAACGATCAAATTTAAATTAAACCGATTTCTAGGCGTTTTGGCTTGCCCCGGACAAACCGTAAATCCAATTGACACGAAATTTGAAATCTTACAATAATATCACATTATGGATCCGATGAAATTAGTTTCGTCAAAATCCGAGTCTGTTTGAAAAATGACTATTTTTAGTCGTCAATTAAATATTAAAATATTCAATTTTCACAAATTAACTTTTAAATCAATTTTAAAAGCTTATAAACATCATTATAACTCCAATATGATTTATTATAACTTTATAAATCATTTTTAATCATATTTAATTCAGATTTCAGTTACCTACCCAATTTCAAGTATTGAATTAATAATTTAATCGCCCAATTGAATCACTATATCGAAATTAAATAAATTCGACTTCCAAATCTCACTTATTAATATTTAAAATCAATTAAATATACAAATTTCAAATGACGGAAATTCTGGGTCGTTACATTAACATAGTTGATTTACCTGATATATTACTGATGCAGCGCAATCTACCAACTCACTAACTTTAGGTCGTTCACGACCTAGTGAAGGTCGCTCGCGAATTAATGGATTCAGCAAGTTAACGAATTATGCAAGGAAGGATGAATCAGCGACCTATGGTAAGTCGCCGAGCGACCTAACGGCGAGTTGTGTACGAGAAGTTGTTCCAGCGACCTATGATAAGTCGCCAAGTGAGCTAACGAGCTACGACCTAAATGATTTACGACCTAGCGTGATAACACTTAAGTCGCAAGCGAGTTACGACCTAGAAAATGGTGCCGCATTTTCCTTATCTCGCTCCAGATTGACTCTCTCCTTAGGTCGCTCGAGAGTAGGTCGCGAACGACCTAACCACAACACAGAATGAAGCAGATCGTTCTTAAGCCGCCTTGAAGCTTAGGTCGCCCAGAGGTTAGGTCGTTCAAGAACTAGGTCGCGTGAAGATTTCCAGAAGCCACTTCTTTAGGTCGTTCAACCGAGCTAATGACCTTATGCCACATACGCTGTTTTCTTAGGTCGCATGAAGCTGGGCTAACTGTTAGGTCGCATGGTGATTAGGTCGTTATGTGTATTTGTTGAGTCGCTTATGTATTGTAAATACTCTAAGTCATAAGTCGCACTGCTATGATGTGTTGTATTGTATTTGTTGTTTCTTTTTAGGTCACGTCTGTTAGGTCGTTAACGACCTATGTTAGGTCGTAGGTCGTCTGTACTGTTTTAGGTCGCTAATGTTGTGTTGTAAAACTCTTTAAATAGCGGGGTTGTGTCATTTGTAATAGTTAGTTGATTTTGAATAAAACTTTGTTTGAGAGCTTTGTGCCTCTTCTTAAATCGGTAGTTGAGTGTATCTCTGTTGGGTGTGTTTCGACTGAGCCAATCCCTGCCGAACCAACTACAAAGTAGCCATGCCGAACCAACTACAAGGCATCCCAGCCGAACCAACTCCAAAGCATCCCTGCCGATCCAACTCCAAAGCAGCCCTGCCGAACCAACTCCAAAGCATCCCTGCCGAACCAACCTCCGCCGAATCAAGGCCTCACCGGACCAGCACTTCGCCGAATCAAACTCCAACCTTTGCTCCACACTACCGGACCAGCCATTCCACTGCCCACCGAACCAAACCCAAAGTCTCACCACCGAGCCAATCCACGTCCCTCTCATCACCGGACCAAGGTGTTACCGAACCAACTCTGCCAGGCCAGATTACATCGGCCCAGGCCCGCCAACAGCTATATACATCCAAGACCCTTACCCCCAGCCTCACTATATAAATAGAGGGGCAGGGGTACAACAATGGGGGACAAGTTTGAGAGCTCAAGCACGGATAGAACTTTCAAACAACTTTCATATACTTGTATCAGAGCTTTGTACTTGTAATCCGAACAAGAAAGGAGAAATAATATATAAAGTGGACGTAGGCACATTCTGGCTGAACCACTATAAATCTGTGTGTCTTTTACAGTTTAGTCCCTACTTTTTACATATTTACATAAATCATCCAGAACACTAAAAACAACATAAAATCAACTAAATCATACGACTTGGAGGTGTTTGCCCATTTTTTGTGCAAACATTTCTGGTGCTTTCATTGAGAGCTAGAAGCTCGAAGCTTCAGCTTCTTCCACTTAACCTTCTTCCTAACAGCATCGTTCATCGCTTGGAAAACATGCCTCCCAAGCAGAAGAAAGATGTTAATAAAGGAAAAAACATCACAACCAGCAGTCTTCCAGATCCATTGGTCACTGATCAGGTAAATCATCCCCTTCCAGCAGCAGTACCAAATGAAGGTCAGGCAAATCCGACCACCCCTGCCGCGGAACAGCCGGTAGCAATTACTAGGGCAGATCTAGACAGGGTTGTGGCTGAAGTGACTAACCGCTTCACATCCCAGCGAGAAGCCTTGGTGGACCATCTCATGTCACGCTTAAGGGATGCTGAAGAGTCCAACCGCAACACTGAATCATGGGGTGAGTCCCAGTCTGGAGGATCTCAGAGACAATAAAGGTCTTCCTTCTTCGAAGGAGCTAACGGCAGAAGCAGCCATGGTAGGAGCCGAGACCGAGCTCAGCCCAAAGTTAGGCCTGAGGAAACGCTTGGAACCGAACCCAACGGGGGAGGTACCGAACGGAGGCCAACTGTAGCTGAGCCTGTCATACTGCCTAACCACGGAAACACCAATGAACGGGGCCGAGCTAGAGTCCAGCCCGAAGTTGGACCCGAGGAAGTGCTTAGATCAGAACCCAGCAGGGGAAGATCAAGGCAAGGGCCAACTGTAGCTGACCCTAGCATGCTCCCCGAAGACCAAAGGCAGCCACCGGAAAATATTAGGAACGATAGGCGATACCATCCCTACAGGTCATCTGGACGGAATCAACCCCAAAGAACAGAACCGAACTCATTACTATCTGCTCCAAATTCTGATGAAAGGATGGCACGCTTGTTCAGAGAGTGCGTCCAACGGGATCAAAGAGATCGAGGGATAGGCGCTAGGGTAACCAGCCCTTTCGCCCGCAACATCGAAATTGCTATCACCCCCCGAGAATGGAAAATGCCAACAATGGAACCTTACAAAGGAACCTCTGACCCCGTTGTACACTTGCAGAGATACACACAGCATATGCTCATGAGCGGGGCAACAGAGGGAGTACTGTGCAAATGCTTTCCACTATTCTTAGCAGATCTAGCTACCTCCTGGTTCTGCCATCTACCCCAAGGATCCATCAACTCATGGGAGATGTTGAAAGAAAAGTTTATCAGCCAGTTCCGCATTCATGTGTAACAACCCAAGGACGCTTATTCCTTATCCAATATCAAACAAAAACCTGGAGAGAAGCTGCAGCAATGTTTAACTCGATTCAATGTCGCAGCGGCCGCAGTCCAAGATGCCGATGAGAAGCTTGTCTTAATGGCCCTCTGTAGTGGTGTGCATCCGGATACTAAGTTTGCTAGACGATTGACAAAAGAAAAACCAGCTACTTTACCCGATTTCTTCCATGAAGCCGGGAAATATATGAGGCTTGAAGACGCTACCACTGAGGAGCAGTCAGGGCAACAAAATAAGGCAACTCACAGCAACACGCCCGCTGTAGCAAAGGACGTTCGGAGAAATGATTCTAGAGACAATGCTGGGGGCAAGAAGGGAGAAAAGCGCCTATATCGGCCACGACCAAGATTCGACACTTACACTCCTTTGAATGAAACCGTCGAAAATATCTTCCTTGCCACCCAAGACGAAGTTAGATACAAACGCCCACCATACAAGAAGGAATCAGATAACGCACAGAAGTCTGGAAAGTTCTGCCGCTTCCACGAATCTCATGGGCATGATACCAATGAATGCCATCATCTCCGGGACTTGATTGAAGAACACATCAGAAGGAAGAGACTGGAACGCTATGTAAAAGGTCAGAACAGGACTCCAGCTCCTGCCAATGAAAACCCAAGGCTACCCTCACCAAAGATAGGCAGAGGAAACCGCAACACTAGCGGCTCCAGTCAAGAGAAGATAGTGGTCCATAACATCTCGGGAGGACCGCACATCGCCGACAGAAGCTGGGCAGAGATGGAAAGGTATGGAAAGTCGCTTAGAAACAATGAAGACTGTGTTAATTCTGTTATAAAAGAACGCCACCCGAAGCGGAAAGAGAGTGATGACATCACATTCAGTAGGCATGACCTAGAGGGAAGGCAGTACCCTCACATGGATCCCATGGTTATCTCCACCCGGCTCGGTCCAGCCGAAGTTTTCCGAATTCTAGTAGACACTGGAAGCTCAGTAAATATCTTATTCAAGCATGCATTCGACAAAATGAAACTATCAATAAAGGACGTTTCTCCCTGCAATAAACCACTACACGATTTCACTGGAGATGCGAAGATGCCCCTCGGGCAACTGGACCTCTTTGTTGAAATTGGGAGTCATCCCCGCTCCGTTGTGCGGAAACAGACATTTGTGCTGATAGAAAACCACTCGGCCTACAACGCCTTCTTAGGAAGGCCAGCCTTGTTTGACTTCCAAATTGTCCTGGCCCCATGGTGCCTAAAGATGAAATTTCCAATGGACAATGGAGTAGGGGAAGTAGAGGGAGACCAGGACGTGGCTCGAGACTGCTATGTAACTGAACTTCGCAACAACCACAGGAAGGATAAAGGGAAAAGTGTAGAGGTTGCCCTCTGCACAAAAAGTTTGGAAGCATAGCAACTAAAGAAAGCCCCTCCTTTTCGATATACCAGCGACCCTTTCAATGAATTAGACCCCAGGGACAAAGAGGAGGAGGCCACCGCCGAGCCTGCAGAGGCTATGGAATTTGTATATGTGGACAAACATGACTCGAGTAGACTATTGAAAATCGGGTCCCAACTAAAAGCAGAGTTGAAGGAACAACTCATTGACTTTCTCCGCCACAACTCGGATGTATTTGCATGGTCACATGCTGACATGACCGGAATCTCCCCTAACATAGCATGCCACGTACTAAACATTGATCCTACCAAGGCGCCAGTAAAATAGAAAAAGAGAAGTATGGGGGCAGAACGATCAGCAGCCCTCGATGAAGAAGTAAAGAACCTACTTGCCAATGACTTCATACGAGAAGCCATCTACCCAGAGTGGATCGCCAACTCGGTACTGGTAAAGAAGGCTAATGGGAAGTGGCGAACATGCATTGACTTCTCCAACTTAAATGACGCCTGCCCGAAGGATTGCTTCCCACTTCCCCGAATCGATCAGCTTGTAGATAGCACAGCCGGACACGAACTCTTATCTTTTATGGACGCATACTCAGGATATAACCAAATTCCTATGCATGCTCCCAATCAAGATCACACTAGTTTCATCACTGACCGGGGATTGTACTGCTACAAGGTAATGCCTTTCGGACTTAAAAACGCAGGAGCCACCTATCAGCGCCTCGTCAACAAGATGTTTGCAGGGCTAATAGGACAAACTATGGAAGTTTATGTGGATGACATGCTGGTAAAGTCAAGGGAAGCCGACAACCACGTAAGCCACCTGGATGAAATGTTTCGAGTACTTCGCCAATATGGAATGAAGCTGAATCCTCTAAAGTGCTCCTTCGGAGTATCATTAGGAAAGTTTCTAGGATTCATCGTCCATGCCAGAGGAATTGAAGCAAACCCTGAACAGGTCCGAGCTCTGAAAGATATCAGGATACCTTCTACCCAAAAAGAAATGCAGAGCCTAAATGGGAAGGTGGCCGCCCTAAGCAGATTCATCTCCAAAGCGACCGACAAATGCATCCCCTTCTTCGAAGCTCTAAAGAAAGAGAAAGGAAAATTCGAATGGACTGATGAATGCTTAACAGCTTTCCTTAACTTAATCGAACACCTCCAGAGACCGCCAGTACTCTCAACTCTGAACAGGGGCGAAGAGCTATACCTATACCTTGCTGTGTCATCTCATGCTCTAAGCGCTGCATTGGTTAGAGAAGACGAACGCACGCAGCGGCCAGTATACTTTGTAAGCAAGAGGTTTACTGGGGCGGAAGCCAGATATCCTAAACTTGAGAAACTAGCGTACTGTTTGCTAATCACATCACGAAAACTACGACACTAATTTCAATCTCATTCCATCAGAGTTCTAACTGATCAACCACTGAGGCAGGTACTCCATCGTCCCGACACTTCTGGGCGACTACTTAAATGGTGCATTGAACCGAGTCAATATGATATTACCTACCATCCTCGCACCGCCATCAAGAGTCAGGCCATGACCGATTTCATTGCCGAATTCACTACCAACGAAGGTAAAGAGCAATCAGAAATAGCGGAAGACATCAAGTGGAACCTCTTTGTGGATGGTGCATCAAACGAACAAGGCTCGGGGGCAGGTGTGGTAATAATCACTCCCAGGGGAATTAAGCTGCACTATGCTATAAGGTTGGAATTCGCTGCCACCAACAACGATGCAGAATATGAAGCAGTGGTAGCTGGATTAGAACTTGCCTTAGAAATCGGAGCCAATTCTTTGTGTCTTCATAGCGATTCTCAACTTATTGTTAATCAAATACTAGGAGAATTCCAGGCTCGAGAAGAACGACTCATAGCATATTTAAAGAAGACCAAGTTACTTCTCAATCGATTAGACCACTACTTAGTCAAACACATCCCTCGGGAAGAGAACCAAGAGGTCGACGAATTGGCGAAGCAAGCTAGCATGAGAGACGGCGCTATTTCCGGAGCAATAGCCATCTCAAAGCAACTGACCCCAAGTTTTGAGCAAGTGAATCTGATAGCTGCAACCGAAGAAGCAACTTGGATGACTCCCATCCGAGACTACTTACAAAATGGCACACTACCCAATGGGCGTAACGAAGTCAAGAAAATCTTGAGGAAAGCTTTCCGCTACACAATACAAGAGGACACCCTCTATCGACGCGGATTCTCTAACCCCTTATTAAGGTGTGTCGCTGGAAGGGAAGCCAAGGAAATCTTATCCAACATCCATCAAGGGAGCTGTGGAGATCACACTGGAGGGCAGACTTTAGCCAAAAAGATACTTTGATATGGATATTTATGGCCCACCTTAAGCAAGGACGCCTTAGATTTCGTCAGAAAATGTGACAGATGTCAGAAGTTTGCTAAGATTCCGCGGCTACCAACAATTGAGATTACTCAGATGACCAGCCCTTGGCCCTTTGCAGTATGGGGAATTGACTTGATTGGCGAACTGCCAATGGGTCGAGGCGAGGCCAAATATGCCATAGTGGCAGTCGACTATTTCACCAAATGGGTGGAAGCAGAACCCCTAAATAAAGTGTCATCAGCGAAAGTTATTAACTTCTTGATAAAGAATGTTCTATGCAGGTACGGAGTCCCATTCAAAATTATATCGGACAATGGACTTCAGTTTGACAGCGAGGAGTTCGTCAACTGGTGCCAAGAGCACAGAATTCACAAGAGCTTCTCATCTGTAGCTTATCCCCAGGAAAACGAACAAGTCGAAGCCGTCAACAAAATTCTGAAAACTCTAATAAAAAAGAAGCTCGAAAAGTCAAAGGGCGCTTGGGTTGATGAACTCCCTACGACACTGTGGGCCTATCGCACATCTTTTAGAACATCAACAGGGCATACTCCTTTCTCTTTGGCATACGGATTGGAGGCTATGCTCCCAATTGAAACCATCGTGCCTTCCCACCGTAGGATCCACTATAACCCAGAAGAGAACGAAGAACTCCTTCACATGTCTTTGTATCTAATTGAGGAGAGAAGAAATGATGCAGCCCTCAAAGCAGCAGCCCACAAGCAAAAGGTGGCAGCACACTACAACTCCAAAGTCAAGCCTCGTACCTTACAGGAAGGAGATCTTGTCCTCAAGCGAATCTTCCCTCGCCTCGAAGCACTAGATCCAATCTAGGATGGACCATATGTAATTCATAAAGATCTCCACAATGGAGCTTATATTTTGTCAACAGTGGACGGAGAGGTGTTCCAGAGGGCATGGAACATCCAACACCTCCGTCGATACTTTTCTTAACTTGTACCGCCCATATGAAGTGAATTAACAAAGAGAATCAATGGACATAGGCATTTTCGTGCCGAACCACTTTAAAAACCTTGTCTCTTTCTGAACTTGTTCCTTTATATCTTGGCTACTTGTTAACTTTATCCTTTTCTGTTGAACAAAATCCTGTGCATATAGCATTTCCATTCAAGCACTCCACAGCACGACTTCACCTGGACAAGACCTAACAGGTACTATGCGAATCTATGCCCTCACCAATGAGACACTTTTGCTCCGGCATCCCTCTGCTGTGGGTTAACTCATTGCTCGCGACGGCTCTTAAAGCCAACTGTAATGAGCCGATTATAAGCCTCCGAGAAGGCCGACTATAGCCAAGGCAGCTCATTACGGCGTTCGGCTCGCTGGCAACTGTGAACCTACTTTAAGCCCCAACATAAGGTGTGGCCAGCCAGGGGTAGTTCACGGTTGACGATCGGCACCCACGCTAGCCGGCCACAGTAAATCGAATAATACCCACGATTACGGGCCATAATGGCCCGGGTAGTTACTGTGCGCGATCTCGACTCCGATGTGTCTTAAGTACGGCTGTGGTAAAAAAGATTAACTCCCCGCGGAGGCGTAAGATGGGTGACAAATGTCTCCAAGACCCACAGCTAGGGAAAGTGACTACAAAGCCCATTTGCCACGAACTTAAGCACACCGAAGGCCTTCCGTGATTGGAAGTTTTACTGTTTCTCATATTTCAATTTTATTTAAAAAGCTTTTCTCCTATCCTCTGTAACAATCCCTAAAGTACAGGACACAGAATAGGAGACATTCACTAATGGAAGCGGATACTCACAGCAAGACACTGGACCGCATTCCACACTCAGTCACGTAAGACATTCAAAGCTGCCATCTACAAGTGAAATATGAAGGGCGGTATTTTCTTCTTTCATGTATAAACACGTGGCTATAATTTATTCAGACATCACACTAACATTGCAAAACATGAAATTATGTTTTAAACAAGAACTTGACGTCAAACACAACTGAATTACAGGAATATGCATAGCTATATTTCTCATACAACATGTCAAAATAGCAAAAATATTCAAAAACGACAGAATCAGCTTAAGTTAAAAAAGTACATGTCAAGAATAATGTTGTTTATTACAAGTAGCATAATTACAGCCTAAGAGTTACGTTACTGTTCTGAGACTAACATACACAACAATGTCAAGTTCACAAAAAGATATCCAGGTCAAATCAAGGAGCCGGCTGCTTCGGAGTTTTATCCTTGTCCTGTTGCCCCCCTGTCCGGTCAAAGAAAGAATTCATTAATGATAAGCAACCAAGTTAACGGAAAGAATAGAAAGGAAGACTTATCAGCACCTGCTTCCTGACCATCCTGGTCATCATCCTCTACTTGCACACCTGCCTCCTCAACAGCAAGCAGCCGCATACCCTCCTTCACCGCCACCTTCTCCTCCTCGGTAAACTGGGCAGTAACCACATCCATACTGAAGGCCACGCCACCCTCCATATCCGCTTCAGCCTTGGCCTCCTCTAGAGCCCTGAGATAGATCCTGGCCATAACCCGGGGGTAATCATCCATCCAGGACAAGTTACCCTGCCTCCAAGTGCGGAAGTACATATCCTGGAGCATCTCATCCATCATCCCCTTGTTCTCCTCAAACTCCCTCATTCGGACCTCGGAAGCCCGCAGCTTTGCAACGACAGCATCCCTCTCCGATCGATATCGTAAATGGTCAGCCTAGAGGGACCTCCTCATCGTCTCCATCTCCTCCTTCAACTTAGCCTGAGCAAGCTCCGCGACCTCAAATCTCCCCGATAGTTCCTCTACCCGCTCGAGGTCCGCTTGCCGAACCTCATCCACCGTGGCAATGGCCATGTCAATCCGCTCCTTACAGACGGCCTCCATCTTCCGCAACTCTGCCTTACTGGCCTCTTCCATAGCCTTCCTCAATTGTCTGGATGCGGCCTCATGCTGGGAGATTTGGATAGCCTGGTCGGAAACCATCAACCATAGCCGAATGTTGGCGCTCCCTATCTCTTCCCCAGCCTTGACCAATCGGGCGTGGTGCCCCATCAATTTCCTGGTCTCCTCGGCAACCCGGTCGATGTTCGCCTTAGCCTCATCCCCCAGAGTCACAACTCGGTTAGTAAGCAAATCGAGGTCCAGGGACTTAGCCTCATCAAGCACCCGAACCATAGGATTGCGAGGGAGAAGATGCTCACCAGTAACCTCATCGAAGGAAATGTCATGAGAGGCCCGGTCCAGATCTGGATGACCCGCAAACGGATTACGAGCTAAGTCAGGGTGATCTATCAGGATGACGGTTGGATTCTCAGATGGATGGGGGGAAGGCCTAAACTCAGTATCCTCCTCCGTAATATCATGAACAGGCTGGAGTGGGGGTTGAGGGCCATGCAAAGATTCGAAAGCAGATCGGCGCCTCTTCCTCTTTTGAATGTCTTCTTCAATAACTCCGAGAAGAGGACGATAACGTACTACGTCTCCAGGGCGGGTAGTAGGGGGTTTCGGTTTGGTAGAAGCTTTAAGAAGTCTATATTGTTCAAGCCTGTGCCGAAGATCTGAAGTCTTGGCAGTTTTGCCCGCTCCTGGAATAAAAACTAAGTGTCACAAGCATACGTTGAACCATAACTCAGGAAATGTATCGAGTTAGGGAGAATAAGAATTCACCTGGAGTCGCAGAAGTCGCCTCAGCCGAAGCACTCCCGGAAGGTAAATCGGCACCAGTCCCAGCCTTGTCGACTTTCTCGAGATTCTCCGCCAAAGCCAGTTCTTCCTCTAAACCTTCGAAGGCTTGGCGAAAAGCGTCATCCGTCCACTCTTGCATCTCGCCTACTTGCCCAGAAGACAAAGCCCCGGTGCCATCACCACCACCATCACCTCCTCCTTTACTTTCGCTCTCACCTCCTTCATCTCCGCCTTTCCCCTCATCCACATCTCCCTCCTCCAGAATGTCGGGACATGTACTGGGAGAGGGACCGTCAGACTTCTTAAGTTTCTTTCCCCCGACAGCTGGAGATATCGAAAAGGGTCTCCTTTTGCTACTCTTCGACGCAGCCCCTCCTTTAGCTTGGGCAGCCTTCTCTTCCACCGTATCCCTCTACTTGACCACAGACTGATGTGGTAAGATCAGGTTATGCCCCAGAAGTGTAGCGTTCCTGATCAAGTAAGCAGCCGACCTATCTCTTCCTGAAATAGCTTTTATCTCCGCTGCCATCTGAACCAGGCGATCATTCTCCACGACCGCAAAACCACCTGTCGCTAGCAAGAAATAAAAACACATAAGAAGAAGCATTGCAACCAGAACGGAAATTGTAAATAAGCTTGAACTTACATCCAGAGGTGAAGCGACGGATAGAAACAGAGTCGTCCCTGACAAAAAACCATTCCTTTTTAAACATGCTGTACTTCGAGTACAAGTCCAGGACTGGCTTGAAGGATACAGCCGATTCCAAGCTGATGTATGGAGATCCCTTCTTATAGCCCCTCAAGTTGTACAAATACCGAATCTCCCGGTTGGAAGGAGGACGCCCGTATCTCCTCTGAAAGATGACAAAAAGGCTCACCAGGATGGCATAGGAGTTAGGTTGAAGCTGAAGTGGAGCCACCTTCAGGTATGTGACGAAGCTGACTATCCAGGCGTTAAGAGGCGGAATGGCACCACACATACAGTGATACCTGTTGTAAGCAAAGTAGCCTTGAGGAGGGTCATACGGCATCACTCCTTCCCCCGGCAACAGCATACGCGTTCTGTCAATCCCGAAAGAGCGAGAAATGACATCAAGCTGCTCGTCTTTGAGGGAGCTAGGGAAGCAATCAGGAGGTGAGTTCAGGAGCTCCTGAGGGCCGTACCCATCTACTAGTGATCTCGGGGCGGGCCCATGACGGAAAGATCCAGACTGAGCTGGGGGCACTGTGGAAGGCTCCTCTCTGTCCTGTGATTTCTTCTTTTCTGATCGAGTTTCAACTTTATGAGACATTATCTGTAGCACAAAAGAATACATCGTTAGAACAAAGGATGTAGAGATATAAACAAGCAAATACGTGCAATCTGGAATATCATTCGAAACATAAAAGGTTCAAGGTTCGTTCGGCATTAAAACTCCGGGTCTCGTTCGGTATTCCAAGGCATAAAAATTCATCCGACAGTTTGAGTCATGGAAAGTCATTCGGCAACTCAAGGCACGAAGGGTCATTCGGCACTCATGCCTCACAAGTCCATTCGATGGTTCAAAACATGAAAGATATTCGGCAATCACCTGATTCAGTAGTCAAGCGTGGTTCGGCTATTTCAGTTGATGGTGAATAACGAAAGCAGAAGGTCCATACTTATAGGCGAATATCATCGACCGGTCCAGTTGGTTCGGCATTCTTGACCGGATGTGTGTGTCCAGAATGGATGACCTAAGGCAAAGCACGCCATATGCATGCACATGCCCTACTTTGGGGGGAAAGTGTTGGGTGTGTTTCGACCGAGCCAATCCCTACTGAACCAACTACAAAGTAGCCCTGCCGAACCAACTACAAGGCAGCCCTGCCGAACCAACTCCAAAGCAGTCCTGCCGAACCAACTCCAAAGCATCCCTGCCGAACCAACCTCCGCCGAATCAAGGCCTCACCGGACCAGCACTTCGCCGAATCAAACTCCAACCATTGCTCCACACTACCGGACCAGCCATTCCACTGCCCACCGAACCAAACCCAAAGTCTCACCACCGAGCCAATCCACGTCCCTCTCATCACCGGACCAAGGTGTTGCCGAACCAACTCTGCCAGGCCAGATTACATCGGCCCAGGCCCGCCAACAGCTATATACATCCAAGACCCCTACCCCCAGTCTCACTCTATAAATAGAGGGGCAGGGGTACAACAATGGGGGACAAGTTTGAGAGCTCAAGCACGGATAGAACTTTCAAACAACTTTCATATACTTGTATCAGAGCTTTGTACTTGTAATCCAAACAAGAAAGGAGAAATAATATATAAAGTGGACGTAGGCACATTCTGGCTGAACCACTATAAATCTGTGTGTCTTTTACAGTTTAGTCCCTACTTTTTACATATTTGCATAAATCATCTAGAACACTAAAAACAACATAAAATCAACTAAATCATACGACTTGGAGGTGTTTGCCCATTTTTTGTGCAAACAATCTCCTATCTCTACCTTCGGCATTCGAGTGCGCTCGAATTAACGATTGTTGAAGCCAATTCACGATATCAAGTGCGCTTGATCAACGTTCGAAGAATTGCAGATCTTCTTTCATGGCATCGTGCGCGATCAATGTGACGAAGATAGCTAGATTCCGGTATATTTGAGATCAATGGAATTGGGCGTTTGGTATTTTCAATCCACCGATTTCTACTTTCATCGTTTCATCCATTTCAGTTAGTGGAAATTAGGGAGACATCCCTATCATACTTTCATATTTTAAAGCGGGTCCCTGTCAAAGTTTCATTGTAAAGCGGGTCCTTATTTTTTGGAAACGAAGAAAAATTATTGCTGAAATGTCAGCAACTTTTATAAATAAGTGCTGATATTTCAGCAACTATCTGTGTCAAAGTTTTATTGTAAAAACAAAGAAAAATTATTGCTGAAATGTCAGCAACTTTTATAAATAAGTGCTGATATTTCAGCAACTTTCATAAACTGTGTTCACAGTGTACATAAATGTTGCTGAAATGTCAGCAACTTTTATAACTAAGTGTTGATATTTCAGCAACTTTCATACACTATGTTCACAGTGTACAGAAATGTTGCGGAAATGTCAGCAACTTTTATGAAATGTTGTATCATGCTCTGCAATAATCGTGAATAAAAAACAGGGACCTAATTTACACTGAAATTTAGTGAAGGACTTTTCGTGAATTTTGAAACTTAATAAGGACCTGTGCCAAAAGTACCCTTTCAGTTATCCGCTGCTGCATCATTTGGTATCAGAGCTAGACTTAGCCAATCATAGCTAAGCTGAGTCTTTGGAGCCTATTCTTATTGAAGAATTTGAAGTTAAGGCCGAGGGTTAGAAGTTGAAGCCGTGCATCACTTTGAGAGTCAAGGCCGAGAATTAAAGTTGTGAAGTTTTAACAATGCCACCGAGAAGAGCTAATCTCCATCAGAATGTTGAAGCGTTGTATAGAAGAGAAGAAGCCGAGCAAATGGAACAACGCATCAATGAAATGTTTGATGAAGGCATTGGGAAGTTATAGAAACTGATGAATGATATGAATCAAAGTCAAAGGAGGAGGTCGCCAGTCTCGAACCATGGAGGAAATAGAGTTTCGCCATCGGTTACGGAAGCGAGGAGGGTGTCACCACAATATTATCGAGAAAGAAGAGAATCTTCAGTTTCATTGAGAAGAGAACATCATGAGTATAGAAATGAAGAGAGAAGAACTCCACGTGAGTTTGAACATGAGCTATACCGTGATGATGAAAGACAAAGTAGAAGAGATATGCGTGATCATAGAGATGTGGGTGGTCGAGATCGTTATCGAAGTACATCTGTTTTTGATGAAGATGGTGGTAGATGTATTGTTCATTCTCGAGATCGAGACCAAGTACGAAATGCATATCGGGATGTAGAAGATGATCGATGATGGGAGTCAGGGATGAAAACTGAAATTCCAGAATTCAAGGGTGGAATGGTAGTGGAAGAATTTTTGGATTGGTTGTCTAATGTGGAAGAAATTTTTGACTTCAAAGAAGTACCCGAGCATCATAGATTGAAGTTGGTTGCTACACGATTGAAAGAAAGAGTTATGGCATGGTGGCAGCAAACTAAACTAACACGGGAGAGAATGGGAAAGTCAAAGATTGAGTCATGGGAGAAGATGAAGAAGTTAATGAAGGCTACATTCTTGCCGTACAATTATCAGTCTCTTATGTATCAACGATTGCAGAATCTGAGATAGGAAACAAAGTCAGTGATTGATTATGCGGATGAATTTTAACAACTTATTGCCAGGAATGATATTATGGAGACGGAGGAGCAGTTGACAGCTAGATTTGTTGGAGGGTTGAGAATGCAGATTGAAGATATGGTGAATATGTTTGATCCCAAATCTGTTGCTGAAGCACATCAAAAAGCTCTAGCTTGGGAGAAGCAAGGTAGGAGAGGTGGTGGTGTGTTTACAAATTCCAACAATCAAATGAAAGGGGCTAGTAGCAATGCGAATGTTTCTAAGACTGTTGCAAAACCGGTTGTAAGTGAAGTTGCTAAGACCAAGGTCAATAGTGGTATCAAATGCTTCAATTGTCAGGAGATTGGTCACAAAAGCAATGAATGTCCAAAGCCAAAGAAGTCAGTGATGGTTGCTGAGGCAGAGAATGAGGAAGTAGAAGCTGAATGTTCTAATTCACCAAATGTGGAGGAGGAAGAAGAGTTGACAGGAGATGAAGGGTATTCATTAACGATGAAGAGGTCGTGTTTGACACCAAAGCAAGAGGATGATTCAAGTTGGTTGAGGAGTAACATTTTCCAGTCAACGTGCACTATCTTGGGAAGGGTTTGCAAGTTTGTCATCGATGCGGGAAGCTATGATAACATCATTTCTACCGAGGCTGTGAAGAAGTTGGCATTAAAGACTGAGAAGCATCCGAAACCATACAAGTTAGCTTGGTTGAGAAAAGGTGGGGAGGTGAAGGTTGGACGAAGAGCTTGTGTTAATTTTTCAATTGGGAAGAAATACAAAGAAGAAAGTTGGTGTGATGTTGTGGATATGGATGTATGTCATCTGTTGCTGGGGAGACCGTGGCAATATGATAGGACTGTGCAACATGATGGACGTACCAACAGCTACAGTTTATTGTTCGAAGGCACAAAAATCATTTTAGTTCCCAAGAAGCGACAGCAAGAAGAAAGCAAGTTGGAGGAGATTGAAGAACTTAAAACTTTGCTATCTTTGAAGGAGTTTGTTAAAGAAGTCGAAGATGAACCTGAAGTACTTTTGTTGATTGGACGTGAGAGTAATGAAGTGGTTGAAATTCCTGAAGAAGTGAAGCCAGTGCTGGAAGAATTTGAAGATGTATTTCCTAAGGAGCTGCCAACAGAATTACCACCATTGAGGGACATACAACACCAAATAGATCTTGTTCCAGGAGCCGTGTTACCACATAGACCACATTACAGAATGAGTCCAAAGGAACACGAGGAGTTGAGAAGGCAAGTGGAAGAGTTGCTTGAACAAGGGCGTGTACAGGAAAGTTTAAGTTCTTGTGTAGTTCCAGCTTTGTTAGTGCTAAAGAAGGATGGAACGTGGAGGATGTGTACCGATAGTCGAGCACTAAACAAGATTACAGTGAGATATAGATTTCCTATGCCTAGATTGGATGACTTGTTGGATCAACTTAGTGGAGCTGCTATCTTTTCGAAGATCGATTTGAAGAGTGGTTATCATCAAATTCGTATAAGACCAGGGGATGAATGGAAAATAGCGTTCAAGACACGGGAGGGGTTGTACGAATGGCTGGTTATGCCATTTGGTCTTTCGAATGCACCTAGTACATTTATGCGGGTGATGAATCAGATCTTTAGACCATTTATTGGGAAGTTCGTGGTGGTGTATTTTGATGATATACCGATATACAGTGGGAGCCCAGAAGAACACTTGCATCATCTGAGAGAAGTGTTGATGATACTGCGACAGGAACAATTTTATGCTGCAACGAAGAAATGCATGTTCATGATGCATAGTGTTTTATTTTTGGGATATGTTATTTCAGAAGAAGGTATACAGGTGGATCAGAATAAAGTTGAAGCAATCAGAAATTGGCCACAACCCAGTACGATAACAGAAGTTAGAAGTTTTCATGGTTTAGCATCATTCTACCAAAGATTTATTCCACACTTCAGTAGCGTGATGGCACCAGTTACTGATTGTATGAAGGGGAAACAATTTTCATGGTCGGAGGAAGCAGGATTTGCTTTTGAGCGGATCAAGGAACTTTTGACGACAGCACCAATTCTAGTATTACCAGATTTTCAGTTATTGTTTGAGTTACATACTGATGCATCTAAAGTTGGGATTGGAGGGGTGTTGAGTCAGAAAGGACGACCAATTGCATATTTCAGTGAGAAGCTTTCGGGAGCCAAGATGAGATATAGTACATATGATGTGGAATTCTATGCTATTGTTCAAGCTATAAAACACTGGAGACACTATTTGTTCCATAAAGAATTTGTTCTATATACTGATCATGAAGCACTGAAACATTTGCAGGGACAGGACAAAATTGCAGCCAGGCATGCTTCGTGGGTCGCATACCTGCAACAATTTACATTTGTGGTGAAGCATAAGTCGGAAATTACAAACCGTGTGGCAGATGCATTGAGTCGAAGGAATCATTTGTTGACTACAATGAAGGTTGAAGTGATGGGGTTTGATGTGTTGCCAGAATTGTATGTTAATGATCTTTACTTTGCAAAGTTTGTTGCTGAAGTCGAGAAGGGGAAGACGGATGAGTACGTGTTGGTGGATGGTTTTCTTTTTAAGGGGAATCGATTGTGTATACCAGAGTGCAGCTTACAAATGAAGATTGTGAAGGAGTTGCATGAGGAAGGTCATGTAGGTAGAGATCGTACTTTGCAGTTGATTTCTGAATCATATTTTTGGCCGTCAATGAGAAAAGAGGTTGAGAGATTTGTGGAGAGATGCCATATCTGTCAAGTTTCAAAGGGAACCGCTACAAATGCAGGATTGTATATGCCATTACCTGTGCCTACTAGACCGTGGGTTGATGTGAGCATGGATTTTGTTTTGGGTTTGCCTAGAACTCAAAGGGGAAATGATTCCATATATATGGTGGTAGATAGATTTTCCAAGATAGCGCATTTCATAGCTTGTAAGAAGACAGCTGACGCCATCTGTGTTGCTCAATTATTCTTTAAAGAGGTGTATCGATTACATGGGCTACCTGAATCTATTATTTCTGATCGGGATACTAGATTTCTAAGCCATTTTTGGTTAAGTTTGTTGAAGATGGTTGGAACGAAGCTGAATTTTAGTAGCGCCTATCATCCGCAAACCGATGGGCAAACGGAAGTGGTGAATAGATCGTTGGGAAATTTGTTGAGATGTCTTGTGAAAGATAATTTGAAGAGCTGGGATATGAAGTTATGTCAGGCGGAATTTGCACATAATCATGCTGTTAATCGAAGTACTGGATTCAGTCCATTTCCAGTTGTATATTCAGCAATTCCGAGGGGACCGTTAGATTTGACGACCGTGCCATATCAGAAGGGAGTTGTTAAGCGAGCTTGTGATTTTGTGACTGAGTTGCAGGAATGCCACAGAACTGTTTATGAATGATTGCTTGCATCAAATGAGAAGTATAAACAACTGGCGGATAAGAAGCGAAGGAGTGTGAACTTCAGAGAAGGTGATTTGGTTTACGCCGTGTTGACAAAAGATCGTTTTCCAGTGGGAACGTACAATAAATTGAAAGCGCGAAAGATTGGTCCAGTAAAGATTTTAAAGAAGATCAATGATAATGCATATCAGTTAAGGTTGCCAGATCATATTCACACTGCAGACGTTTTTAACGTCAAATACTTGATTCCGTATCATGGGGATGAGCTTGTTGTGGAAGAGGAAGGTGCAAATTCGAGGTCGAATTCTTGCCAACCGGGGGAGGATGATGCAGTGCAATCTACCAACTCACTAACTTTAGGTCATTCACGACCTAGTGAAGGTCGCTCGCGAATTAATGGATTTACCGAGTTAACGAATTATGCAAGGAAGGATGAATCAACGACCTATGGTAAGTCGCCGAGCGACCTAACGGCGAGTTGTGTACGAGAAGTTGTTTCAGCGACCTATGATAAGTCGCCAAGCGAGCTAACGAGCTACGACCTAAATGAGCTACGACCTAGCGCGATAACACTTAAGTCACGAGCGAGTTACGACCTAGCAAATGGTGCCGCATTTTCCTTATCTCGCTCCAGATTGCCTCTCTCCTTTGGTTGCTCGAGAGTAGGTCGCGAACGACCTAACTCACAACACAGAATAAAGCAGGTCGTTCTTAAGCCGCCTTGAAGCTTAGGTCGCCCAGAGGTTAGGTCGTTCAAGAACTTGGTCGCGTGAAGATTTCCAGAAGCCACTTCTGTAGGTCGTTCAAGCGAGCTAACGACCTTATGCCACATATGTTGTTTTCTTAGGTCGCATGAAGCTGGGCTAACTGTTAGGTCGCATGGTGATTAGGTCGTTATGTGTATTTGTTGAGTCGCTTATGTGTTGTAAATACTCTAAGTCATAAGTCGCACTGCTATGATGTGTTGTATTGTATTTGTTGTTTCTTTTTCGGTCGCGTCTGTTAGGTCGTTAACGACCTATGTTAGGTCGTAGGTCGTCTATACTGTTTTAGGTCGCTAATGCTGTGTTGTAAAACTCTATAAATAGCGGGGTTGTGTCATTTGTAATAGTTAGTTGATTTTGAATAAAACTTTGTTTGAGAGCTTTGTGCCTCTTCTTAAATCGGTAGTTGAGTGTATCTCCTATCTCCATCTTCGGCATTCGAGTGCGCTCGAATCAACGATTGTTGAAGCCAATTCACGGTATCAAGTGCGCTTGATCAATGTTCGAAGAATTGCATATCTTATTTCACGGCATCGTGCGCGATCAACATGACGAAGATAGCTAGATTCTGGTATCTTTGAGATTAACGGAATTGGGCATTTGGTATTTTCAATCCATCGATTGCTACTTTCATCGTTTCATCCATTTCAGTTATCCGCTGCTGCATCAATTACCCTTTTCATTGTAATTCCAACTTCCAGTAAAAACTATTTGTTATTTACACATAAAAAATATTTTTAAACATAGTGTTTAGTTATTACAAACTTTTTTTTTCCTTTAGGATCATAACTTAAAAGAGATTAAATGAAAAGAATTAGATTTTTGGACAAATTTTTGGTCTGTTAGATAAGAACAGAGGTTTGCATGTATTTACACAGACATGCACATAGTTTTCCATACATATATACCAGATAACACATTTATACATTCATGCAAAACATTTTCACAACATTACTACTATTATTTATCACATGCATCAAAGTATAAAATAGATTTAACTTTAAAAAGGTGTAGTTTACTCACCTATTCCTTTTGAATAGAGCACTGTCTTTGCTGGCCTTTGTTTTTGTTTGATCTTCTCTTGTTTAGTTGAATTGTTTTGATTTGTTTTCAAGTTGTAAAAATGCAAAAGTGTTTACTTTTTGTTTAACTTACTTAGTTTTGAATGAATGAAATAAAAGAAGACAAGGTGGAGATATATATATATATATATATATATATATATATATATATATAGGATAGTATACTGCTGCCTTCCCCTGTACACAGCAAGCATCTTTTTTTTTCATTTTATTTATTTTTCTTCTTCTTATCTTTACTTTGGTCAGTGATTACTTTTGATCTGATTTGATTTTATATGAAAAAGCTTTGATGTTATGTTTTGTAAGCTTGACTAGATATGTCCCCTAACATGTCTACATGTGCATTTATTGATATATATCCTTATGCATATATATATATATATATACATACCTTTTTCCAATGTTTAAATGCATATATGCCTCACACATATATTCACTTATATATTTTTTCTCATCATATGTATACAATATACATTCTTATTTTGTCATGCTTACCCCTTTTGTTTACAAGCATATACACTTCATATATATATTTTTACTTATATATATAGGTAATTGTCATCATATACTTATGTATTTACACTTTCACTATTTAATCAAATAAATAAATATATATATATATATATATATATATTAACTTATATTTGTTCTCATATACAACATTTACATTTATACATCTTTCCTATATTCTCCTTCTCATAGCATCCATACATATATGCACATTTCAATACTTATATATCATCAAATGTCATAAAAATTGTGTATATTTATATATATATATATATGGATATTTTTATCTTTAATTTATATTGTGTAGTTTATATATTAATATATTCTTTATTTCCATCATATTCAGAGATTTCATAATTCAATATTTATTATAGTTTTTAAACCGATTTATATATTCGGATATTTTAATGTTAACGTAAAAATAGACCCTGACACCCCGGTGTGTGTATGAGTAATGTGAAAGCCTCACCCGTTGGTACGGGAACAGAAATAAGCAGAAAATAGCAGAAAAGTAACGAGACAACAGTTTTATAGTGGTTCGGCTTAAGATTTAGCCTACGTCCACTTTAATTTCCTTTATTGATGATTCAATTACAATTCTTTACAATACACTTCGATTACAACAAACTTTTGACGAGTAACTAGAACTTGTATGGAGAAGAAGCTTTCGAATTCATGTGTTCGATCTCCTCTTGAAGTTCGTTGAAGTGTCTTCGGTGTTTGGAGAGCTTGAAGTGTTGGTTGAGTTGAGAAAACGGCAGCGTAACGGCGTTCCAGAAATGAGCCCCAAAAAGTCCCTTTGCCGTTGGAGTAGCTCTAGTATTTATAAGGAAAAATTTGGGCAAGATTCAATCTCTAAGTCTTAGGTCGTGAACGACCTAAGTTAGGTCGTAGGTCGGCAGCGACCTAGGGGATATAATCTGGCTCATCTCGTTTGATCTTGATTTCTTCTGAGCGAGTTAATAGGTCGTGCGTGACCTAATATAGGTCGTAGGTCGATGAGACCACTTCGTTCTTAGGTCGTTAGGTAGTAGGATCCCTTAAGTCACTAGCTTCTTAGGTCGGTAGGTCGTGGCATTGCTTAGGTCGCATATGCTTTAGGTCGCATATGCTTTAGGTCGCATATGCTTTAGGTCGCTTGATCTTTAAGTCGCTGTCTCTGTTAGGTCGCTAGCTTCTTTCTAGAGTTAGGTCGTTGGAGGAGTTAGGTCGCTAAGGGTTTTAGGTCCTTAGTACTCTTAGGTCGCTGAGTAGTGATAAGTCGTTAGGTCGCTGAGAGCTTTAGGTCGCTCCATCCTTTAGGTCGTTAGGTCGCTCCAAAAGAGGAGTTAACACTTGCCCCTCGAAGTACAGGCCTATGCCATAGGTCGTGTGCTTCGATCTAACTCTGCTAGGTCATGGGCGACCTAAATCATGTGATAACTCACGTGCCCATTCGCCTTCCTCTCCGTGCCCCATATAAACTGTTAGGTCGCTTCTTCCTCCTTACCTAACTGCTCTGATCTCCCGTTCTGCCATTGACAAATCTTCGAGCTTCCAAGGGCGAATTCAACCCATCTAGTCGTCGATTCATCTTTACCATCTTATCTCGTAAGTGAATTCGATCTCCTTCCCACCATAATCACTGTTGAATCATGAATTCCCATTTTCCGACCTTAGTCCAATTCCATGTATCGTGCTACATTTTGAGTGATTGTTGCGATGGACTTTTGATCGCTATTTGATACGTTGTTGTTGTCATTCATGAAGGCACGATAATGCATTGAATCTACGATGGATCGAAGATGTATTGAGTCGTTTTTCGGGTGATTTGGTGGTATGAAGGGATAATGAATTTCACGAAGAGGATGATGGATTTCACCGTGTAGGTGATAACGGGCTATCAGGTTACAGTTTGACGAGATGGTGAGATATTGCGTGGAGAGGAAGTTAGCGAGTTAGCAGATCTGAGCGACTTAGGAACCTTGCCGATCTAACAAACTAATCGACCTAACAAATTCTCGCGACCTAAGGATTCTTCAAATTTGCGACTTAACTTTTAGGTCGCACTGGGATTCGAACGACCTAAGACTTAATAGATTTGTACATAAATTCCAAACAGAGCGACTTAGCAAATTAACGACCTAACTTTCTTGAATGACTGTGGAGCGACTTAACGAATTGACGACCTAACTTTTTGCAACATAGGCTTTAGGTCATGGCCGAGTTAAGACTTGGACAAATTTGCATTATCTTGGTATGAAGCCTTGAATTCTTTGATTTGCACAGTGCGACCTAAGGAATCTCCGACCTATGCTAGGTCGCTGAAAACAGCCTGCACGACCTAGGACTTGTAAAATTCTGAAAGAACTTGATTGAACTGCTTGGACTTGAACTATTTGAAATTTGTTACACTTCTTTACAGATTGCTCTAACTTTTAATCTAACAACCTGTTTAAACATATCATTTGCAGAAAACTAAAGCGAATATACTGCCATTGACTGCGCACATCGAATGATAGATTAGTTGATAAAGAATAATCAACTCAAATGAACTTTGTGAATGAAATGTTGTGAATCACCAAATTCAAGTGAAGTATTAAAACAAAACTAAAGTAATCAACTAAAGCTGATTTGTTTGCATCAACACTGTACTTGGACTTAAAATAACAAGCCTTGAAACTCTATAATCGACACACGTCAGCTGATTTGATTCCAGTTATATTTGCTTGTCAATTTACTAGTTTTACACAACACTTCACACTTTTAGGAAACGTGCACCTTCATATTTGAATATCCAGTTCCTTGTGTAGAATGACTTCTCAACAAGAAGAAACAAGACAAGCTGGGGAGACTTTTCCGATTGCCAACCCACTGATTGATCCTCCGGAAAGAACTTCGACCACCTTGAGTCACAAAGCTTTCAATCAATTGTGTATCCAGTTCGGTATTTCCGAAGCAGATGCTTTGTTTCCTTGAGTAAGCGATACTGCTGACAGGCCACCTCTTGGTTTTGTCGCAGTTAATCGTCAAATGTGCTTAAGTGGAGCTATTCCTCCCTTTAATGATTTTCTTCGACAGCTTCTTCGATTGACTATCCCTCCATTCCAGCTACACCCCAACGGTTATGCCATCTTGATGGGGTTGTGTGTGCTGTTCAAGAGGACGCTTGACCGTCTTCCAAGTTTTGAAGAGATCTGTTACTTGTGCACATTCGCAAAGAATAAAGACCATCCTTCTATTATACTTGTGAGAGGTGCTAGAAACCGTAAATTGATTCTGGACTTGCCAGAGAGTGCACACGGGTTCTTAAGTCAATTCTTCTTTGTCCGCTGTCCCCCAGGATTCTACGCCGTTTGGAGAATCGGAAGTAAGATTGCCTATATCCGCTCGCTCCATTTTTCCTAAATTTCTTGAAACTAGAATTGTCAAGTACTGAACTTCATTCTTTAATTTTGTAGCACTTCCTCCTTCGCTTCGAGATCCCAACCATATGCCAACCTTAGAAACTTTAAGTGCTGTGGCTACCGAAGAGAGAAGCGCCAAATTTTTGCTGAAAGACGAGTTTTTGCACCAGTTTGGATTCTTACACTCCTCTCGATCTACCCAAATTCATGAAGTGTCTAGTTCCGAGACTGAATTATTAGCTGCTCCCGGTTCTCAAACAGAGGCATCAGATGCCCCAGTTCCTGCAGAGGAAACTGCATTGGGAGAACCTACCGTAGAGGCTACATTGGTGAAGTGCTCTACTTCTGTTGATATTGCGGGATCGTCTAGTAAATTTTTGCTTTCCCCGGTGATCGAAGAAGGAGTTGAAAAAGAAGACTCCGCTGAGCACGACGGTGGAGATACTTTTGATGATCTAAGCGACTTAATGATAACTTCACAAGAGCTCTTTAAGGATGACCCTATTACTACTAAAGTTATTTCTTCAGCAATTGAGGCGACATCCGCCTTGTAGCTAACTCCATCAACCCAAGAGTTAACACCAGCTGCAAAAGTTGACGTTACCCCCGAGCCAAAGAGTGGTTTGTAGCTCGACGCGCATAGTTTACACGCCACACACACTTAGAATTTTTTTGGTACTTATACGCACTTAACTTCTTTACTCTGAAATTTTTTAAGACTTGTCTTTTTTTACTTTCAGATTCTCCGATGGGGCGAACTGGCTCATATTATGACAATTTGCAGCGCCATGGAAGTCGCAACACTTATGATTATAGGCGTTATCTCACTGTCCATAGGGAAACCGATGAAGAAAGAGCCGCTAGAAAAGCTCATGAAAGACAAACTTATGAGGAGTGGCAAAGAAGAAGGGATGATGACTCCCATAAAAGAAAATCCTATGATGATAAAGGGAAAAGCCACGTTGCTGACGATCCGAGCAAACGGGTCAAACTTAGCGATCAATCAGCGGCTGCAATTTCTGAAAAGACCGTTGCTCCTAACCCTCTTGACATCCCCTCCGGTTCTCCTGCTCTTAAGAAATCTGACATTCAGACAATTATCAACAGGCCTCAATATCAAGTCAGGGATGCTCCTCCCACACTTCAAAGCCGATTCCCAAATTGGTGTTTAAAGGGAGTATGTTTCGACTTAGACTTGGTGCCGATTGATAAGCAAGCTATGTTAAGAAACCTTGATGCTGTCAAACTTGATATCGAGAGGATGTCTGGTTGGCAGAAACTTGTTGACGAGCTTCAAAGAGTTAATCATATGAACCTCGAAGCCATGTTGACTATGGAAAATGATCATTCAGAGTGGAAGAAAATTCTTAAGCAACACGATGCAGAAATGCAGAGCATCGCTGATGATAATGAGAGACTCGAGGCTAAAGTCAAGAAACTTGAAGATGATCTTACCGCCTCCTCCACTTCTTTTACTCAAAAGGAAGAGGTACTTCAAAAGCAAGTTCGCATGCTCATGCTGCTCAACGGAATGCTGAGGCTCAACTTGAAGCTGAAAAGAAGATGACGGAAATCTATCGCACCGACATTGCCCAGCTACGAGAGAAGGAAAGTTCCCATGATTTGGAAATTATGCGGTTGCAAGCACAACTGTCAAAAACTGAAAAAGAGCATGATGAGGCCGTTGCCGAAAAAGAAGCAGCCATCGCTGGAAAAGAGGCAGCGGAGCAATCGCACGAGGCGACGAAGGCCAAAATTAACTCAACTTTATTTGATTTTTACTTGCATAGTCTTGGGGCGCGGGAGCCTCTCATTTCTGGGATCGACATATGAAATTACTTTGGCCGAAGTGTGGGAAGCGATAATTGACATGTTCGGAGGTGTTGGCTATGCAGAAGCGGATCTTGAGGCGACCTATCTAGATGATGAAGCATGTACCGCCCTTGCGAGGGGAAAAGAGCAGCTTGCTAGGGAACGAGCCGAAGTAGCAGGAGGAGAGCATTTAGAGAAAGCGACTTTAACTGACCCCGCTTGTCCTCCGGCTTCGGTCGACCCTGATAGCATCGGCTCTAGTTCTTATTCTCCACCTCCTATGAAAGCCGAAGTCAAAATCGCGACTACTGAGCCTCCCACTATTCAAGTCGAAGAGGAGACCCAGGATGACATTGAAGCTGAAAAATTTGAAATCGATGTGATTAAGCCTACTTCTCCAGGTAACTTCGATGTTGATCCAAGTCGAGCGGATTACTTGCTCGCTTCACCTGAATTTGTTGAATTTCTCGCTGATTACTTAAGTCTCGATGAACCAATATCTTCTCTTTTTTCGGTGAATACTGATTTTAACTTCTTTTCTTCTGTAGCGGAAGTACCGAGAGCTGCGCAAACTTCTCCCCTTCCAGCTGTTCCTCCTTCATCCCTTCAAGTCACTCCTGCTTCTCAGCCGGGATCGTAGGAAGAACAAATAGGAGCCCTTCAAGGCTTGGACGATCCACTTGCTTCGCAAGGGCAGAAGGTTGGGGAACTTGAAGAAGGCGTGAAGACTCCAGAGCCTTATGATGATGACACGAAGCTATCTGAGCTAATCACTCTGGGCAGTGAGTCTTCTTCAAAGAAGAAGGGGAAGCGCGCAATTTCAAAGAAGAAGAAGGAAAGCGCTTTTGCTGGTGAAGAAAAAATGGAAGAAGATCCGGCTACACCTTCTTCTCCTTCTTCCCTAACCCGTCCACGCCGGATTTAGAAATTAATCATCAAACCGGGCAAGAGCTCTAAAGGTGGCGGGAAGAAGGAGTAATGAGCTGGACTTCACGCTTCTTATTTTGCTTTTTGCATGTATTGACCGAAAATTATGCGGATACCGGCCTCCGCCTGTTGAAACCTGCATATGTACAAAAATTTCATAGTATGGAATAAAATGGTTCTTTTTATTTGTACAATTTCTTGTTAGTATATGCGTGAACGCATTTATTCCTTGTTTTTGCACAAGTTTCTTTATCTACTTTATATGATACTACAGTGAGCTCGTGGTATGATGTTTGAGCGTTGTTTTTATTAATATAGCTATACGCCCCCATACCACGGTTTACTGCAATATTCTGAAAAGACCTGTACTCTTATTTTAGAGAATAATTCTTCCGTTTTGAGGAGATATCATTCTGCTTTTAATAGAATACGCTTTGTATCGGAGAAGTTTTTCTTTTTCTTTCTTTCTAAAGAACACTTCTACTTTCGGGGATGATCACTTTTATTTGTTGAAAAGTGGATTCCCATACGCAGTGAAGCGAGCTTCTGAAGAAATGTTTTGATCTATTGGACGTGCCTCGTTAGAGGGCTTTGTTTAGCACTTCATTGCTGAGAGTAAAAGTGTGCCTCGGGAGAGGGCTCCTCCGAAGAGTTATGCCTCCGAAGAGGGCTTCGTTTGTGTGCCTCCGAAGAGGGCTTGTGCCTCCGAAGCAATTTTTTGCCTACGAAGAGGTTTTTGTTTGTGTGCCTCCGAAGAGGGTTTGTGCCTCCGAAGCAATATTTTGCCTACGAAGAGGTCTTCGTTTGTGTGTCTCCGAAGAGGGCTTGTGCCTCGTTAGAGGGCTTTGGTTTGGCACTTCAAGCTTGGTGAAGTGTGCCTCCGAAGCAATTTTTTTTGCCTACGAAAAGGTCTTCGTTTATGTCCCTCCGAAGAGGGCTTGTGCCGCCGAAGCAATTTTTTGCTTACAAAGAGGTCTTCATTTATGTGCATCCGAAGAGGGCTTGTGCCTCCGAAGTAATTTTTTGCTTACGAAGAGGTCTTTGCTTGGTTTGCTAGGAAGTTTGCATCTCACAGTTAAGTAGGTCCATGGGGCAGACGCAAGTTACTCGACTGGATGTTCGTTTGCACAAATGATCGCAATCAAGTAATCAAGGGCCTGGAACCTTCTATCTCGGGAAGGTGCCCCCTTGGGTGGTCCCACCAACTTTCTTGGGTGAGAAACAAGATTCCATTTTGGCTGTTTTTTGTCTGCTTATCCGTGCCTTTGCATCCACTGCCGCCGAGCGATTCCTCGTTATCATTCTCAAATTTATATTCTTTTCTTTGACAAGCTGTTTGATTTTTCCGGAAAAGTGTATTTCGTGGTCGAGTGAATCCACGGGAAAACGCAAGCCACTTAACCGGATGTCTGGTTGTACAAACGATCACAGTCAGTTAGCAAGGGTCTGGTGCCTTCCTTTTAGGAAGGTGCCCCTTTGGTGGAATCATTTACCGTTTGTAGGAATTAAATCTGAAATTTTTGTGGCTTGACATTTGTTTGTTGAGTGATTTATGGGAATCGCTTGAGTTTGTGACGTGTTGGATAGGTAATTTTTGCTTTGATTGCATGCAATATTAAATCGATATTTTAGCAACACTCTTAAAATATTTGCACATCGAATACGATAGGCAATTTAAAATAATAAAAGACACAAGATTTATAGTGGATCGGCCAAGAATTGGGCCTACATCCACTTTATAGTTTTTATTATCACTTTGTACTGCTTTTACAATGGCTTACAATACAAGCACGATACATTCATAATCATTTTACAAATTTAAGCATTGCTTCTAAGTAAAGTATGGATGCAAGTGATTGCTATTCCAGGCTCTCGGGATTGGATCTCCTTCAACAGTTGTGAGTTTGAAAGTGCCATCAAGAAGTTTTTCGCCTATGACATACGGCCCTTCCCAGTTTGGCCCAAACACTCCGGTTGCTGTCATGGTCTTTTTCAAGACTAGATCTCCAATTTCAAAGCTGCGTTGGCGAACTTTAGAATTGAAGTGCCTGGCTATTCTTTGCTATTGAGCTGCAACTCTGAGTTCGGCTTCCTTCCTTCTTTCATCAAGTAAGTCAAGTGCTTCAAGCTGCAGCTTTTCATTTTCAGTTTGGTTGAAATGAACTCTCCTATGTGAGGGGACTTCTATTTCCACTGGAATCATTGCTTCCGATCCATATGCTAATGAGAATGGAGTGTGCCCAGTCGCAGTTTTGTGGGTAGTTCTGTATGCCCATAGTGCTAGTGGCAGCTTATCAACCCAACCACCTTTTGCTTTTTCAAGTTGCTTTTTGATGGTCGATTTGATGATTTTGTTCACTGCTTCCACTTGCCCGTTTGCCTGCGGATGAGCCACTGCTGAGAAGCTTTTTCGGATTTTGAATCGTCTGCAAAATTCCTGGAATTCTTCGCTTTCGAATTGAGTACCATTGTCTGTTATTATCTTCTGAGGGACACCATACCTGCAAATGATATTTTTTGTTACAAAATTTATCATCTTTTTAGAGGTAATAGTAGCTAATGGTTCTGCTTCAGCCCATTTAGTGAAATAATCAACAGCAATGATGGCATATTTGATTCTGGATCTGGCAATCGGCATAGGCCCAATAAGATATATTCCCCAAATTGCGAATGGCCATGGACTGACCATCTGTGTTAGCATGGTAGAAGGTGCTCTTGGGATTTTTGCAAATCTCTGGCATCTGTCGCACTTTCGGGAGTAGCTAGCAGCATCTCGATTAATATCCGGCCAGAAATAACCATAGCGAAGAATTTTCTTTGCAAGAGTTTGACCACCTAAATGATCTCCACATTCTCCTCCGTGCACCTCAGTCAAGATTGTTTTAGCCTCTTCTTTAGTTACACATCGGAGTAATGGCATCGAGAATCCACGTCTGTACAGATAGTCGCCTTGAATCACATATCTTGGAGCTTTTCTTAGGAGCTTTTGAAGTTCTTTTGAGTTTTCTGGCAAGGAGCCGTTGAGCAGATATTCCTTGATTGGGGTCATCCATGACTCTCGTTCTTGAGATACAGCCATGATCCAATCAACATCCATCTCATCAATACTCGGAGCTGTCAAGACTTCTACAAGGACCAATCCCAATAATTGAGCTTCCCCAGAACTTGAATATTTCGCGAGAGAATCTGCCTTCATGTTTTCTTCCCAGGGAATATGGTTTATTGTATAATGATAAAAATCATCAAGAAGTTCACAAGCTTTTGACAGGTAAGCAGGAAGATTTCCTCCTTTAGTCTGAAACTCTTTCTTGACTTGGCATACAATTAGTTGGGAATCACTGAAGATCTGCAACACTTTGATGCTCAGTTCTTTAGCAATTCTTAGACCGGCAATAAGAGCTTCGTATTCAGCTTTGTTATTTGTCGAAGAAAATTTTAATCTCAATGCATAACATAACGATCATCCTTCGGGGGTTTCAAGCACGACCCTGGCTCCGGAACAGTAGTCGTTTCTCGCACCATCGACATACAATTTCCATTGGATTGGAATCTCAGTTGTCACTTCTCCCTCACTGTCACCTTTATCTGTGCATTCTGCAATGAAGTCTTCTAAAGCTTGTCCATTAATTGCTTTTCGTGGATGGTAGGTGATATCATACTGACTGAGTTCAATATTCCATTTCAAAAGACGACCCGAAGTTTCTGGACGGAATATGACTTGTTTCAGAGGTTGATCAGTGAGGACTTTAATAGGATGAGCATGGAAATATGGCCTCAGCTTTCTGGAAGCGATCAATAGACAATAGGCGAGATTTTCTAACTTTGAATAATTCATCTCTGCCCCAGTGAACCTTTTGCTGATGTAATAAACTGGACGCTGAACTTTTGCGTCTTCTCGTACCAGCGCTGCACTGAGAGCATGGGATGAAACTGCTAAGTATATGAATAGATCTTCACCATTGTCAGGTTTAGAAAGTACTGGAGGCGTTTCCATATGATGAATTAGCTCATCAAAAGCTTTTTGACACTCGGGAGTCCATTCGAAATTCTTCTTTCCTTTCTTTAGAGCATCAAAGAAGGGAATGCATTTATCTATGGCCTTGGAAATAAATCGACTCAGAGCAGTGACTTTCCCGTTGAGGCTTTGCAATTCTTTCTTTGTTCTAGGGGGTTTGACTTCTCTTAAGGCAGTGATCTGAGCAGGATTAGCTTCAATGCCCCTAGCACTCACAATGAAACCTAAGAATTTTCCGGACTCAACTCCAAATGAACATTTCAGAGGATTCAATTTCATTCCATACTTTCGGAGGATTGCGAACATTTCTTCTAGATGGTCCATATGGTCTACTGCCTTTTTTGACTTTACTGGCATATCATCAACGTATACTTCCATAGTCTTGCCAAGTTGAGGTTTGAACATGGCATTCACGAGTCTCTAATAAGTTGCCCATGCATTCTTTAATCCGAAAGGCATAACTTTGTTGCAGTAAAGACCCACATCGGTGATGAAGCTCGTGTCCTCATGATCTGGCTCATGCATCATGATTTGATTGTATCCTGAGTAAGCATCCATAAAAGACAATAATTCATGCCCGGCTGTTCCATCCACCAACTGATCGATTCTGGGCAATGGAAAACAATCTTTAGGACATGCCTTGTTCAAGTCTGAAAAATCAATGCATACTCTCCACTTTCCATTCGCCTTTTTAACCAACACCGGATTAGAAACCCAATTTGGATAAGTGGATTCTATAATGAATCTATTCTCCATGAGCCGATCTACTTCTTCTTTCAATGCTGTTGACCTTTCAGGACCTTGGGTTCTCCTTTTCTGTTTCACGGGTGTGAACTTCGAATCAATATTTAAGGCATGTACCGCAATTTCTGGAGATATTCCACACATGTCAACATGACTCCAAGCAAATACGTCCAGATTTGCTTTCAAGAATGATATCAGCATATTTTGAACCGTCACACTAAGTTGTGAACCTACATTTAGCACCTTGTTTGGGTCCTTCTGGTCAACAGATATTGGTACCGTTACCTCCACCGGCACCACTCTATTCTCCCCTGCACTGGTTTTCCTGGGATCGATTTCCCTTCGCACACCACTATGCTCACCAGTGCAGGGTCCGCCCCGTACTTGCTACAAGGTGGGTTCTTTGATGCGGAGCGAAGCTACCGCACCTTTCCCCATTTCTCTCTTCTTTTCCTCCCGCAACTCTGTGAGATAACACTCGCGCCCAGCACCCTGATCTCCTTTCAAAGCACCAACGCCGTTGTCAGTGGGGAATTTCATGGTTAGGCACCATGGGGCGAGAATAGCTCTGAATGCAGCGAGAGTTGGTCGTCCCAAGAAGGCGTTATAAGCAGAAAATTCATCAACAATAACAAATGTTTGCTTACAGACCACTTTTCTCTCCCCTTCACCAAGTTCTACAAATAAGTCAATGGTTCCGATGGGTTGTTTTGGTTCCCCAATGAACCCAACAATCTTGTGTGAAGAAGCTTGAACATCAGCCATCAGAATCTTCATTTGGTCAAAGGTCTTCTTGAAGAGGATATTGCAAGAAGCACCGCAATCAACAAGCACTCTTCTCACAATAGCGGGTCCGATACCAGCGGTTATTACCAACGGATCCATGGTAGGAGCTTCAACTCCCATAGAATCTCTGGCTCTGAATATGATGTCATCGTGACAAGTTCTTTGTTGTTTCGAAGGCACAGCATCTTCCAAAACAAAGACAGTTTCCTCTTTTGGGGCATGTCTCAGAGCATGAGCATATCTTTCCATTTCTCCCCAACTTCTGCCTGCTGGATGTGGACCTCCTGTGATTACATTAATTATAGGCCTTTCAGATTCTTGAACCACAGCCTTTTCACCCGAACCAGATTGACGAGCAGGAAGTTGTTGCCCCTAAGAAGATGAGGCAGGATCACTTCTATTTCTCTTAACATACTGTTGCAGTTTATTCTCTCTCAACATTTCTTCAATCAAGTTCTTTAGATGGCGGCATTCGTTGGTGTCATGGCCAGGCTGATTATGAAACCGACAGAATCTTCCGTTAGGCACAAAATTTTTTCCAAGCTTCATCTTAGGTGGCTCTGGGTAGTTGACGGTATCCTTTGTTGCGAAGAAGATCTTCTTTGGAGTCTCAGTCAAAGGGGTAAAATCTGAAAAACGGCGTGGTTTCTTCATGTCTTTTTGTTTTTTCCCACCATTATTTTCCATTTTCTGACCACCAGATTCTTTCTTGTTAGAAGTTTCAGCCACATTGTTGTTTTGAATTTCAGCAACAACCACCTTTGCTGGTGTAGGAAGATTTTCTAGACGCATAAATTCATCAACCTTCTTATAAAACTTTTCCAATGAGTTTGGTTCTTTCATTTTCAACCATTTTCCGAACTCGCTCGTTTTATCAATGGCACGCATCAAGTATGTTAGGATCATTCGAGGCTCAGCATTATCTACTTCGGCCAAGGCTATGTTAAAGCGATTCAAGAAGGATTTGATAGACTCGCCAGAAGCTTGTTCTAGGCTGGACAGTGACATTATGTCCTTGGCCTTTGTAGCATACAATCTGAACTGATCCTAGAATTTATGGGTCAAATCAGAGAATTGGTCCACAGGTCGAACCGGTAGCTTTGTAAACCAGAGTAGAGCCACACCCTCCAGATAGACAGGGAAATATCTGCATTTAATTTCATCGTTGCCCTGGCACCTGTCATGTGCCAGTCGTATTTGTACAAGAACTGATTTGGATCGCTCATCCCCCGATAGGCTGGGATCGTAGGAGGAACAAACTTCGTTGGAAACTCTGCTTTTAGAATTCTTTCGGTAAACGGAGTCTTACTTGGAGCAAATCCCCAGTCATTTTCGTCTTCATTCCTTTGCATACTTTCTTTCATAATCTGGCGAACCATTCTTGATAGATATTCCTCATCATTCAGAGACCTTGCCGGGCAGGCGTCAGCCACCTTTTCTGAAGTTTGTGTGAACAAACGTTCGCAAAGAGGTGGCTGCGGCCTTGATCCTCCGGCTTGGGGAGGTGCCCCTTCGGCGAAGCCAGCTGTTCTTTGAGGAATATCTTTGTCTTGGGAATCATGAGTTTGTTCAGCAAAGGTTGGTTCAGCATTTTCTGGTTGTCGGTTTGCCCCGAGCAGGGCGTTCAACCTTTCCATCATAATATCATTTTGAGTTTCCATTTGTTGGTATAGTCTAGAAACCACATCATCAAGTTCGGCCCTCGTGACTCCAACAGTAGGAGTCTCCTGATTCGGGGCTGGAGAAGAAGCAGCTCTATCATTAGCATTTCCAGACCTCGTAGATCTACTCTTTCTTCCAGGAGCCATGATCTCAGACAGAATTCTGGTTTTTGAGGAGATCCTTACAACAAGTCTTTGCGAAGCAATGGTGAAAATACCCCTGAGTTGGGTTCTCAGTGAAAGCACCAAAATGTTAACGTAAAAATCGACGCTAACACCCCGGTGTGTGTATGAGTTATGTGAAAGCACCACCCGTTGGTACGGGAACAAAAATAAGCAAAAAATAGCAGAAAAGTAACGAGACAACAGTTTTATAGTGGTTTGGCTTAAGATTTAGCCTATGTCCACTTTAATTTCCTTTATTGATGATTCAATTACAATTCTTTGCAATACACTTCGATTACAACAAACTTTTGACGAGTAACTACAACTTGTATGGAGAAGAAGCTTTCGAATTCATGTGTTCAATCTCCTCTTGAAGTTCGTTGAAGTGTCTTCGGTGTTTGGAGAGCTTGAAGTGTTGGTTGAGTTGAGAAAACGGTAGCGTAACGGCGTTCCAGAAATGAGCCCCAAAAAGTCCCTTTGCCGTTGGAGTAGCTCTAGTATTTATAAGGAAAAATCTGGGCAAGATTCAATCTCTAAGTCTTAGGTCGTGAATGACCTAAGTTAGGTCGTAGGTCGGCAGCGACCTAGGGGATATAATCTCGCTCATCTCGTTTGATCTTGATTTCTTCTGAGCGAGTTAATAGGTCGCGCGCGACCTAATATAGGTCGTAGGTCGCTGAGACCACTTCGTTCTTAGGTTGTTAGGTAGTAGGATCCCTTAAGTCGCTAGCTTCTTAGGTCGGTAGGTCGTGGCATTACTTAGGTCGCATATGCTTTAGGTCGCATATGCTTTAGGTCGCTTGATCTTTAAGTCGCTGTCTCTGTTAGGTCGCTAGCTTCTTTCTGGAGTTAGGTCGTTGGAGGAGTTAGGTCACTAAGGGTTTTAGGTCGTTAGTACTCTTAGGTCGCTGAGTAGTGATAAGTCGTTAGGTCGCTGAGAGCTTTAGGTCGCTCCATCCTTTAGGTCGTTAGGTCGCTCCAAAAGAGGAGTTAACATTTAAATTATCAGAATTTTATTTGTTCGACTTATAAAATCAGTATTCCAATGATTTAATTCGGTTAATTTTCCCAATTAATAGACGCTAAAAATCCGAGTCGTCACACCAACTGTTCTTATGAGTAATGTGTTTTATTTATGTTTTCGTTGTGCTCTGTAGTGTACTATTAAGATCAGTTATTCTTATATGTAGTCTTTATTATGTACTGATTCATGTTTGACTTCATGTATTTTATTAGTTGTATTGTAGTAGTTTAATTCAGGTCGGGTTATAGTTGTGGTCTGTTATGTAGTCTCTGTTATGGTCGTACTATGCTTTTTGGGTTTTGTATTTTCTAAGCATGTGTAATGCAATAGCTCCTGTGTGAGCATATATAATGGTGTGGTGTTGTAATTGTTGTATGTAACTTTTATTTAGTAATGGATATGACGTGGTAAACTTAGAAGAATCTAAGTGAATTCACTACCTTTTCTTCAAAAAAAGAAATAATATAATTTAACGTAAAAACCTTTTAAGCTAAAGTTTATTATAATGTTTACCTATCAAATAATATGAATGAATTTAATTTTCAATATGAACTTAATAATATGAATTTTTTGTTTATAGAATATTTGTAAAAAGAACCCTAAGAAGAAATTATTATTTATAATATGATTTCAATATATCATGGTAAAACTCTTAATTAAAGTTTATTATACATAAATATATTTTATATTTTAAATATTTTAGATAAATTTATTTTAATATACAGAAATAACTTTATTATACAAATTTAGTATGTAAGAACTTTATTTTAAAAAAATTGAATATATTAAATTTGTTAGAGAACAAATTCCAAGCTCTCTATGAAATCTATACGTATTTTCATTTAACGGTTTAGTGAAAATATCCACAATTTCTTTTCAGTATTCACAAATTCTAGAGTAATATTTTCTTTTTCAGAATGATCTCGTAAAAAGTGATGTCTTATATCAGTATGTTTAGTTGTTGAATGATTATTGGATTATTCGCCAAATTTATTACACTAGTATTATCAAAATATATAGGTGATTTTCTTAAATTTACTCCAAAATTTTTAGGAGTTTATTGCATATAAATTATTTGAGCACAAGCTAAAGTGGCTGAGAAATATTCTACTTCAAAAGTAGATAAAGATACATGGTTTTGTTTTTCACTAAACCATAAAACTAAAGGTTGTCCTATAAAGTGACATGTGCCTCTAGTGCTTTTTCTATTTGTTCGATATCGACCAAAATCAGCATCGCTATATGACATTAATTCAAATGTACATCCTTTTAGATTGGAAAAGACCATAGTCTTTAGTTCCACTTAAGTATCTTAAAATTCTTTTAATGACATGTGGTTGTGATTCTTTAGGCTTAGCTTAAAATCTAGCACATAAACACACACTCGTCATTATATCCAAAGGACTGGTTGTTAAATACAGTAAAGATCTAATCACACTTCTAAATAATTTGTGATCAACATCTTTACCACTTTCATCTTTATCTAAGTGAATAGTTGTACTTATTGGAGTTGGATTACTATTTATATTTTCAACTCGGAATCTTTTAATTAAATCTCTATATTATTATTATAGTGAAATAAAAATATCATTTTGTAATTGTTTAATTTTTAAACAGTGAAAATAAATTAATTCACCTATATGGAACATTTCAAATTCTTTTCTCATTATATTTGAAAAACAAGTAAACAGTTTTTCATTAGTTGATGTAGAAATAATATTGTCAACGTAAATTTGGACAACTAGTAAATTATTAATGTCGTATTTTATAAAAGTGTCGAGTCTATTTTACCAATTTCAAAACTTGGATGTAGCAAAATTTTTTTAAGTCTATGATATCAAGCATGTGTTGCTTATTTTAAATCTCAAAGTGCCTTTTAAATTTAAAAACATGGTCGTGATATTTTTCATGTTTAAATAAAAGAGGTTATTCTACATATACATTTTCTTAATAAAACCATTTAAAATGCGCTTTTTACATCCATTTAATATAATTTAATATTATGGTGAGAGGTAAAAGCTAGTAATATTCTAGTTGCTTTAAGTCGTGCAACAAGAGAAAAAGTTTCATCAGAGTCGATTCCTTCTTTATTGTTCCCTTGAGTAACTAATCTAACTTTATTTCTAATTGTTTTTCCATTTTCATCTATTTTGATTTTGTAAACTGATTTAGTTTATATTACAATTAATCATTTGCTCTATGAACCAACTCACATACTTTATTTCTTTCAAAGTGATCAACTCTTCTTGCATTTCAAAAATCTAGTATCCGTCCTTTTGGGCTTCTTCATAATTTTTTTGTTCTATATTTGAAACAAAAGCTAAGTGGCTCATTTCAATTAATTGCCTTCTAGTTAACACTTTGTACTAACATCTCCTAAGACATTTTCGATGGTGTTAACTATATTTTCAGACAACCTAAAAAGTATGTTTAAGAGGATATATTAGTAAAGACTAGTAGCTAATATCTAGGTTAAAAATAAAAAACAAAGCTGTTTTAATATGTTTAAAATCAAAGGACAAGAGTTTAGAGTGGTTCGACCAAAGGTGATCTACATCCACTATGAAAAGTTTCTTATTACTTCACTTCGATTACAGCGGCCTAGATTACAAAGTAAAACGACTAAAAATACAAAGATACTTGAAATCTTAATGTTTTTCAACTCCTGTGAAGTGGAAATGATGATATATTTATAGTAGATGAACATTTTGTTTGGATGAATGATATTGGTCTGAACAAGCCTAAGAAATGCTCTGGGTCGTTGATAGGATTATATGGTTGAGGGTCATGCCAATTGGGATGCCAGGTGGTTTGTAAGTTGTAGGTGTAGACAGCTGGTGGGCTTTAGTGTGGAAATGCCCCAAAACATGACAAACAGTGTGGGAGTAAGGGTGGTTATGGCAGAGGTACTAGAGTGTGAACAAAGTACATGAAGAGGTTGTAGTATAATGGAGTCCTTATCAAATGAGCCGCGCCAGTGGATGTCAGCCTTCAAGAGGTGTGGCATATAAGGGGTTTCTCTTAAGTCAAGAAAGTTTGACGCTAGCAGACATGGTTGAAGGCAATTAGGGGATCCTTGTGAGCGATGGTAGGTTGATACAAGGATAACGATGAATGAGTGGGCTGTTTGGTGGCTTGCTAATTGACTAAGCTAGCAGCTAAGAGGCCCTAACTTCCTGAAGTAACTTGCCTTGACTTCGATGTCTATTGTCCATGAGGGAGACTAGCTCGTCATTCTTACCGGAGCTGACGAGGTATTTATTAAGTGAGATTTGTTGGCCCGAGCAGGTAGGTGAAAGGCAAAGAGATTAGGCCATTATGTGGACGCATGGGCTGATCATTGCTATTCGAGTAAGGTAGGTGAATGGTTGGGCCATTGTGATACATAGTCTAATGAAAATATGGGGTTTCAAGTGGGCCGGAACACTTCTTTATTTGCGAGAAATATGAGCAACATTTTGTCCCTAAGCTCGTGGTCGCTTATGGGAATTGGCTTGTCATTCATGCATTTAATGTTGCACTAAATGCTATGACATGCGTCTTCAAACAATTGGAGGGGATGGTTTGGTTTTCCTAGACTCCGAAGAGGAAAGTTGTTTTTTTACATGGGGATTTGACAGGCTTGTTGATTATACCTTGACAATTAAGATTTCGTTATATGTGGAGAGTCCATCGGCCTACGTCACTTCCTTCCACGTATATATATTCATTTCTCCTTTTTCGTTTCAACTTTTACTGGGCTTTTGGAGGTATTCAGCTGTTAAAAAACCATCGAAGCTTCCTACTTTCCACAACAAAATTGATCCTTTCTTCTATATTCTTACCTAATCATCAGTAAGTAATTCTCTCGACTTTGATCCATGCATTTTTCCTATCGTGGCTTTTGTCTAAGGGTCGCCTTTTTCAAAAAAAATTTTTGAAATGATATCAGATGATTTTCTCTTGGTCCGTGTTATATGATAAAGCACTTTTAGGAGTTGCCTCCTACTATCGTAGAAAACCCCCTTCTGATGACCTTTCTAGGCAAGCCTTTGTGGTCTTTGGCATTTGACGATCATTGTTGTACCATCAAAGATGGTCTTCAAACCCCAAGTGCTATAATGAAAAAAACTTGAGGCTTTAGACACCATCGATGCCATATCGCCTTCATTTGATTAGAAGTACGAGAAAATCAGCCCAAACTCATAGTTTGGACTAGGTCGGTCGGTTGCCCATATTGGCATGAGGGTTAGTTTGCCCATGGCACAAGTCGGATTACTTTCTTACATAGGTTGGCAGTGGTTCAATAACCTAGGTAACTTTCCATCAACTACCAATGTTTGAAGGTGCTTCCATTAGTAGTCGGTAGATCCTTCCATGGGGGACTTTAAATTTCAAGAGGACCGGATTGACCTCGGACATTCTTTGGCTGACTTTAGCTATGACAATATCGCTTCTATGTACCCACTGCTTACAGACTAACCCAATAACCCCCCACTTGGCTAATTCATGGTCGCTTGGGCCGTGGCTACTCACCATACGAACTTATTCTTTATCAGATTTTTAAACGCACATTGGTTAGCGTCGAGTCAACTGGCTTCGAAAAGCTATAAACTCCTGACCGGCTTTACATTGTTTGGAGCAACCTGAATCTTTCTGAGTCCAATCCTACACTTATCCATTTGGTTTTCAAGCTCTGATGGTAATTGGAAAACAAAACTGGCCGGTCATTGTCATCTTTAGGGTAAAGAAGCACCCACTTTGATCTATGGTCTCAAAGCAAGGCAGTGGCCAATAAATACTGATTCATTTTTGTCCCTACGACCACTAACCCCAGGCCTTGAAACTTGGGTCTTTAGCATGCTTGTATGTTTTTCTTAACTTGCTGAAGAATTCTTTAACATTGATCTCTGAATAATCATTTCTTCTTTATCGCAGTGACCCCCTGAGACCAGGGTAAGTTGTACTACATTGGATTGTTAAACAATGATAATCTTTGCCAGGTTGGACTATTAGGCCGAAGGAAAATGATGGATGGAGGATTAACCATGATGACAACCTCCAGCGCGTGACAAATAAGGTCTTCGAGGATCGCGATTAGGGAGGGGGTTGGAGCTACGGGGGGGAAGCTAATGATGAGGATAAGACTACCGGGTTGGATTCCAGCGGAGGCCAAGGGGATGATCTAGGTGAGTAGGATTTTTACGACCCATCCCTCTTAGAGGATGTTATGGTCTGTCATCATGATCCAGTAATAGATTGGTCATCCTATTGCACTAGCTCATTATGGATGTCTAAGGCCGAAAGGATGGGTGATTGAGCGCATGAGCCATATACGCCATTAGTGAGGGCTCCTTCTTGGAGGATTCCTCTGCCCATGACCCTCCGAAATAAGTAACCCAAAACGTGCAACTTAGCTATAGTAGCATTTGGTCTCCCTACCCGCCTTTAACTAGGAGGCAATATGAGAACCAATATGTAGTTGGAAGTTTAGCTTTGTACTACTTCTCTTTTAATTCCTCATTTACTTCTCTCTAACTTGTGCCCATATTTTCATAGTAGTCCATTTGAGCCTGGGTGCCACTCTTGATGTTGCTACTACAAAGGGAACCCATTCAGGCAGTCCGACAACAAGATCTCGTACCAACACCACTCAAGCACAATAAGTTGACCTTATCGCCTTACTACATATGCCGACCAACTCCTGACTGCCCAATGGGTGGGGGCCTATTTTTCCGTTGACTGACCAAACATTGAATGATGAGACAATGGTCCAGGGGACTGAAGGGAAGAGGAAGGGGAGTAGGGAAGGCTATCCAAGCGGCCTCGACTTTTGGAGTCGGAGACCTCTGGGGTTTGTCTAGCATATAGATTCTCTAAAAAGGTAGATGTGATTAATCCCCAATCAAAGGATGATGAGCTTAAGGTAGTGGGATCAACCACCTTGATTAAGCTTGAGGCTGATGATGGCCTTCAAATGCTAGCGCACGTGTTGGCCAGGCTAGCGTTAGAGGCCATGCATAGTAAGGGTTAGGCCCGTTCGGGTTAGGTAACTCATCATTTGAATAAGGTCCTTAACTCTCAATTTTCGAAAACTTATTTGGTAAAGATCTTCATATTTGGTAATTTTTTATTTTTTTCCATGACTTAGACCTTGAATAACTTATTGTGTAGGCTGCGACGTGAGCCTATCACATTCATTCGGGTCTAGCAGATCTAACTAAGCAGTTAGAGTAGGAGAAGACTACGTGTCAACATGAGAAAGAAGAGAGAGTGGAACTAAAGAAGAGGGTTTAAGATGTCGTGGGGTGGGAGGAGGCTTCCGAGAGAAGGGTCTTGCAAATAGAGGAGGCCCGAAACATAGCTGGGCCAGGGACACCGCTATTAACGACCAAGCCAAAAAGAAGAGGAGGTTGGAGGATGAGCTCCACCGAATGAGGATAGATCTATAGGCGAGTTGCAACAAGGTAGACAGGCTGAGGGAGAAGCTGCAAAAACACATGCACTATGCAACCCAGGAGGAGATCAAGAAGGAGAAAGATATCATGAATCAGTATTGGGAGGAGAAGTTAACTAGGATGTTAAAGTCGATCTTCTCGGCCAACTACCACCTCCTATTGTTGGTTCCTTTTACAATGACCCATAATTTTTAACGTTTTGAATGAGAATATTTAATTTATTTAAATATTCAAGTTTGATACAAATTTAATAAATAGTAAGAAAATAATTTGTTAATAAAATGACTTGATTTTTAATGATGTATTTTAAATGAATTTATAGGATTTTTCCATAACTTTTAATTTGGAAAATTTTTAAATTACTGGTTGACCAATTTTTCAGCAAAAGTTGGTATTTTTAAAATTCCATAGAACAAGATAACCAGTGTATTTTATTGTTGTTTTGGAATTTCGTTGCATTGTTGTGCGTAATCGTATTTTTATTTCCGTCGTTCGCAATTCGTACATGAATGAAATGCTCTATAGCGAAGTGCTGGGAATTATAAACTTAATAACTTCAACACTTAAACGAAAAGTCACTAGCATCGATTAATAGTCGCTATGCATTGGATCGATGATGACCAATTATATAGATATGGAATTGATGTTGGAACTGGACCAGCCCACAGTGGAAGTTATGGGTGAATTTCAAAAAATTTACCCTATTGGATCTTTATTTGGGCCTATAAAGTCTAACTGAATTAGAACATTTCTAAATTTCATTTAAATAAAATCATTTATTTTATTTCAATTCAAATACATTAAGATATGAAATTAATTTTATTTGATTTAGATTATACATAAATTTATCATATACATATATATTTGTGAGTGCATGTGTAACATAATAATCCATGAAAGGTATAATATGCCCATATGTTGATGTTGGGATTTACATTGCAGCATACATATTAGTTCATTTTGTATGTCATGTATGTTGTCTAAATATGTGCATGTATATGTATTACAACACACACACACACACATGTATGTATAAATATATTATATATAATATATCAACATAAAACATTTATACATAGATAAATATATATAGCAAAAGAAAGAACAATTATTAAAAATTATTTATAAATCAAATTAACTTAGTTTTGCAAACATAATAATTTTAGTATTTTAATTTGTATATATTATGAATAAAATAATATTTTCATCCATAAATAATTAACATAAAATAATATATTGATGAAAATTCAAATTTTACAATTTTAAATAATCTAGGATCATAAAATAGAGCTTAGAAAAAATCTGGACATTTTTCAAAGTTGAAATATTAATTTTAAAATAAATACATTGATTTCGATGATAATTATTTAATATAAAATATTATATTATTAAAAATTCAAAATTAAAAATTTTAGAAATTCTAGGATCATGAATGAAAGGTTACAAATAATTTTGAAGAAAGTTTCAATTAAACTATTATTTTCAATAAATCATAAACAATTTTTCTGAAATAATATTAATTATTAAAAATAATCCACTTTATTGAAAAATTCCTAAATTTTTTGTATACCTTTCTGAAATGATATCATATTTTTAATAAATATAAAATTGAATTTTTAATGTAATAATTATTTTATATATAATAAACAATTCAAAAATTCAATAAATGTTAATTTAAAAATATGAATATATGTATGATAAATAATTTTCGAATTTGTAAATTCATATTAGATATAAATAAGTGTACTAAATTTTTTAAATCATATATATATATATATATATATCTTATATATGCATATACGCTATTATGAGAGAGAAATATACACTAATATATATATACACACACACACAGATATATATATATATATACACATACATACATACATATATATATATGAATTTATTAATAAATATAAAAAAAAATTTATTAATCATATAAATTGATTTTGTACTGTAAACAACATTTGTCTATACATAAATCGAATAGTGTAATAAACAAATTATGCACATAACCAAACTAATTTGTGACAACTACATCTACTTACAAAAATCGCACCTAACTAATCATATAGTAGCAATATATTTAAACAGATATGAAATTTCTCATTATAGGATCATAGAATATAATTTAATTACTGTAATATGAATTAAAATTACCAATTTAATGATGCCTTTGAATCCACGTTGAAGCAATGACTTCCCTTCCTTTTACAGTTCTTGATTTGTCAAATTGCAAGTCCGGAATCACCGACCTCTAACTATCGAATGTTATTATTTTAATTTGAAATATATTTGAGAATTTTGGAGTGGATTAAGAGCTATGTTTTAACCAGCAATGTAGAAGGTAATGGCGGCCAAAAAGGTTAGTCATTATATATATATATATATATATATGTGGTTGTATTAGAGAGAAACGAGGAAACCATTTTTACCCATTCTCACTTGATCTCAACCCATTATCTCCAAGTCAATTCCATATGTTTTAGCCACCCCTAGACCTTTCCAAAACTGAAATTTTGCAGCCCTAATGATAGGGCTTAAACTCATCTAAGCCCAAGCCAAAATACTATGCAATTAAATCTAATTTAATCACTTGGTGATATTGTATATCGATCGATATATTTATAACTGCTATAAATATATAACATTATTTATTTCTCAAATCATATTCAAATTTTATAATTAATATTTCATAAATATTAATTAATTTAATTAATTTATAACAATTATAAACTAATTAAATCGTTCGGTCTTAAGAGAATTCATCATTTCGGCTGTGTAACTCTTGGGTGTGAATTTGGTCAACGATTAATATTGAACTATTATAATGTTAACGTTCACACGTCAGTTAGCAGGTGGTGTGAAATTATGGTCAAATTTATCGCTTACTTATTTTCGGTAAAATCTAATTTTAGTTTAATAAGCGTTACCCGGTTGTGACATTTGTTTACACCAATTCTCTTCGTCAAAACTATATCACTTTGGACTTATGGAATTTGGTAATGGTCAAAATTCCAACCTCATCCACATTCAACTTTATAGTCCAAATACTAAGTCCTTGGTTCAATAATAATTATTATTATTAACTGAAATGCTCTGGCCAAAGACTTTGACTTTGAGTTGACTTGAGTTGACTGTGATACTAACCGCATATAACCGAGGAGACGAATCCTCTCTTGAATAGTGCTTCACTTCCAATACTTCCACTCGACCCAACTATAGTCACTTGATGGACGCCATGCCATGATTTGGCTATAATCAAAGAGGAGTTTCCATATTGAAGATCCATAAGTATTCTCAAGTCAAGAGAACTGTGTAAATCAGTCACATCGATATTTTCTGTTTGAACTTAGTTATATTAACCAATAAAAAACTATTGAGTGAGTCATTCCATAGTTATCCAATAACTATTAGTACGTAACCCCTTGGTGCCCTCAGTAGTCATGAGTAATACGCTACCCAACATTTGAAGAGCGTTACGTACTCCAGTCTCAACAGAAACATCGATATCCAGTCACGATCCATCTTGACTAGGAATAATTAAAATGGTATATTTGTTTCATTGTGGTAAATTACTCACGGTTACAACACTTTGTAACTACTATCACAAAATATACCATTTATGAATTTTTCTATTAAATATACTTTTAATTAAGTTAGTTAATTAATATAATCATATTATATCAAGTATATAATAGGAAGAAAATACCTTTTATTTCGAACAAGATTGGTCAACGAGTTAGATATATGTAACAAATTACATAATTGCCCCTAGGGCATACCCCTAACTCTATCAATCTCCCACTTGCACTTGGGGTCAATTATGGAATCTAATTCCAACTTCTCCAATTAGTTTTCTCCAAACCAATTAGGTTAGTCACTTAGTGAATGGGTATGCTATTATGTTTTAATTATATACTTTGTCGATTAACTCTTTCTAACACTGATAAACTACCTTTATCATGTGGAACAATTCGAAGTATGTCTTTCTACTTCTAGTGAGCTTTAAGTTTATCATGACCAATTTCATGACATTGTTATATTATAACAATATTATGGGATTCTCAACATTTGGAATCACCTTTGGCTCAATTATAAATTTGTACATTTATATCTACATACGTTGGTTTATTGTAGCGCTATTCAATTTAATGTTCTCAACATTTCGTTGAATCGACCACAATCACCTTTATTTTGAAACATTTTCAAATTAAAGATTTTAACTAGAATTTTATCATTGACATATTATACTCAATATCACTTATAAAAGTTTGTGTCCAAACATTCCATCATAATGAGTTCGTTGTTTCTATAAACAATTCTCTAGTATTTCATAAATACGCTAGAACACCTCAAACAACCATTTAGTGATATCAATTTGGATTTTATATTTGGTCCATGTATCAAATTCATAAAAAAAACACAATATCATACACAACATAACCTGTATGATAATTCCTATTGCTAATGCATAAGGAATCCAACTTACTTGTTCCCTTTTTAATAGGGTGCTCTTGTATATCATTTTAGGACAATCCCTATATCTTTTATACTCACCATAAAAGACATCATTTACAATCCAAAATTGAGTATTAAAACAACTAAAATTGATTTTAATACAAGCATATTGTTAAAATCAACAACGTGTTGTTTACTTATAGTTTAGAAATATCAATGTACCTTTTAACGTTCTTTCTTATGAACACACGCTTCCTCTGCACTTTGATTGAAAATCAAACTATTTGATATTTCTATCAAATACTTATTCAATCTTGATGCTTATAAAATGATACATTCGTATCATTTCTTGGATTATATCCAAAGACTCACAAACCCAACATCGCTCCCACTGACTTTGAGGCATTTTTGGTTAATATATGTAAACGGCTTACTCTAAATCATTATTTAGAATTTTCTGTTTTAATACATAAGTACCAAACACTAAGTCTTATCGAGCGATAATTTTGTGAGTAAATTTGAATTAACTTGATCATGTTGAATACTAAATCTGTTATGCTAATTTCAATAATTGAAATTTGCGATATTATTCTTATCAACATTGCTCATTTTATTCCAACCACATTAGTCTTTCCAATAAAGACACAATCTCGGCCGATGGATCACATGTCTTTGGTTATGACCACCAAAATCATATTTTGATAGCATACTTGGAATTCTTTCAGATTTGTGCATCATACCATATAGAGTCAACAATCTTAATGGTTTAATTGAACAACCGAGGGTGATGTATATTTTCGACATTAATAAGAAAATCATAGTTTCTCTTCGATGTACGAGAATACTTATTAGACATTCTAATGCTATGTGTTCATTTAGGTTAGTTAATTTCACTTCATCTCATATAATCAGTTCTATCTATGGATCAGATCCAATTCCATTTAACTACCACAAATTTCTCAAAGAAATTCCTTCACAATGAAGTTGATATATCTTGAAACAACAATTGTTTTTTAGTGCAAATAGAATAGGGATTCATAAACGCTTTATAAACTTTTTATTTTTAAAAATGATTTTAGTTTACAAAAATTATGTTTAAAACATAAATATGTCATTCGATGACAGACCTTTCCAAAAAACTTTTTGGAGATTCATACAGGACCCCTCATGAACAATTATTACGTGCAATCTTTCGACTCGCACAACCTGCCAACTCCTTAGCTTAAGATATGTTGGGATTTCTTACAAACCCTTATCTTGTATGATTTTGTAAACTGTTGTTTAGATAAAATAATATCAACCTTATGTACTACTCTTAAGTACATGACCTTGTAGAAAGAAACTAACCCAACTTCACTCACAATTAATCGTAAATTGTCCAACAATGTCTGATTACTCCTTATCGATGCATCATTATGTATCACTTGGAGGAGCGACTTTTGAGATTGAATCTATATTCATTTTTAGCTACATTTGGAACTCTTTCCAATATACTCACTTATTCGACCAATTCAAATCATTTTATTCAATTGCATGTAATTTTATTTACTTTTCTTTTATATTCTACGATTTTATCATAAACTTACTACATGTGTATCCAATACATATGTACATGTTGGTAATAAATCATCAATGAATGTAACAAAGTATGTGGAACCCTTTTGGAATTAATAGACTTGTGATTGCATACATCAATATGTATTAATTCAAAGAGTTCATCAACTCTTATGATACTCCCACTGAATGGGTGCATAGCCTTTAATTGTTTGAGATATAATTAACATGTATCATATGATTCATAATCATATAGTAAAATTATTTATCAAAACTACGACTTAGTCTATAATTTCAAAAAAACTATAAAATATATTAGACACATATGTATTTTGTTGCATCACTTTAACTATGAAAACAAATTCCATAATATAGTTCTATTTCATAATGAATATTCATAATACTCATATTGAAATATAGTTATATCTATTTTTCAGTCAATACCAAAAATAAAGATTATGTCACAAATAATGTTCAGTACATTTTACGAAAACAATTTTCGTAATTTGATGCAATCATTAGGTGCTATATGGCACGCTTCCACTAATTTCGCCACTACTATAATAGCGTACAAAATTTAGAGGTCCACTATTCACTTAATATTGTTTACTTATTTCATATGCTGCAACTAATTTACAGTGGAGAGTTCTTTGGTCAAATATCTTGAACTCAAAGAAATAAATGTTCTAGAAAACAATTTTCTATATGAAAATACATTTCGGAATAAAAATCATATTTCATATTCCAATATTAATTATCAATTAGTATTACAATTCTTGTTTCCAATGTTACTCTATGAAGCAGAAGTGACTATTTATTCTCTTCATTCCAACTTTACCTTAAATTACATCTATTCTTATACATTCGTTTTTCTTTCAAATGGTCAAACTATTTAAAAGAAAACCTTAATACAATATCATAACAAACCTTTTACAAAAGCGCATTCGATCATTCTTAACATTTAAGACATCAAATATGTTGCACTTTATGTAAACCGATCAAGATGACATTTCAATGATCAAGTTCTTAGGTGTATCTCATAGTTTATGGTCTTGTGTTACATTAACATAATATGATTCTTTTAAAACCATTCAAGTTGAATACATGATCTTAAAATATAGTTTATTGGCTTACTTCGAATGAACTAACTTCATTGAAATATTGTACCCTACAAACTATGACTGTTCACCATATAACATTTATATGTGAAAGTACATTGATCAAATATCCATAGTCTTGAATTGCATTTAGAGTTCAAAAACTCATAAAATGCAATACACGGTCTAAACCAAATAAACATATAAGTGACCAACTTATGAATGTATTAAGTAGTTGAAATTAGGCACTTGCATGGGTATAGAAACATTATATAACATGCAATTCGAATTATTAGTAAGTATATATTATATTTCTATTCGTCAACTTTCAATTCAGTTTGTTTATATATATGTTAATTGACAAACGTTTTATCAATCATATTAAATGCACAAATTTATCATTGTAGATAGTTATAACATTATATAGCATATGTTCTTACAATATTAGAAAGATTAAATGTTACCATTTCATTTTTCTTACAAGGCTCCCACTAGTCTTTTATGTTTCTCCAAACCCTAAGATGAAACATGGAAGTCTTACAACTTCACTAGTGGGTGTTAGGACTCGTTTGCTTTGGTATTATGACCTTGAGTTTGCTCAATAAGTCATAGCCCCACAAACGGTGGATAACTCATTGTCGGTTGTATCATATACAACTCCTAACCCATTTTTCCTTGTTCTAATCTCATTTCGACCTTGAGTTTGCTCAACAAATCAAAAGAGATTATTCACTCATACCTACCATATCGTGATGGCCTAAGTATAGTATATGTACCTTAAGTTTGCTCAACAAATACATATAGTTATCTTACTTCATATGTTCAATATATTAATAACACTACGCATAACATCCCTAGCTTGAGTTTGCTCAACAGCCGAGTATGTAAGTAATTTAATAATATATATAGTAGAGAACAACATTATATTGAAGATTCATAATCTTCAGTATATATATTGAGTGATATCGACTTATAGAATAATATATTTCTTATGAAATACCCTAACGATTCAAGTGTCAGACACATCAAAAATCATGGTATATGTACATTTACTTATGTATTTATTTCTCAAGTCTATTTGGGTTTACTTAATGTTCCACATTTAGTTTATACACATATCAAATAAGTTTTATTGTTATATAACTTTTATATTTTATATTACTTATATGATAGTCTTGCGTATAATATATCATTAATTAAATCTTTTCTAATTAATTTTAAACAATTAACTCTTTAATTAGTTTTAAATTAGTATTCCGATATAACTTTTATATTGGACATACCTACTATAACATTTATAGTGTATACTATAACCTTTACAGTGCAACACATATATATCATATATATGTGTATTTTATTTAATTAATTAACCTTTAATTAATTTATTCAATTAAACAAATTTCATTAAAATTTATTAATTTCACAATTTATCTTGTATACATATATGTATACTTATGTTATCTTAAAACATTTTAAAATAACATAACATATATCAACATATATAATATATGCATATATGTATTAATTAATTAACATATTTAATTAATTTATTTTATTAATCTTATTAATAAATTTAAAAATTAAAATTTGAAATTAATATATTAATATTTTCGAACATTTTGAAAATATCATTATCCTTTCAAACATTTTGAAAACTTACGTAGTATTATAATTTTTATAATAAACATGTTTTATTTTAAATTTAATTATTAAATTTAAAATCTTTAACATTAATTTTCAAAACGATTTTGAAAATTAACCCAAGGACCAAATTAAGTTGGGCCTTTTCTATTAGGAGCAACCTTTGGGCTCACTTCACCTTTCGGGCCAAGCCGGTAACCAGGTAGGATAGGGTACTTGATTACCCAATTCCAATCCTAGACATTACCTTTCTGGATACCGTATTAAGTAGGCAAGCTTAATTAGTTAGTCCTAATATGACTAGTTTAGACCGCATAGGCTATTGGGCTCTGATACCATTGTTGGAACTGGACCAGTCCGCAGCGGAAGTTATGGGTGAATTCAAAATTTTTACCCTATTGGATCTTTAATGGGCATATGAAGTCTAACTGAATTAGATTCATTTAAATAAAATCATTTATTTTATTTAAATTCAAATATATTAAGATATGGAAGTAATTCTATTTGATTTAGACTATACCCAATTCCAATCCTTGACATATACATATACGTGTGAGTGCATATGTAACATAATAATCCGTGAAATGTATAATATGCCCATATGTAGATGTTGGGATTTACATCGCAACATACATATTAGCTCATTTTGTATGTCATGTATGTTGCCTAAATATGTGCATGTATATGTGTTAGAAAATTATATATATAAATACATACACACACACACATGCCCGACCCAAAGGCAAGGCATGCGAGACCTTCGCCTAGGGCAACACCGCCGGAGATGGTGGAGGGGGCAACAAAATGTCCATAATGTTTTAAAGTATATTGTTTTAGTAGTGTAGCGAGGCAACTATTGTAAGAAATAGGTTGTAGCAAAGTGGTGTAAGTCTTATGCTATGTCCTTCACAACACAGGTTCAAGTCCTACAACCCAATGTTTTTTCCCTTATTTTTTCTTCGCTCCATTTTCACCTGCAGTTTTGTCTAGGGCGTCAAGTATGGTTAGGCCGGCACTGCACACACACACACACATGTATGTATAAATATATTATATATAATATATGAACATAAAACATTTATATATAGATGAATATTTATATAGAAAAAAGAGAACAATTATTAAAAATTATATATAATTCAAAATTAACTTAGTTTTGCAAATATAATAATTTTAGTATTTTAATTTGTATTTATTATGAATAAAATAATATTTTCATCCATAAATAATTAACATAAAATAATATATTGATGAAAATTTAAATTTTATAATTTTCGAAAATCTAGGATCATAAAATAGAGCTTAACAAAAATCTGGAGATTTTTCAAAGTTGAAATATTATTTTTAAAAATAAATAGATTGATTTCGGCAATAATTATTTAATATAAAATAATAAATTATTATAAATTCAAATTTAAAATTTCAGAAATTCTAGGATCATGAATGAAAGGTTATGAAGAATTTTTCAATTAAATTATTATTTTTAATAAATCATAAACAGTTTTTCCGAAATAATATTAATTATTAAAAAAATAAAATTAATTTACAAATTCCTAAATTTTTGTATAAGTTTCTAAAATGATATGATATTTTTTTAAAAATATAAAATTGAATTTTTAATGTAATAATTATTTTATATATAATAAATAATTCAAAAATTCAATAAATGTTAATTCAAAAATATGAATATATGTATGATAATTAATTTTCTAATTAGTAAATTCATATTATATATAATAAGTGTACTAAAATTTTTAAATCATATATATATCTTACATATGCATATATGCTATTATGAGAGAAAAATATACACTAATATATATATATATATGAATTTATTAATAAATATATATAAAACAATTATTAATGACAAAAATTGATTTTGTACAGTAAACAACATTTGTCTATACATAAATCAAATAGTGTAATAAAAAAATTATGCACATAACCAAACTGATTTGTGACAACTACATCTACTTACAAAAATCTCACTCAACTAATCATATAGTAGCAATATATTTAAACAGATATGAAATTGCTTATTATAGGATCATAGAATATAATTTAATTACTGTAATATGAATTAAAATTACCAATTTAATGATGCCTTTGAATCAACGTTGAAGCAATGGCTTCCCTTCCTTTTACTGTTCTTGATTCGTCAGATTGCAAGTCCGTAATCATCGACCTCTAACTATCGAATAGTATTATTTTAATTTGAAATATATTTGACAATTTTGGAGTGGATTAAGAGCTATGTTTTAACCGGCAATGTAGAAGGTAATGGCAGCCAAAAAAGTTAGTCATTATTTTAGAGATCCATACATATATACATATATATATATACATATATATACATATATACATATATATATACATATATATATATATATACATACATATATATATATATATACACATACATATATATAGCGTTGTATTAGAGATAAACGGGGAAAACCTTTTTACCCATTCTCACGTGATCTCAACCCATTATCTCCAAGCCAATTCCCTATGTTTTAGCCACCCCTAGACCTTCCCAAAACCAAACTTTTGCTGCCCTAATGATGGGTGTTTGCACAAAAAATGGACAAACACCTCAAAGTTGTATGATTTAGTAGATCTTATGTTATTCTTAGTAATTTGAGCGACTTATGCAAATACGTAAAAAAACAGGGGCTAAAATGTAAAAAGACACGCAGATTTATAGTGGTTCAGCCAGAATGTGCCTACGTCCACTTTATATGTTATTTCTCTTCTTTTGTTATGATTACAAGTACAAAGCTTTGGTGTAAGTAAAAGGAAGTTGTTTGAAGAGTTCCTTCCGTGCTTGAGCTCTCAAAACTTGTCCCCATTGTTGTACCCCTGCCCCTCTATTTATAGAGTGAGGTTGGGGGCAGGGGTCTTGGATGTATATAGCTGCTGGTGGGCCTGGGCTGATGTATCTGGCCTGGAACATCTGGTTCGGCATGGTCTTGGTTCGGGACGCCTCGGTCCGGTGGCAGCTGGTTCGGTGGGATGTGGAGCTGGGTTGGTTCGGAGGTAGGTGGTCCTTTGATTCGGTGGCAACTGGTTCGGTAGGCACGTAGAGGGTTGGTCCGGAGGTAGGTTGTCCTTTGATTCGGTGGCAACTGGTTCGGTAGGCACGTAGAGAACTGGTCCGGCCTCGTCTGGTTCGGTAGGCAAGTAGAGAACTGGTCCGGCCTCGTCTGGTTCGGTAGGCAAGTAGAGAACTGGTCCGGCCTCGTCTGGTTCGGTAGGCAAGTAGAGAACTGGTCCGGCCTCGTCTGGTTCGGTAGGCAAGTAGCGAGGTTGGTTGGAGTTGGTTTGACATCTGGGAGGAGAGGCTTGGCTCCTTCTTTTCTGATGGGGTTGGAAACACACCTAACATCTGCCCCCCAAAGCGGGGTATATGCCGGCATATGTCACGCTTTGTTTGTTTGTTTTTTTTTTTTTTTTGGATTCGGTATAGCTTTATTCGATTCCGAGTGCCAAACCATCTGGTTCGGCTGTTCTGGGTATGTTTATAAATAGGGGCTACATTCCTTCGTTATTCCTTACCGAATCAAACCTTTGCCGAATCAAACCTTTGCCGAATCAAACCTTTGCCGAATCTATCTCGTGCCGAGTCAGGTATATATCTTTTTGCCGAATGAACACGAAAATGCCGAATGAGTTAATGCCGAACGAGGCTCGAAAGTTTGACCAACCGAACGGAACTTGAAGATTTAAACACTGAATGGCACTTGATAACTATGCGTTTATGTTCCCATACTTCTTGTGCTAATATCATGCTTTTCTTATGTCGTAGATAAATGTCTCGAAGAGTCGAAACCAGGTCAGATAAGAAGAAGTCTGGGGGCGAAGGAGGTTCTTCTGCCGTGCCCCCAGCTCAGTCGGAATCGGAGCATCATGGGCCCGCCCCAAGGTCATTAGTGGATGGACATGGTCCCCAGGAGCTGCTGGATTCCCCGCCTGACTGCTTTCCTAGCTCTCTCAAAGAGGAGCAACTCGATGTTATATCTCGTTCCTTTGGGATCGATAGAGCCCTCATGCTGTTGCCGGGCCCAGGAGTCATGCCATACAATCCTCCCGAAGGGTACTTTGCTTATAGTAGGTACCATTGTATGTGTGGTGCTATCCCGCCTCTCAATGCTTGGGTAGTCAGCTTCCTCACGTATCTAAAGGTGGCCCCATTCCAGCTTCAGCCCAACTCTTATGCCATACTGGCGAGCCTTTTCGTCATCTTTCAGAGGAAGTACGGGCGCCCTCCTTCCAACCGGGAGATCCGGTACTTATATAATTTGAGAGGCTACAAGAAAGGATCCCCATACATTAGCTTGGAGTCAGCCGTGACCTTCAAACCGGTCTTGGATCTGTACTCTAAATTCAGCATGTTCAAGAAAGAGTGGTTCTTTGTTAGGGACGACTCCGTTTCAATCCGGCGCTTTACCTCTGGATGTAAGTTGATGCTTTTACTTATAATTTCTATTCCGATTGCGATGCTTCTTCTCATACTTTCTCATTTTTGCTAGCGACAGGTGGCTTTCCGGTTGTGGAGACTGACCGCCTGGTTCAGACGGCGGCTGAGATAGAAGCCATTCTTGGGAAATATAGATCATCTGCCTTCTTGATTAGGAATGCGATTCTTCTGGAATATAACTTAATCCTTCCGCAGCAGTCTGTAGTTAAGTTGAGGGAAACGGCGGAGGAGAGGGCGGCTGCTCAGGCCAAGGAAGGTGTTACGGTAGAGAGTAGCAAGAGGAAACCTTTCACAAAACCTCCAGCTGTCGGAGGTAAGAAACTCAAAAAATCGGACGGTCCCTCCCCAGCAATTGTCCACTTACCCGGGAGGAGGAAGACATAGAGGAGGAAAGAGGCGAGGGTGGAGATGGTCGGGATGGTGACAAAGGTGGCGATGGCATCGGGGCCCTACTTCCTGGGCAAGCGGGCGAGATTCAGGAGTGGACGGATGATGCGTTCCACCAGGCTTTTGAGGGGTTGGATGAGGATCCGGCTTTGGCAGAGAAGACCGGGAAGGCGGACAAAGCCGGGACTGGTGCAAGTGAGTCTTCTCCGACCATTCCAGCCAAGGTGGCTCCGACGACTCAAGGTGAACTCTTGACTCCTGCATGCTTCATTAATGATAGGGACTTAGGAATATTTTATGACCCGCTCCCGTCCTGGAATGAAATCCAGGACTTATTGCAGTATCCCACTCCTCCCCAGGGTTTGTACAACCACAGCTGTGTTTCTTTTCCTTTTTTAACTTGTAATTTACCGCGTTTCTCGAATCGTATAGTAATGTAAGTTTGTGACACTTGTTCTTTATATCAGGAGCAGGCAAGACGTCCAAAGCTTCAGACCTTCGACACAGGCTTGAGCAATATAAACTTTCCAAAATTTCTGCTAAGCCGAAGCCCTCAACCCAACGCTCCGGGGATGTAGTCGGCTACCGTCCTCTTCTTAGGGTCATCGAAGAGGGTATTCAGCAGAGGAAGAGGAGTCATCCTTTATCCAAAACTTCGCCCGGTCCTCAGCCTCCGGCTCAGCCTCTTCATGATATTACTGAGGAGGGTAGCGAGTTTGCACCTTCTCCGCACCCGTCCGGAAACCCTTCTGTTATTCATATCGACCGTCCCGACTTGGCTCGTAATCCATTTGCGGGTCATCCTGATCTGGATCCAAGCTCTCATGATATTACTTTTGACGAAGTCACTGGTGAACACCTTCTCCCCCGTAACCCCATGGTGCGAGTACTTGATGAAGCCAAGTCTTTAGATCTCGATTTACTCACTACTCGTATAGTCACTATGGGAGATGAGGCCAAGGCTAATATTGATCGGGTGGCAGAGGAGACCAAGAGGCTGATGGGGCATCATGCTCGGCTGGTTAAGGCCGGAGAGGAGATTGGGAGCGCCAATATCCGACTTCGATTGGTGGTTTCGGACCAGGCCAAACAGCTTGTGGATCAGGCTATTCAGATTTCTCAGCATGAGGCTGCTACTGGGCGACTAAGGAAAACCATGGAAGAGGCCAGTCGGGCCGAATTGCGGAAAATGGAAGCTACTTGCAAAGAGCGGATTGACATGGCTATTGCCACGGTGGATGAGGTTCGGAAAGCGGATCTCGAGCAGGTGGAGGAATTGTCCGAGAAACTTGAGGCTGCAGAGCTTGCTCAAGCTAAGTTGAGGGAAGAGATGGAGGTGATGTGGAGGTCCCTTCAGGCTGATTGCTCGAGATACAGATTGGAGAGAGATGCTGCCGTCGAAAGGTTGTCGGCTTCCGAGGCCCGGATGAGGGAGTTTGAGGAGAACGAGGGAATGATGGATGACATGCTCCAGGACATGTATTTCCGAACTTGGAAGCAGGGCAATCTCTCTTGGATGGATGACTATCCCAGGGTCATGGCTAAGATCTATCTTCGGGCTTTGGAAGAGGCCAAGGCCGACGCGGATAAAGATGGTGGCGAGGCCTTCAGCATGGATGCGGTCACTGCCCAGTTTGCCAAGGGGGAGAAGGCGGCAGTGAAGGAGGGTATGCGGTTGCTCGCTGCTGAGGAGGCAGGGGTGCAAGTGGATGATGACGACCGGAATGGCCAGTAAGCTTATGCTGGTAAGTTTTCCTTTTCAGCTTCCCGATTAACTTGGTTGCTTATTACTAATGAATCCTTTTTATGACCGGACAGGCGGGCAACAGAGCAAGGACAAGACTCCGACGCAACCTGCTCCCTGACTAGACCTGGAAAATTCTTTTTGTAGGCTTGGCATGGTTGTATATGTTAGTCTTAAGACAGTAGAGTAACTCCTAAGTTGTAATTCTTGCTACTTGTGACAATCAACATTATGCTTGACGTGTAAATTTTTTTTTTTTTTAACTTAAGCTGATTTTGTCGTTTCTTGAATATTTGTTGTTATTTCAACATATCGTATGAGAAATGTTAGCTATGTATATTCTTGTAATTAAATTGTGTTTGATGTTAGACTCTGGTTCTAAACCATAATTTTATGACTTGCAATGTTAGCGTGTGGTGTGAACAAATTATAGTCATGTATTTGTGCATAAAAGAAGAAAATACCGCCTTTCATGTTTTAATCGTAGATGGCAGTCTTGAATATCTTGTAGAACCGAGCATGGAATGTAGCCGAATGTCCTGCCACTGTGAGTCCCTACACCCATTGGCGAGTATCTCCTACTCTGTATCATGTACTTTAGGGATTGTTATAGGGGATAGGAAAAAAGCTTTTTAAGTAAAATTGAAATACGTAAAAAAGTAAAACTTCCAATCACGGAAGGCCTTCGAAGCGCTTAAGTTCGTGGCAAACGGGTTTTGTAGTCACTTTCCCTAGCTGTGGGTCTTGGAGACATTTGTCACCCATCTTACGCCTCCGCGGGGAGTTAATTCTTTTTTACCACAGCCGCACTTAAGACACATCGGAGCCGAGATCGCGCACAGTAACTACCCGGGCCATTATGGCCCGTAATCGTGGGTATTATTCGATTTACTGTGGCCGGCTAGCGTGGGTGCCGATCGTCAACTGTGAACTGCCCCTGGCTGGCCACACCTTATGTTGGGGCTTATAGTCGATTCACAGTTGCCGGCGAGCCTAACGCCGTAATGAGCTGCCTCGGCTATAGTCGGCCTTCTCGGTGGCTTATAATCGGCTCATTACAGTTGGCTTTAAGGGCCGTCGCGAGCAATGAGTTAACCCGCAGCAGAGGGATGCTGGAGCGAGAGTGTCTCATTGGCGAGGGCATAGATTCGCATAGTACCTGTTGGGTATTGTCCACGTGAAGTTGCATTGTGGAGTGCTTTGAACAGAAATGCTATATACTCAGGATTTTGTTCAACAGAAAAGGATAAAGTTAACAAGCAGCCAAGATACAAAGGAACAAGTTAAAAAAGAGACAAGGTTTTTTAAAGTGGTTCGGCACGAAAATGCCTACGTCCACTGATTCTCTTTGTTAATTCACTTCATATGGGCAATACAAGTTAAGAAAAGTATCGACGGAGGTGTTGGATGTTCCATGCCCTCTGGAACACCTCTCCGTCCACTGTTGACAAAATATAGGCTCCGTTGTGGAGATCTCTATGAATTACATATGGTCCATCCCAGATTGGGTCTAGTGCTCCGGGGCGAGGGAAGATTCGCTTGAGGACAAGATCCCCTTCTTGCAAGGTACGATGCTTGACTTTGGAGTTGTATTGTGCTGCCACTTTTTGCTTGTGGGCTGCTGTTTTGAGGATTGCTTCGTTTCTTCTCTCCTCGATTAGATCCAAAGACATGTGAAGGAGTTCTTCGTTCTCTTCTGGGTTATAGTGGATCCGACGATGGGAAGGCACAATAGTTTCAACTGGGAGCATAGCCTCCGATCCGTATGCCAAAGAGAAAGGAGTGTGCCCTGTCGATGTTCTGAAAGATGTGCGATAGGCCCATAGTGCCGTAGGAAGTTCATCCACCCAAGCGCCCTTTGACTTTTCGAGCTTCTTTTTTATTAGAGTTTTCAGAATTTTGTTGACTGCTTCGACTTGTCCGTTTTCCTGGGGATATGCTACGGATGAGAAGCTTTTATTAATTCTGTGTTCTTGGCACCAGTTGGCGAATTCCTCGATGTCAAATTGAAGTCCATTGTCTGATATGATTTTGAGTGGGACTCCGTACCTGCATAGAAAATTTTTGATCAAGAAGTTAATAACTTTTGCTGAAGATACTTTATTTAGAGGTTCCGCTTCCACCCATTTGGTGAAATAATCAACTGCCACTATAGCATATTTGGCCCCGCCTCGGCCCATTGGTAGCTCGCTGATTAAGTCAATTCCCCATATCGCGAAGGGCCAAGGGCTGGTCATCTGAGTAATCTTGGTTGTTGGTAGCCGAGGGATCTTAGCAAATTTTTGGCATCTGTCACACTTCTTGACGAAATCTAAGGCGTCCTTGCTTAAGGTGGGCCAGAAATATCCGTATCGGAGTATCTTTTTTGCTAATGTTTGCCCCCCGGTGTGATCTCCACAGCTTCCCTGATGGATGTTGGATAAGATTTCCTTGGCTTCCCTTCTGGCGACACACCTTAATAAAGGGTTAGAGAAACCGCGCCGATAGAGGATGTCTTCTTGTATTGTATAGCGGGACGCTTTCCTCAAGATTTTCTTGACTTCATTACGCCCGTTGGGTAGTGTGCCACTCTGTAGGTAGTCTCGGATGGGAGTCATCCAAGTTGCTTCTTCGGCTGCGGCTATCAGATTCACTTGCTCAAAGCTTGGGACCGTTTGCTTTGAGATGGTTACTGCCCCGAAGACGGCGATGTCTCTCATACTCGCTTGCTTTGCCAATTCGTCGGCCTCTTGGTTCTCTTCCCGAGGGATGTGTTTGACTAAGTACTGATCCAATCGGCTGAGAAGCAACTTGGTCTTCCTTAGATATGCTATGAGTCGTTCCTCTCGAGCTTGGAATTCTCCTAGTATTTGATTAACAATAAGTTGAGAATCGCTGTGAAGACACAAAGAATTGGCTCCGATTTCTATGGAAATTTCTAGTCCAGCTATCACCGCTTCATATTCTGCATCGTTGTTGGTGGCAGCGAACTCCAACCTTATAGCATAGTGCAGTTTATTTCCCCTGGGAGTGATTATTACCACACCTGCCCCCGAGCCTTGTTCGTTAGATGCACCGTCCACAAAGAGATTCCACTTGATATCTTCCGTTATTTCCAGTTGCTCCTTATCCTCGTTGGTAGTGAATTCTGCAATGAAATCAGCCATGGCTTGTCCCTTGATGGCGGTGCGAGGGTGATAGGTGATATCATATTGACTCAGCTCAATACACCATTTAAGTAGTCGCCCAGAGGTGTCGGGACGATGGAGTACCTGCCTCAGTGGTTGATCGGTCAGAACTTTGATGGAATGGGATTGGAAGTAGTGACGTAGTTTTCGCGAAGTGATTAGTAAACAGTATGCTAACTTTTCAAGTTTAGGATATCTGACTTCTGCCCCAGTAAACCTTTTACTGACGAAGTAAACTGGTCGTTGCGTGCGGTTGTCTTCCCTTACCAAGGCAGCGCTTAAAGCGTGAGATGACACAGCAAGGTATAGGTATAATTCTTCGCCTTCGCTTGGGGTCGAGAGTACCGGTGGTTTCTGGAGGTGTTCGATTAGGTTAAGGAAAGCGGTTAAGCATTCGTCCGTCCATTCGAACTTTCCTTTATCTTTCTTTAGAGCTTCGAAAAAGGGGACGCACTTGTCCGTTGCTTTGGAGATGAATCGACTTAGGGCGGCCACTTTTCCATTTAGGCTTTGCATCTCCTTTCGGGTGGAAGGTATCTTGATGTCCCTTAATGCTCGGACTTGTTCAGGGTTTGCTTCTATCCCTCTGGCATGAACGATGAATCCTAAGAATTTCCCTGACGACACACCGAAGGAGCATTTTAATGGATTCAACTTCATTCCATATTGCCGAAGTACTTGAAACATCTCGCCTAGGTGGCTTACGTGATCTTTGGCTTTCCGCGATTTCACCAGCATGTCGTCCACATATACTTCCATAGTTTGTCCTATTAGCCCTGCAAACATCTTGTTGACGAGGCGCTGGTAGGTGGCTCTTGCATTTTTAAGTCCGAAAGGCATCACTTTGTAGCAGTATAAACCCCGGTCGGTGATGAAACTAGTGTGGTCTTGGTCGGGAGCATGCATAGGAATTTGGTTATATCCTGAGTATGCATCCATAAAAGATAGGAGTTCGTGCCCGGCTGTGCTGTCTACAAGTTGGTCGATTCTGGGAAGCGGGAAGCAATCCTTTGGGCAGGCGTCGTTTAGGTTGGAGAAGTCAATGCAGGTCCGCCACTTCCCATTAGCCTTCTTTACTAGTACCGGGTTGGTGATCCATTCTGGGTAAACGGCTTCTCGTATGAAGTCATTGGCGAGTAAATTCTTTACTTCTTCATCGAGGGCTGCTGATCGCTCTGCCCCCATACTTCTCTTTTTTTGTTTTACAGGCGCCTTGGTAGGATCATTGTTTAATACGTGGCATGCTATGTCGGGGGAGATTCCGGTCATGTCAGCGTGTGACCAAGCGAACACATCCAAGTTGTGGCGGAGAAAATCAATGAGTTGTTCCTTCAATTCAGCCTTCAGCTGGGACCCAATTTTCAGTAGCCTACTTGAGTCGTGCCTGTCTACAGATATAAACTCCATAGCTTCTACAGGCTCGGCGGTGGCCTCCTCCTCTTTGTCCCTAGGGTCTAATTCATTGAAAGGGTCGCTGGTGTATCGAAGAGGAGGGGCTTTCTTTAGTTGCTATGATTCAAGGCTTTTTGTGCAGAGGGCAATCTCTACACCTTTCCCTTTATCTTTCCTGTGGTTGTTGCGAAGTTCGGTTACATAGCAGTCTCGTGCAATATCCTGGTCTCCTTCCACTTCCCCTACCCCACTGTTTGTTGGAAATTTCATTTTCAGGCACCATGGGGCTAGGACAATCTGGAAGTCAGACAAGGCTGGTCTTCCTAAGAAGGCGTTGTAGGCCGAATGGTTTTCTATCAGCACAAACGTCTGTTTCCTTACAACGGAGCGGGGATGGCTTCCAATCTCAACAAAGAGGTCCAGCTGCCCGAGGGGCATCTTCGCATCTCCAGTGAAACCGTGTAGTGGTTTATCGCAGGGAGATACATCCTTCATTGATAGCTTCATTTTGTCGAATGCGTGTTTGAACAGGATATTTACAGAGCTTCCAGTGTCTACCAGGATTCGGTAAACTTCGGCGGGACCGAGTCGGGCAGAGATAACCATGGGATCCATGTGAGGGTACTGTCTTCCTTCTAGGTCGCGTTTACTGAATGTGATGTCATCACTTTCTTTCCGCTTTGGGTGGCGCTCTTCTATAACCGTATTGACACAGTCTTTATTGTCTCTAAGCGACTTCCCATATCTTTCCATCTCTCTCCAACTTCTGTCTGCGATGTGTGGACCTCCTGAGATGGTATGGACCACTATCTTCTCTTAACTAGAGCTGCTAGCGTTGCGGTTTCCTCTGTCGGTCCCTGGTGAGGGTAGCCTTGGGTTTTCATTGGCAGGAGCTGGAGTCCTGTCTTGACTTTTTACATAACGTTCCAGTTTCTTCCTTCTGATGTGTTCCTCAATCAGATCTCGGAGATGATGGCATTCGTTGGTATCATGTCCGTGAGATTCGTGGAAGCGGCAGAATTTTCCAGACTTCTGTGCGTTATCTGATTCCTTCTTGTATGGTGGGCGTTTGTATCTAACTTCGCCTTGGGTGGCAAGGAAGATATTTTCGACGGTTTCGTTCAAAGGGGTGTAAGTGTCGAATCTTGGTCCTGGCCGATATAGGCGCTTTTCTACCTTCTTGCCCCCAGCATTGTCTCTGGAATCATTTCTTCGAACGTCCCTCGCCACAGCAGGGGCGTTGCCATGGGTCGTCTTACTTTGCTGTCCTGACTGCCCCTCAATGGCAGCATCCTCAAGCCTCATGTATTTCCCGGCTTCATGGAAGAAATCGGGTAAAGTAGCTGGTTTTTCTTTTGTCAATCTTCTAGCAAATTTAGTGTCCGGATGTACCCCACTGCAGAGGGCCATTAGGATAAGCTTTTCATCGGCATCTTGAACTGCGGCTGCTGCGGCGTTGAATCTGGTTAGGTATTGCTGCAGCTTTTCTCCAGGTTTCTGTTTGACGCTGGATAAGGAATAAGCGTCCATAGGTTGCTCCACATGGATGCGGAACTGACTGATAAATTTTTCTTTCAACATCTCCCATGAGCTGATGGATCCTTGGGGTAGATGACAGAACCAGGAGGTAGCAAGATCTGCTAAGAAGAGCGGAAAGCATTTGCACAGTACTCCCTCTGTCGCTCCACTCATGAGCATATGCTGCGTGTACCTCTGTAAGTGTACAACGGGATCGGAGGTTCCTTTGTAGGGTTCCATTGTTGGCATCTTCCATTCTCGGGGGGTGATAGCAATTTCGATATTGCGGGCAAAAGGGCTGGTTACCCTAGCGCCTATCCCTCGATCTCTTTGCTCCCGTTGGACACACTCTCTGAATAAGTGTGCCATCCTTTCATCAGAACTTGGAGCAGATAGAAATGAGTTTGGTTCTGTTCTGTGGGATTGATTCCGTCCAGACGACCTGTAGGGATGGTATCGTCTATCATTCCTCATATTTTCCAGTGGCTGCCTTTGATCTTCTGGGAGCATGCTTGGGTCAGCCACAGTCAGCCCTTGCCTTGATCTTCCCCTGTTGGGTTCTGATCTAAGCACTTCCTCGGGTCCAACTCCGGGCTGAACTCTAGCTCGGCCCCGTTCACTGGTGTTTCTGTGGTTAGGCAGCATGACAGGCTCAGCTACAGTTGACCTTCGCCCGGCACCTTCCCCGTTGGGTTTGGTACCAAACGTTTCCTCAGGCCTAACTTCGGGCTGTGCTCGGTCTCGGCTCCTACCACGGCTACTTCTGCCGTTAGCTTCTTCGAAGAAGGAAGACCTTTGCTGTCTCTGAGATCCTCCAGACTGGGACTCGCCCCATGATTCAGTATTGCGGTTGGATTCTTCAGCGTCCCTCAAGCATGACATGAGATGGTCCACCAAGGCTTCCTGCTGGGACGTGAAGTGGTTAGTTACTTCAACAACAACTCTGTCCAAATCTGCCCTAGTAATTGCTGCAGGCTGTTCTGTGGCAGGAGTGGTTGGGTTAGCATGTCCTTCATTTGTTACCGTTGCTGGAGGAGGACGATTTACTTGATTCGTGACAGCTGGATCTGGAAGACTGCTGGATGCGATGTTTTTTCCTTTGTTAACATCTTTTCTCTGTTTGGGAGGCATGTTTTCCAAGTGGTGGACGAGGCTGTTAGGAAAACTTGTTAAGCGGATGAAGCTGAAGCTTCGAGCTTCTAGTTCTCAGTGAAAGCACCAAAAATGTTTGCACAAAAAATGGACAAACACCTCAAAGTTGTATGATTTAGTAGATCTTATGTTATTCTTAGTAATTTGAGCGACTTATGCAAATACGTAAAAAAAACAGGGGCTAAAATGTAAAAAGACACGCAGATTTATAGTGGTTCAGCCAGAATGTGCCTACGTCCACTTTATATGTTATTTCTCTTCTTTTGTTATGATTACAAGTACAAAGCTTTGGTGTAAGTAAAAGGAAGTTGTTTGAAGAGTTCCTTCCGTGCTTGAGCTCTCAAAACTTGTCCCCATTGTTGTACCCCTGCCCCTCTATTTATAGAGTGAGGTTGGGGGCAGGGGTCTTGGATGTATATAGCTGCTGGTGGGCCTGGGCTGATGTATCTGGCCTGGCACATCTGGTTCGGCATGGTCTTGGTTCGGGACGCCTCGGTCCGGTGGAAGCTGGTTCGGTGGGATGTGGAGCTGGGTTGGTTCGGAGGTAGGTGGTCCTTTGATTCGGTGGCAACTGGTTCGGTAGGCACATAGAGGGTTGGTCCGGAGGTAGGTTGTCCTTTGATTCGGTGGCAACTGGTTCGGTAGGCACGTAGAGAACTGGTCCGGCCTCGTCTGGTTCGGTAGGCAAGTAGAGAACTGGTCCGGCCTCGTCTGGTTCGGTAGGCAAGTAGAGAACTGGTCCGGCCTCGTCTGGTTCGGTAGGCAAGTAGAGAACTGGTCCGGCCTCGTCTGGTTCGGTAGGCAAGTAGCGAGGTTGGTTGGAGTTGGTTTGACATCTGGGAGGAGAGGCTTGGCTCCTTCTTTTCTGATGGGGTTGGAAACACACCTAACAATGGGCGATAAACCCATCTAAGCCCAAGCCAAAATACTATGCAATTAAATCTAATTTAATCCCTTATCGATATTGTATATCGATCGATATATTTATAACTGTTATAAATATATATAACATTATTTATTTCTCAAGTCATATTCAAACTTTATAATTAATATTTCATAATTATTAATTAATTTAGTTAATTTATAACAATTATAAACTAATTAAATCGTTCGGTCTTAATGAATTCATCATTTCGGCTGTGTAACTCTTTGGTGTAAATTTGGTCAGCGATTAACATCGTACTATTCTAATGTTAACGTTCACATGTCACTTAGCACGTGGTGTGACATTATGGCTAAATTTATCGCCTACTCATTTTTAGTAAAATCCAATTTTAGTTTAATAAGCGTTACCCGGTTGTGACATTTGTTTACACCAATTCTCTTCGTAAAAACTATATCACTTTGGACTTATGGAATTTGGAAACGATCAAAATTCCAACCTCATCCACATTCAACTTTATAGTCCAAATACAAAGTCCTTGGTTCAATAATAACAATTATTATTAACTGAAATGCTCTGGCCAAAGATTTTGACTTTGAGTTGACTTGAGTTCATTGTGATACTAACCGCATATAACTGACGAATCCCCTCTTGAATAGTGCTTCACTTCCAATACTTCTACTCGACCCAACTATAGTCACTCGATGGAGGCCATGCCATGATTTGGCTATAATCAAAGCAGTGTTTTCATATTGAAGATCCACAATATTCTCATGTCGAGAGAACTGTGTAAATCAGTCACATCGATATTTTCTGTTTGACCTTAATTATATTAACCAACAGAAAACTATCGAGTGAGTCATTCCATAGTTATCCAATAACTATTAGTATGTAACCCTTAGGTGCCCCCAGCAGTCATGAGTAATACACTTCTTAACATTTAGAGAGCATTACGTACTCTAGTCTCAACGGATACATTGATATCCAGTCTCGATGCATCTTGAATAGGAACATTTAAAAAGGTATATTTGTTTCATTATGGTAAATTACTCACGGTTACAACACTTTGTAACTACTATCACAAAATATACCATTTATGGATTTTCAATTAAATATACTTTTAATTAAGTTAATTAATTAATATAATCACATTATATAAAGTATATAATAAGAAGAAAATACCTTTTATTTCGAACAAGATTGGTCAACGAGTTAGATATATGTAACAAATTACATAGTTGCCCCTAGGGCATACGCCTAACTCTATCAAGTGAAGCGTAGTAATCACAGCAGTAGTAATGTATAAATATAATGAAAATCGATGTGAATTGAGTAATATGATCATATTTACTAAATAAAAACTTATATCAAACTAGTAGTACAAAAATAACAATAAGTAAAGTGCACCAAAGATTTTTATACTGGTTCAAGCTTCCTTTTCTACGTCCAGCCCCAGACTCCTTCTGGATTTATGACTATACCCTCATTTAACCTAGAGGAATATGTTTTACAGACACCTGAGCTGCCGAATAGGATTTCTATGATATAAACCACCTAATCTGCCTATAACGACCCGTAAATTTATCACTTTGATAAATTGTATTTATTTTTAAAATTATTCAAATAAAAGATTGATAATACGAATGATATTGTTTTGAGTGGTATAAACAATAATAATCTTATTTTAAATGAATATTTACAAAAATATTTTCTTCAGGATTTAAATCGATAAAATGGCCGAAAACCGTTTTATCGGTAAACAACCCTATAATCGTAAAACATCACGTACGGAGTTGGATACATACACTTATTTTTATAATTGAACAAGAATAGAAATAACATAATTTATTATTTTTGAAAGTTAAATGTATTTATGACATTGCTAGTAATGCCCTTAAATATAATAATTAATTTATTAAATTAAAATTGAGATTTAATAATAATAATTATTATTCAAGTAATGATTTTAAAAAGGGTATAATTCATTTTACTTAAGTTATAAAATGATCATAAACCATTTGTACTAATTTATGAAGTTATATATTTGATTTGAAAATATAAGAAAACAATCGATATCGCTTTATCGGTATAATAGCAATTATTGAAAATAATTTTTAATATTAATTTATATGGTCTTATAATTCAAATGTGATCATTTTAATTAATTAATAATGATAAGAATTTTCAAATTTTGTTTACAATTATATGTATATAAATGAATAAGTGAAAATGTGACCGATAATCGGTTTCCCGATTTCCAACGATTTAACGAATAAAAGTCATTCAAAGATTGTTGCAATCTTATTAAAATGTTATGAACAATTATGTAACATACATATGTACACTTAAACTTATACATTAACATGCATACAAATATATATACATATGTGTGTGTGTATATATATGCAAGAAATATATAAGATATTTCTAAATTACTTAAGCCTTAAGCAAGCTCAAAGTCAACTAGGTACACACAAGTACACACATAAGGACAAGCACATGGGTTCACCCATATGAACATCATTTCGGCCGATGCCTAGGAGGTAGGAGGGGGTGTGGGCCGAGGGCAAAATGGTAATTTTACCATTAGCTATTTGTTCCAAATTTTCTCCTATAAATACCCATTCTCATATTTTTTCACAAAATTCTTACCATTTTCTCCTCCACTTCCAATCTTTTTTCATGGCTTCAATGCTTAGAAAAATAATGGAAAAATATTTAGCAAAAGAGAATCAAAATCATATAAAAGATATATGTTAGTAAAAACCACTTCAAACTGTCATCAAACTCCTCTTAAAACCCACGACCACCCTCCTTTCTTCATTTAGGAAATCCTACCTCCTCTATCCACCAAGGCCGTTAGCATTGTAGGGTAGGTCAAACCCGTTCAAGGTCAAAGAGTTCGGTTTCGTGGAGTTTAAAGCCATCGTAGCGAAGCTATAATCGATTTTAGACTAGTCCGTGGGAAAAATGAAGGTGAGAAACTCCTAAACTATAGTATTATATGCTATTGGATGATATATGTGTGTGGATATGATTGTTGATGATGGTTGTTTAATATAAATGTTGAATATATATGAAAGTCATGGAAATACACGTCGATGAGCATAAAGGAAATCACTTTCCTTTATTGAATGAATTGGTTGTGTATATGGAATGTTAAACCTCTTTAAAATGGTTTAAAAATGAGTTTAATTTTTTTTATAAACATATGAAAGTATTTTGGTGAATTTTGAAAAAGAAATGGAAATTTAGTCAAAAATAGGCGCATCGCATAAAGGCAGTTCGCAATTTCGCGCCATAAAAGTCAAATAAAACTATAGAATGGAGTATAGCTCGAAATTCTTCGAGATAGGAATTTTTCAAACTATTATATCCATAGTTGTCAAACAAAGAAAGAAAATTGAGATTTGGACAAGTTGATTTTGAAATATGAGTAAAACAATTTTTTGGAAAAAATGCGGTTTTGCAGTTCGGAATCCATAAAAGAATTTCTTTGAAAATAATATTTCAAAATTGTTTAAAAATATGAAATAAATTCTAATTTTTTTTAAAAATGTTTTAAAATTATTTGGGTTATAAAAATGAATTTTCAAATGATCAAAATTCCTTTTGATCAATATAGCTTACAAAGCACTTTCCGCAACACTTTTCTACAGCACTTTTCTATAACATTTGAAATGTAGTTTTAAACGCAAGCACCCTTTTCCAAATCTTTTAAAATGATTAATAAATTGTTTTAAAGGTAATTTTAAGGATTTATGGTGTAACAACCCGGGATTTGCATTACCAATTAATAAATAAAAGTTACGATTTTTATTTATTTTAATGAAGCATAAAAGGATTTGGAATAACAAAAATTTATTTGAAAAAGGCTATTTTAATTAAATGGGAAATATGGGATTTAAAATGAGGATAAAATGTTATTTTTGGAAAGTTAAATATTTTAGGAGAGATTTTTAAACGGGTTTGGATAAGAAAAATGAGTTTTATAAACATATATGAACACTTAGACTAATTTTTGGAAACATGTAAATAACTCTCTTCTTATTGGGTTACTAAACCTAGCCCAATAACCCATCCTAAACCTCCTCTATAAATTATCTCAAACTCTCCTAACCTCATTCATTTATCCCTAATCAAAACCCTAATCATTTCCTAAAGCTTCTTAACAAAAATGGCCTCTATCTTCATCTCCTTCTAGTTTTAGCTTATGCAAGTCATTCTATGCAAAGGTGATGCAAATACCCACCTCAAATCAGTTTTTATATCTTTCTAATTTCTGAAATTTATTTGGTAACACATGTTTATGTGTTTTTTTGATTTTATAGCCTCCTAATCATCTTTTGCTAACTTGGGTTGATACTATAGTGGTCTTTGTTGCTTTCTAGAGAGGTATATTGCTAAAAACCTATTCTAATATGTGTTTAATCATCTTTTGATTTCGGTAATCAGTTAGTAACACATGTTTTATTATGTAACATGTGAATCATAGCTCTTTGATCATCTTTGCTTTCATTTTGGGGTGTGCACATAAGGTACTTGTAGTATATGCTAGCTGAAATTATAATTAGTTTATTGCTGTTAGTAAATTAGGCATATCTCATTCATCTTAAATCGGAAATAAGATTTTCTTGATATTCTGGAAAGCTTATTCTATAGCATATAACTTTTATGTTTTGTTCTTTGCCTAATTTTGAGGTTTGAATGGTCGAAATCACGTTTGTTTGTCGCTGACCTGACAACAAACTACAGGGTTGAGAAAATAAAAACCTGAAATTGATTTGGCCATAAGTTACTCGTTTCTTATCCAAATCTAATAATTTTGGATGTTCTGGAAAGCATAGATTTAGGGATAAAAGTTTTATATTTTGAGTTTCATGAAATTTCAAAGTTAATTTCGTCAAAACTGTGCATTCTTACCACTGTCCCGAGAGCACAACGACAGTGATATAGAATTTAGATCTGAGAATTGTTTTAGTCATAGAATTTTCATCCCCGATCGGAATTTGACGATCTTGGTCATTCCGGAAAGCTTAGAAACTAAGATACAACTTTTATTTTATTCATCTTGTCAGAACTGGAAGTTTACTATGCCAAAATTGTGTTTTTTCATCTCTGGTCTGTTAGTGCATAGCTACAGGCCTTAGTCTCTTTGCTCCCGTTGTTTTCAGCGCAGAACCCCGACTTTGCGACGCCATACCGGGCTCGTCCTTTGTCGGATTTCATTGTTTTTGGTCTCGTTAAAAATATGAGGTCGAGATCTTCAACCATGCAAAGTTTGGTTTAGATCTGGGTGCATTAGATACTTTGTTTCTATTGCCGAAGTAGCACCCAGAAATTGTTTTACAATAGTGATCATTTTTAGTTATCGTCGGACCAACTTTGAAACATTTTCATTTCTTCGTTTTAAGTCGGAACTGAACGCTTCTTGTTGCATATCAAAGTAGGAGTACTTTTCTACGCTCCTGCAAATTTTTATCAAGATCTGAGTTCATGTGACCCTTCAACCATGTCATCGAAGTGGGACCTTTGCACTGTTTTGACACAGTAGAGTTTTGTGATTTTTTTCCGATTTTGAGACGACGTCGTTTCTTTGTTTCAAGTTGGAATCGAGTAATTCATTTTGCCTTCTGAAGTTGGAATGTCAGACTACGTTCCTAAATATTTTCATGCCATTCGGATTCATTTTGCTAGTCCGAATAATTTTCCGAACTTGGGTTCGCGTCAGTTTTGGACTATTTTCCAACACTTGGAATATTTTCAGTGATTTTCTGGTTTTATCGATTTCTTTGAGATTTGTCTCTGGATTTCATACACGGGCCTTATAAAAAGGTTTTAAAAGTATTTTTCACTCCGAAATGGCTTTCGAAATTATTATATAATATTTTTTTTAATTAGTAAACTATTTACTCCATAATAGGAGAGTTTTCAAAAGCTATTTTAAAGTGTTCTCAAAATCAATTATAAATCCGTTTCGAACCATTATTTTCTATAATAAAAATCTCACACTCACTTTTAGCACGTCGACCGAAGTGGAAAGATGCTTAAACGGTTAGGAAATCTCTGGCCTATGGAACCGTGTGTATTTTCTTTCCGGTTAATCCCCGACCTATTCGATTGATCGTTTTGAACTTTGGGTCTAGTTTACCGATGATATGAGGTGGACTTTTTATTGTTTGAAGTGTGAGCTTGCTATTGGTTAGTAAACCGTTTAGTGCGAACGTGGGGTATGGGACTCATTGTTAACACTTTACGGGTTCCTCTCCAAGAAGTTTGTGACACATTAGACTCTAGCGGCCAGTACTGGACCTCTGGGTCACCACGCCTCTGGGCAACCATCTCTGGACACCTGTTCTATGGAGCAGTTTCTTTTTTGGCATTTGCCTTTGGGCCTTTATCCTTTTGGGAAGCATCTCGCTGTCTCGCGCGTGCCGCATCTGTGCGAGTGATCGATCACAACTCTTCAGTACTTGGCAACAACGACTCCGGTCGGTGCACGTGCTATACTTGTATTATCTGATGATTTTTATATCCATTCGAGTACCGCCATTCGGTGTTTGTTCTATGGAACCATACAATGTAAGTGCGATTACCTTGTGGATTCACAGTGTCTCTGGACACTGCTTTTCAGTGTTTGATTTCATTGACTTTCCAGTATATCCCCATTGCTCTTTGGAGCATCGATCTTTGCTTGGGCATTGATTACAGACTCTGGTCACTCTTGGGATTATTGCCTATGGGCAACTTTATATAGCTTTGGCTATGCCGATGATATGAGGCGATTTTATTTATTCAACACTTTGGTGTTGATATTCTCTTTGGATATTTTTACTGTTGATTGATGATTAGGGACCGTCATTATATTCATGTGGTCCAAAATATTCTTCTCTTAGGAAAAGTACTGTTTTATTTATGTACCGCATTATTATATATCTCAGTTATTACTGATTATTTAGCTAGCCCGACCTGAGTGTTTTCGCTCGGGTCAGACCGAGTTGTTTCAGGTTAGATCTCTGGACTTAGCTTCTGTGCTTCCGCTTGGACATTATCTGCTATGCTGATAGATAGCGCTTTTATTTGTCCACTATTCCACTACTCTGTTATTATTCAGACTTTTGATATGTACATATTTTTGACTCACATGTGTGGGCAGTGGCTTTGTACCCACTTATAGTATTTGGATCTGTATTGACGATGTATTGTTCTGGGATTTTATATCTGTTATGTGATTCTGTTCTGTGATGTTTATCATTTATTACTGTGCTTGTTCTGATAGGTCTTTAGCCATTGTAATTTCGTTATGAATATTTATTGAATATGTCGAACCACTTGAAAAATATATACAGATACCATCCTTTCGACGTATTCAGTAGATAGTTATAGCTTGATTACAAATGGTCGCTTCCACTATACTCTATTCTCCGCTTTAACAGACAGTATTACTCCCGTAATACTCTTTGTTACAGTGGGTCTCAGAGTGGGGCGTTACAGTTTGGTATCAAAGCCAAGGTTCAGAATTAAGCATAACAAACACAGAACAGACACGTAGTACAATACATTATAATACGATCCAAATTGAACATATCCACCTTTAGATAAATAAGTTAGGAATATGTGTAGGAATCTATTATATTCCGTAATATTCCTTAATGAATTATCTATCTTTGAATCGTGCTTAACTAAATCTACCGATCATATGTTTAAAGAGTGTCCCAAGCCTCTTTTCTACCGCTATTGTAAGAAGGAGGGTCATCATTATTCCACTTGTCCTACTGCACCTCCTAGATCTGGCAAGTTTAATGCTGCCAAGGCTCCTAAATCTTCAGCTTAGCCTCGAGGTACACATCCTTCCATTCTTGAAGGCTCTATTTTATTTCATGGTAGATCTATTAGAGTTCTTTTGATACGGGTGCCTCTCACTCATTCGTATCAAAGGAGCTAGTAGAACTTTATCTTTGGATGTTACTTGTTTGGTTTCTTCACTAAGGATTGTGAATCCCATCGGCGGATCCACGACCCTTAGCTTGCTTTGTGAGGATATAGATATCGATCTTGGTGGATTTTCTTTCCGTGCGAATCTGCACGTTATGGAGTATTTGGGCTTTGATATGATTCTTGGCATGGATTGGCTCGTTCAGCACGACGCCAAAATTATTTGTTCGGAGCAGATATTATTCATTCATCACCCTGACTCGTCCTCTCCATTGGCTATTGTTCTTTAAGATGTTGGGCTTTCTGATGTTACTTTATTTTCTCTCGATTCACGAGATGAGGATTTGAACTTATCTTGTATTCCTATTGTTCGGGATTTCCCCGACGTATTCGAGCCAGTATCAGGCCTGCCGCCAAAGCGGGCCATTGAGTTCCGCATCGATCTCATTCCAGGCTCCCACCCAGTTGGGCGTCCTCCTACGAGGATGTCTACTAAAGAGAATGAGGAACTCAAAAAGCAGTTAGTAGAGCTTGAGGCGAAGCAGTTCATTCGGTCCAGTTCTTCGCCATGGGGTGCTGCTGTGGTCTTCGTTAAGAAGGCTGATGGCTCTCTTAGGCTTTGCATTGACTATCGCAAGCTCAATGAGTTGACCATTAGAAATCGCTACCCACTTCCTCGGATAAACGACATGTTTGACCAATTGAGCGGTGCGAAGGTCTTCTCTCAGCTCGAACTTGCCACCGGATTCCATCAGCTACGAGTCGCAGAAGACAGCATTCCTCTTACAGCATTTCGCACTCGTTATGGTTCTTTTGAGTGGTTGGTCATGCCGTTCGGCTTGACGAACGCTCCGGCTTTCTTCGTCAATCTCATGAATCGAGTATTCCGGGAATACATCGATAGATTCGTTCTGGTTTTCATCGACGATATTCTTGTTTATTCTAGATCTGAGGCAGAGCATGCTCGTCATCTGCGGATCGTCTTGGATACTCTTCGTCAGCATCAGCTTAGGGCCAAGCTCTCCAAGTGCCATTTCTGGGAGAGCAAGGTCAAGTTCTTGGGTCATATTGTTTCTTCTGAGGGTATTTCTATTGATCCTGTCAAGATTGAAGCTATTCAGAATTGGAAGCAGCCTGAGAACGTTCATGATATTCGCAGCTTCCTTGGTCTGGCGGGTTATTACCGTCGGTTTATCAAGGATTTCTCTCGAGTTGCACTTCCCCTTATGACGTTGACTCGTAAGGGTGTTCGCTTTATTTGGTCTGATAAGTGTGAAGCTTCCTTTCAGCGACTGAAGGAACTTCTCACTCATGCTCCTATTCTAGTGATTCCAGAAAGTAACCATGATCTTGTTGTTTACACCGATGCTTGTGGTAGCGGTCTAGGTGCTGTGCTTATGAAGAAAGATTGGGTAGTTGCTTATGCTTCTAGGCAACTACGTCTGAATGAGGTTCGCTATCCTACCCATGATCTTGATTTAGCTGCCATCATCTTTGCCTTGAAGACGTGGCGTCATTATCTATTGGGCGAACGTTTCATCCTCTACACCGATCACAAGTCGCTGAAGTATTTATTCAGTCAGAAGGATCTCAATATGAGGCAGCAGCGATGGCTCGAGTTTCTCGCCTCATATGACTTAGACATTCAGTATACCCCTGGCAAGGGTAATCGTGTGGCTGATGCACTCAGTCGCAAACACTCGGCGGTAGTTTCTATGATGATAGCCGAGTGGGATATTCTTGAGACTCTTTCTATGTGTGATATTCGAAATCAAGCTCCGTCTTCTGATTCTCAGATCTTCTTATTCAGCTTGGAAGCTCGACCTATTCTATTGGATCGCATTGCCCATGCTCAGCGGCAGGATCCAGACTTGTTGCGATATATTCATCTCCTTGAGTCGGGATCTAATGATGAGAAATTGTCGGATTATTTTATTGATTCTCATCAGTGTCTTCGCATGAAGAACCGTATTTTGGTACCATCTGATTTATCACTTAGGCGTGACATTCTAGACGAGTGTCATCGCACTAAGTACACTATACATCCCGGGTCGAGTAAGATGTATGCCAACATGTGTCGCCTATTTTATTGGGAGGGCATGAAGAGTGATGTTGCAAGTTATGTAAGCCGTTGCATGACTTGTCAACAGATCAAAGCTGAGCATCAGCATCCATCTGGTCTTCTTCAGCCGCTAGAGATTCCATTGTGGAAATGGGATCAGATATCCATGGATTTTATTGATGGTCTGCCTCGATCGAGGTCAAGCCATACTTCTATTTGGGTCATCGTCGATCGCTTGACCAAATCAGCTCATTTCATTCCTATTAAGTACACTCGGACCGCTCCTCAGCTTGCCAAGCTATATGTGAAGGAAGTCGTTCGACTTCATGGCATTCCTAGCTCTATCGTCTATGATCGAGACACTATCTTTACTAGTCACTTCTAGAAGTTCCTACAGTCAGCTTTGGGCTCAAAGCTGAATCTTTCGACTGCTTATCATCCTCAGACCGACGGTCAGACGGAGAGGGTGAATCGTGTTTTAGAGGATCTTTTACGCTGTTGTATTCTGGATTTCGGAGGTAGTTGGGAGAATCACTTACCGCTTGTAGAGTTCTCCTACAACAACAGCTTTCAGTCTAGTATTGGCATGGCTCCTTTCGAGGCTCTTTACGGAAGGCCATGTCGTTCTCCTTCGTGTTGGTTAGAATCTGGCGAGAAACTCCTTCTTGGTCCAGATTCTGTTCGGGAATCTTCTGAGAAGATTATTCTTATTCGTCAGAGAATGAAAGAGGCGTAGAACCGTCAGAAATCCTACATGGACAACCGTAGGAAGCCTCTTGAGTTCTCCATTGGTGATCATGTCTTTATTCGGATATCTCCTATGAAATGGGTTGTGCGTTTCAGCTCTATAGGGAAGTTGGCTCCTCGCTATGTTGGACCCTTTCCTATTACGGAACGCATTGGCCCCGTGGCTTATCGTGTGGCTCTACCTGCTCACTTCTCTGGAATGCACGACGTGTTCCATGTTTCCCAGCTTCGCATGTGTGTCCGCGATCCTGATTCTATCATTGAGCCGCATGCTGTGCCTGATTTAGAGATCTTACCTGATTTATCTTTGGAGCAGCAACCTCTTCGTGTGCTTGATTCGGAGGTTAGACGCCTTCGCAACAAAGAGGTTCCACTCGTGAAGATTTAATGGTCACCGAATCCTAAGGACTGTACTTGGGAGACCAGAGAATCTATCGAACGCTCTTATCCTGGCTTTCTCCCATCTTCTTCTGCGGGTGAGAATTCTCTATTTTATCTCAATCACTTCTTTTGGGGATGTGACGTTATAGACGACATCTATCTTAAGGAATTGCAGGGATGCAATTTTCTTAAGGGGGGAGTCTGTAACAACCCGGGATTTGCATTACCAATTAATAAATAAAAGTTAGGATTTTTATTTATTTTAATGAAGCATAAAAGGATTTGGAATAACAAAAATTTATTTGAAAAAGGCTATTTTAATTAAATGGGAAATATGGGATTTAAAATGAGGATAAAATGTTATTTTTGGAAAGTTAAATATTTTAGGAGAGATTTTTAAACGGGTTTGGATAAGAAAAATGAGTTTTATAAACATATATGAACACTTAGACTAATTTTTGGAAACATGTAAATAACTCTCTTCTTATTGGGTTACTAAACCTAGCCCAATAACCCACCCTAAACCTCCTCTATAAATTATCTCAAACTCTCCTAACCTCATTCATTCATCCCTAATCAAAACCCTAATCATTTCCTAAATCTTCTTAACAAAAATGGCCTCTATCTTCATCTCCTTCTAGTTTTAGCTTATGCAAGTCAATCTATGCAAAGGTAATGCAAATACCCACCTCAAATCAGTTTTTATATCTTTCTAATTTCTGAAATTTATTTGGTAACACATGTTTTATGTGTTTTTTTGATCTTATAGCCTCCTAATCATCTTTTGCTAACTTGGGTTGATACTATAGTGGTCTTTGTTGCTTTCTAGAGAGGTATATTGCTAAAAACCTCTTCTAATATGTGTTTAATCATCTTTTGATTTCGGTAATCAGTTAGTAACACATGTTTTATTTTGTAACATGTGAATCATAGCTCTTTGATAATCTTTGCTTTCATTTTGGGGTGTGCACATAAGGTACTTGTAGTATATGCTAGCTGAAATTATAATTAGTTTATTGCTGTTAGTAAATTAGGCATATCTCATTCATCTTAAATCGGAAATAAGATTTTCTTGATGTTCTGGAAAGCTTATTCTATAACCTATAACTTTTATGTTTTGTTCTTTGCCTAATTTTGAGGTTTGAATGGTCGAAATCACGTTTGTTTGTCGCTGACCTGACAACAAACTACAGGGTTGAGAAAATAAAAACCTGAAATTGATTTGGCCATAAGTTACTCGTTTCTTATCCAAATCTAATAATTTTGGATGTTCTGGAAAGCATAGATTTAGGGATAAAAGTTTTATGTTTTGAGTTTCATGAAATTTCGAAGTTAATTTCGTCAAAACTGTGAATTCTTACCACTGTCCCGAGAGCACAACGACAGTGATATAGAATTTAGATCTGAGAATTGTTTTAGTCATAGAATTTTCATCCCCGATCGGAATTTGACGATCTTGGTCATTCCGGATAGCTTAGAAACTAAGATACAACTTTTATTTTATTCATCTTGTCAGAATTGGAAGTTTACTATGCCAAAATTTTGTTTTTTCATCTCTGGTCTGTTAGTGCATAGCTACAGGCCTTAGTCTCTTTGCTCCCGTTGTTTTCAGCGCAGAACCCCGACTTTGCGATGCCATACCGGGCTCGTCCTTTGTCGGATTTCATTGTTTTTGGTCTCGTTAAAAATATGAGGTCGAGATCTTCAACCATGCAAAGTGTGGTTTTGATCTGGGTGCATTAGATACTTTGTTTCTATTGCCGAAGTAGCACCCAGAAATTGTTTTACAATAGTGATCATTTTCAGTTATCGTCGGACCAACTTTGAAACATTTTCATTTCTTCGTTTTAAGTCGGAACCGAACGATTCTTGTTGCATATCAAAATAGGAGTACTTTTCTACGCTCCTGCAAATTTTTATCAAGATCTGAGTTCATGTGACCCTTCGACCATGTCGTCGAAGTGGGACCTTTGCACTGTTTTGACACAGTAGAGTTTTGTGATTTTTGTCCGACTTTGAGACGACGCCGTTTCTTCGTTTCAAGTCGGAATCGAGTAATTGTTTTTGCGTTCTGAAGTAGGAATGTCGCACTACGTTCCTAAAATTTTCATGCCATTCAGATTCAGTTTGCTAGTCCGAATAATTTTCCGAACTTGGGTTCGCGCCAGTTTTGGACTATTTTCCAACACTTGGAATATTTTCAGTGATTTTCTGGTTTTATCGATTTCTTTGAGATTTGTCTCTGGATTTCATACACGGGCCTTATAAAAAGGTTTTAAAAGTATTTTTCACTTCGAAATGGCTTTTGAAATTATTATATAATATTATTTTTAATTAGTAATCTATTTACTCCATAATAGGAGAGTTTTCAAAAGCCGTTTTAAAGTGTTCTCAAAATCAATTATAAATCCGTTTCAAACCATTATTTTCTATAATAAAAATCTCACACTCACTTTTAGCATGTCGAGCGAAGTGGAAAGATGCTTAAACGGTTAGGAAATCTCTGGCTTATGGAACCGTGTGTATTTTCTTTCCGGTTAATCCCCGACCTATTCGATTGATCGTTTTGACCTTTGGGTCTAGTTTACCGATGATACGAGGTGGACTTTTTATTGTTTGGAGTGTGAGCTTGCTATTGGTTAGTAAACCGTTTAGTACGAACGTGGGGTATGGGACTCATTGTTAACACTTTACGGGTTCCTCTCCAAGAAGTTTGTGACACATTAGCCTCTGGGCGGCCAGTACTGGACCTCTAGGTCACCACGCCTCTAGGCAACCATCTCTGGATACCTGTTCTATGGAGCAGTTTCTTTTTCGGCATGTGCCTCTGGGCCTTTATCCTTCTGGGAAGGATCTCGCCGTCTCGCGCGTTCCGCATCTGTGCGAGTGATCGATCACAACTCTTCAGTACTTGGCAACAATGACTCCGGTCGGTGCACGTGCTATACTTGTATTATCTGATGATTTTTATATCCATTCGAGTACCGCCATTCATTGTTTGTTCTATGGAACCATATGATGTAAGTGCGATTACCTTGTGGATTCACAGTGTCTCTGGACACTGCTTTTTAGTGTTTGATTTCATTGACTTTCCAGTATATCCCCATTGCTCTTTGGAGCATTGATCTTTGCTTGGGCATTGATTACAGACTCTGGTCACTCTTGGGATTATTTCCTATGGGCAACTTTATATAGCTTTGGCTACGCCGATGATATGAGGCGATTTTATTTATTCAACACTTTGGTGCTGATATTCTCTTTGGAGATTTTTACTGTTGATTGATGATTAGGGACCGTCATTATATTCATGTGGTCCAAAATACTCTTCTCTTAGGAAAAGTACTGTTTTATTTATGTACCGCATTATTATATATCTTAGTTATTACTGATTGTTTAGCTAGCCTGACCCGAGTGTTTTCGCTTGGGTCAGACCGAGTTGTTTCAGGTTAGGTCTCTGGACTTAGCTTCTGTGCTTCCGCTTGGACATTATTTGCTATGCTGATAGATAGCGCTTTTATTTTTCCACTATTCTGCTACTCTGTTATTATTTAGACTTATGATATGCACATATTTTTGACTCACATGTGTGGGCAGTGGCTTTGTACCCACTTATAGTATTTGGATCTGTATTGACGATGTATTGTTTTGGGATTTTATATCTGTTATGTGATTATGTTCTGTGATGTTTATCATTTATTACTGTGCTTGTTCTGATAGGTCTTTAGCCATTGTAATTTCGTTATGAATATTTATTGAATATGTCGAACCACTTGAAAAATATATACAGATACCATCCTTTCGACGTATTCAATAGATAGTTATAGCTTGATTACAAATGGTCGCTTCCACTATACTCTATTCTCCGCTTTAACAGACAGTATTACTCCCGTAATACTCTTTGTTACAGTGGGTCTCAGAGTGGGGCGTTACATATGGACAAATATTAAATGATTTAGAGTCGATCGAATAACTTGAACGCCTTTTGGGTGGTAGAGAGATAGTGTTTTGGCTTGATTTTGAAAAACCAGTTTCCAACTCTCCCTAGCTATCCGGACTGGCCCGATGGATGGGATTGTAAATTTGGTTTACTCAGATCAAAATTTTCTGAAGTAGAAAGGATATAATTTTCCAAATATAAATAACTTGGATCCTATGAGGACAATCTTCTTGTACTCAGTGTCAAATCCCGAAGAGGGAACTCATACTATTCGTGGAATTTAAAAGGTGATTTTGCCATTATTTCGTCCATAGTACTTGTTAAAAACGGGAATTGATATTGAGTAGAATTAGATGATTTCTACAAATTCTGCTCACTTAATATTTACTGGTTTTGGATTAACATCCTAGATAACATAGTTTTAACTCAATCAAAATTTTGAGTTTTGAATTAAGAAATCTTTGTTAAGATTTAAATGAAATGATTTGAAAATATTTTCCTAAGTGAAAAACTAAGTGGTTTAGAATTAAAAGGGTTTTAAGTAATCAAGGGATCTGATAAGAGAGGTTTAATGAGTTCGTATATACTGAAAAGAAAAGTTTTAAAAGATATATATATCACTTGAAGATATTTTTGATTAAAAGAAAGTAATAAATCAAGAGAACAATTCCCTACTCATCGAATATCTTTTTATCAATGATTGATTCGAAGGAACCAGGATCGGATTTGGATAATTCCTATCTGAAAACCACTTCGAACCAATTTACGTATTCGAAGTGAAGACATGGATATGATTTGGAAGATGGAATGTAGGGCTGCTTGTCACTGACCCTCGAGGGAAATTTCCAATATCATATTATGTGGGAGTAGTTCTTCATATAAGATCTTCGATGCAAGGATTTCTCGCCATTAATCCTATGGGTAATTCCCGACAGAATGTGGTAGGAGAGTGCCTTCAATTTGTCACGTTCCTTGTAAAACTAGTATGGATGAATGTCTAACATTGCATCTCTAGTTACATAATTTGATCTCTATGATTGTATCATCTATTTGGTGGCGGAGAAGGCAACTTCTCTTAGCTTAATACTCTTTCTTGAGACGTACGAGCTCAGGAGTTATAAGTTTGTAGAAATCAGTTTGTGACTATGGGATGGCAATGTTGCATTCAAGTGGAATGTGCTATGTGGAAGGTAATCGCTACCTCGGGCCTCATCACCCGGTAATGGCTTAAACAAGGTACACCTCAAGGCTATGTGGTTCGCAGCCATTAGGGTATGGTCATCACCTTTCTAGATAACCCTTTATATATTGGGTATGTTGTGTATGCTATGGACATCTCGAATAGGTCGGTAACGATTGGGGTGATGTCATATTCGGTTTCTATCCAGGCCATGTATGAGTGCCAAATAGGGATAGACCAGTCTTGCCAGATGCAGAGGATTGTTTGTGTATCCTCGGTACAATCCTCTAGAGATGTACTGTATAGAAGGTAGTCCCTTACCTGCCATTGTATGGAAATCCATTCTTCGAACGAGCCTTGTAAGTTTGTAGGGCCTAACATATCCAGAATTTAATAATGGTAAAATATCGGCTAAGGTTAATAAGTTTACTTGCAAATTTTTTAAGGGAATGCCACTAAAATTAATATCAAATGATTTTTTGCATAGAAAATATTTTGATTATCATAAGGTAAAAACCCATTTCGTGTTTATATGCGGCGTGGTCTTATGAGATACCTTTTCTTTTCAAAATGTGTACTTTGAGTTTCTCACACCAGTCCCATGACTGACCCAGAGTATATTTTCCTTTCCCTTAAACTTTGGGTGTTTTAATTTTCTTGAACAGCCTAGTAGTTAGGTTAAGTTAAAAGAAATCTGGATGGAGCTCAAAGCATGGAGTTAGAAGATTCTTCTGAAGATTGTTATCCATTTTCATCATACTCTTGTGCTATAGTATTCTGCATTTGTAAGGACACACACACACACATATATACATATATATATATAACTATCCAATTTTTACTCTGATAAATGTATTTAAATTTTCACCATAAAGATTATTTGTTGAAATAATATATGTGAGATTATGTTCTATCTTTATTTTCTTTCTTACCCTTGAGAATCCGCCTCTCAGGCACTTGGATTTGCACCAATAGTCAAAGAAACAGGTGCTAACATTTGGTGTCAAAGCGCATGGTTAAGTGAGAAACTTGGCTGTGGTGGGGGTAAAGTCTCATCAGAGATAGAGTTAGTAATGCCCTAGTAAGATTAGTAACATCCTAGAATGAGTTTGAAAGCATTATATATGAGCGCGTATTTGTTAATGATATATACATATGATTGTGGTTTTGAAAATTTGTAAATGAAGTAATTTTACCTAAGATTATATTTTGAATATAAAGAATATTTTTTATATAGTTATTTGATTTAGGAAATGGTTATACCCAAATATTATAATTAATTAATTGATTATTTAATTTAAAAAGTTTAAATACGAACACTTCATAAATTAAGTTTCACAATTTGACTATGGGGTAGTCGATAAATAATAATATTGGTTTTAGATTAAAGGAATTTATTTATGGTAAATAAATCTTATGAATATGTTTATATAAGTGATTATATGAACTGGATTTATAAAACGTGCTTTATAAAGGAATTTTTGAGAACTTGAATTCTGGTATTTTTGAATGGAATTTCAAATGATTTTTGAAAAAGGAATAATAATAGTATTATTTCTAAAATGGATTTTGAAAATGAAAAATAATCTCATGAATAATTGATCTGATTGGCTTGAATGTAACTAAAAACGGGGAAGAGATGTGTTCGTGTAACGACCCGGAATTTTTGGGTATTTGAAATTAGAATATTTAATTGATTTTAAATATTCAGGTGTTGGGTTTTAACTTAAATTTCAAATATAATTGTTTATTGAATAATTAAATTATTTAATTAATAATGGAATATTGGGTAAAATAGTGAATCTGGAGTCTTAAGTCGGTAAAAATAATTTAAAGGCTTGTAAAATTTATATTGATAATAATAAAGATAATAAAAGTTTTAAAATTGAATTTGGAAGCGATTTGTTCAATTTTAAAAATATATCGTTTAAATCGACATTTAAAAATAGCCTTCCAAGGCATAGTCTCGGAATTCTATGAAACCAGTTCCATTGGATCCGTAATATTGTATTATTATCGAATTTTAAATTTCGTAGCGTTTTGAGTTATCATGTGGTCGTACGAAATGTAAATGCGCTGAAATTTATATCGAATTCAATATAAATAACTGGGTCAAAAATCTACCTTCTCCATACGATCGAGTTAGGACTCGAAACATTTTCCATTGCGTTCAGAATAGGGGTATAACATTATGAACACCTAGCAGCACGCCTCGATAGGAGGTCGAGATTTTGAGCTACGATTTTCAGGACGATTTAAATTTAAACTTAAATATATGGTTTGACCAGTCAAGATTCCCTCCACATCAAAACTTTTTCACCTCATTTCAGAAACACTGTTCACCTGTTCAAACACGCAACATTTCTTTCACTCTTTATATCACGTCTTCTTCCTCTCTGTTCAATATCAAATCAAGCCTCTTTATATCACGTCTTCTGCCTCCCTCACCAAAATAAAAAAATCGAGCCCTCCTTTCCACTATTCTTATAAACGAATTCAAGCCCAGAAAAAAGAAAATGGCGGAATAGTAAATGCAAGTCGAATTCAATTTTGAAAAAAAATAGAGAGAAACCAAAGTCGATCTTCAACAAAGAAAAGATTTTTTCTTCGTTCTTAAGGGAATCGAATTTCCCTCCTTTCAGAATTCATCATCAAGCTCGTTTCCCCTCTTCCACCAATTCGAATTCGCCTGTTCAAAAAAAAATTCAAATCGCGATTGAGACACGAATCGAGAGAGAGAGAGAGCTCAAAGGGGGGATCACGACCTTATCGCGAGGCCGTTCTCGAGCGTGCAACTTCGAAGGCGGCGATAGTTTGGTGGGTCGATTTAGGAAGATGCGGCGATGCCATCAGGCAAGGCGAGGCGTAGCGGTTGCCGAAGATTGGGGGATGGCAGTGTTCGCTGGTAAAGGCGATTTGTGTGGGACGAGGACGAGGCAGCAGCGGGAGATGCTTGAGCATTCATTTTGTTCGAGATGATTGCAGGCCGAGCAGTGAGGTATTCTCGATCTTTTTCAATTAAACTTAATTTATAAATATATATATATATATATGTGTGTGTGTGTGTAAACTGGACAGAAAAAAATCATGGTAAGGTATAAGATCTGTTTTTTTATAATATATATATGTGTATGTATATATTTAGGTCGAAAAAAAATCATATATATAGCACAGTATCTGATTTTGCAGTAAGGTATATATATAACTTTTTATTCTTCAAATTTAATATTTATATATATGAATATATTCAGTAAAGTGAAGATAATTCTATTTTCAATTAAATAAATATATACATATAAGTGAAACAGTAAATATGTGTATATATAGGATTTTTGGAAGTATAGGAATTTTAAAACGGTGTAGAGTTTATAAAGATTAGATTTTTAAAATGTATATAGGTTATTTTCTTAGTATATGTAGTTTCAAAGAAAAATAAAATAAATACATATATAAATATTTTCACTACTAGTTTAATTTAAAATAATGTATTTAGGTGATTAATTTGTTTAATTGACTTATTTAATTATTATAGTTACTAAAAGATTTTTAAAAGGAAAATTATTAGTTTAAATGTTAGTTAATTAAATTTATTTATGGCAATTAATTGTTTGATTAATTCAAGTGTTAATAAATCGTAAATGGTTTATACATGGTCAAAAATCGTGAAACCAAGTCAAGATTGAAGCAGACTGCAAAGAAAAATCAAAGGTGAGATTTTCTCACTCATTTGGATTGCCTAGTTTAAAATTAAATGTTAATTTTAAATCATTGGGTGTTGATTGATTTATCTATTGGATGATATTATATATAGTGTGTGTATATATATATATTGGAGTGGTGGATATTCCCGCATTATATAGCGGATGAGACCCTATGCGCCCCGCATAATAGCGGATGACCCTATATACCGCGATATCCCCCTCGAAGTGGGATTGGTCTTTTATTTATTGACTAACATCTGTGGATGCAGGGAAAACAGGTTGGAGGGATCCAATTGGATTCCTCAAAAATATTTATTGTTTTCATATATATATATATATATATATATATTCATATATGACAGAATGGATAAATTGATATGGATTGGTGTGAATTGAATTATTAAATGTAAATAGCCTGGGAATTGAATTTGTTGTTTTAAAATACCATAAATAGTTAAATTAAAGGAAATTTTGAAAGAAATTATGTGTATTGAAAAAATGGATTTATTCTGAAGGAAATTAAATAGAATAAAAATATATTAACTAATTTGGGGTTATACCTAATTATTTGTAAATTGGTTTAAGTGAAGATTTGAAATAAATTTGAAGAGATATTGGAACCGATAAATAGATTTGAAATAAAATGGAGTTTTATTAAGGGATAAGTTATAATATGGGGTTGTAAATATAATTTGTTTTTATAAATAAATGGGGAAAAACTCAAAGGAGTTTATAAATTTATAAACGGGGTTTATAAATGAGATAGATTAATATCAGTGGATATGTGGGGAATATAAGTGATGGTGTGAACTTATATCGAGTTATGGAAATTGGTTTGAAAAGAAAATGGTGAACAGGGCTGATGAGCTATGAATCAAGAGGAATTTATGAATTGAATTGGTGGATATTGGATTTTCTAAAGATAGACTTTCTGTCGAGTAAAGTAAAATTGTTTTTAAAGTGAATTTTTAAATCTACTATACTATATAACTTTTATAAACTATTTTTGAATTTAGAATATTCCGAAGTTAGTTTTATCTTAAACCATATTTTGAAAATAAAACCATTTTTCTTATTTTATAAGTATATATATTTTTAAATGTTTTAAATTCAATTAAAAATCCTCTTGAGATGAGAAGAGAGTTATTTAAACGAATGAGATTTTAGAAGAAGATCTTATGGTGTATTAGGAGAACTTAAATAAAATCTTAAGTATAAGATAAGCGAACTTTCGGAAGGCGAAGTAAAATTCACAAGGGTAGTAGAAGGGAAATATTAAAGAGAATTAACTAAGGAATTCTGGGGTATATATAATTCGGTGAAACGGGGTGGGAATTTACAAATAAAATTATAAATGATTTTTGAGAATGGAGATAGAAAATAAATGAATATTTTCCAAGAGTTGAATATCAAATGGGGTGGGAACAAATATTCTAAGCATTGGGCAAAGGTTAAGGAAAATTCTGCCATGTGAATAAAAGGAATTTGAAAATTATTTTCAAATGTTGAAATATGAAAATAATATCTTGTGAAGATATTTTGAGATAAATAATTTGGAGAATTATTTAAGATTGAATGGTTGCTTATGAATGTTAATTGATAGCTAAATAACCGACTATCAATATTGGCCAATGCGTTGATCGTTTCGAAGAGACCGGGATCAGATTTAATCATCCGAAAACCACTTCGATCCGGTTTGAACGTTTGCGAATGAAGACCGTTGTTGACGTTAAAATATGAACGTTAACACCCGGTGTGTGTAATAAGATCGTGAAAGCACCACCCGTGTGACGGGAACAGAAATTAAGCAGGAAAATAGCAGAAATGCAGTAAATGAACAACGGATTTATAGTGGTTCGGCCCGTAATTGAGCCTACGTCCACTTTATAGTCTCTTATTGCTGATTCGGTTACAATTTGATACAAATCTCTTCGGGAAACAGTATAATTCGATCACAAGAAACAATCTAGACTACTAGCTCAATCTTCGACGATGAAACTCGATGAATCCATGTCGGATGTGAGGAATTTCTCTCGAAGCTTGTTGTAGTGTCGTGAATGCTTGAAGGATCCTTGATTACTGAATGAATGAAGAGTTTGACGGAGTTACAGCGCTGTAGAAATGATTTGCCAAAAGTCCCCCCAATGTTGGAAGTGACGGGGTATTTATAGGAGCAGATTTCTGAGCTTTCAATTTGGCCAAGTCATGAGTCGTGACCGACTCATGGTAAGTCGTGACTCGTATTCGACTTATGATGTCTCGTGGGCGCCTTATGGTCCATCTTGCGGCTCAGTTGGAAGAGAAGTGCTAAGTCGTAGTCGAATCATCAGATCAAAGTAGCATAGGCCAGGGCCTTGGATTCCAGTTTGATAGCCCTTAAGTCGTAAACTTGATGAGTCGTAAGACCTCCTGAGTCGTCAGTTCTTATGAGTCGCAGATCCTCATGAGTCGTAAGAGTGATGAGTCGTAGGACCTCATGAGTCGCCAGTTCTCATGAGTCGTAAATCTCCATGACTCGTTGAACCTGATGAGTCGTAAGACTTCATGAGTCGTAAGACTTCATGACTCGTTGAACCTGATGAGTCGTAAGACTTCATGAGTCGTAAGACTTCATGACTCGTTGAACCTGATGAGTCGTAAGACTTCATGAGTCGTAAGACTTCATGACTCGTATAGACCTTGACTCGCTGAACCGTCTAGACCATGAGTCGTATACTCCTTATCTCGTAAGACCATGAGTCGTATACTCCTTATCTCGTAAGACCATGAGTCGTATACTCCTTATCTCGTAAGACCATGAGTCGTAACAAGCTTATCTCGTAAGACCATGAGTCGTAACAAGCTTATCTCGTAAGACCATGAGTCGTAGAAACTTAAGGGTTAACATTTGCCCCTCGAAGTACACGCCTAAGTCGTAGGTCGTGTGCTTCGACTCATCTTATCCCGTGTAGTCCTTTTCGTGTTCCACTGCCCAAAGGTATAAAATGCTTGAGTCATCCCTTCTACTCATTACCTATCTCCTGAGTCGTATCCGCCATTACTATTCCTCCAAGCTTTCTCGAGGCAATACCTTCCTTTTCTAACAATCTACCAATTCGATTCTCCATTCTTTATTGCGTAAGTGTTTCTGATCCATCCTCGACCTTTAATCATCATTGATTCGTGAATTCTTCCCCCCATACTTAATCCATCCCTTCGTACAACGCTTTGTTGTGAATTCCACCGTACCGGTAGTTCGTGAGCCCGATTTTGCTTGATTTCATATTTGGATGAATGGGGCGATGGAAATGCAGGGGTACTGCGCTTCAGGCTCTAACTGATTAGGTTGATGAGGCTTTGGTGATCTGAACTTAATTCTTTGGATGGTTCAATGGTGTCGTGGAATTAGGATGGGGATCGTAATTTGATTGAGAGGTTTCTGGGTTTGGAAGATAATGGGTTAGAAGAAAAGTCAATGGGTTCAAATCGAGTGAGATGCTAGCAGGGCCATGGTTCAATAGCTTTGTACGACTCACGAGTCAAGTCTCTTATGACATAATTCTTGAGTCGTAGACGACTCAGGACTTAGGATTTCAAGCCGCTTTGGACTGTAGCCTCCTTTTGAGTCGTAGATGACTTAGTTTTTGAGTCGTAGACGACATAGTTCTTGAGTCGTAGACGACTTAGGACTTGGGTTGTATGCCGCTTTGGACCGGAGTCTCTTATTTTCACGACTTAAGACCTGAAGTACGACCGACTTGCCTTGTAACCCTTAAGTCGTGGACGAGTCAGAACATCAGTCGTGGACGAGTCAATACATAAGTCGTTGGCGACTCATGACTTGGGCTTTGAACGAACTTTGAAATGCTGCATTTTGAACTGCTGAACTATGAACTGCTGCATTTCCCCACAGATCACTCTAGCTTGCAGACTAATAACCTGTCTAATAAAATATCCACAAAGAAATTGGGACGAATATACTATCACCGACTGCCCATATCAAATGACAGATTAGTTAATAACAGATAATCAACATAAACAGATTGTGTGTATGAAGTGCTTTAAACCAACAAGTTCAAGCAAAGTATTAAAACAACATTGAAATAGTCAACTGAAAATGTCCGGTTTGCATTTAATACTGTACCTGAACTCTTAAATTAACAAGTCCTGAAATTTGATAATCGATCGGTTACCGACTAGCTTAATTCCAGTTTGTATTTATTTGTTATCTTTGTTAATTTTGCACAACACTTCACACTATTTAGGAAACGTGCACCTTCATATTTGAATATCCAGTTGCTTGTGTAGAATGGCTTCTCAACAAGGAGATGTAACAGTTCAGACCGGAGAGTCCATTTTCATTCCAGCTCCTTTAGTCAACCCCCCAGAAAGAGCCCCTTCCACTTTATTGTACAAAACTTTTCGGCAATTGTGTACCCAATTTGGCATTGCTGAGGATGACGCTATCCTTCCTGAAAAGAACAACACTGCCGATGTAGCACCTCCTGGCTTTGTGGCGGTCAACCGACAAATGTGCTCGAGCGGAGCCATTCCTCCTTTCAACAATTTTCTTCAACATCTTCTCCGCCAACTGGCAATCGCTCCATTCCAATTACATCCCAATGGTTATGCTGTTCTAATGGGGCTATGCGTATTATTCAGTAGAACGCTTAACCGTCTTCCCAGTGTTGACGAAATCTGTTACCTGTGCTCTTTTGTCAGAATCAAAGATCATCCTTCGATCATCGTTATAAGAAGTGCCAGGAATCGCAAACTGGTTGTCGGCCTCCCAGATACTGCTCATGGGTTTTTGACCCAGTATTTTTATGTTCGCTGTCCCCCTGGTTTTTATGCCGTGTGGAGAGAAGGAAGTAAGAATGCCTATCCTTTCTTCTCCTTGTTCTCTGAGTATCTTACAGTCCGAATTACTAAGTGTTTAACTTTTCTTTCTCATTTCAGCGCTCCTCTCTCCCTCTAGGGATCCCAGTCATAAGCAAACTCTGGAGGAGCTCATGGCTGTTCCGATTGAAGAACGGGATGTGAAATTTCTGTTGAAAGATGAGTTTCTCCACCAGTTTGGACTTTTACATCCTTCTAGATCAACTCAAATTCATGAAGTCTCGAGTTCTGATGCGGAAACGTTAGCTGCTTCAGATTCTCGAGCAGAGACCTCGAATGCCCCAGCTTCTGTAGAAGAAGTTGCATCGGAAGCACCCGCTGCTGAAGTTGCCTTGATAAAATGTTCTACATTTACTGATGTTGTAGGGTCAGCCAGCAAGTCGGCACTTGCCCCAATTATTGAGGAGGAAGAGAATCCCCGAGTTTTTGAGAAATCAATCGATACGGAAGTTGGAAAAGAGAAGTCTGCTGAGTTCCTGGGTGATGACACTTTCGATGGCTTGAGCGATATCATGATAACTTCTCAAGAGCTTTTCGGGGATAATAATCCGAAAGTGACTTCTCCTGCTGTTGAAGCGACTTCCACCCTAAAACAAACCCTGACGCCTACCACGCCAGTCGTTTCTGTTTCTACACTAAAGCGTGGTCTGTAGCTTGACGCATGTAGCTTGCACGCCACACACACTTAGGATTTTTCAGCACTTATAAGCATTTTTCCTCTTTTTCTGGAAATCTCTAAACTTTACTTCTTTTCCGTTTTTCAGATTCTCCGATGGGACGCTCCGGCTCATACTTCGACAACTTCCGGCGCTACGGAGGGCGCGATTCTTACGATTATGGACGTTATCTTCCCTCCCGCAAAGCATCTGATGAAGAGCGTGCAGCTAGAAAAGCTCAAGAAAGGCGTGCTTATGAAGAGCAGCAAAGAAGGAGAGACGATGACTCTCATAAAAGAAAATATCACGATGATAAAGGGAAGAAGCATGCTATTGATGACCCAAGTAAACGGGTTAAACTTGATGAGAAGAACGCGTCTGAAATTTCTGAAAAGGCTGACGCTCCTATCCCTTCTGATACCCTGGCCGGCTCTCCTCCTCTAAAGAAGTCTGACATTCAAACAATTATTAACAGGCCACAATATCAAGTTAAAGATGGCCCTCCAATGCTTCAGAGCCGCTTTCCCAATTGGTGCCTAAAAGGAGTGCGCTTCGATTTGGATTTGGTTCCGATTGACAAGCAAGACATGCTTAAAGGTCTTGACGCAGTCAGGCTCAATATCGAGAGGATGTCGCAATGGCAGAAACTTGTCGACGAACTCCAAAGGGTTAATCACTTGAATCTTGAGGCAATGATGACCATGGAGAACGATAAATCAGAATGGGACAAATGGCGCAGGCAGCATGATGCGGAGATGACGAGTATCGCTGACGACAACGCAAAGCTTGCATCTGAAGTCAAGCAACTTAAGGAAGATCTCGCCTCGTATTCCGCATCGCATTCCCAAAAGGAAGAAGTCTTTCAGAAGCAGGTACGGGATGCACATGCTGCACAAAGAGACGCCGAAATGAAACTTGCAGCTAAGCAGCACATTACTGAGAAATTTCGCACAGAAAATGCTGAGCTACGGGGGACAATTGTGTCCCAAAATGCAGAGATTGAGATGCTGAAAGCTAAGCTCCTTAAAGTTGAGAAGGAGCGTGATGACGCGGTCGCCGGTCAGGTTGCGGCCGAAGAGTCTCATGATGCCACTAGAGCTAGCATCGATTCTACTCTGTTTGACTTCTATATGCACAGCGTTTTGGGCCGTGGCAGCCTTTCCTTTTTGGGTCCCAAATATGAAATTACACTTGCTGAAGTCTGGGAGACTATACTTGACACATTTTCTAGCTATGCAGAAGCAGACCTTACAGCGCTTTATCTAGACGATGAAGCACGTGATGCGCTTATTAGAGGCAAAGAACAACTTGCCGGAGCTAGAGCCGGGGCAGCGGTAGAAGAATACCCAGAAAAGACAACATCACTACCTGCCCCTGTCCATACTTCAACTTTGACTGATGTTGATATCATCGGTTCTAGCTCCCAATCTCCACTTGCTGCAAAAGATGCTGAAGCTAAACTCGATACTTCTGAGACTCCTCTTTCCCAAATTGAAGAGAAGAGCCAGGAAGAAACTGAAGCTGATAAATATGAAATCGAGCTTGCGAAACCAACTCCTCCAGGTAACTTTGGCGAAGTTCCGGGTCTAATGGACCAGCTACTTGATTTAACCGAGTTTGATGACCTTCTTACTTGTTACTTAAACTTTGGTGAACCGATGCCTTCTTTATTTTCGGGGGATGTTGATTTTAACTTCTTTTCTTCTACAGCGGAGGCACCAAGTACTGCACAAGCTTTCACTCCTTCGGTTGCCGTTCCTCCGTCTTCCCAAATTACTCCTCCTTCCGCTTCCCAACCGGGATCACAGGCAGAGAAAATCGAAGCTCTTCAAGGCTTGGATGATCCGGCTGCTTCTCAGGAGCAGAAGGCGGAGGATTTTGAAGACATTGAGAAGACCCCGGAGCGGTCTCTTGATGACGATACGAAGCTTTCAACATTGCTTGCTACTCCGGGGAGCGAGTCTTCTTCAAAGAGGAAGGGGAAGTGTGCTGTAAGGAAAAAGAAGAAGACTTCCACTGAAGAGGAAGCAGTAGTTGATCTGGCCGTACCGCTTTCTCCTTCTGCCCCTACCCGTTCACAACGACTTCAAAAGCTAATCATTAGGCCGGGAAAGGGCTCCAAAGGTGTTGAGAAGAAGGAATAATCAAGCTGGATTTTTTTACTTATTATTTTTGCCCTTTGCATGTATTGACCGGGGATTGTGCGGGTACCGGTCCCCGCTTTTGCTTGTTCGAGATATCCCGAGAGGAAAATATGAAGGCAGATTCTTTAGCAAAGTACTCAAGTTCCGGAGAAGCTCAATTGCTGGGATTAGTTCCTGTAGAAGTTCTGTCAGCTCCAAGCATTGATGAAATGGATATTGATTGGATTATGACTACGTCTCAAGAGCATGAATCATGGATGACTCCAATCAAAGAATACTTACTCAGTGGTTCTCTGCCAGAAAGTTCTAAGGAACGTCGAAAATTATTGAGAAAAGCGTCAAGGTATATAATTCAAGATGGCCGATTATACAGGCGGGGATTTTCAATCCCACTACTCCGATGTGTAACTAAAGAAGAAGCCAAGACAATTTTAGCAGAGGTACACGGAGGAGAATGTGGAGACCATTCAGGTGGTCAAACACTTGCAAAGAAAATTCTCCGATATGGGTATTTCTGGCCGGATATTAATCGAGATGCTGCAGCTTACTCCAGGAAGTGTGACAAATGCCAAAGATTTGCAAAAATCCCAAGAGCACCTTCCACCGAACTCACACAAATGGTCAGCCCATGGCCATTTGCCATTTGGGGAATAGACCTAATTGGACCATTACCGATCGCTAAATCAGGAATTAAATATGCTATTGTCGCCGTTGACTATTTCACCAAATGGGCCGAAGCTGAACCTTTGGCCACCATCACTTCTAAAAAATGATAAATTTTGTAACGAAGAATATCATTTGCAGATATGGTGTTCCACAGAAGATAATCACCGACAATGGCACTCAATTTGAAAGTGAAGAATTCCAGGATTTTTGCAAACGGTTCAGAATTCGAAAAAGCTTCTCAGCAGTGGCTCATCCGCAGGCAAACGGGCAAGTGGAAGCAGTTAACAAGATCATCAAGTCAACTATCAAAAAGCAACTTGAAAAAGCAAAAGGTGGTTGGGTTGATAAGCTTCCATTAGCACTATGGGCGTACAGAACTACTCACAAAACGGCGACTGGGCACACTCCATTTTCACTGGCATACGGATCTGAGGCAATGATTCCAGTAGAAGACTCTACTCCGAATGAACATTTCAATGGATTGAGCTTCATTCCGTACTTCCGAAGAATTGAGAACATCTCTGCCAAGTGATCCATGTGGTCTACTGCTTTCTTTGACTTTACTAACATATCATCAACATAGACTTCCATTGTTTTCCCGATCTGTGGCTTGAACATAGCGTTGACAAGTCTTTGGTATGTTGCCCCTGCATTCTTTAACCCGAATGGCATGACCTTGTAACAGTAGAGTCCCACATCTGTAATAAAGCTTGTGTCCTCCTGATCTGGTTCATTCATCATAATCTGATTGTATCCGGAATAGGCATCCATAAAAGATAACAACTCATGTCCAGCCGTCCCATCTACTAGTTGATCGATTCTAGGCAACGGGAAGCAGTCTTTGGGGCAAGCTTTGTTCAGATCTGAGAAATCAATGCATACTCTCCACTTTCCATTTGCCTTCTTAACCAGTACTGGATTTGAAACCCAATTTGGATAAGTGGATTCTTTGATGAAATTATTCTCTAAGAGGCGATCTACTTCTTCCTTTAAAGCTGCTGATCTTTCTGGACCTTGAGTTCTTCTTTTCTGTTTTACTGGTGTGAATTTCGGATCGACATTCAGAGTGTGAACAGCAATTGTTGGAGAGATTCCGCACATATCAGCATGACACCAAGCGAACACGTCCAGATTTGCTTTTAGAAATGATATCAGTGTATTTTGAACTGTTGTACTTAGTTGCGAACCCACATTAAGTACTTTATTTGGGTCTTTGGAGTCGACAGGTATTGGTACCGTAACTTCCACAGGCACCACTCTATTTTCCTCTGCACTGGATTTTCTGGGGTCCATTTCTCGCCTTGCACCACTATGCTCACCAGTGCAGGGGCCACCCTGTATTTGCTATAAGGTTGGGTTTTTGATGCGGAGGGGAGCTGCCGCATCTTTACCCATCTCTCTCTTTCTGGCTTCTCGAAGCTCTATAAGATAACATTCACATCCAGCATTTTGATCTCCCTTGATGACACCAACACCATTTTCTGTAGGAAACTTCATAGTTAAGCACCACGGGGCCAAAATGGCCTTGAATGCAGCTAGAGCTGGCCTGCCTAGGAAAGCATTGTAGGCAGAAAATCCATCAACAATCACAAAGGTTTGTTTTCGAGTTACCCTTTTATGCCCTTCACCAAGTTCCACGAACAAATCGATAGTTCCGATTGGTTGCTGTGGTTCCCCAGTGAAACCAATGATCTTTTGTGATGAAGCCTGAACGTCGGTCATTGGGATCTTCATCTGGTCAAATGTTTTCTTGAAAAGTATATTGCAGGAAGCACCGCAATCAATGAGTACTCGTCTTACTATTGCTGGCCCAATTCCTGCAGAGATAACTAAGGGGTCTATGGTGGGAGCTTCAATACCAATAGAATCCCTAGCCTTGAACAAAATATCATTATCTGAAATCTTTTGCTGTTTTAGGGGTACTGTATTTTCTACAGCAAAAACATCTTCTTCTGCCGGGATATACTTCAAAGCGTGAGCATATCGTTCCATCTCACCCCAGCTTTTGCCTGCTGGGTGTGGGCCCCCTGAAATGACGTTGATAACGGGCCTCTCAGATTCTTGTGCCGCGGCACCTTTACTTGAGCCTGACGGCTGATTAGAGGGTTGTTGTCTCTGAGTAGACGAAGATGGATCACTTCTGTTTTTCTTGACATATTGTTGCAGCTTGTTTTCTCTCAATAATTCTTCAATTAAGCTCTTTAAGTGACGACAGTCATTGGTATCATGACCAGGTTGGTTGTGAAAACGACAGAACTTTCCATTTCTCATAGCGCCCTTTCCCGGTTTTATCTCAGCCGGTTTGGGATAATCCACAGCATCTTTGGTGGCGAAGAAGATATTTTCCAGAGTGTCGGTCAATGGAGTGAAATCTGAGGGTTTGAAGAAGCGAGGTTTCTTTATATCCTTTTGTTTCTTCCCCTCGTGATTTTCCCTTTTCTGACCTCCGGAATCTTTCTTTTCCGAAGCGGCAGTATTATTTTCCACCTTTGTTGCCACCACCTTCATTGATGCTGGAAGATTTTCCAAGCGTATGAATTCATCAGCTTTCTTGTAGAATTTCTCGAGAGAATTTGGCTCTTTCATCTTCAGCCATTTTCCAAATTCGCTCGATTTGTCGATAGCACGCATCAAATAGGTCAAGATCATCCGTGGCTCTGCGTTATCAACTTCCGCCAGAGCTATATTGAAACGGTTCAGGAATGATTTAATAGGTTCTCCCGGATTCTGTTCAAGACTGGATAATGACATTATGTCCTTTGCCTTTGAAGCGTATAGCCTGAATTGCTCTTTAAACTTTCTAGTCAGATCGGAAAACTGATCTACTGATCGGACAGGAAGTTTGGTGAACCAGAGAAGTGCCACTCCTTCCAAATATACTGGGAAATACCGGCACTTGATTTCATCAGTTGCTCTCGCACCGGTCATGTGCCAATCATACTTATACAAGAATTGGTTTGGATCACTTGTTCCCCGATAAGCAGGAATGGTGGGGGGAACAAATTTTCTAGGAAATTCAGCCTTTAGAATCTTCTCGGTAAATGGAGTCTTGCTTGGCGCGAATCCCCATTCACTCTCATCTTCACCTCTCTGCATGCTCTCTTTCATTATTTGCTTGATCATGCCAGAAAGATATTCCTCATTGTTCAAAGATTTTGCGGAGTAGACTTCTGCCATTTTCTCAGATGTTTGCCCGGGCAGATTTTCGTGGAAAATTGGCGATGGTCTAGATCCTTCAGCTCGGAGGGGTGCCCCTTCAGCAGCACCTGATCCCCCCTGAGGAATATTCCTCCCTTCGGAGTTGCGAAGGGCATCAGCGGTGTTTTCTTCATTACCCACTGGTCTTTGGTTGGCACCAAGCAGAGCGTTCAGTTTTTCCATCATCAGATTTTTTTGAGTCTCAATCTGCTGGTATAGTCCGGATACAGCAGCGTCTAGCTCCTCTCGCGTCACCCCGACGCTTGGAGCTGCTTGACTTGGTGAAGCAGAGGTGGCGGTATCATCATGAACATTTTCAGATCTGACAACCTTTCGTTTCCTTCCAGGAGCCATTATGTCTGATAGACTTCTAGTTCTGTAGGAAATCTTTTCAACAAACTTGTGTGAAGCAATGATGGATGGTAGCCTGAGTTGGGTTCTCAGTGAAAGCACCAAAATGTTGACGTTAAAATATGAACGTTAACACCCGGTGTGTGTAATAAGATCGTGAAAGCACCACCCGTGTGACGGGAACAGAAATTAAGCAGGAAAATAGCAGAAATGCAGTAAATGAACAACGGATTTATAGTCGTTCGGCCCGTAATTGAGCCTACGTCCACTTTATAGTCTCTTATTGCTGATTCGGTTACAATTTGATACAAATCTCTTTAGGAAACAGTATAATTCGATCACAAGAAACAATCTAGACTACTAGCTCAATCTTCGACGATGAAACTCGATGAATCCATGTCGGATGTGAGGAATTTCTCTCGAAGCTTGTTGTAGTGTCGTGAATGCTTGAAGGATCCTTGATTACTGAATGAATGAAGAGTTTGACGAAGTTACAGCGCTGTAGAAATGATTTGCCAAAAGTCCCCCCAATGTTGGAAGTGACGGGGTATTTATAGGAGCAGATTTCTGAGCTTTCAATTTGGCCAAGTCATGAGTCGTGACCGACTCATGGTAAGTCGTGACTCGTATTCGACTTATGATGTCTCGTGGGCGCCTTATGGTCCATCTTGCGGCTCAGTTGGAAGAGAAGTGCTAAGTCGTAGTCGACTCATCAGATCAAAGTAGCACAGGCCAGGGCCTTGGATTCCAGTTTGATAGCCCTTAAGTCGTAAACTTGATGAGTCGTAAGACCTCCTGAGTCGTCAGTTCTTATGAGTCGCAGATCCTCATGAGTCGTAAGAGTGATGAGTCGTAGGACCTCATGAGTCGCCAGTTCTCATGAGTCGTAAATCTCCATGACTCGTTGAACCTGATGAGTCGTAAGACTTCATGAGTCGTAAGACTTCATGACTCGTTGAACCTGATGAGTCGTAAGACTTCATGAGTCGTAAGACTTCATGACTCGTATAGACCTTGACTCGCTGAACCGTCTAGACCATGAGTCGTATACTCCTTATCTCGTAAGACCATGAGTCGTATACTCCTTATCTCGTAAGACCATGAGTCGTATACTCCTTATCTCGTAAGACCATGAGTCGTAACAAGCTTATCTCGTAAGACCATGAGTCGTAACAAGCTTATCTCGTAAGACCATGAGTCGTAGAAACTTAAGGGTTAACAACCGTGAAGGTGATGAAGACGGTGGTTCGGTTTGTCTAGACCCAGGGCAACTTGTATGGATGAATGCTATCAGACCATCGTTAGGAGGACGATGAGCATTCTAAGTGAAATGTGTTCTAAAAAGGTTACGCATAGCCTCAAGCCTCATCAACCGGGAATGGCTAAAGGAGGGGAGGTGCAGCAAGACTAAGTGGCTAGCAACCAATTAGGGTAAGGTCATCCCTGTCTAGATGTTCCTTTTTATTCGGCTTAGTGGGCGGTTGTTGATCCAAACCGCGGGGTTATCTTATTCAGACTATCCAGTAAGGGGTAGCTCCGGTCTTGTGTTGCAGGGGATCGGGCGTGATCCTCGGTACTCTGATCAAGGCCAGGTACTGTGACGGGCGGTACCCCAGTAGCCCTGCCATTGTATGGAATCCAATCTCCAATAAGCGCCCGTATGGTTTTGATTATGCCCAACTACTGCTGGAACGTGAGATGCAAGCATTTCAACTAGATTCTATTTTACTTTCTATAGACACTTTTATAATATCAGACGAATTTGATAAAAACTGTTTGGTTATCGTAAGGTAAAAACCCAGCATATTAATTCGTGCCGTGGTCTTACAAGATACCTTTGTTTCAAAGGATTTTCAGAAACTATAATAATCCAATTGAGTGTGGGTTTCTCACGCTGGTTTTCCAGACTTGACTCGGGTGTTGTTTTATTATGATGCTCAGGCCAGACCGAGTTGAACAGATTCAGGAAAGGATGCCAAGGAGATCAGGAGATGAGCTGGATGACGAGACGTATTTCCGTAGATTTATATTTCCGCTATGTAAGGACAAGTTACTAAACTGTCCAGATGTGATGTATTGGATTTGTTGTACTCTGATAAATGGTATGTATATATAACAGTACAGATTTCTTTATATTTAAAGCTGTTGATATATATTATATTTTATTCCGCTGCGACTATGAGATTCTGATATTGTTTTTTTCTATTTTCTTCTTCTACATCTTTCTTCTTTTTCCTTAGTTATTCGCTCTTTCGTACACTTTGGGTCGAACGAGGAAGAATTATTATCAACTCAAGGGGTACGGAACGACGGGTCGCTACAGTTCGGATGGTAAATGCTTCTTTTAAGTATTCCCCTTCTTGTTAAAGGAATATGTGATACTATTGGTAGTACCCAGTTCCTTGGTATCGTTTTTGTGTTACTCGATCTATATAATTTTCTAAAGTTAAAAAGGATAATGTGAATCATTAATTAATAAACTAATTGGTGGTTGTTAATTTTTATTAAATTATATTATCTTAATTAATAAGCGTGGGTATGTTTTGATCTTTAAAATAAATGTTTAAAGTTATTAATGAATAAATAAATGGTTTTGGGTTGATAGTAAACAATGTTTTAGCAATAATTGTTTTTAAATCCTTGAATTGCGTTTTGTAAAGAAATCTTATAGATATATTAAGAGAATAACAGGTATCCGAATCTTTTGAGAAAAAGATAGTAAATCTTAAATGTTTATTTAATAAAAGAAAAGGAGTTCACTATAACAATGTTTTTATAGTCTCTTTGATTATATTTTAAGTAAGTAAAACTTTTTAAGTAAACTATGAATATACTTAAAACAATTGAATAAGTATATCAATACTTTTATATATTGAAAATGTAAACGTAAAGGAATAAATATATATAAAGGGAGTTTTAATTAACAAAAGAGTATTAATTAACAAAGATGTTTTAACTAATAAAGAAAGTTTTCACATTTAATATTGGTTAAAGGAAGTTTATGTTAATTTACTAATTTAATGAATTATTTTAAAAACGAGTTTTTCAAAAACCATTAAGATATGTTTAGAGAAATGTTATAATAAAAAGATATTTATCTTTTGAAAAAGAATGTTTTTTTAGTAGAAATATTTGGTAATAAAATATGAAAAATGGTTATGTATAAAGAGGTATCTTTATAAAAGTTTGAATAAAAGATGAAAGTTTTATGAAGTATTTTCATAAGAATTTTGGAAAGGTTAATAAATACATATGAAGTATGTGGATCATTTCGTTGCACGATTTAATCTAAGGTTCAAGTGTCGAACTTTGAGGTGTTTACACCAATCCGAACAAGGATTTATCACTCGATTCTCAACGATGAAAATTGATGAGGATTTGTGGTTGAATACTTGAGTTTTCTATCATAGTCGACAGTTATGAAAGGAAAAGATAAACTTTTGATCGGAAAGCCTGGTTAGAGTCTGCACTAGAGGATCTGGTGATTAATACTAGTTTGGAAGTAAAGTTGTGAATTCAAATAGTAGATCAAATCAGATATTCTGTATGGATGATCTATATACATCGTACGAATGTAAGTTTAAAAATAAATATCTTAGGCAAAAATTTTGGGTTTTTGTTTTAGGTAATTTCGGGACGAAATTCTTTTAAGAGGGGGAAGTCTGTAACGACCCGCAAATTTATCACTCTGATAAATCATATTTATTTTTAAAATTATTCAAATAAAACATTGATAATACAAATAATATTTTTTTGACTGATAATAAATAATAATAATCTTATTTTGAATAAATATTTACAAAAAAATTATCCTCGGGATTTAAATCGATAAAATGGCCGAAAACCATTTATCGACAAACAACTCTATAATCGTAAAACGTCATGCACGGAGCTGGATATATATATATATATATGCTTATTTTTACAGTTGAACAATAATATGAAATAAAATAATTCATTATTTTTGAAAATTAAATGTTTTTATGACATTATTAGTAATGCCCTTGAATATAACAATTGATTTATTAAATTAAAATTGAGATTTAATGATTTAATAAGTGAATATTAGCTCAGGTCCATAGTAAGTTTCAAAATACACAAAAACCCCAGTAAAAAAAAGTGTGTAAATTAGGTCCCTAGAATTAAGTTACTAAGTAATTGCATATAGTTATGCAATTTTTTTGGTGAATAATTGCGGAATTTTCCGCAACTTTTTGAAAAAATTGCGTAAATTTCCGCAATTTTTTGGATGAATAATTGCGGAATTTTCCGTAATTTTTTGTTATAATTGCATAAATGTTTGCAATTATTCACTGAATAATTGCATAAGTGTATGTCATTATTCAGTAACTTAATTCTAGGGACCTAATTTACAAACTTTATTTTACTGGGGTTTTTGTGTATTTTGAAACTTATTAGGGACCTGTGCCAAACTGTCCCATTTAATAATAATTATTATTATTCAAATAAGGATTTTAAAAAGGTTATAATTCATTTTAAATAAGTTAAAGGTATAATAAATCTGTTGTAATAATTTTAAGGAGTTATATATTTGATTTAAAAATATAAGAAAAAAATCGATATCGTTTTATTGGTATAATAACAATTACTGTAAATAATGTTATTATTAATTTATATGGTCTTATAATTCAAATTTTATCATTTTACTTAATTAATGATGATAAAAAAATTATTTTCAAATTTTGTTTACAAATATATGTATATAATTAATAAGTGAAAATGTGACCGATACGATTTTCAACGATTTGATGTATAAAAGTCATTTAAAGGTTGTTGCAACCTTATTAACATGTTATGAACAGTTATGTAACATACATATATACACTTTAACTTATACATTAACATGAACACAAATATATATATATATATATATATATGTATGTATGTGTGTGTGTGTAAGAAATATACAAGACATTTCAAAATTACTTAAGCCTTAAGCAAGCTCAAAGTCAACTAATTACACACAAGTACACACACACACACAAGGACAGGAACATGGGTTCACCCATGTGAACATCATTTCTGTCGAGCAAAGGGGGTAGGAGAGGGGTGTTGGTAGAGGGCAAAATGGTAATCTTACCATTAGATATGTTTTTCAAATTTTGGTCCTATTTTTCATATTTTTCTCATATTTTTTCACCAAATTCTTATCATCTTCTCCTTCGCTTCCAAGATTTTTCCATGGCTTCAGTGCTTAGAAAAAAAAGGGCAAAATATTTAGCAAAAGAGAATCAAAATCATATAATATATATATGTTAGTAAAAACCAACTCAAACTGTCATCAAAATCCTCCTAAAACCCACGGCCACCCTCCTTTCTTCATTTGGGTGAGCCTACCTCCTCCATCCACTAAGGTCGTGAACATTGTAGGGTGGGTCAAACCCGTTCAAGGTCAAAGAGTTCAGTGTCGTAGAATTTAAAGCCATCGTAGCGAAGCTATAACCGATTTTAGACTAGTCCGTGGGAAAAATGAAGGTGAGAAACTCCTAAATTATTGTATTATAGGCTATTGGATGATATATTTGTGTGGATATGATTGTTGATGATGATTTTTAATATGAATGTTGAATATATATGCAAGTCATGGAAATACACGTCGATGAGCACAAAGGAAATCACTTTCCTTTATTGAATGAATTAGTGTATATGGAATGTTAAACCACTTTAAAATGGTTTAAAAATGAGTTTGAAAAGTTTTATACACATTTGAAAGTGTTTTGGTGATGTTCGAAAAAAAATTGGAAATTTAGTCAAAAATAGACACGTCGTGTAATGGTAGTCCGCGATTTTGCACCATAAAAGTCAAACAAGTATATAAAATGGAATATAACTCAAAATTCTTTGAGATAAGAATTTTTCAAACTATTATATCCATAGTTTTCAAACAAAAAAATAAAATCGAGATTTCGATAAGTAGATTTTGAAATATGAGTAAAAGAAATTTTTGGAAAAATCGCGGTTTTGCAGTTCGAAATCCATTAAAGGATTTCTTTGAAAATGATATTTTAAATTTTTTTAAAAACATGAAATAAATTCTAGAAATCTTTTAAAATGTTTTAAGGTAATTTGAGTTATAAAATGAATTTCCAAATGATAAAAAGTCGTTTTGATCAATATAGCTTAAAAAGTACTTTCCACGGCACTTTTCTATAACTTTTGAAATATAGTATTAAATGCAACCATTCTTTTCCAAATCTTTTGTAGATGTTTTTATATGATTAATAAAGTAATTTAAAGGCAATTTGAAGGATTTATGGAATGGTTAATTGTTAAATGATTTAGAGTCGATCAAATAACTTGACCGCCTTCTAGGTGGTAGAGAGACGTCTAGGCTTGATTTTGAAAACCAGTTCTGTTCTCCCTGGCTATTCGGACTGGTCCAATGGATCAGATAGTAAATTTTGTTTACTAGGATCAAAATTTTCCAAAGTAGAAAAAATATACTTATCCAAATATAAATAACTTTATTTTATGGGGATGATCTTCTTGTACTCAGTGTTGAAGCCCAAAGAGGGAACTCCTACTATTCAAGGAATTTAAAATGTGATTTGGTCGTTATTCCGCCCATAGTACTTGTGGAATGAGGGAATTGATATTGAGTAGAATTAGATGATTTCTATAGATTCTGGTCACTTAATATTTACTTGTTTTGGATTAACATCCCAGATAACATGGTTTCAACTTAATCAAAATTTTTAGTTTTGAACTAAGAAATCTTTGTTAAGTTTTAAATGAAATGGTTTTGAAATATTTTTCTAAGTGAAAAATGAAGTGGTTTAGAATTAAAAGGGTTTTAAGTAATCAAAGGATTTGATAAGAGAGGTTTAATGATTTCATATATACCGGAAAGAGAAGTACTAAAAGATATATATCTCTTGAAGATATTTTGATGAAAAGAAAGTAATAATTCAAGAGAATAATTACCTATTCACCGAACATCTTTTTATCGATGATTGATTCGAACGGACCGGGGTCGGATTTGGACGATTCCTATCCAAAACCACTTCGAAATAATTATGTATTCGAAGTGAAGACATGGATATGATTTGGATAACGGAATGTAGGGATGCTTGTCATTGACCCTTCGGGGAAATTTCCCATATCATATTATATGGCAGTTGCTCTTCATTTAGGATCTTCGATGCAAGGACTTCTCGCTACTAATCCTAGGGTTAATTCCCTACATGATGTGGTAGAAGATGCCTTCGGTTTGTCCTGTTACTGAACAACTTGTATGGATGAATGTTTGAGTTTGCATTTCTAGTTATATAAATTGATCTCAATGAACCTATCATCTATTTCGTGGCAAAGAAGGCAACTTCTCTTAGCTTAACACCATTTCCTAAGACGTACAAACTCAGGAGTTATATTTTGTAGCAGTTGTGTGACTATGGGATGGCAATGTGGCATTCAAAGTGGAATGTGATATGTGAAAGGTAATCGGTACCTCAGACCTCATCACATGGTAATAGCTTAAACAGGGTACGCCACAAGGCTATGTGGTTTGCAATCATTGGTGTATGGTCATCACCTATCTAGATAACCCTCTATATATCAGGTATGTTATGCATGTTATGAGACATCTCAGATGGTCGGTAACGACCGGGGTGATGTCATACTCGGTTTCTATCCAGGCCATGTATGAGTGCCACATAGGGATAGACCAGTCTTGCCAGATGTGGATGACTGTTTGTGTATCCTCGATACAATCCTCTAGAGATATACTGTACGGAAGGTAGTCCCTTACCTGCTGTTGAATGGAAATCCATTCCCCGAATGAGCCTTGTAAGAGTTTTGTTTGTTGAGCCTAACATATCCAAAGTTTAAAAATGGTAACAATTTCGGCTAAGGTTAATAAGTTTACTTGCAAAATGTTTTCAAAGGAATGTCATTAAAAATAATATCAAATGATTTTTTATATAGCAAATTTTTGGTTATCATAAGGTAAAAAACCTTCTGTGTTTGTGTGCAGCGTGGTCTTATGAGATACCTTTTCTTTTCAAAATGCATATTTTGAGTTACTAATACCAATCCCATGAATAATCCAGATTTTATTTTATTTTATTTTAAACTCTAGGTGCCCCAATTTTCCCCGGCAGCCTAGTACTCAGGTTTAGTTAGAAAAAATCAGGATGGAGCATGGAGTTAGAAGATTCTTCTGAAGATTGTTATCCATTTCACCAAACTCTTATGTTATAATATTCTGCATTTGTCAGGATAGATATATATAAACGTCCATTTTTAACTCTGATAAATATATTAAATTTCCGCTATAAAGATAATTCGTTGAAATAATATATGTGAGATTTTGTTTTGTCTTTATTTTCTTTCTTATCCTTGAGAATCTGCCTCCTAGGCACTTGGATTTGCAGCATGTGAATATCGAGGATGTATTAGCGATTTTTGAGAGTCGAAGAAACGTGTCCTCAGACTACCGAATAGGAATTCGTGCCTGAAGATCTGTAATAGGACTTCGACTCTAAATAGTAGTAAAATTTCTTGACTGATTGTGTTCTAGATAACACAGTTATGTCTATTAAGTACACCCTTCATATAATCTCCTTGAATTGATGATTTGAACGTGTAATTGTAGGAAGTAAATTGTTGAGAATATTTGTAATTCACAAGTGCGTATAGATTACAAAGATAGATAGAATTGACAGTTGGTTGTTGTTCAAAATAAAAGTGAATTCCCAATCTATTTATGGATTTGAAAAGTTCTAATTGAATAGTAGTAACCATTTGAGAGAACTATTAGAAGTAGGAGATGCAACTGTTAAAGAAGAGGGGACATGTCTTTTCAGAAATTCAAATAAAAAAACCACTACAGGGATCAAGACTCTGGATATTTTTTACCAGACATCTAGATTCAATATAAACGTCTATTATAAAAAATCCAGACGTTTAGATTCAATATAGACATCTATTATAAAAAAATCTAAACTTCTAAATTTGAACTAAAAAGTAAGTTTTTATTTTAATATGACAAGACGTCTATTATGGAAAATCTAGATGTCTGATGCTGAACTAAAATGTTCATCAGACGTCTATGATGAAATATCAAACATATGTTGTTGAACTAAAATGTTCCTCAGACATCTATGATAAAAGTTAGGCTTCTGTTTTTGAACTAAAATGTTCTTCTTCCTTTTAAATGTCATATTTTGTTTATAAAATTATAGTTTTAGCCCGATTTTGATATTGATCGTCATATCTCATTGTATATATTCCTTTGCCTTATTTCCGTCGTGTATATCTCCTTGTATTTCTATGTATATATTTTGGCATATGCCTACAAGTTTGCATAGAGGTTCTTTGGCATAATTGTATAGTTGTTGTCATTAAAATCCAACAATAGAGGTTCTAACATTGTCCACCTTTTTGACGATGACAACTATATAGTTTTATGAAAATATATATTCCATGTAAAATGGTATTATAATATGATTAAAGCTCTCCCTAAGTATAATATCTCCCTCTATCAACATGCATATGAATTTCTCCCTCTTTGTCATTATCAAAAAGGAATAAGAGCATATGCATATTATATTTTAATAACTCCCACTAGCTATAATATTTCTCTTAAGAAATAAATCTATGTACCTTTTGGCACAGGTCCTTATTAAGTTTCAAAATTCACGAAAAGTCCTTCACTAAATTTCAGTGTAAATTAGGTCCCTGTTTTTTATTCACGATTATTGCAGAGCATGATGCAACATTTCATAAAAGTTGCTGACATTTCCGCAACATTTCTGTACACTGTGAACATAGTGTATGAAAGTTGCTGAAATATCAACACTTATTTATAAAAGTTGCTGATATTTCAGCAACATTTATGTACACTGTGAACACATTTTATGAAAGTTGTTGAAATATCAGCACTTATTTATAAAAGTTGCTGACATTTCAGCAATAATTTTTCTTTGTTTTTACAATAAAACTTTGACACAGATAGTTGCTGAAATATAAGCACTTATTTATAAAAGTTGCTGACATTTCAGCAATAATTTTTCTTCGTTTCCAGAAAACAGGGACCCGCTTTACAATGAAACTTTGACAGGGACCCGCTTTACAATATGAAAGTATGATAGGGATGCCTTCCTGATTTCCACTTTTATATATATGTGAACCCCCCTTTTTTTATATATAAAAGAGATAAGTACCATAGATAAGAGAATAAAATAATTTAACATTAATGCAATTTAATGAGTATCTAAGAGACATGTAAAATGTAATCACAATGATTCTCATTTTATAAAATAAATATAGGGTTTACGATCTAGGAAAGAATATCCAGTTGGATGTGGTTGATCCATTAAAAACATAACCTTCATTATTAATCGCAGTGTCATAATAATTGCTTATGTATAATTGTCTATAATGATTGGTTAGATTAGCGGGAACACATATATCAACATTAATTGTCATCGATTTAGTATTCAAAAAATGTTCTCTATTTCTAAGTATAATACTATCATGATATGAAGTGGTTTTAGAATTATCTCTATTTTTAGCACTAGTACTAAAACATGTATAAATGAATGCATATCTAGAATTATTTTTATGTTTATCGCACTTATATCCTAATCCATTTTTATTATTGTAAACTTTAGTATTCATCGTTAAAGAAGATAAATCATCTTTTTCTTTATTGAATTTTGTAAATTTCTCATTTAATTTGTCAAAATTCGCTTTAGAGTTACAAATTGGTTTTGCAAAATAAAATTATTTTCTTTTAAAATCTTGCATTCTTCAATTAAATCTAAATTTCTAACATTTATAGCACTATTCTCTTTTTTAAGAAACAAAAATTTAGAATTAGATTCATTTAATTAATTTTCTAAAAATATAATTTTATTTTGGGAAGACTCATTTTCCTTTAAAAGATTAGAATTATTATTAATTAAAAGCTTATTTTCTTTTAAAAGGAAATTATTTTGAGAAACAAGTTCTTTAATAGTAGTGTCAAAAATTCTAGTTTGTTTTATTAATTAATTATTTTCTTCCTTTAATTTATCATATTTAAGTTCATAATTCTTTAATTTCTGTAAAGCCACATTATTGACCTTTTGTAATAATTAATTTTTTTAAATAAATGTGATGCTAAAAGATCATTATAAATAGAATCATTGTGGACCGATTTTGATCTTAGTGTAGCCACATTGCACATGTATCGAGATTCAATTTCCAATTGCTTGCTTTAAGAAATTTGCTTTTTCCCAACTGTCTTTGAGCTCTAACTAGATCTTTTCTTTTTGGCCATTGTTCTAGGACGTTGTTACGATCAGTAGAACGCCGGACTCTATTACTAAATCAAAGTCGCTAGCGTTGATTAATAGTCGGTATGCACTGGATTGACGATGGCCAAATATATAGATATAGAATTGAAGCGCATTAATCATAGCAGTAGTATTATACAAATATAATGAAAGTCGACGTGGATTAAGTAATATGATTATATTTACTAAATAAAAACTTATATCAAATTAGTAGTATAAAAATTGCAATAAGTAATGTGCATCGGAGATTTTTATACTGGTTCGAACTTCCCGTTCTACGTCCTGTCTCAGACTATTTCGGAATTTACGACTATACCTCACTTAACCTAAAGGAATAGGTTTTACAAACCGCCCGAGCTACCGAACAGGATTTCTATATTACAAACCACTTAAGCTGCCAAATAGGACTTCGTGCCTGATGATCTCTAACAGGACTTCGACTATAAATAGAAGTAAAATTTCTTGAGTGATTATATTCTAGATAATATGGATAAGTCTATTTAGGTACACCCTTCCTATAATCTCTTTGAAATTATGATTTAAACGTGTAATTGTAGGAAGTTAATTGTTGAGAATATTTGTAATTCACAAGTGCATATAGATTAGAAAGATAGGAAGAATTGATTCTTGGTTGTTGTTCAAAATAAAATTAATTTCTCAACTCTATTTATACATTTGAAAAGTTCTAATTGAATAGCAGTAACCATTGAAGAGAACTATTTAAAGTAGGAGATGCTATTACTGAAGAAGAGAGGACATGTCTTTTCAAAAATTCAAATAAAAAACCCCGCCACAGGCATCCAAACGTTTGGATATATTTTACTAGACGTCTAGATTCAATATAGACGTCTATTATAAAAAAATTCAGACGTCGAGATTTGAACTAAAAAAGTAAGTTTTTAATGCAATATGACCAGACGTTTATTATGAAAAATCTAGACATTTGATATTGAACTAAAATGTTCCTTTGACGTCTATGGTGAAATATTAGACATCTGATGTTAAACTAAAATATTCCTCAAACAACTATGATGAAAGTTAGACTTCTAGTTTTGAACTAAATAATCTTCTTCCTTTTAAATGCTATATTTTATTTACAAAATACTATTTTTACTATTTTATTTTTAATATATTACTATAAAATAGTCATATTGTAAAAATAGTTTTCAAAATATATTTTTGTGCGCCTATGATCATCAAATTGGAGATTATACATATAATATAGACCGACAAAATAATAAACAAATTCCATTGTTTTATTCAGTTTTAGCCCGATTTTGGTGTTGATCATCATATCTCCTTGTATATATTCCTTCGCCTTATCTCCGTCACGTCTATCTCTTCTTGTATTTCCATGTATATAATTTGGCATATACCTGCAAGTTAGCTTAGAGGTAATTTGGCATAGCTGTATAGTTGTTGTCATTAAAATCCAACAAGAGAGGTTCTAACATAAACTATTATTCATTTTCTGCTCCTCCCTCTCTCCTTTCTACTAGCTTTTTCCTATAGAAAATTTATCCTAGCCTCCTCCTTCTAAAATCAAAATTAAGAGCTTTACTCAATGATAAATTATGAAACCGGAACTGTTTAGTCCATATAAGTGCAAGTTTCAAATCTATGTAATAAATGGAGAGTACAACGTTGATTGGATGAACCCTTATTCTTTCCATATGGATGTTGATGAGGTGGCAGGGTTTCGGGTAACGTAGGGTAAAGCAAATGGCGCCAGAGTAAAATTGGTGCAAAGTGGAGTCGGAAGGTGGTGGTTGGAGGACGTGTGATGGTGTCTGGTGGAATGCATCACTAGGGTTTGCAAGCATCGACAATCTGGTTGAGATAGTAATGGGGCATTTGAGCTTGGGCTTGTGTGGTCCATCGCATCGAGCACACAAAGATGAAGTCGATGGCGAAATTGTTTCGTCGAACGGTGGTCCGAATCTCTATGTCATGGTGATGACATGCACATGGGGATTGGTGTACATAGTCGTGAATAGGTGAATTTGATTTGGGGAAGAAGGATTATTAAAGGGTAATTAAAAATAAAATGTGATTAGTGAATTAATTTAATTATTTAAGTGAAAATCTTATAAAATCAATAAATTCTTCATACAAGATCCAATCAAGATGTTGTCTTTTGCGTTGGGCTCATAAAAGCATTATCTATGCACTGGAGTTGACTTCATTGAGTTTGGAGAAAATGGAATTTTAGGGTAAAATCGAACGTCATTCGATTTTAGATCGAATCAGAATGCGTAAGTGTTCTTTGGAATTTTGGGGAGTTAACTCACCTTTGGTTGAACAATATATGATATATAGTAGTTATAAGTTATTGATTTTGTGCTTGAATGATTTACTTATTTGGTTTGGTTGAATTTCCACTTTGAAAAGTGAATGACATATACAATAAAGTATAGGGAATTTTGTAGAGGAATCTGGATTCCTCACTATTGTGATTTTAAATTGAAGTTATATACCTGTTGTATAAATTGTTGAATGCTAAAAGTTAGGTAGTTGGCGATATTAGATATGTCATTGATATATGTTGAAAATTTAAACCTTTTTAAGAGATAAAGGTAGTAGTAGCACTGATTAAGTGCTATGGTAGCTATTGGCCTCATTATAGTATTTTGGAAATACAATTATTTGTTATTTTGATTTGAAAATGGTTTTAATTCAAACAATTATTTTAAATCTGTTTTTTTGAAATTTCTATGGTATTTTATTTAGAGGTAATTTTTGAAGTTCTCCATTTCTGCTTTAACCCTTTTGGAAATGTTTTAAAAGTACTTCGGGAAGCATTTATTTTACTGAAAAGTTATTATAATAACGAGTTTTTATTTTCAAGGAAAACAAAGGGGAATTTATCTTTTGCGATAAAGTAATTCAGTTTTAAAAGAAAACAGAAATATTTTGGAATAAATATTTATGAAGCGCTTTATATAAAATGTTGTATATAAAGAATAGATTTATAAATGGTATTTTATGAATAAAAGAATATATTTATAAATAATATTTTATAAAAGGGAAATTAATATCATTTGGTAAATTGGAAACGAAATCCCATTTGTGAATTTATAGCGATATATGGAATGATCGTTTTACGGAAAGTATTTAGTCCAATTTTGGGATCGAAGATTTGTCACAACTATATGAATTATAAATGTAAAGGAGATTTATCAAAGAATTTTTAAAAATAGAAAAGAGATTTATAAAAGGAGTTCTGTAAATATAAAAGAGATTCATAAAAATGTGTTTTATAAGAGGAAGGAGATTGAGTTTTATAAATGATTGTTTTAACTTATGGTGATATGGAAAGTAATTTTTCATACTTAACGCCAAATTCCAAGATAGGGAAACTCGTCCCTATCCTGAGAATTAAGAATATATGTTGAGGCAAGGACAGTTCTCTAAGTTGTCTGATTTTATTGTTAATCAATGGATAGTAAAAGTTTGAAATTAGAAAGTGGTGGTACGTATATTAGGTTTGATTTCCCTACGATCCATTTGCTTACGTCAGAAAATAAGTTTGAGTTTATAGTAAACAGTGTTTTAAGTGAAATTTGTTCCGACCCATTTAAATATGCTTTTGAGACATGAAATCTTTCTTACGATTTGTGAATATACCGATACCATTGATATAAGTAATATGGAGACGTTTTCTAAGTATTGAAAATGAAATGGTTTATGACTATACTATACTGTCAAGATAAGTATATGAATATCTTTTAGGTATTTAAAAGAGTAGAGAAGGCTGTGAATATATCTTTGAAAAGTGCACTTTAGTACGAATGTTTAAAAAGAGACCGTAATTAATGAAAGGATTAATTAAAGAGGCTTAGTGGTTGCTTATGTGCTTAACTGGGGTGGGTTTCTATATGGAATTAAATCTCTACCTGGATTATTTATTTATTTGGTAGTTAAATAACCGACTATCAATTTTTGGCCACTTTTGAAACTATTGTTGTCGATTCGAAGAGACATCGACATAAGCATTCGAAATGAAGACATTTTGAAGATGATAGAATCGAAGATGGAATTATTTAAAGTGCAAGGGCTACTTGCTACTAATCCCGAGGATGTATTAGAAGTAGTACCTTTGGTTTGTTCATATTCTGGACAACTTGTATGGATGAATGCTGGCATTGCATTGTTGCCTGGAGGGCAATGTTATGGTATTTGCTAAAAAGGTAAAATGTAACCTTAAGCCTCATACCCAGTAATGACTAAAATAGGGAATATACAGCATGGCTATGTGGTTCGCTACAATTAGGGCATGATCATCTCCCGATCTAGATTAATATTGACCCATTTATGTATGCTAGTGACTCGGTATGGTTGTTGGCCGGCAACCGAGGTGATGACATATTCTGTACTATCCAAGAAGGGGCGGGCCAATTCTATGTTGGTAGGGAGTCCATGTGAGGCCCTCAGTACATTTTTTAAAGGCATACTATGACAGACAGTATCCAGTAGCCTTGTCATTGTATGGAATTCATTTTCCAATATGTGTCTTTACGGACTTAGTCGTACACTATGTATGATGTTGAATTTAATTAATATAACCATTCTAGCTATGATTCAATATTTATTTTAAACCCTAGACATTGTTATAATATCATAAGATTCCATATAAAAAATTTGGTTATCGTGAGGAAAATATCCATCCGTGTTTATGTGCGGTGTGGTCTTACGAGATACATTTATTTTTAAAAGATTTTATAACATTAAAATCCATATGATTTGAGATTTTTCACACTGACTAATGTGGGAGTTAATTTCTTATAAAGCTCGTGTCAGCCCGAGCATATTTCCAGATTTAGTTATAGATGCTTTGGAGCTTAAGGAGATGAGCTGGACACCATCAAGACGTATTCACATATCTTATTTATTTCCGCTACATTTGTTGTTATGTATTTATTAGCATATTTTAGGACATGTTATTATAATTTCCCAAGCCGATGATAGGTTAGTTTACTCTGATTGATGTGGATATATTATAGTTTTCTTTTGTAAAGATCATTTGTATATTATATATTACTCGTCACGATGTGGGGTTCTATTCTGCCTTTTCTCTTTTCACCTAACAATCTATTTTTTAGCACTTGGATGCTCGGCGCATGAGTACCATGGATGTATTAGTGTCAACTTTTAAGGGACGAAAAGGCGGGTCGTTAACACATGGTATCATAGCTTAGGTTGAGCGACACCTAGACTTTGGTGGGGTAAACTAACAAGAGATAGGGTTAGTAACACCCAAGAAGGAGTTTGGGTGTATATAAATGAGTGCATATTTGTTAGTTTATAAAAAATGGTTTCTATTTTGTTGATTGATCTGTTAAGTGGTTTATGTGTTCTGGTCAATATAGAAGATTCAACTGTATCGATTGGGGTTTCTAAACACTAGAACAAGGCAAACTGACACAATATTGTTTTGAAATTTGGTAAATGAAATAATTTTACCTAGATTTTATATTTTATATATGAAATAATAATTTTCAAAAATTGATATAGTTATGTATGATGTGTTTATTTGTTAGAAAATGATAATATTTGATTATTATCATTTACTGTTTGATTAGTTATGCTCAGTCAGTTTGTGAGCATTAACTTTTGTTTGTTGATTTTTTAATTGTGCTCGACAAGTTTATGAGCTGTTTTACCTTTTCACTGAATGGGTTGGATAGAAAGTAATTATGGGAACATTGAAACGAATACCTTGTTAGTTCAGTTTCACGATTTGATTTAAGGCGTTTTGTGATAATATAGAGTAAAAAATTAATTTTAGTAAAAATAGTTTGGTATAATCTAAACTAAGATAAACCTTTGTGAAATGATTGTATATAAGAAAGTGAAATTATATAATTATGGTTTATAAATAAAAAGGATTTAAAACTAAGAATTTGATAATTTAAATTCCCGGGTTCTTTAGACTGTTTTCAAAGGTTTTGGAAAAAGAGAATAATAGTATTTTTTGAAAATATCGTTGAATAGAAATTAAAAAAGGGATTTTGAAGGAGATAGAAAGCACCGAACTCAGTTATGTCTTTGGAAAATAATTCCGGTAATAATTGCAGCATCATCAACATTCATTTTTGAGTTTCTAAGTGGAAGATGCGACCATAGTAATTTGCTCTAGAGTTGTTTTGGTAAAAAAATTTTGATTTAATCTAAAAAATATGACTTGATATACAAAAGGAGATATATAAATTATTATTTCAAATTTATTTGAAATAAAACCTGTTTTTGGTTCTTATGCTTTCCGTTAAGTTATTTTATGGACACCTGTATCATATGCATTAGGATAGTTTGGTTATACATCTTAATATGATATGTTGATTGGTAGTTTTCATTTGTTGAAATGAAATGGAATTTTCGACAATTTTGGACAGTAAAAAATTTCCAAATTAGTTGAGAACTTGAAGCTAATGTTTTTGTGAAAGTATAAAAGTAGAGTTTTGTAATTCCAGAATGAAAAAATAGTAAGAATTTAAACGAGTTTTAAAATTTGTTGAACATCCTGGTTAAGTAAAACAAATATGATACTGCATATATACTCTTAGGATGTAGAAGAGCATTATACGAACATGAATTAGTATGGAATGGTTATAAAATAAATGATTTTAGTAGTAAATGAAATACTATTGGTGTAAATAAATGTGAATTAAAAGTAATTGATGTAGTTAAGAAACCAATGGAATAAGTATGTAAGTTCTACGTTGATTATTTTATTCGCATAACTGTTCTTGATAAAGATTCGAGTACATGATTTAGAGGTGATTTACGTCGATCCGAACAAGGATTTTTCACTTGATTCTTGATGGAAAATACTTGATATAGATTTTTGATACGATTATGAAGTTTTCTATCATAGTATATGGATATGTAAGGAAAATAGAGATTTCTAATCATGGAACCTAGTCGAAGTCTTCCCTAGAAAGTCTAGTGAGCGATACTAGTTTGGAAAAGAAGTTTGTGCATTCGAGCAAGTGATCAGATTTGATATTGCATAGGGATGACATACGTATATCATACGACCTTTAATATATTATATTGTTTCATTTTTCGTGTTTAACTCTCTTTTGGGTTATGTAAGTGATGCAGGCCAGCCTGAGCCTGATTTTCCAAGTCCAGATTTGAAGCTTGAAGCAGCGCCAATAGACATCACTTTAGGTCGCGAACGACTTAAAGAACTCATAAGTCGCCAGCGACCTAATGAATTACGACCTAACGAGAAAGGTCGCTCCAGCATACCACTTGACTTAGGTCGCTAACGACCTAACGAGTCACGAGATAGGGAGTTGCGACCTAACTCTATCTGCAAGCTGCAACCTAAAAAGTCACGACCTAAAAGACTACGACCTATGCTAGGTCGCTCACATATGCGAGAAACATTAAGTCGCTCAGAACGTACGAGCGAGCTACGACCTATACTAGGTCGCTCACCAATACCGCTTCATGTTAGGTCGCTCAAGCATAAGTCGCTCAGCTCCTTAGGTCGCTCATCCTATAGGTCGCTCAAGGGCTTAAACCGCATCAATCTTAGGTCGCTCAAGCCTAGTTCGCTCAGTTCCTTAGATCGCTCATCCTATAGGTCGCACAAGATGTTCTAGAAGCTGATTCTTCTTATATTACTGAAGCTAATGTCGTGTGAGTTGTATACTTAAGTCGTTATGTTTTTAACTCGTATATGTTGTGTTGTAAATATGTTATGTATCAACGCTTGCAGAACCTAAGACAAGGGGCAAGATCAGTGAATGAGTATGCAGATGATTTTTACCAATTGATTGCGAGGAATGATATTATGGAAACAGAGGAACAGCTAACAGCTAGGTATGTTGGCAGGTTGCGAACGCAAATTCAAGACATGGTGAATATGTTTGATCCAAGATCTGTCACCGAAGCACATCAGAAAGCACTTGCTTGGGAGAAACAAGGAAGGAGATGTGGTGGAGTGTTCACGAATTCCAACAATCAGAACAAGGATGTTAGTAACATGCAGATATTTCTAAAGTCGTCAGTAAGTCAATTGTGAATAAAGTCAATAAAGAAAAGGTCATAGTCATTTCAAATGTTTTAATTGTCAAGAATTGGGCCATAAAAGCAATGAATGTACAAAGCCCAAGAAGCGAGCAATGATTATGGAGATTGAGCATGAAGGTACAGAGGTAGATGGTGTCAATTCATTACCGGTTGAAGAAGAGGAATTATTGACAGGAGATGAGGGTTGTAGTTTGTTGTTGAGGAGATCTTGTTTAACACCAAAGCAAGAAGATGACTCTAGTTGGTTGAGGATCAATATTTTCCAGTCAACATGCACTATTCTAGGGAAGGTTTGTAAATTTGTCATTGATGCAGGAAGTTGTGACAACATTATTTCTTCAGAAGCTGTAAAGAAGCTGTCATTGAAAACCGAGAAACATCCAACTCCTTACAAATTAGCTTGGTTGAGGAAAGGAGGGGAGGTGAAGGTTAATCGAAGAGCTTGTGTTAATTTTTCCATTGGGAAGAAATACAAAGACAAAATTTGGTGTGATGTGGTTGACATGGATTTATGCCATCTGTTGTTGGGAAGACCATGGCAATATGATAGAGTTGTGCAACACGATGGACGCGCAAACAGTTACAATTTTATGTTCGAGGATACACGAATCATTTTGGTTCCTAAAAGACGTCAACAGAGTGAAAATAAATTGGAGGAAATCGAGGAGCTAAAGACTTTGTTGTCTTTAAAGGAATTTGTTGATGTGGAAGATGAAGTCGATTGTTGTCAATCATCAAAGTTTGATAAAGATGAAGTTGATGAGTTTCAACCAATGAAATCTATTGAACATGAGGATGAAAATTCACAATCAGCAAAGTTGGATGATGGTGGAGAAAGCAAGTCAGGAGATGAAAAGGGTAAATTGTTGATGAAGGGAGTGGATTCGACTAGTCTACAATCTACAAAAGAGCTTGTTAAAGAAGTGGGGAATAGTGCAGAAATGTTCCTGTTGAATGAAATTGAAACCAACAAAAGTGTTGAAATTGTTGAAGAGGTTAAACCAATGGTGAATGAATGTGGAGATGTAGTTTCTGCAGAAATGTTCAAAGAATTACTGCCACTGAGGAACGTATCTCATGTTAATAAAATGTCAAGTGCTATTGTACCGTATATGCCACGTAAACATATGTGTCCGACAGAGCAGGTAGAATTGAGAAGATTGGTTGATGGGTTTCTATTCAAAGGAAAGCAATTGTATACTCCTGATCGTAGTTGGCAAATAAAAGTTATCAAAGATGTGCGTGTAGAAAGACACGTGGACAATGAACTTACCATGCAGTTGGTTACAATGTTTTGTTTTGGGCCGTCAATAAGGAAAGGGGTTGAAAGGCTTGTTCATAAGAGTCAGAGTTATCAAATTTCAAAAGAGACCACGACAAAGTCAGGATGTTACATATCATTACATGTACATACTAGATTATGGGTGAAGGAAAGTATGGACTTTGTATTGGGTTTGATGAAAACACAAAGTGGCAACGAATCTATATATTCGATGATTGAACAAATTCTTGTTGATACTTACAATAAGAAAGAGGCTGGAAGAATGAGTCGTTTAGAAATTGTGAAGGAAATTTGTGAGAATGATGGTAAGTTGAGCTTGCCAGATCATCGTCCTATGACTAACATGGACAATATCAAACACTTGGTTCTGTTTAACGTAGTTGAAAGTGTCGAAGATGAAGAAACTGTAAATTCGAGGACGAATTTCTGTCAACCAGGGGAGGATGATGCAGGCCAACCTGAGCCTGATTTTCCAATTCCAGATTTGAAGCTTGAAGCAGCGCCAACAGACATCACTTTAGGTCGCGAATGACCTAAAGAACTCATAAGTCGCCAGCGACCTAATGAATTACGACCTAACGAGAAAGGTCACTCCAGTATACCACTTGACTTAGGTCGCCAACGACCTAACGAGTCACGAGATAGGGAGTTGCGACCTAACTCTATCTGCAAGCTGCAACCTAAAAAGTCATGACCTAAAAGACTACGACCTATGCTAGGTCGCTCACATATGCGAGAAACATTAGGTCGCTCAGAACGTACGAGCGAGCTACGACCTATACTAGGTCGCTCACCAATACCGCTTCATGTTAGGTCGCTCAAGCATAAGTCGCTCAGCTCCATAGGTTTCTCATCCTATAGGTCGCTCAAGGGCTTAAACCGCATCAATCTTAGGTCGCTCAAGCCTAGTTCGCTCAGTTCCTTAGATCGCTCATCCTATAGGTCGCACAAGATGTTCCGGAAGCTGATTCTTCTTATGTCACTGAAGCTAATGTCGTGTGGGTTGTATACTTAAGTTGTTATGTTTTTAACTCGTATATGTTGTGTTGTAAATATGTTAAGTCGTGAGTCGTTGTTTGTTTTAGGTCGTTCCCGACCTATGTGTTGTAATGTGTTGTGATGTAAAGTGTTGTATTGTATTCGTCTGTTTTAGGTCGTCTGTTTTAGGTCGCAAGGTGTTAGGTCGTGAACGAACTAGGTGTTGTACAGATTTCAGTTGTGTGAGTTGCAAGCCTATAAATAGGCGGGTTGTGACATTTGTAAGTTTAGGTTGATTTTGAATAAAATTTGTTTGTGTGCTTTGTGTCACTTCTTCAATTGGTAGTTGAGTGTGATCTCCTATCTCCACCTTCGGTATTCAAGTGCGCTTGAATCAACGATCGTTCAAGCCGATTCATGGTATCTAGTGCGCTAGATCAACGTACGAAGAATCGTAGATCTTTAAACACGGTATCATGCGCGATCAACGTGTTTGAGATAGCTAAAATCTGGTATCTTTGGATCAACGGATTTGGGCCATTCGGTATCTTCTATTCCATAATCGCTACTTTCATCGTATCATCATTTTTGTTATCCGCTGCTGCATCATTTAGTATCGGAGCTAGACTTAGCCAATCATAGCTAAGGCGAGTCTTGGAGCCAATTCTTATTGAAGAGTTTGAGGAGTTAGTGAAGCCGAGCTACATCAAGCAAAGCCGAGCTAGGAGAAGTGTTTGAGCCGTGCATCATTTGATCATTTTGTTTGTTCAAGGCCGAGAATTGAAGTGTGTTTGAAGAATCAATCATGCCGCCGAGAAGAGCTAACCATCATCAAAATGTTGAAGATTTGTATAAGCGAGAAGATGCTGAACAAATGGAACAACGCATTAGTAACAAATTTAATGAGAAGTTGGATGAAGGTATTGGGAGGTTAGAGAAATTGATGATGGATATGAATCAAGGACAAAGGAGAAGATCGCCAATCTCGAACCATGGAGGAAACAGAGTTTCGCCATCGGTTACGGAAGCGAGGAGGGTGTCGCCACAACCTAATCAAGGAAGAAGAGAACATCACGAGTATAGAGATGAAGAGAGAAGAACTCCACATGAGTTTGAACATGAACCATACCATGATGATGATAGACAAAGTGGAAGAGATATGCGAGATCATAGAAATGAGGGTGGTCGAGATCGTTATCGAAGTACATCTGTTTTTGAAGAAGATGGTGGTAGAAGTAGTGTTCATTCGCGAGATCGAGACCTAGCACGAAATGTATATCGGGATGTTGAGGATGATCGCCGATGGGAGTCGGGGATGAAAACTGAACTTCCAGAATTCAAGGGTGGGATGGTAACGGAGGAATTTCTAGATTGGGTTTCAAATGTTGAGGAAATTTTTGACTTCAAAGAAGTTCCCGCGGATCGAAGAGTGAAGTTGATTGCTACGAGATTAAGAGGGAGAGCTATGGCGTGGTGGAAGCAGACTAAACTTACACGGGAGAGAATGGGAAAATCTAAAATTGTCACTTGGGAGAAAATGAAAAAGTTGATGAAAGCTACATTCCTGCCGCACAATTATCAATCTCTTATGTATCAACGCTTGCAGAACCTAAGACAAGGGGAAAGATCAGTGAATGAGTATGCAGATGATTTTTACCAATTGATTGCGAGGAATGATATTATGGAAACAGAGGAACAGCTAACAGCTAGGTATGTTGGCAGGTTGCGAACGCAAATTCAAGACATGGTGAATATGTTTGATCCAAGATCTGTCACCGAAGCACATCAGAAAGCACTTGCTTGGGAGAAACAAGGAAGGAGAGGTGGTGGAGTGTTCATGAATTCCAACAATCAGAACAAGGATGTTAGTAACAGTGCAGATGTTTCTAAAGTCGTCAGTAAGTCAATTGTGAATGAAGTCAATAAAGCAAAGGTCAATAGTCATTTCAAATGTTTTAATTGTCAAGAATTGGGCCATAAAAGCAATGAATGTACAAAGCCCAAGAAGCGAGCAATGATTACGGAGATTGAGCATGAAGGTACAGAGGTAGATGGTGTCAATTCATTACCGGTTGAAGAAGAGGAATTATTGACAGGAGATGAGGGTTGTAGTTTGTTGTTGAGGAGATCTTGTTTAACACCAAAGCAAGAAGATGACTCTAGTTGGTTGAGGAGCAATATTTTCCAGTCAACATGCACTATTCTAGGGAAGGTTTGTAAATTTGTCATTGATGCAGGAAGTTGTGACAACATTATTTCTTCAGAAGCTGTAAAGAAGCTATCATTGAAAACCGAGAAACATCCAACTCCTTACAAGTTAGCTTGGTTGAGGAAAGGAGGGGAGGTGAAGGTTAATCGAAGAGCTTGTGTTAATTTTTCCATTGGGAAGAAATACAAAGACGAAATTTGGTGTGATGTGGTTGACATAGATGTATGCCATCTGTTGTTGGGAAGACCATGGCAATATGATAGAGCTGTGCAACACGATGGACGCGCAAACAGTTACAGTTTTATGTTCGAGGATACACGAATCATTTTGGTTCCTAAAAGACGTCAACAGAGTGAAAATAAATTGGAGGAAATCGAGGAGCTAAAGACTTTGTTGTCTTTAAAGGAATTTGTTGATGTGGAAGATGAAGTCGATTGTTGTCAATCATCAAAGTTTGATAAAGATGAAGTTGATGAGTTTCAACCAACGAAATCTATTGAACATGAGGATGAAAATTCACAATCAGCAAAGTTGGATGATGGTGGAGAAAGCAAGTCAGGAGATGAAAAGGGTAAATTGTTGATGAAGGGAGTGGATTCAACTAGTCTACAATCTACAAAAGAGCTTGTTAAAGAAGTGGGGGGTAGTGTAGAAATGTTCCTGTTGAATGAAATTGAAACCAACAAAAGTGTTGAAATTGTTGAAGAGGTTAAACCAATGGTGAATGAATGTGGAGATGTAGTTTCTGTAGAAATGTTCAAAGAATTACTGCCACCGAGGAACGTATCTCATGTTAATAAAATGTCAAGTGCTATTGTACCGTATATGCCACGTAAACATATGTGTCCGACAGAGCAGGTAGAATTGAGAAGATTGGTTGATGGGTTTCTGTTCAAAGGAAAGCAATGTATACTCCTGATCGTAGTTGGCAAATAAAAGTTATCAAAGATGTGCGTGTAGAAAGACACGTGGACAGTGAACTTACCATGCAGTTGGTTACAATGTTTTGTTTTGGGCCGTCAATAAGGAAAGGGGTTGAAAGGCTTGTTCAAAAGAGTTAGAGTTATCAAATTTCAAAAGAGACCACGACAAAGTCAGGATGTTACATATCATTACCTGTACATACTAGATTATAGGTGAAGGAAAGTATGGACTCTGTATTGGGTTTGATGAAAACACAAAGTGGCAATGAATCTATATATTCGATGATTGAACAAATTCTTATTGATACTTACAATAAGAAAGAGGCTGGAGGAATGAGTCGTTTAGAAATTGTGAAGGAAATTTGTGAGAATGATGGTAAGTTGAGCTTGCCAGATCATCGTCCTATGACTAACATGGACAATATCAAACACTTGGTTTTGTTTAACGAAGTTGAAATTGTCGAAGATGAAGAAATTGTAAATTCGAGGACGAATTTCTGTCAACCAAGGGAGGATGATGCAGGCCAGCCTGAGCCTGATTTTCCAATTCCAGATTTGAAGCTTGAAGCAGCGCCAACAGACATTACTTTAGGTCGCGAACGATCTAAAGAACTCATAAGTCGCCAGCGACCTAATGAATTACGACCTAACGAGAAAGGTCGCTCCAGCATACCACTTGACTTAGGTCGCCAACGACCTAACTTAGGTCGCCAATGACCTAACGAGTCACGAGATAGGGAGTTGCGACCTAACTCTATCTGCAAGCTGCAACCTAAAAAGTCACGACCTAAAAGACTAGGACCTATGCTAGGTCGCTCACATATGCGAGAAACATTAGGTCGCTCAGAACGTATGGGCGAGCTACGACCTATACTAGGTCACTCACCAACACTGCTTCATGTTAGGTCGCTCTAGCATAAGTCGCTCAGCTCCTTAGGTCGCTCATCCTATAGGTCGCTCAAGGGCATAAACCGCATCAATCTTAGGTCGCTCAAGCCTAGTTCGCTCAGTTCCTTAGATTGCTCATCCTATAGGTCACATAAGATGTTCCGGAAGCTGATTCTTCTTATGTCACTGAAGCTAATGTCATGTGGGCTGTATACTTAAGTCGTTATGTTTTTAACTCGTATATGTTGTGTTGTAAATATGTTAAGTCGTGAATCGCTGTTTGTTTTAGGTCGTTCCCGACCTATGTGTTGTGATGTAAAGTGTTGTATTGTATTCGTCTGTTTTAGGTCGTTTGTTTTAGGTTGCAAGGTGTTAGGTCGTGAACGACCTAGGTGTTGTACAGATTTCAGTTGTGTGAGTTGTAAGCCTATAAATAAGCGGGTTGTGACATTTGTAAGTTTAGGTTGATTTTGAATAAAATTTGTTTGTGTGCTTTGTGCCACTTCTTCAATTGGTAGTTGAGTGTGATCTCCTATCTCCACCTTCGGTATTCAAGTGCGCTTGAATCAACGATCGTTGAAGCCGATCCACGATATCTAGTGCGCTAGATCAACGTACGAAGAATCGTAGATCTTTAAACACGGTATCGTGCGCGATCAACGTGTTTGAGATAGCTAAAATCTGGTATCTTTGGATCAACGGATTTGGGCCATTCGGTATCTTCTATTCCACAATCGCTACTTTCATCGTATCATCATTTTTGTTATCCGCTGCTGCATCAGTAAGTGAGATACAGGTTCAAGGAAGTAAAGGTTTGCTAGTTGCTTTTGCTTTCATGAGTAGAGTTTGATCGCTCGACAAATTGGTAGGTGTTTATGCTTAATGGGTGTGTTTTCTATTTGTCATACAAACTCTGTAAGGCATATCATAAGTACATATTGCTGTTATGTTGTCCCCAAATATGGGAGGTCTCTGATATGGGCTTATATTGACATTGTCAATTTTTCGAACCTAGCCGCGCAAAGGAGGTGTAATGACCTATAAATTCACCACTTCAGAAAAAAGTTCAAAATATTCAAAAATAAGATTTTTAAACATAGATAATGATGTTTTAAATAATAAATAATATTGGTAATCTTATATATATAAGAAAATATACCCTTTGGGAAATATCAATAGAATTACCACAAATCGTTTTATGATTTGAAAATATAAGGAAAAATTCATATCGCTTCATCGGTATAATAGCAATTTTTGAAAATTTATTATTATTATTTATTTATGGCTTTATAATTCAAATTTGATTATTTAATTTATTTATAATGATTAGAAATTTATTTTCAAACTTTGTTTACAAATATATGTATATTAACTAAAAAGTAAAAATGTGACCGAAAATAGAAATTGGAATTTGTAACATTCGACGTGTAGAAGTTGTGCAACGTTGTAAGGATATGTAAGATACATAAACACACACACACACACATGTACATATATAAGACATGTGCACATGCACATAAATATACAAAAATGCACATATATAAACATATACGTATAAATATATATACGTAAAAATATCAAAGATATTATCTCCTTTACTTACTTCTTAAGCTAACCAAAAGTCCACCCTCTTACACCATGGTACAAGCATCATTGCAAGCACATGGGGGAGTCCTTTCGGCCTTGCAAGGATGAGATAGTAGAGAGGTGGTTGGTGATGCTAACAGTGATGCATTACACAAAATATCAAAAAACAATTCCTCTACTTCTAACTTTATAAATATCCTACCCTCTCCCCTTCATTTTCATTCATCTTCTCCTCCATTTCCTAAGCTTTCTCTCTTCTTTTCATGTCTTACAACCTAAAAGAAATAATTCCAAAATATTTCTCAAAATAAATTTAAATGATAATATATACATATATGTACTTAAGCACCTAAAACTATTCTAAAACTCCACCTTTTCCTCTCTACCATCCACGACCTCCACTTCCTCCATCAAAAGCCGAGCCTTCCTCTTTCCCAACCCTAGGCCGTGAGTTGCTCTAGCCATCCCAAGGCTAGGCCGAGCCACCTAGAAGAAATAGTGCAAGGGATCGTGAGCATTAATTTCCGAGTAGCGAAGCTATAACCATTTTTCCGATCAAAAACAAGGTGTGAAACTCCTAAACTATAGTTATATATATATTTGGATGATATATATGTTTAAATATGATTGTTAATGATGTTTTTTAGTATGTTTGAATATGATTATATGAATGTTTATCATGGTTGTTGAATATATATACAAGTCACGTTAATACACGTCAATAAGCACAAAGGAAATCACTTTCCTTTGTAGAATGAAATGGTGTATATGGAATTTTTAAACCTTTTAAAAGTGGTTTAACATGGTTTATAAATGTTTTATAAACATTTAAAAGTGTTTTGGCAAATATTAAATGAATATTGAAAATTGAGTCAAAAATAGGCACGTCGCGTAACGGTAGTTCACGATTTCGCACCGTAAAATTCGACGAATATATATATAATGGAATATAGCTAGGAATTCTTTGAAATAAGAATTTTCTGAACTATTATATCCATAGATTTCAAATAAAGAATGAGAATCGAGATTTTGAAATATGAATAACCAAGCATTCAAAATAATCGTGGTTTTGTAGTTCGGAATCTATAAAATGTTTTGAAAGTGGTTTTAGTTATAAAAATGAATTTCCAAATGATAAGAAAGTTGTTTTGATCAATATAGCTTAAAATGCACCATTCACATACTTTTCGCTACAATTTTCTATAACTTTTGAATTATAGTTCTAAATGAAACAATTCTTTTTCAAATCTTTTATGAATATTTTTAAATGAATAATAAAGTATTTTAAAGGTGATTTGAAGGATTTATAAAGTGGTTAAATAAATTAAAAGTTAATTAAGCACATTAAAAGATTTAGAGTCAGTCAAATAAGTTGACCACCTTATGGGTGTCAGAGAGAGTGTCTAGACTTGAGTTTGGAAAACTAGTTTCTTGGTCTCCCTAGCTATCCAGACTGGCCTGACGGAGGAGATAGTAAATTTGATTTACTCAGATCAAAAATTTCCCAAAGTATGAAGGATATAATTTTCCAAATATAAATAACTTGGATTTTATGGAGACAATCTTCTTATACTTGGTGTTAAATTTCAAAGAGGGAACTCGTACAATCTATGGAATTTAAAAGGTGATTTCACTGTTATTATGCCCATAGTACTTGTCGAATATGAGAATTGGTATTAGTAGAATTAGATGATTTCTATAGATTCTGCTTACTTAATATTTACTGGTTTTGGATTACCATCCTAGATAACGTGGTTTTAACTCAATCAAAAGTCTGATTTTGAATTAAGAAATCTTTGTTGAGATTTAAATAAATAAATTTTCAAAGAGAGGTTTAATGATTCCGTACATACCGAAAAGAAATGTTTTAAAGATATATATATATATATATATATATATCTTAAAGATATTTTTGATAAAAAGGGAGTAATAAATCAGAAAATTAATTCCTTATTTACCTAACATTATTGATTCGAAGAGGTCGGGGTCGGATTTGGGTGATTCCTATCCAAAGACCACTTTGAACCAAGAGTTAAAAAATAAAAGACATGGGATGATATGATTTCGAAGATAGAATGCAGGGCTGCTTGTCATTAATCCTCGGGGGAAATTTCCCATAGCATATTTATATGGCAGTAGTTCTTCATTTGAGATCTTCGATGCACGGGCTTCTTGCTACTAATCCTAGGGGTAATCCCTGACAGGATGTGGTAGGACGGTTCTTCGGTTTGTCCTGTTTCTGGATAACTTGAATGGACGAATGTTTGACTTTGCATTTCTAATTACATTAATTTATCTCTATGAACGTATCATATGTTTGGTGATAGAGAAGGCAACTTTTCTTAGCTTAACACCCTTTCCTAAGATGTATGAACTCAATAGTTGTACGTTTGTAGAAATCAGTTATGTGATTATGAATTAGCAGAGTGGCATTCAAAGTGGGATGTGCTATGTGAACGGTAATTGCTACCTCAGGCCTCATCACCCGGTAATGGCTTAAACAGGGTACGTTGTAAGGCTATGTGGTTCGCAACCATTAGGGTATGGTCATTAACCTTTCTAGATTACTCTCTATATGTTATTTATGTTGTGTATACTATGGGATCCCGAATAGGTTGGCTACGACCGGGGTGATGCCATATTCGGTTTCTATCCAACCCATGTCTGAGTGCCAAACAGGGATAGACCACTCTTGCCAGATGCCGAGGATTGTTTGTGTATCCTCGGTACATTCCTCTAGATATTTACTGTACGAAAGGTAGTCCCTTACCTACCATCGTATGGAAATCCATTCTCCAATAAGTGCCTTCGGACTTAGTAGTAAACTTATCATGCTGTCAAATTTAACCAATTTCACAATTTAGCTATTTTAATATGTTTATTTGAAATTGTTTTTAAAGAATGTCATTAAAAATAATATTCCTAGATTTTCCGTAGAAAATGTTTTGGTTATCTTAAGGTAAAAACCCGTTCTGTGTTTTATGTGCGGCATGATCTTATGAGATATCTTTTTTTTCAAAATCCGTATTTTGAGTTTCTCACATCAGTTCCATGACTGACCTTTAGTTTATTTTTCTTTTCCCTTAAACTCTAGGTACATTGTTTTTTCGAGCAGCCAAGTAGTTAGCTAATTTGGAGCATTTTGGAATGGAGCATGGAGCATTTTGGAATTTTTTGTTGAAATTATCTTTCACTTTCTGTTGTGTCTGTATTATGTATAAGTATCTACCAACACTTGTGGGGATAGGCCGTTAGAACTATTAGTACTTGCATGACTCTGATAGCTCATTTTGAGAGTGATTGTATGTACCATCTATATGATTACAAGTTGTTTAATACGATGTGAGATTCTATTATTGTTCTATGTTCTACCTTTATTATCTTTTGCCCCATGATAATCTACCTCTCTGGTACTCAGATTTATGGCATGTGAATATCGAGAATGTATTACTGTCGATTTTTGGGGATCGAGGAGGTGGATTGTGTTATTTGGTATCAGAGCTTATGGTTGAGCGAATACCTAAGCCTTGATGGGGTCATCTCATTAGAGATAGGGTTAGTAATGCCCTAGAACAAGTTTAATTTGAGAGAGTGAAAATTTTAAAATTTTATCAAAAAAGTATATTCAAATTTTTTGCCGATTCCCTAAGATATCTAGTCTATATATTCTAAAGATATTTCCTTACCATATGTAGGTAGTATTGGATGAGTGGAAGAAGAGGAAGAGGTTGGGGAAGAGGAGGTAGCAGTACCACAAGCACAAATGGTCGAACTCCCACCGCCACAGTAATCGAAGAAGATTCATTCCAATGCAACCCTAAATCAACTTCACAACTTTGTGCAAGAACTATACCAGTTTGGGGGGTAAACCATTCAAGGGAATGAAAACCATTATAAAAGTTCAATCTTAGATTACTCTTATGAAAGAATTTTTAAGGGGTTAAATATTGGAGATGAGAAAAAGAGATTTCTAGCTTCTTGGCAACTACAAAAATGGGCCCTTACCTGGTGGGAGTCCAATACTATGAATGAATCGGAGGAAAAATTTTCTTGGGTACAATTCAAGGATGTCTTGGAAGAGCAGCATATGCCAACAGCTGGAAAATCACGCCTTTACAGAGCTATATAGATTTAAAACAAGGAGAGATGTCTGTAGAAGAGTATGCTAAAAAATTCAATGAATTGCCATGACTTGGGCCCGGTTTGATAGACACTCCTCCGAAGAAGAATTAAATGTTTTATCTTCGGAATGAAGAAACAATAACAGGATGGGATGATTGTAACACCCTGCATTAAATTACAATTATATATGCAAATAATTTAATTAAGTTATATACGTTTGAAATTTTAAAACAAAGAAATGTTTGTAAATGGGGCAACTAATTAATATTATTTGGAATACATATATATTTGTGTAACAAATAAATTAGAGAAAGAAATCATATAAAATCAATTAATAGGGAAGATTAATTGACAGTGTCTATTTAAAAGGGAAATTAATATTCAATTAATTAGTAGAGGTGATTAATTGACAAGAACCAACAAGAAAGGGAACATATATTGTAGCAACTAATTGATATGATTAGAAACATATATGTTAGTGCAAGAGAATAAAATGGAGGAAGAATAATTTTTGCAAGTAATCAATTGTCAATTAATAAACATGGAGACTAATGGTAACATATATAATTAAGATTGTGATTCAAAATTCAATTGTTGAATATATGCATGCAATAATTATGGGAATAAAATAAATTAATATGGTGTTGATTGGCATATTAATTTGGAAAGAAATCATAGTGCAGGCAGGAACTAATTGGATAGTAAATTAATTCTAGGTATATATGAAATATATTAATTGGGTGATTAATGAGGGAATCTTATTTAAAAGAAACGTCACTTTTAAAAATTTATGTATCCATAGATTGTGAGAGAGAAAGGGAAAGTGATTAATGAAAAGATTGTTGAAGAATCAATATGAAATAAAAACAAAAGCAGAAGAAAACATATTAATTTAATGTCCATAGACTGAGTGTACGCTTTAGATTTTAGGGTTTTATACCTAATGGTTAGCACTGATTTGAACCACTATAAATATAGGTGTAGAGCCTCATTTTTATTTTCATTATTTTTCTCTTGCCTACAGAAGCTCTGCCATTTTTCTATCTCTTCAACACTTTCTTAATAACAAAATTTTAGATCTAATTCACACGAATTTAGATCTAAATAGAAAGAGAATGAAATTAATTAGGAAATTAGGAATTGGTTAAAATCAGAAGGCTATGTCAAAGGTAAAACCCTAGATCTGAGTTTTATTTGCTATTTCTAATCCAAATCTCTTCCTTTTCTCTTTCAAATATTATCGATCTATAAATATATCGTTTGTAATTCCAAATATGGATTACAAGGGAGGTGAATATAGATGTTAGGGACAGATCTGAAATAAAAACAGGGAGATTTGGAAAGCTAACAATGTGAGTGAATTTATTTATATATCTTTCAAGTTTAAGATATATTATCGTTAAATTACCGTTTAGACAATTTTATTCAATAATTAATCCTATTAATTAAGTTATGCTGAACTATAAGGAATTTGCAGTTTATTTACAGTATTAGTATTTATTTATATCTATTTCTACGTTTTGGATTTCATGCAAGCGTCATTCTTCTTCTTTTTTCTCCTCTTTCTTCACGTATGGATTAGAATAGATTAAACGTGAATATGGATTAAATAATTAAGAATACTAAAATGAAGGAAATAAGAAGTAAAGTAATAAAAGTTCGAGGAATAGAATTACTGTAATAAATTACGTTAAAATGAGAAAAGTTAATTAATCTAATAATTGGATTTGAGAGTAACTAAAAGGTTAATTGGTTGGTTTAGAAAATAGAATACATTTCTGTAATTTAATATTTAAAAGACAACAATGAACGTAATTGCTAGAATAAAAGAAAGAAAAAAAGAATTAGTGTAAAATAGAGAAACCCTGTATTTTACACTATTCCAAAATAGTAAAAGAAATATCTAGCAGTTAGGGATTATTGTTTATAGTATTATTTAATATTAAAATATGGAAATGGATTTTTAAATATAGTTTTCATAACCAACCAAATAAATTAGAATTACTTCCCAGAATATAAGATAATAAAGCAAAGTATGACATGACTCAAGTAAATTATTAGATAAGAACTTGAAGTTGTAAACGATAATGAACCTAGGTCTGCATTCACTGCGCAGACTATTTAAGAAGATAGTTATTATGATAAGTGAATTATATAATATAAGAGAATAAAAGAATATTCTATATCATAATAAAAGAAGGCAGATTAGAACAGAAAAAAAATGTTGGAATTATGTACGGACTATACAAGAAGAGAAAATGATAATTACATGTAGAATTATAACATAGGTTATAATTAAGTAATAAGAACGGAAAAGCTTATTTTGAGACTTTGAATAAATTAATGAGCAATAATAATGGTAGAAGCTTATTTAAATAATTTATATTAAGTCAATAAGTAAATAAAGCAGGAATGATAAAAGAGGCTTATTTTAATGAACTTAAGAGATTTATATTAAGTTAAATAAGCAAGATAATGAATGTGGCTCATACCAACAATAGTCCTTATTAAATAAATGGAAATCTCACAATAGATAGAGGTGAGACGAGGGAAAGAATATGCTAATTAGGGTAAATAAGTAGCCAACATAATAAGAAAGTAAGATGCGTTTGGAGCAGCCCAAAGGATGAAGCGTCTAACAAAGTTGTTCATCACGGATTTCAGAAATGGAGAAGCACGTCCAACTTAGTATTGTTGGGCTTCAAGGAAGTACGAGACTTCAACGGGACCTGAGGATACTTTAGGATGGCCCTTTGGGTGGGCCTAACGAGGCTGCACACCATCAAGAGAGTATGCCTTGACTGCATTTGCATTGTAGGCCTAACGAAGCACCCTTTGTAGGCAGTCAGAAAGGCTTGGTGTTCGGAGTAGGATATTCGTATGTCCATTACTTGCAAGTTTAAGGATAGTTGCATGCGGATATCGGCCAACATCAAGACCAAGAGCGATTTTGGGAAAGACTAGAGTTAAACCAACAGACCAATGATTCTTTCACTATTGAGACATTGGATGAGGGGCACCGCTATTTGGTTGTTAGATTGTTTGTAGTACGGCACGACCACTTAACTCTTTAGAAGTCTTTCGATTAGTTGAGGAGTGGCTGTGTGGGGCCATAGCCACGATGAAAAAGAGACAGACCAAATAGAATATCTGTAATATAGGCCTAACGAAGTAGTCCTTTACAGATATAGAAAATCCCCGACTAAATTCAGAACAAAGTAGACCTTGTTGGCGGGATTCAAATAGTAGACAGAACGATTACATAGTCCTCGATGTACGCACTGGGTGGTACATTGTGGATGTCTGAGCACTGGCATGGACTAGTGCAGACGCGATTTACGTTTTCATAGTAAGTAGTAGAGCATCTGTACTGTAGGCCTTACGAAGCAGTCCTTTACAGATGTAGCTACGGAACGCTCGCGGAGCAAGACAATGGAGTCCTTTGCGAGGAGGATATGGAAGGTACTATGGGTAGTACCTAGGACCAATATGGTCATTGGGCATATAGCTATATATATCAGTTATTAGGTTTTAATCTACTATGGAGTAGATGGGCATGGTTCACGAACAGAGGCGAGAGTATTGTAACCTAATGAACCTAATATAAGAGTAAATGGAAATAAAATGATATATATAGAATTAAGCCTAGAAGTATATAATTTATTCATTCACCAGAACTTTTATTCCGACCCCCTCCTCATAACATCCTACATGCTAGGTAGATGACAGAAAGTTCTCATCTTTATGACACTTGCTTAGAAAGTGTTATCATTTGGGTGAGTATTTACGTACTATTATATTTTAGTCAATCCCGCTGTGAGATAAATTATTGAGCTCTGATTTATTTATCTTTGCCTATTTGCAGGATACCATATACCCAACTCGGGCTTCAGTGGACTTAGCTTTTATCATTTTTGCGAAAAATCCCGACCACTGGAATTCGGGTTGTTACAATGAAGGTGCATGTTAAGGGAACATTTTGTAGATTTGGTGGACATGGGTTTCGATTTCGTCATAATGATTTTCCAAACCAATTTTGTTGCACAGATTTCGCCATAACGATTGAAATGCAACTTGTTTTTATTCGATTTCGTCCTCGTATGAAAACATTATAATATTTATAAGATTTCGATTCATTAATATAATAGATTATCAAAATTACAGAATAGATTTTAACTAACCTTAATCCCACGTTTAAATGAACCTGGCCGTACGTCTTCTACTCCATCGCGATGAACGTCAGGTCATGAAACCCTAGCCTCATCAATCACTTGAAACCGAACCTAGCCTCCAACTTGCGTGCGTATGGCCATCTGTATCCAAACCCTAAACTGAAATTGATAATCACGAGCCTCCAAAACTCCACCGTCTCCATCTGTCCGTGTCGCACTACACTTCTTGTCGCGGTGTCGCCTCCTCCCAGCACTGGTCTGTCATCAGATACCAGACGACCATGTGGGAAACCAATCTCACAAATGCATCTTCCTCACCGCTCCACCATAAATCATCGCGCAACCTAAAACGAAATCGAACCCCATCTAGTTCCTAACCCTATCGAGCGCGTCTCCTCCACCACGTGCCACTACACTCCATGTTGCCTCACAACCTTCAAGTCACGGCCAACTCCTCTTCATGCGTGCGCACACAGGTGATTACGACTTTTGCTTCTGAAGGAAGATAAAGGAAATACATGATTTATTGATTTTATTTATTTTAGTATTAAAAATATCTCGTATTACATACCGTGAAATCCCAAACTCCTATTGAGTCATACCGCCTAGCGTTCCTAATGTTATACCCCTATTTTGAATGAAATGGAACAAGCCTCGAGCCCTAATTCGATCGTACATGGAAGATAGCTTTTTAAATTGACTATTATTACTTAAATTTTCAATATTAATTTCAACGTGTTTCTATCCCGTACAACCAAAACGGTAACCCCAAACGCTATGAATTTTGAAATCTAATAATAATACACTATTACAGATCCAATGAAACTTGTTTCGTTGAATTCCAAGACTGTGCCCCGGATCGCTGTTTTAATGTGTCGATTAAATCGATGATTTTAAAATTTTACGAAATCACTTAAAATTCCAGTTTTAAAAACTTATTAACTCAATTCTAGTTCAAATTGAATTTATATCCACAACAGAAATCATTTCCATTCATATTCAATCCAAATTTCAATTATTCATCGTTTCCGTTTTTCGATAAATCGCTATATTTGAAATTTAAATTCATTCAACAAATGTCAACCGAAATCTTCATATTCAAAATCAACTTATATTCCAAATCAATATTTAAAATCATTTAAATATTAAAAATTTAATGACGAAAAATCCGGGTCATTACATAAAAATACGTCAATAAAAATCGAGTTGTAATAATGATAATTTATTTTATAATAATTTATTTTAACTAGTTATTACTGTAAATAAATTACCACTGAATTCACAATTATTATTTATCAAATCAAAATGAACTAATTAATACATTTAATAAATTGAATTTATAGTCAAATTTAAAATTCAATTATTTGAACCACTATTAAATTTTAAATTCACAATTCAAATATTTTAATTACTCTTTGTATTTGAATTCTAGTTACTAACATCAATTAAATCGTTAAATTTAGAAATTTGAGTTATTTAACTTCTTAAACCAATATTTTAATATTTAAATCAATTAAATATTTCAATATCAAATGGCTAAAATTCTAGGTCGTTATAAGTGTACACGGTCGTGTACATGAGACTTTGATTTCGAAGGGGGAAGAAGGATTATTAAAGGTAATTAAAATAAAAATGTGATTAATGGATTAATTTATTTATTTAAGTCAAATTCTTATAAAATCAATTACTTCTTCATACGAGGTCCAATCGAGACGCGGTCTTTTGCATTGTGCGTGTGGAATCGTTACCTATGCATGAGAGTTGATTTTGTCGAGTTTAGAGCAAGTGAAATTTTGGGCTAAAATCGTCGTTTGGTTTTAGATCTGACCGAAACGCGTAAGCGTCCACTAGAATTTCATTGAGTTAACTCATCTTTGGTTTAATAATATATGACATATGGTAGATAAAAATTACTATTTTTGTGCTTGAAAGATTTATTGGTTTGATTTGGTTGAATTTTCGCTTTGAAAAGTGAATGACATTTAAAATAAAATATTTGGAATTTTGTTAAGGAATTTGGATTCCTCACCATCGTGATTTGAAATTTTAGTTATATACTTGTTGTATATGTTGTTGAACGCTAAAAGTTTGATGGTTGGCCATATTGGATATGACATTGATATATATTGAAAAGTTGAATCTTTTTAAGTGATAAAGGTAGTAGTAGCATTGCTTAAATACTATGGTAGCTATTTGCCTCATTGTAGTATTTTTAAATATTATTATTTGTTGTTTTGATTTGAAAATGGTTTTAATTCGGATAATGAATTTAAATCTGACTTTTGAAATTTTTTGTGATATTTTATTTAGAAATAGTTTTTGAACTTCTCTATTGGAAATTTTTTAAAAGTATTTTTGAAAGCATTTGTTTTACTGAAAAGTTACTATACTAATTATGTTTATGTTAAAAGAAAATAAAGGGGAATTTATCTTTTTTAATAAAGTAATTCTTTTTAAAAAAGTAGAAAATTTATGAACCATTTTATATAAAATGTTGTATAGAAAGAATAAATTTATAAATGGATTTTATAAATAAAAGAATAGATTTATAAATGATATTTATAAAAAGGAAATTAATGTCATTTTGATAAATTGGAAAAGAAATCCCATTTGTGAATTGATAGCGATATATGGAATGATCGGTTTATAGAAAGTATTTAGTCTAATTTTGGAACTGAAGATTTGTCGTAAGTATATGAATTATAAATATAAAGGAGATTTATTAATGAAGTTTTATAAATAGAAAAGTGGTTTATAAAAGGAGTCTTGTAAATATGAGAGAGATTCATAAAATATGTTTTATAAGAGGAAGGAGATTGATTTCTATAAATGATCGTTTTAACTTAGGTGGTATGGAAAGTGTTTTTTCCCATACTTAACACCAAATTTTGAGATGGTTTTCTCACACCTGTTTACCAGACTGATATGGGCATTATTTTCTTAGAATGCTCGTGTAACGACCCGTATTTTAACTATTTTAAATTATTAAATTTAATATGATGATTGAATAATAATGGGTAGAAATAAAAAAAACTTTTAATGTTTATTTATGTAACTTATTGAATTTGAATTTGGATAAAATTTTAAGATAACCAACTTCGATGATTTGAACAATAATCAGTATTGAAATGGAATTCTATATATTGAATGGGTTATAATCAATATTTGGAATTGAATAATGAATATTAAATGACTGTAAAATGAAAGTAGTTGTTTTATTATTTGAATTCATTTTAAAATTAAATTTTATAAGTTAAACAACTTATATTGAAATATGGTCATTTATTGGATAATTAAATTATTTGAATTTAATATTGGAAATTGTTTAAATAATTGAATTCTGGATTTAATGTGAATGAAAATGATGTTGGAAGTTGATTTAATTTTTTAAAACAACAATGAAGATTGTTAAATTTTAAAATTGAATTTAAAGTGATTAAATTGTTTTTCATAAATTTATTGTTTTAATTAACGTGTAAAAATAGCCAATCGGGCAACTGCCTTGGATTTCGATGAAACTAGTTTCATCGGATCCGTAATAGTGAGTTATTATAGGATTTCAAGTTTTGTAACGATCAGACTTATCGTTTGGTCGTGCGAGCTTGAAACGCGTAGACTTTATTTTCAGAATTTAATTAAAATAAATTGATTTGAAAAGCTGTAACGACCCACCTTTTTGGACAGTTTAAATCGACAATAAACCACACATGTCAAACTTAAACCATTCAAAAGGGAGGATTGTTATGGGGTAAATAAGAAAAAATAGAGAAAGAAAGAAAACAAAACACAGAATCTCACAGCGGAATGGAAAAATATAATAATCAAATAAACAGTTCATGAAGCTGTTTTACAAATAACATTTGATTACACTTTACTATACAGATCAGAGTACATACAACACTAATAAATAAATAATTCAGCGGAACAACATGATGCAGTGGAAATTATACAATAATAGTATACAAATCTCCGTCTTCGTCCTCCAAAGCAGTCTTCGATACACTGAAAAGCTCAAACTGACCCGAGCGAATTGAAAAGACAAAACACTCAAGTCAGAACTAAAAGATATTATGTAAGTTAATCAACAATAAATAAATATGAGTGTAACGACGTCAGAGATATTTACGGGGTTTTACATCTCCTATCTAGTGTCTAATATGAGTGCAATAACTTAAGAGATGTTAGGGATTACCATCTCCTAAGGATCCGTTAAACTATCTACTATTAGTACAATACGCTATTATAATAGTGTCTACAGTAAAGTAAAGTATTATAATAGCGTTAAGGCGTTACCCATATCCCCCTTAACACATTTTTATATATTTCCGTAGTCTATACAGATACTGTATGCCCCACCAAACTAATGGGATACTCAGGGAGCACTTCATAGGTAGGGTATAAACCAAACTCGTAAAAGACGCGACAAGGATAAGGCGCGCGAGGCAATGCTAGGGTAGGATTCTATCGTTTGCAGAACTGGGTTGGTGGTAACGCATAGCAGCTACTACCACCCACCTCGGAACACGCTCCCATAATCAAATCGAGGGGTAGCCACCAAATAAATCACAAAGTCATAATATGGTATCGAAGAAGCATGTCTGATCGGAGGTGCGACCTCACTTGGCCCAGGTATAGCTCATGTTTTAGCCATATTAAGCTGCCTCACGGGAGCCAAGGCTACGTAAATACCTTATACAGAATCGTTCGCTAAACCACCCTACTTCATTCTGGAATCTCCACCACGTACACCGTTGTTTAAGTGGTTTTCATTATTGGCAGAGAGTATGACAATATCTGTAATGACCTAGAATTTTGGGTATTTGAAATTGGAATATTTAATAGATTTTAAGTATTTAAAAGTTAATTTTTAACTTGAATTTCAAATATAACCATTTATTGGATAATTAAATTATTGAATTTAATAATTGGAAATTAATTAAAATATTAAATCTTGAGTTTTAAGCTTGTTAAAAATAATTTAAAGGATTGTAAAATTTATATTGATAATACTGAAGATAATAAAAATTTTAAAAGTAAATTTAAAAGTGATTTGTTCAGTTTTGAAAATATACCGTTTAAATTGACATTTAAAATAGCCTTTCGAGGCACTGTCTTGGATTTTGACGAAAATAGTTTCATTGGATCCGTAATAGTGTATTATTATCGGACTTCAAATTTCATAGCATTTGGGGTTATCGTGTGATCGTACGGTGTATTATCGCACTGAAATTTATATCGAAAATTCAATATAATATTGGGTCCAAAAAGCTATCTTCTCCATACGATCGAATTGGGACTCGAAACCTTTTCCATTGCGTTCGGAATGGGGGTATAACATTATAAACACCTGGCGGCATGCCTCGATAGGAGGTCAAAAATTTTAAGCTCCGGATTCAAGACGATTTAAATTGATTGACATTTATATCCACATCAACTTTTCCCCCTTCATTTCAGTATCACTGTAGATAACATTCCACACACCAATGTCGCTTCTTGTCTCCCTCCCTTTCTCTTTTAAAAAGCAATTCCAGGTTCAAAAAAAATTTAAAATGAAAAAAATGGCCGAAAAAAAAGAGTGCTTCAACCATTATAATCGCGAGCCCGTTCTCTGTTTCCCCCCAAAATCAAAATCACGTTCTTTTCCTCTCCAGTCGATTCGCGAAATCAACTAAGGAAAAAAAATTCAAAATCAATTCGTATGGGGGGTTGTCTCGACTCGAGCTCGTGTGCGAGTGGAGAGGCGCACGCGAATAGTGGTCGGAGACGAGGTCGAATCGGTGAGGCCAGTTTTTGGGTGAAGGGTGTTGCTACGACCGGAAGATGGCGGGTGACGATGCTACTTTTGGGGTCGCGACGCTTTGGAAGTCGCGTCTAGGTGGTGGCGTTTGCCTGTGGCAGACGGAAAGGGGCGACAGACCGAGATCGACGAGGATGAAATCTCGTGCAAAGCTGGAGAGCAATAGCTCGTTGATTCTGTTTTCCTGTTCGAGTTAGATAACTTGATTTTAAACATTTTTAATTTAATGTTACTTAAGTTCAAAATTGTAATTTAATTTGTTGATTTATTATTTCATTGATCAGAAAAAAAAATTAACCGTAAAGTAAATTTAAAGTTTTATTAACCTGATAAATATAAATTTAAAGTGAGAATGTTAATGGTAGTTAAATCATGTCAAATGCTAATAAATTCAGATATTTCATTTTATACGAGGTCTTGAATCAAATGAAAAAAGCCGAGTTGGTTCGTTGTTGGAAATTAATGCGATAAAAAAATTCACGGTGAGTTAATCTCACTCAAATTTGATTTACTAGTTAATTTTAAATAGTTAAAATTAAATTATTGGTTGATTGATTGAATGTGATAATTATTATCAGTCTGGATGTGGTAGTATATATAGTAGTATATATATATTGGAGTGATTGATATTCTCGCATTGTATAGCGGATGAGAACCTATGTGCCCCGCATAATAGCGAATGACCTTATATACCGCGATATCCCCCTCGAAGTGGGATTGATATTTTTATATTGTGCTGACATCTGTGGATGCAGGGAAACATGTTGGAGGGATCCAACTGGATTCCTAAAAAAATGTTGAATTTATTTCCATATTCAGTAATATGATATATTGGATAATCTATGGTAGATTATAGCGTGTTTTGAATTTATTTGGATGCTATGGTATTGCTGGATATATTTTGGTTTTTAAAGTATAAAAAATATGAATATTTGATTTTTTTAAAGGAAAAAAAGAAGAATTTAAAGTAAAAATATTTATAGTAAAGATGGATAAATTAAAAGTAATAAATTTGGAAAAAAAATTGTTGGCTTTTAAAATCCTGTTAATAATTCCGGAGTATGGAAAATAGGGATTTTTGAATAAATGTGAATTAAAGGGTTTTAAGAATAAAACTTAAGCGATGTGTTTAAGTATAAAAGTATTTATTTTTAAATCCGGGATTTAAAATAGATTTGAGAAAAACTAATGAGGGAATTTGAAAAATAAAATATGAAGTTAATGTTTCAGATTTAAATAAGGTATTTAAATCATAAATAGGATGTGAGATCTAGAATTAGAGGATTTTGGAATGTATTGGGAAATTTATCTAAAATGGAGTTTAATTTTGAAAATCGATTTAAAAATCGATTAGGTGTGGTGAAACAGTGTTAAATGGGAAATGAGACTATGGGATTTATAAACTGGGTTTATAGATGAAGTGAAGTGTTTATCAGTGGATAGTTTGGAATTATAAATTCACGATGGGAATTTATAAGGGGATGGATAAATCGTTTTAAAAATAAATTGTAGTTTATTTTTAGAAAAGTAAAGAAGAAATTTACGGAATTGGAACGTAAATTTAGCTGGAAATAAATCGAGAGGGATTTATAAATAATTGGACTGGCTATATTGGAGTTGAATTATATTTTCCAGAAAAAGTTGTGTTTATTTTAAAAGAAAGATTTTTAGTATTAATTAAAAATTAAAGGTGTTTAAAGTAATGTTTTAGAAAAAAAGTATTATTTATTGTTTAAATTTTTTAGAGTGAATATTAATTAAGTTAGTTATAGTAGTTAATTATTATTAAAGGTTAAATCACTATTTTTATTTTAAAAAGGATAATTATTCAATATTTATATTTTATATAATAGCTTTTATTTAAAAGTAGTTTTTGTCTAAAGTAACTTGGAAAATTATTATAGAAATTTCGTAAGTATTATTTTGGAAGTTATTAAATAAAGTTTTGGGAAAAGTATTGGTATACTCGCGTGGCATAAATCAGAGGTAGTGAGTGCCTGCAGCTAAGTCTTGAATTTCTCTGTGATAGAGACGTAACCATTGAGCTGTGATCCATGGTTTGATACCGCAGCTGTACTTTCCAAAATTATTTTAAGGGTTTTCCAAATATCTTTGAAAAATATAGCTTTGGTGAATTTACTTAACTCGATAAGATAAGTCAATATTTTGGATAAAGAGATTTAATTTATTAAAATTAAATTAAAAAGAGACTTGGAGTTTTATGTGAAAAATGAAGTGTTTGGGTGAATTGATTGTTTATTTAATAGTTAAATAACCGACCATCAAATCTGGACCCAAATATAACTTTGGAAATATCTAGAAGAAGTATGAGAATTATACCGTACGGTTACTGTTCGAGGTGCTATACTATGCGTATAAACTCATTTCGTTCTTCTAGGACGTTTATAAGGAAATCCTTCCACTAACAATTAGGACGTGATCTCTGGTCTTATTTCCGTCTATTTATTTCCTAAAGAACCGAGGTTGAGTTTACCGGGAAATGGTGGACGTTGTTTCGGAGAGACCGAGATCGGATTTGCGAATCCGAAAACCACTACGATCCAACGAGTACATTTTCGGAAGGAAGACAAGAGCTTGGAGTCGAAGATGGAGCAGTGAAGTGCAAGGGCTAATCGCTACTAATCCTGAGCGCGATTCCAAAATGGATGTAGTGGGAATAGTGCCTTCGGTTCCGTTTGGACCGGGAACAGACTTATATGGATGAATGCAGTTAGCACATTGTCATTGGAGGACAATGAGCATTCTAAGTGAATAATTATCTAAAAAGGTAACGCTTAGCCTCGAGCCTCATCAACCGGGAATGACTGAAAATCAGGGGAGATGTAGCAAGGCTAAGTGGGTCGCACCCAAGTAGGGTAAGGTTACCCATATCTAGAGTGCCTTTTATTTATTCGGCTGTGTGGTGCGGTTGCTGATCCCATCCGCGGGGTAATCTTATTCGGGCTATCCAGTTTAAGGGGTAGTCCGGTTTTGTGTTGCAGGGGACCCCAGAGTGGTCCTCGGTACGGTGTTTCTTGACAGGTACCATGACAGGTGGTACCCCAATGCCTAGTCATTCAGTTGGAATCCATTCTCCCATAAGCGCCGTACGGTTTTGATTGTGCCCAACTATGCTGGAACGTGAGATGCAAGCATTTCAGCTATTTGAATAAGTATTTGTACTTAGCCACTATTATAATATCAGAAGATTTTGATATGAAATGTTTTGGTTATCGTAAGGTAAAACCCGTCGTGTTTATTTGTGGCGTGGTCTTACGAGATACCTTTGATTTTCAAAGGATTTTGAAAACTTTAATAATTCGATTGATTTTCTCATGCTGGTTTTCCAGACTGTCTCGGGTGTTATTTTATTATAGTGCTCGGGTCAGACCGAGTATTACAAATTTAGGATAGGTTGCTGTGGAACTCAGGAGACGGACTGGATGATGAAGACGTATATCACGTACTTGATTTTATTCCGCTGTGTATGGTATGCTGTATATTCAGCACTTATGAGGGCAAGTTGTTATAACTGTCCACTATTGTGTTATTGATGTATTGTACTCTGATGATGTAATGTATAAAACTGTTATAGTTCTTTTTGTATAAAGATCAGTTGTTATCTATTATATATTGTTCCGCGGCAATTGTGAGATTCTGTGTTGTTATTTCTATTTTCTTCTTCTATCTCTTTCTTCTTTCCCAACGATCTGGTATTTCCGGTATTCGATTGTTCGACATGTAATATAGTGGACGTATTGATGTCGATTTTCGAACGTCGAAAATCCGGGCTGTTACAGTTGGTATCAAAGCTGAAGGTTAAGCGAGAACCTTGGCTCTGGTGGGGATTACTCATAAGAGCTAGGGTCAGTAGCGCCTAAGAATGAGTTTGAGTGTATTAATAGATATGAGCGCATATTTGTTAGTGAATATAAAATTGTTTTATATTGTGTTGATTGGTTTATTGAGTGGCTTATGGATTCTGGTCAATACGAGTAATTAACGTTATTGATAGGGATCTCTAAACACTTGAACAAAGCAATTCGACATAGTATTGTTTTAAAATGGGGTAAATGAAATAATTTGACCCAAATTATTTATATATATAAAAGGAATAATTTTAGTAAATTAGTATAGTGTACATGGTGTGCTTGGTTGTTAGGAAATGATAATATTAAATCATTATTAAAAAGACAGTGCGGAACGTGCTATATGGAATTATACTATACTAGTGCGAAAATAAACTAAGATACTATAGCAATGTGAATAAGTAAAATAAAACAAGCACACCAGGAAATTTTATACTGGTTCGTCGAACTTCCCGTTCTACGTCCAGTCCCAGACTCCTTCTGGAATTTCAACTAAATATAATCCTCACTTAACCCGGAGGAATAGGTTTACACAACCCTTGAGCAGCCGAAACAAGGACCTGAGCAGCGCAACAGGATTTCGCCTCAGCAGCCGAAGAGGACTTCACACGCCTGAGCAGCAGAACATGACTTTTACAAATAAAGTTTTCTTGACTCTATGTGTTCTTTAATAACACGAATTTGTCAATTATAGTACACCCTTCCTATAATCTTCTCCTTTATGATATATATATATATATATATATATATATATATGAATACGTGAAGAATAAGGAAGTAATAGAATGAATTTGTATGAAATTGAATGCACATGAGTATTAGAATCAAAGAATATGAGAGTAGAGTAAGAATATATCGAATTAAATTGTGGAAACATGATTCTAATGTGTTTATATAGATTATAAATAGGTGCATATGTTCGTGAAGAGTTATCATAAAAAGATACGGTCATATCTATTGAAATGAAGAACGCATCTCTTCACGAATGGAAGTGCCTATTTGAAAATATAGCTGTTATAGATATTCAGACTTCTGAATTGAATAATTCAGACTTTTGAAATTGCACGAGCTCAAACCAGAAAGGAAAAAGGCCAAAAATAACCATTTTCAGACGTCCGAAATTAACAAGTCAGACGTTTGAATATTGTACAAAACAATATTCATTTTTCCAGATTCAGACGTCTGATTTGGTACATTCAGACGTTTGAATGTAAACTAAAAATGAGAATATGCAATGATTATGAGAGTATGCTAATGAAATGAAAAACGTGTCGAAATATATATCATATAGGAAAGATTTTAACATGAGTAAACTCTAAACACAGACTCGATACATACATATATAAGATTTGAAGCTTATTTGAATCCGGTCTTGATTAATTCATGCAAAAACAAGTTAGTATATAATAATGACTTGTATAGTTGTCATAGTCAAAATATCGTAATTACAAAATATCGTAAATACGAAGTTTCAACATTCTCCCCCTTTTTGATGATGACAACTATATAAGTATATACACTATATGAACATATTTAGGAGTTTAAATAGAATTATATGTACTCCCCCTTACTATAAGCTCCCCCAGTCGATGGTAGTGTTTAAACTCCTTCTCCCCCTTTGACATCGACAAAAAGAAAACATAATATATATGAAATACTCACATATCATATGAACGACAGTATGCAAGAATAACATAGATAATGTAGAATAGTTAACATACTAGGCCCATTTGATTTAATTGACTTCTAGTTCGGACGCTTGAATTAATTTCTCAAATAACATTTTGAACAGGATGATCCCATAATGTTTTTGGTGGAGATCTTAACTCATTGTTGTTATGAATAACGTTTTCATCTTCTCTAGAATTATCAATTATGTTTTCATTATTTTAAAAATTTATATTGTCAATATTTGTGATATTATCTGGATGTTCTTCATCATCTCTTATACTTGGTTTTTTTAGAAAATTTTCATCAAAAGATACGTGAAGAGTTTCCTCAACAGTATTAGTTCTTTTATTAAACACCCGATAAGCTTTGCTTCGATCTGAATATCCTAGAAAGATACCTTCGTCGGATTTCGCATCGAATTTGCCAAGCTGATCTTTGGTATTTAATATAAAACATTTTGATCCAAAAACTTTAAAATAGGAAATATTTGGTTTTCTTCCATGAAAAAGTTCATATGAAGTATTTTTGGTAAGAGGTCGTACAGAAACACGATTCAAAACATAACAAGCAGTTGCTACAGCTTCTGCCCAGAATGTTTTGGAAGTGTGCTTCAATTTAACAAAGTTCTTGCACATTCCTGTAATGTTCTATTTTTCCGTTCTAGAACTCCATTTTGTTGTGGAGTTCTAGGAAACGAGAAATTATGAAAAATTCCTTTCTTTTTACAGAAATGTTCGAAAGCTTCATTTTCGAACTCTCCTCCATGATCACTTCTAATATTATTTATTTTTAATCTTTTCAAATTTTGGATTCTTTTGACAAAACATTTAAAATGGTCAAAAGTATCACTTTTATTTTTCATAAATATGGTCCAAGTATATCTAGAAAAGTCATCTACAATTACAAACACATATCTATTGTGATTTATGGATTGTACTTGAGTAGGTCCAAATAAATCCATGTGAAGTAATTCAAGTGGTTGTAATGTAGAAATAACTTTCTTAGATTTGAAAGATGATTTAGTTAACTTTCCTAATTGACATGCATCACAAATATGATCAACTTTGAAGTTCATTTTTGGTAATCCTTTGACTAAATCATTTTTGGAAAGTTTGTTTATTGCTTTGAAGTTAATATGACAGAATCTCTTGTGCCATAACCAAGGATCATTTTCTTTAGCTATTAAGCACATATCTGAATTATGATTGATTTTCATATTCAGAACGTATATGTTTCTATCTCTATCACCTTCAAAGATAAGATTTTTATTGTGATCATAAATGCTACACTTATCTTCAGAAAATGTAATTTTGAATCCTTTGTCACATAATTGACTAATACTTAACAAATTGTGCTTCAAGTTTTTGACAAGTAAAACATTGGAAATGAGAGGTGAATTAGATATACTGTAATTGCTCACATCGCCTTTTCCAATGATATAACCTTTGGAATTGTCTCCAAATATGACAGAGCCTCCATCTGAGTATGTAATATTTGTTAGCATATTTTTGTCTCCTGTCATGTGTTTTGAGCAACCACTGTCGAGTATCCATTTTCCTCTTTTCTTAAGTGGGATCTGCAAAAAATAAAAGAATAATATTGGTACCCACCTTTTGATAGGGTCCTAAGAGTTAGGTCTTAGGAAACCAAACCCAAGAGGATTCAGTATTCCCTTTGTATAAATAATTTTGACTCTTATGCACATTTTCCAAAAAGAATTTTATATATTTATTCCTAATCAAACTGTTGTTTGTTTTAGGAACCCATATTTTTATGTTTTTTGAATTTTGATTCCTTTTTGGTTGAACTATGGTAGACTTGGATTTAGAAATATTTCTCCTATTTTGTTTATTTTTGGATGGAGCTACTGGTTTCTTAGAATAACCTAGTCCTTTCTTATTTAAAACAAATTGGGAATTCTCAATAATCTTAAATAGGTTCTCTCTGCCTTTATTGAAGTTAGTCACATTTTTAGTAATACTTTCTAAATTTATTTTGAGGCTAGTATTGTCTAGTTCAATTATTTTGATCTTGGTTTTTAGCTCATGATGTCAGAGATAAGAGCATTATTCTTTTCCTTTTGAGTATCAATTTCTTGACTCAATAAGGTAAGTTGAGAGTTATCATTAGAAAAAATATCTTGAAGTTTTCCAAGTTCTTCTTCTAATATCTTCTTTTCATCATTAAGCATATCTCTCTCGAATTCTGCTTTTCTCTGATTTTCTAGAGCCTCTTTATATTTTCTTTAGAGACTTTTTAAAGTATCTAATAATTCAGAATTTATCTCAATCATGTCATCAAAAGTAAGATCATTTACCTTATTCTCTATAGCTATGAAACAAACATTTGCTCGTTCATATTCACTGTCACTACTGCTTTCTGAAGAAGAAGAATCTGAGTCATCCCATGTTACTGAAAATGCTTTTCTTTTAAACTTGTCCTTTTGGTTATTATTGTGATATGTTTTCTTCTATTCTGGACAATCTTTTTGTATGTGCCCTTTCTTGTGGTAGTTAAAGCATCCTAGTATTGATGAAGATGGCTTATTTGAATTGTTGTTGAAGTTTCTTTTCTCGTTGTTTCGATTTCCTTTTCTTTACTTCAAAATTTTTTTAAAGTTTTTAGCAATGAATGATAAGTCTTCTTCATCCGAATCTGATTCTTCTTTTTCTGCATGAAATGCCATATTCTTTTTGTCTTGCACTTGTACTCTTTTAGCCTGCAAATTCACTTCGTAGGACATTAGATTTCCTATCAACTCTTCTGGCTTCATAGTAGAAAGATCATTTGATTCTTCAATGGCTAAGACCTTTCTTTCCTATTCATCCGTTAAAGAGTTTAGGATTTTTGATACAATATCAAAATCAGTAAATTTTTCTCCTAGTCCTAATAGAGAGTGATAATTATCTTGAAATCTAGAGTACATATCATTAATAGACTCATCCTGTTTCATTCTAAAATTTTGAAATTGACTTTTCAACATAGAAATTTTGCTTTGTTTAACCTTGTTAGTACCTTCATGTGTAACTTTTAGTGTTCTCCATATTTGTTAAGTAGTTGTACACATACTAACTCGATTAAATTCATTCTTGTCTAAGGCACAAAACAACATATTCATAGCTTTGGCATTTGCGGTAGCATCTAATTTTTGTGTGTTTGACCATGAAGAGTATTCTGTTGTAGGAATGTTATACTCAGTTTGAGTGATATTCCATGAGTCAAAACCATTTGCTTGCATATAAATACGCATTTGAGTTGCCCAATAGTTGTAATTCATGCCATTGAATAGTGGAGGTCGTGCAGTAGATTGACCTTCTACAAAACTGGTGTTAGTGACAGTGCTAGTGTTGGTGTTGTTTTCCATATTAACAAAATATCAAACAACTTTGTAAACGTTATTAGATGCCTTGATCCGATACCAAATGAAAAGACAGCGCAGATCATGCTATATGGAATTATACTATACTAGTGCGGAAATAAACTAAGATACTATAGCAATGTGAATAAGTAAAATAAAACAAGCACACCAGGAATTTTTATACTGGTTCGAACTTCCCGTTCTACGTCCAGTCCTAGACTCCTTCTGGAATTTCAACTAACTATAATCCTCACTTAACACAGAGGAATAGGTTTACACAACCCTTAAGCAGCCGAAACAAGGACCTGAGTAGCGAAACAGGATTTCTCCTCAATAGCTGAAGAGGACTTCACTTGCCTGAGCAGTAGAACATGACTTTTACAAATAAAGTTTTCTTGACCCTATGTGTTCTTTAATAATACGAATTTGTCAATTATAGTACACCCTTCCTATAATCTTCTCCTTTATCATATATATATATATATATGAAAACATGAAGAATAAGGAAGTAATAGAATGAATTTGTATGAAATTGAATGCACTAGAGTATTAGAATCAAAGCATATGAGAGTAGAGTAAGAATAGATTGAATTAAATTGTTGAAACATGATTCTAATGTGTTTATATAGATTATATATAGGTGCATATGTTCATGAAGAGTTATCATGAAGAGATATGGTCATATCTATTGAAATGAAGAACGCATCTCTTCACGAATGGAAGTGCCTATTTGAAAATATAGCTGTTATAGATATTCAGACTTCTGAATTGAATAATTCAAACTTCTGAAATTGCACGAGCTCAAACCAGAAAGGAAATAGGCTAAAAATAACCATTTTCAGACTTCTGAAATCAACAAGTCAGACATCTGAATATTGTACAAAACAATATTCACTTTTCCAGATTCAGACGTCTGATTTGGTACATTCAGACATCTGAATGTAAACTAAAAATGAGAATATGCAATGATTATGAGAGTATGCTAATGAATTGAGAAACGTGTCGAAATATATATCATATAGGAGAGATTTTAACATGAGTAAACTCTAGACACAGACTCGATACATACATATATAAGATTTGAAGCTTATTAGAATCCGGTCTTGATTAATTCCTGCAAAAACAAGTTAGTATATAATATTGACTTGTATAGTTGTCATAGTCAAAATATCGTAATTACGAAATATTGTAAATACAAAGTTTCAACAATTATCATTGTTATGTGGAAATTGAAATAATAAATTGATATTATAACCAAAAGTTAAGAAAATTGATTCGTATAATAGAATGGAGTTTATAAAAATGGGATTAGAAATGGGATTTATAATTTGAAATAGAATAAAACCCTAGAGGAATATTTAAATTTTGATCTAAAGGATTTGAAATTTAGGAGTTTTGAAATTTAATTTCCCTTGATTTTGAAATGTTTTTCAGAGTCTCAGAAAAATAAAAGTGATATTATTTAGAGGAAATATTTTTGAATTGGAAACGAAATCTATTGAGATTTAGAATAAAAATATTTAAAAATGGTTTTTAAGGGAATAAAAGCACTGAACTCACTTCGGTCGCTGGGAAATAATTCCGATGATGATCGCGACATCATCGGTGTTCATTTCGAGTTTCCAAGGGAGGAATTGTGTGACGCCCCACCTCTATACTCACACAAGCCAAGGGCAGTACAAGGTAATGTCGTCGACTAGCACGAAGAATAAGGCTGTTGAGGAGCGACCATCTGTGTAATTGCTTTGTGCGAGTACCGATATTTCAGATAATATAACTTACATTTCATTTCAAGAGGAAATCCGACATATCAAATACAAACTCAAGCTACCACACAGTGGCTATGTGGACTTCGAAAAAAAATATAGAAATAAGCATAACACAAATCAGACACAGACATTCATATCATAAAGGTGGAAACAGATATGAATATAACACATAAAAGTGTACATTAAAGTAGTGGTCAAACTGGATCCACTACATCATAAAAGAATAGACACAAGTGCTAGAGAAAAGAATAAGTATACAACAAGGAGTCTCTATCTCAAATGTATAATAACAAAAACTACTAAGCCAAAGTAGTTAGCCAAAAGTCAGGTGATGAACCCTGATAAGAAGTTAAGCAGAAGCACCTAAAATACCTCGGTCTGACTCGAGTATTATTTAAGAAGAAAATAATAAACTGATCAGTCTAGCTATAAATATCATATAAAATGAGATAGGATAAGAGATATGACAAAAACGTATAATAACTAAAATGCTATACTGTGACAAGTATACATAAGGTAACAACAAAAAATCATACAATATCTCAAATATTCTCAAATCACCAAAAAGAATCACATTCTTTAAATTATTCACCAAAACACAAATATTGATAGAGCTTATCAATGCAAACCATGAAAATTGGTGAAACACAAATTCTAGAAATCACAACCAGAAATTCAGAAATCACAAAGAAGGAGGCCTATCACAAACGGAAGCATGAAAACTCACCAACACGTGTATCAAAAATGAGACGCTATCCCAAGAACCGAACATCGGCGCACCTAAAGAGAGACGCCCTATGCACAGTCGAACATCGACGCACCTAAAAAGATACGCCCCATGCAAAATCAAACATCGACGCACCTAAAAGGATATGCCCTATGTATAGTCGGACATCGACGCACCTAAAAAGATACACCCCATGCCTAGTCGGACATCAATGCACCTAAAAAGATACACCCCATGCCTAGTCGAACATCGATGCACCTAAAAAGATACGCCCCATGCCTAGTCGGACATCGATGCACCTAATAAGATACGCCTCATGTCTAGTCGGACACCGATGCACCTAAAAAGATACACCCCATGCCTAGTCGAACATCGATGCACCTAAAAAGATACACCCCATGCACCGACTTATCGAGCCGAATGCTCCATGAACGGTCCAAAGACCATGGGTCGCTAGCCCATAAAAATGAGATAAAGCTCAACAGAACGGGGTATAGTCCCCCACGCGGACAAAGAGACATCGCTCATCGCTAGTCTAAATCATAAAATGAGCACCGTTGATCAATAAGAAGTGCGAATCACACTAAGCTAGTAAATATAAGAGTTTAGCTTCATGTCCCATAACCACTAGCTTAACTTAAATATTTGCGAACAAATTGTAGATTTCCACTCGAAAATTGTCACGAGAGTTCAATCGAACAAGTCTAAGAATTAACCGACAAAGTAAACGCAAGCATTTCATACCACTTGTTTTGCTAAGCCGTTTAATTAGATTTCTCATACGAATGAGGTAAAGGTTTGTATATACTAATAGATTAGAAAACAGTTTTAAAAACGAGCTTTGTATTTAAAATTAGTGTTGAAATCATTTTGGTGAAAGAGTTTGAATATTTACTACTAGTATATAAACCTTTGTATTTTGAAGTGACAAATCACAAAAATGATTGTAAAAACAATCAATCGCCAAAGATTCACATTTGAAGACGTGAATCAAAACCAACGAAATAGATATCAAATCCATCAAACGGATATTCCCAAAAATCCCGAAAAAGAAGTCATCGAAGTCGATAAATTATAACAACAAATTGGATCATCAAGAATCGATTAAAAATCGGAAACCCACACAAAACTTCCTAAAATAGGCAAAAATGCAAATCTCCCAGATTCAGTTGACTGAACCAGAAGGTCAGTCGACTGATAATCAAATCTCAAATCAACAAATATTCAATTATCAAAAACGATAATCAAATCTCAAATCAACAAATATTCGATTATCAAAAACGATAATCAAATCTCAAATATCTAATTATCACAAGCGATAATCAGAAACAACAAATATTTAATTACCACAAACAGTAATCACACTTCAAATCAACAAATATTTAATTACCACAAATAGTAATCAAATTTCAAGTCAACAAATATTTAATTACCACAAACGGTAATCAAATTTCAAATCAACAAATATTTAATTACCACAAACAGTAATCAAACTTCAAATCAACAAATATTTAATTACCACAAACAGTAATCAAATTTCAAATCAACAAATATTTAATTACCACAAACGGTAATCAAATTTCAAATCAACAAATATTTAATTACCACAAACGGTAATCAAATTTAAAATCAACAAATATCTAATTATCACAAGCGATAATTAGAAACAACAAATATCCGATTATCAAAACGATAATCAGAAACAACAAATATCTGATTATCAAAAACGATAATCAGAAACAACAAATATCCGATTATCAAAAACGATAATCAGAACTCATAACAGCAATTATTTAATTATCGATACGATAATTAAATCTCATAACAGCAAATATTTAATTATCGATACGATAATTAAATCTCATAACATCAGATATCTAATTACTTGCAGATAATTAGAAACAACAAATATCTAGAAATCAATTAAGAAGACTAGAAAATCAACATAAAAGGTTGGATCGATCCCATCAGATGGCGAGTTTTTAGTTCGCCGCACATGCATCAACAAATGGCCGAAGCCTACCAAGTACTCAACATAATTTTGGCGCCCATCAGATTGACCCGAAGGTCCGCAGAGTGACCTGAAGGTCTACTACTGGTATTTGACCCGAAGGTCCGTAGAGTGGCCCGAAAGCCCAACAAATGACCCGAAGGTCCAACAAATGACCCGAAGGTCCAGCAGATGACCCGAAGGCCCAACATAGTGGCTCGAAAGCACACAAATCATCAAAATCATCAAAACATCAAATATTTCAATTAACGAGTCCGGAATTAACCGAAATAGCAAACGCACATGTCCCATACCATGTGTTTTACTAAATCGTTTGATTCTCTTCATCGTTTCCTTGAAAGTGCAAAACTGTGTATTTTGTAAAAATACATTTTACATTCTCAAACGGACAAGTCCGGAATTAAGTGAATCAATAAAAGAAAGGGGTCATAGTCCTCGATTTTGCTGAAACGTTTAAATCGCTTCCTCATTCTTTTGAAAGTGCAAATTGTAAAATTCCCGAAAACAACTTTATTTATTTTGTAAAAATAACAATTCACATTCTCAACTGGACAAGTCCGGAATTAAGCGAATCAGTAAAAGAAAGGGTTCATAGTCCTCGATTTTGCTGAATCGTTTAAGTCGCTTCCTCATTCTTTTGAAAGCGCAAACTGTATAAATTTTATAAAACAATTTTCATTTTAAAATGATTTTCCAATCACGTGATTAAAGCAACAACATCAGTAGCAATTTCGAAAAGAAAATTGCATTTCTCAAAATACCGTAAATACGGATCTCAAAATCAGCATTGCGGAATAACCGCTTGAAAATCTACTTTTAAAATTCGATGGTTACTGAAGTCAAAGCGATAGTAATATTTAACCGTCAAAATCTCATCAAAATAATTTACATCAAAATGTAATATCAGTAAATTTTCATTCATCAAAATGTCACAAAACATCGTGCTTCAAAAATTTAGCACGGATGTAAATATCCCGTTATAAAGATAACGGCAACAAAATACGTTTAAACCAAACATCGGTTCAACGTAAAATTAATGCAGTAACATGCAACTCAAATTTGCACGTACTACAAAATGAACAAAGAAATCATTAGAATGTATCTTCAATGAAGACAATTCAAAACAGCTAAATCTAATCAATAATTATTAGCATAAAAGAAACCCAGCAAAAATCTCAACAAAAATCACATAACTGCAATCATTTCGAATCCTCAACTCAGATTCGAAATTCTCAAAGAAAAAAATAAATACAGCTATGTAAACAACAAATGAAATTTATATCAATTTCATATTTTGATTTTTAAATCAAAAAGATTATCAGTTGTACTTAGGGAAGACAGTTTCACTGTTTCCGCTGCGCACTCTGATAAACAGTACCCAAATCAATCAAATCATCAGAACTCAATTTCACTTTTATTTTTAAATAAAGATATTTAAAAATTTCATCAAAATTTCACAACTTTAGTTTTGACTCAAAGCACAAATAAAAACATCGACCAATAGTTGTAACATATGTTCCATCTAAGTTATGTTTTATATTATGACCATAAACCCCAAGCTCTGATACCAACTGTAACGCCCCACCTCTATGCTCACAATAACAAAGAGTATTAAAAGAAATACTGTCTGTTATTATGACGAATAAGGCTGGATAGGAGCGGCCACCCGTAGTTGGCCTTACACTAGTATTGGTTACCTCGATAGGAGTGGTATATATATTTTTCATTTTTATCTCATATTTATTTACTCCCATCAACATACCCAATTACCAGTATAAAACGAACTATGATGGTTCATAATAGTTTAGGACAATATATATAATAATAACACAGATACGAAAAGAATGCGGAACACAGATAACAAAAGTCTCATATATATATAACTGATGTCAGTTACAATACAATTGACACAATACATATGATACAACTACAACTGTCGACTCTGGAAGTTATATATACAAGTACATTATCGACTAATATACATGAATACATATCAACCTAAATCTGTACACTAACTACTACAAACAGACGCAGACCACTTCAAAAGATAAGTCTTCATAGCTCAAACAGCACAACTCAAAGCAGGAAATCTACAACCTGAAATAACTCGGGTCTGACCTGAGTATTAAATTCACAAGAAAATAATACACGGGTCAGGCTAATTCAAACTCAGTTATTAATGCACAGAAGCAATAATAATCAAATATCAAATAGACGACAGTCATAGAAATCTCGTATATCCGACTTCTCGATAAGAGAATCGGATAACGGCAGATATAACACTAAACAGTGTTAAACAACAAATCAGCAGATTCAAATCATCAACAAAGATAAGTGAAAAGAATATCAATGAAGATAATTTTAAAAACATTAGAATTGCTTAAACAGCAATTAACAACCAAATCTAATTATTAAGAAAATAATTAGAAACTCATAATCTAATTATCCAATAGGTAATTAGACAACAACAAAATGATCAAATCAAACTAAATCAATTCAAACAATTGAATTATCACTTCAAAACGTGAAGTTCTGAATTGGCTGCAGTACATGCACGTGTGCACTGCCTCGCCAATACAGTGAGGAAATACACAAAAGCTCAATGAAAGTTCACAAACGAGCACAAGGTCAAACCCGAGCATTTAAGCTAGATTCAACTCAATGTACAAATCTATGTACAAGTATAGGAAAACAGTCAAGACGACTAAAACAAGTCTCAACCAAAATTCAGCTTGACTCAAGTGAAGGTCTGACCAGATAAAAGCATCAGAGTACACAAACATGGTCAGATACAATGTGCAACTTGAACCAAATTGTACTTCAGACCAGGCTACACAATATCAAAGAAATAACAAGACCAACCACAGTAGCGAAGACTCAAGCACATCATGCAAATGAACTTAACAGTGAACTGGTAAAATCAAAGCAAGCTGCATGTACTTCAATGTGAACACGTGAACTACGAGCTAGCATATCAAGCTTCAGATGGTATGCAGTGGACACAAGTGATGAACCAGTTATGCAACTACATGATGACTAGAAACTGGAACAGGCTGCGATAGTGAATCACAAACTAAGAATGTCAAGTGAACACCAAAGTGCAATACTAGGAAGATGTATTCATATACATACACACATGTTAACATAACCAGGCGGCAAGTTAAAGTGAATTCATATATGTAGACTACTAAGTGAAAACATGTACGCAGGGAACTCAACAATGTCTGGACCAAATGCTATCAAGTGAACAAGACCAGAGCACATATGACATGAGCATGCAACACTACAGACCCAATGCAGACTCAAGTGCATATGAGGTTCAACAGTATATATGTACAGCATGAACCAGGCATAAAAAGAAATCAAACTTGAGTACAGGTTCAGAGGTACTAAAGAGAATGCACAAGTGACTTGAAGCAATGAATCAAGTGCAAATCCAATAACCACAGCTGACACAAATGCAAACTGTATCAAAGCTAACAGTTACAATATAAACCCATGAAAACAGGGACATTGCAATGTTCAAAGAAATGAAATAACAAAATACATGAAGTGCAGATTAACTTAAACAATGCAAGCAAAGCTAACACTATAGAGACTGTCTCGAAGACCAGTGAACAACAAGGTAAACCAAAATTCGACAAATTACATGTGTGAAAAAATACATATATGAATGCAGTGAAACCTGAGACAACAACATATAAATGGAAAACTACCGACTTCAAATTATGAAACAGCAAATGGTACGAGTTAAAGTCTGCAACACTACAGCAGCAACAAGTGATCTAACATTATCACATAATCAAGACAGGGCCGAAATCAAAATAGCTTCGACTGATTGAGGTCATGGAGCAGCAAGTAGAAATCGAACAAGTCAAGTATGCTACTGGGGTGAACATACAAACAAAAGTCACTAGCAAAACCAAAGCCATGAAAATCAAGTAACACGAAAAGAACGAATTGAATCAGTCAGTGAAATCATCAATCATCACAACCAAAATCATAAATCAATCAAGCGTTCAAACTCGAGTGAATTAAAACCATCAAAATCATCGACATTCAAACAAAAAATTAAGCTGTCGAAGCATCATACTAAGCACGAATTAGATGTGAGTAAATCAAATTACTCACCTCTTTCGATCGAGAACCAGAAGTCATTCGAAAACGAAACCCTAGCAGCCTTTGCAAAATCGAAGAGTCGATCTTTGGACAGTAAACGGCCTCTTCGAGAATTCGCGAAAACCCAACTCATTGTTGGGAGAGACGAACGAGAGAGCCGCCATTTTTTCGTTTTCTCTACGTTTGTTTTTAGGGTATTAAGAAATGAGAAAATGAATTGGGTAACCGGTTTAATTATATCTCGGCATCAAAATAAAACAAGGGATAGGCTCCATTTCAAAATCCATCAACACTTAACCAATCTTTTATTAAAGAATTATACAAATCTAAAAAGAATTTTGATCGATTCAAAATCGCAATCGCAATTAACAACCGAATTAATCGTCATTTTGACGATAAATACTTGTTGTAAAACTCCGGGTTGTTACAATATGTATGTGTGTATGAAAAAAGATCAAATTTTGTTTTCGGTTTATATAATAAAATAAATAAGTGAATTTTAGTCTTTTATATAAAATGATTTTGCATTTATTTACACTTGTATATACATATATAATTATATACGTATTTTATAAATTCATTATATATATTATTCAAAATTAAGTGTAATATATATATATATATATCTGTGTTTGTAATATTTTGTATATGTAAATTAGAGCACATAAGCATACATTTGGACGATATATTTGTATACTAGATGGGCTAACAAATTCGTTGTGGTGTAAATCCCAAAACTTGTACACGAGCATGTCAAACCTTGCACGGATTACTATGTTACACATGCACACACACATATATGTGTATATGATACATATATATTTATAATACAATAACAATTACATAATATAAAACTATATTATAAATTTAAATAAAATAATGATTTTTTATATAAATTTAGAAGTGTTCTAAATGAACCATACTTTATAGGCCCAATAAAGATCCAAAATGGTAAAAATTTGTAATTCGTCCATTTCTTCACTATGGGCTGGCCCAGTTCCTACAATGGTATTGGAGCCAAATAGCCTATGCTGTTTGAATTAGTCATATTAGGGCTAACTAACTGAGCTTACAACCAAGTTAGTAGGGTGTCTAAGAAAAGTAGCGTCTAGGTCGAATTGTCGGGCAATCAAGTAGCATGTCCTACCTAGCTATCAGGCTGGCCCGAACAGTTACGTGAGCCCAAAGGTTGCCCCTAAAAGGGAATGATCCAATTTGTATTAGGCCTTGAGCTAATTTAAAAAAAAATTAAATTTAAAAATAAAATTTTAAATTTAAAAGTTAAATTTAAAATAAGAAAAATACTATAAATGTTATAATATAGATTTTCAAACTGTTTTGAAAATTAAAATAAAAGTTTTAAATTTAAAAGTTAAATTTAAAATAAAACACATATTATAAAAGTTATAATATAATTTTTAAAATGTTTTAAAATGTTATAAAATTAATTTTTAAAATTTTATTTATTAAAAAGATTAATAAAATAAATGAATTAATTAAATAAGTTAATTAGCTAAATATGTATACATGTATAATATATATAATGATATATGTTGTTGTCTTGAATTGTTTAAGATAATATGAGTATACAAGTGCGTATAAAGAATTTTCGAAAAAATTCAATTAAAATTGTTTAATTAAATAAATTAATTAAAAGTTAGTTAATAAATTAAAATATATAGATGCATACATACATGCATACATACACAAACACACACACACACACAGATATATATATATATATGTATATATATATATGAGTGTGTATGTGTGTGTTACTATAAAGGTTATAGTATATATATTAAATATAATATGTTATAATTGAATAATATAATAATTAATCAAAGTGTAAATTAATTAAATAAGATTTAATTAATATAATTTTACATATAAGACTACTATATAAGTAAATCAAATTATAAAAGTTATATAACAAAACATATATAATATAGGGGCATTTCACCAGAAGGACAAACTTTGCAGTCCAATTAATTTCTAGGACACACATCTGAAATAATTACTTTCAAGGCCAAAGTCAGCAGAATAATTACTTTCCAGGACAAAGTTAGCTGTCCAATTACTTTCAAGGACATAATTCGTAGGTTTATAGGCCCTAGAAACTAATTATTTTGTGTATTGTCCTTTAAAGTAATTATTTTAGTTGTGTGTCCTAGAAATTAATTTCACTTGCTAAAGAGGCCCTTATGGCTAATTTCCACTGTAATATAAATGTATAATGAAAGGTGGAATACTAAAGAAATCCTAAATAGACTTAAGGAATAAATACACACGTAAAAATACGTATACCGTGATTTTTTATGTATTCGACACTTGAATCACGAGAGTATTTAATAAGAAGTACATTATTCCATAAATCAATATCGGTCAACTAAACACATTGAGGATTATGAATCTTTAATATAAAGTTGTCCTCTACCATTCATATATTAATAGATTACTTGCATACTCCTTAGTGAAAGTTTGTATGCTCTAATACCAAATGAAAGTGTGTACGCTTGTGCACACTAATTGTGGATCGTGTAATATGGACTAACAATATATGCAGAATGTTATTTACAATTGCTATACAAGTAAATATTCAATAAACTAACTATATAGCAGTTCACAGATATAGAATAGTAAATGCAGTAAACTGTAAAAATCACACCAGGGATTTTTATACTGGTTCGGACCTCCCGTCCTACGTCCAGTCCCAGACTCCTATCTGGATTTTCACAACCAACTACCTCGCTTCACCCGGAGGAACAGGTTTACAACACCCGAACAGCCGAACGGGATTTCGTGCCTCTTACAACACCGAGGACTTCAACAAAAAACAAATACAATTGCCGTTGACAACTTGTGCTCTTGATAACACTGATTTGTCATTTGTAGTACACCCTTCCTATAATCTTATCCTCAAAGTATGTGAATGATGTTTGTGAAGATTGAAGGAAGTATATTACTTAATTGAATCAAAAGATATGAAATAATTTCAATGATTCAATAAGAAATTGAAATGTTTGAGAGTTCAAGATAGAGATCAATAGAATAGAGATTAGAATAATAGAATTGGTTATTTGAAATAATGATTTCATGATGTTTATATAAGAAATAAACAGTTGTAACCTTTTGTGAAAAGGTACAAACAAAGGTCATGATCATTGGTGAAGAGAAAGAGAAGCAACCGTTGAAGAAAAGGAAGTGTCTGTACGGAAGGTTGCTTTCTGTTTGAAAACGGTCGACAGGTCAAAATGGACCAGTAGACAGGAATTTGAATATATATACGTTATGTACACTTGTGCACGTTATCTGTGCATTCTGGGCAGAAACGGTCGACCGCCTTGTTTTAAACCGGTCGACCGGTTTAGCCCAGACAGCACAGTTAATGTGCACTCATACATATATACATTTATATTCAAAGATTGAAGGTATGAGATTATTTGAGGATAAATTTTAATATAAATAACACTACTAACATACCAAATAATCAACCTCTAATGTATGGAGCTCTTTGTGTCTCTTTAAAACAATGAATAACTTCTTTTTGTCGATCACGGCTTATCCCTTTGTCAGAAATCAAAACTCTATAAAAATCTTGACTCAACATTCTCCCCCTTTTTGATTGATGACAACATATATCTGAAGTTCTGAATCTCCCCCTGAATATGTGATCTCCCTGAGATTTTGTCTGTATTCTTTATATATATATATATTCCTGCAAATAATTGTTAGCTCTTTCTCCCCCTTTGTCATCGACAAAAAGGAGTAATAGATAATCATAGGAATGTATCAACCAGAATATCCACTTTCCTCTTTTCTTAAGTGGGACCTGCAAAAAATATAATTAAGACCATGGTACCCACTCTTTATGGGGTCCTAAGAGTTAGATCTTAGGAATCCAAACCAATACGGGTCCGGTATCCCCTTTATATACATAATTAGTATTAAAATGCACAGTATTCATGAAATTCTGAATATATTTGTTCCTAATCAAATTGTTATTTGTTTTAGGAACCCATATTTTGATAGTCTTGACATTTTTCTTCTGAAATTTCACAACTGGTTTTGGTTTGGAATATAATAAACTAAGATTTTTCTTAGCTCCAGTCTTTTGTACTTTCTTTTTCCTTTCATTACCAAGATGTTTCTTGGTTTCTTGTTTCCTATATCCCAAACCTTGTTTATTTGAAACAGATTGTGAACTTTCAATGATTTTTGTCAAATTTTCTCGACCTTTGTTAAAGTTAGAAACATTTTGAGTTATGTCATCTAACTTAGTTTGTAAGCTCGCCTTTTCTAGGTCCAGATTTTTGACTTTTGCCTTAAGCTCATGATTTTCAATAGTGAGAGCATCATTTTTCTCTTTTTGAGTTTCAATTTCTTGACTCAAAAGAGATAATTGAGAGTCAACATTAGATGATGATTCTTGAAGTTTTTCAAGTTCTTCTTCTAATATTTTCTTCTCGTCTTTTAACATATCTCGTTCAAACTCTGCTCTACTCAAATCTGCTTTGGCTACTTTTAATTGACGTTTTATGTCTTTATATTTGACTATCAATTCAGAATTAATATCAAGTAATTCATCAAATGTAGGAATTTGTACCTCATCTTCTGTTGCCATAAAACAAACATTAGCTTGTTCATTCTCCTGATCACTTTCACTTTCAGATGAGGATGAGTCTGAATCATCCCATGTTACTGAGAAGGCTCGTTTCTTTGACTTGTCCTTCTTATGTTTGAATTTATCATTTTCTGACTTCTTCTTCTGTTCTGGACAATCCTTCTGCATGTGCCCCTTTTTGTGACAGTTGAAACATTCTATAGTTGATGAAGATGGTTTGTTTGATCCAGGTTTCCTTTTGTTGTAACGACTGGCTTTTCGATATTTTAGGAATTTTTTGAATCCTTTTGCAATGAATGCTAGATCTTCATCTTCAGAATCTGATTCATTTTCATCTTTCTCAGCATGAAATGCTACATTTTTCTTTTCTTCTTTTTGTTCTTTTCTAGCCTGCAAATTTGCTTCATAGGACATTAAATTTCCTATCAATTCATCTGGCTTCATGATAGAAAGGTCATTAGCTTCTTCAATTGCTAATACTTTTCCTTCCCATTCACTAGTCAGAGAATGTAGGACTGTTGAAACAACATCAAAATCTGAATAATTTTGTCCTAATCCGATAAGTGCATGATGAATAGTTTGAAACCTTGAATACATATCATTGATTGTCTCATTCGGTTTTATTTTGAAATTTTGAAACTGACTTTTCAGCATGGCTATTTTGGCTTGTTTAACCTTGTTAGTACCTTCATGAGTGGTTTTCAGCGTTTGCCAAATTTGATATGCAGTAGTGCAGATACTAACACGGTTATATTCATTTTGGTCTAATGCACAAAATAACATATTTATTGCTTTTGCATTTACGGCTGCTGCCGTTTTCTCAGCCGTTGTCCATTCTGAATATTCAGTTGTTGGATTCACTATTTCTTTTTGTGTAGCATTCCAAGCATCATAGCTATTTGATTGCATAAAAAATGACATACGTGTAGCCCAATAGCTATAGTTGAGACCATTAAAGAATGGAGGTCTTTGTGTTGATTGACCTTCCGTGTAAGTGTTAGTGCTAGTGCTTGCGTTATTTGCCATATTACAAGAATATATCAAATAACGGTGTTACGGTTATATGATGACCGTGCTCTGATACCAAATGAAAGTGTGTACGCTTGTGCACACTAATTGTGGATCGTGTAATATGGACTAACAATATATGCGGAATGTTATTTACAATTGCTATACAAGTAAATATTCAATAAACTAACTATATAGCAGTTCACAGATATAGAATAGTAAATGCAGTAAACTGTAAAAATCACACCAAGGATTTTTATACTGGTTCGGACCTCCCGTCCTACGTCCAGTCCCAGACTCCTATCTGGATTTTCACAACCAACTACCTCGCTTCACCCGGAGGAACAGGTTTACAACACCCGAACAGCCGAACGGGATTTCGTGCCTCTTACAACACCGAGGACTTCAACAAAAAACAAATACAATTGCCGTTAACAACTTGTGCTCTTGATAACACTGATTTGTCACTTGTAGTACACTCTTCCTATAATCTTATCCTCAAAGTATGTGAATGATGTTTGTGAAGATTGAAGGAAGTATATTACTTAATTGAATCAAAAGATATGAAATAATTTCAATGATTCAATAAGCAATTGAAATGTTTGAGAGTTCAAGACAGAGATCAATAGAATAGAGATTAGAATAATAGAATTGGTTATTTGAAATAATGATTTCATGATGTTTATATAAGAAATAAACAGTTGTAACCTTTTGTGAAAAGGTACAAACAAAGGTCATGATCATTGGTGAAGAGAAAGAGAAGCAACCGTTGAAGAAAAGGAAGTGTCTGTACGGAAGGTTGCTTTCTGTTTGAAAACGGTCGACAGGTCAAAATGGACCAGTAGACAGGAATTTGAATATATATACGTTATGTACACTTGTGCACGTTATCTGTGCATTCTGGGCAGAAACGGTCGACCGCCTTGTTTTAAACCGGTCGACCGGTTTAGCCCAGACAGCACAGTTAATGTGCACTCATACATATATACATTTATATTCAAAGATTGAAGGTATGAGATTATTTGAGGATAGATTTTAACATAAATAACACTACTAACATACCAAATAATCAACCTCTAATGTATGGAGCTCTTTGTGTCTCTTTAAAACAATGAATAACTTCTTTTTGTCGATCACGGCTTATCCCTTTGTCAGAAATCAAAACTCTATAAAAATCTTGACTCAACACTTAGTTGCTGAGATTTCCTCAAGCTAGGAATGTTATGTGTAGTGTTATTAATATATAGACTAGACGAGATAAGATTAAGATACTTATACATATCTGTTGATCTTTCCTCAAGGTATCTATAGTATACTTAGGCCCTTGCAAAATGATGGGTACGAGTGAATAATCTATCTTTATTAGTTGAGCTTTCCTTAAGATAAAGATGAGATTAGGACAAGGATCGCAAGGTTAGGATTTGTATGTGATACAATTAATAAGGATTTACCCATCGCATATAGGAGAATGGTTTATTGAGCTTTCCTCAAGGTCAGAATCCCAAGATATACGAGTCATAACACCTACTAGTGAGGTCGAAAGACTTCAATGCTTCGTCTTAGGGTTTGGAGAAACATAAAAGACTAGTGGGACTGTAACACCCTATAAAATTAATAACAAAATAATACATTAAACTAAGCCTAAAGTTGAAAATTTTGTAAACGTCAGAATTTGGCCATGAAAGTTACACCATTGCATTCGCGGTGATTTTCTGATCAACTTTTATATATAAAGTTTTGTAATCAGATTTTGAACAAAAAAGTTATTGACGTTTGAAGTTTTTGAATTTAAAATAATTTTAATAGTGTGTTTCTAGTGTGTTTAATGAATTCAAATAAATAAATAAATTTAATTATTTTTATGAATTCAAATTTTATAGTTTTGTAATCAAATTTTAATGAATTCAAATAAATAAATAAATTTTATTATTTTATATCGACCTAAATCCGACGTTTCTAGTGTGTTGTAACTACTATAAATAAGAGGCTAGCGTCCTCACTTTTATTCACAAAATCTTTGGAACGCTAGTGAAATTCTATCAGTCTTCTTCTTCAACACTATGATTCAGAATCAATTAGATTTTCAGGTAAGGGATTTTAGACATTTTTATATACGTTTTCTAATTCTATTTTTCCCTAATCTCTTATTCTAAATCTAATTTATATACAATCGAGTTATGGTATATTCCAAAAAGAAGAAATCTGAAGGATGAAATGGAGAAGGCGTAATTCGTATCCAAAGGAAGGAAGGCAACTATTTGTGAGCAGAAGCTTAGTTTTCACATTTTAGTATTTATATAGTAAAAGTTTGGATTTGTTTTATGCCTTGGGGAATTTTGAACATGAAAACCCTAAAACTAAAACCCCAAAATTCCCTCAAACGAAATGTCAATTCTTGGGTTTATTGGAACTCAATTTTTTTATATTAAAATAATAGAATTTGTTTTGTTGTTGCAATTTAAATATTTTATATTCTATTCCACTTTTAAATTTTCTCTTTTGTTGTGCTAAAGAATTCTAAAAAAATAAGTTACAAGGTGTGTAAAGTATGAATTCTCTTATTCGTACTTTGCAATGTCTGTTTCCGTAATTTAAGTATGAATCTCTTTTTCATTTCAAGTTCGTATATATAAAAGTTGAATAGAATATAAAGGCATTGAATTTTAAGTTTTGTTTCCTTGAAATAAAAGCGTTGATTCTACTATGTTAATATAAAATAAGTTTGGTTTTTGATTCGGTTCTATTAATGCAAGTCTATTTGTTTGGCTAAGGATATTAGCTATTTTGTAAGCTATCGTATGGAGTTGGACTTGTATGAATTTGAAAGTTTTGGCATTTTAATGATTAGTGTAGGACATGAGAATTTTAGAATATGAATATTTTATGCACGCTTAGGAATATATATATTAGTTAGCCCAATTATTGCGTAAATAAATATATTATTAGCATAATAACGTATTAATCGTATAGAATAAATAGATTAGTAAATAGTATTAAACTCATAGCAAGGAGGTTAAGGATAATTATGGAAATTAATCCATAATCAAAGGCGAAATAAGGATATTTCCTTATATGGCCTTAGTGTGTAAATGCGGATGAGGTATACTATATACATAGTATATATTTATGGTAGTATGTTAGGAGAGCGGGAAAATGGCTAGGTTATAGGGACGTGAGGTCTATCAAAAGCACAAAGAAGTCTACCAAGCTAATCTGGCTACTAGTAGTGTGACTTTAGGACTAATGTGAGACATCGTCTGTAATAAACACATACGGTGGACGTGGTGTTAGTTTCAATTCTTTGTGGTAAATTTGCCCAATTAATCTAGCTAATAGTACATACGAATAATTAGACTAATGTGAGACGTCATGGTTTAGATATGGGTTATAACATGGATTACTTATTAGGTGCGATAGTGGGAAATCTCGAAAGGGGCCCGCTTCAGGGTTGAGGTATTAAGTGGCAATTGTAGGATCCACCTCTTCCAATAAATGAAATATTAAGTGGCTTCATGGGATTTCATACGATGTCAGTTAGGAAGTACTAGAGTGAGGTCCGCCTTAGGTTAGGTATTACATGATGGGGATCTACCTAGGGTATATGTACTAAATGTTCAGAGTCTGCATAACTCCCATTAAAGAGGTATAAAGTGGCTCAGGTGTTTTCTCTCGCATTGTTAGGGGCATGATTGGCAGTAATTAAATTGTACCCACGATAGAGTTATGGAGATGGACTGGAAAAGCCTTTAGACTTATGGTTGGGGGTATATTAGGCAGGGCATAGCATAGGATGCATAAGACGTATTACTTATTTAAATGATATTGCTCGGATATTATTATGGTAAGACTTGAGATATTCATTTACCAGACATTGGTGTTCTGACTTGCTTCTCATTACAACCTAAATGTTAGGGGAAAGATGCTAACGGAGAAGATGAAGGCGACAATGAAGACCTATGTCAATTTATCTATTTATCTATATTTTTGATATATTATGATGTACCCAATTTTAGACATATTAATGTTATTTTGAGATATTGTATTATGGATATTTGGGGATGTTATGTTTCTGAGAATTCATTTTTATGAAATGGGCACCTATTTTTGTTATTATATTTTATCTCTTCCATTGTGAAATTCTATAACCATAGATAGATAGCTCTGTATATTGTTCATTGCATCAATTTTACCAACCAACAACCAGCTTTGGAATGGGCCTAAGGTTCGATAGGTTTTTATTGGATCGAAAATTAGGTCCATTTCAGAAAGGGTCATTAGAAGCCTTATTACAAAAATGAAATGGTAACATTTAACCTTTCTAATATTGAAAGAACATCTACAATGTATATATAAATTAATCGTCTTCGATAAATTTATGCATTTAATATAATGGATAAAATGTTTATCAATTAAAATATACCAAGGGACTAAATTAAATATGGATAAAGAAATATTAAATATACTTACCAATATAAAAAATCGTGTTGACCCATGAAAGTGCCTAATTATATAACCACTAAATATGTTCATAACTTGGTCACTTATGAGTCTATTTGCTCGAGGATGTGTATTGTCTTCAATAAGTTTTGAACTCTAAAAGCAGTACAAGAAGTGGATATTTAATCCATATACGATCACACATAAATGTTATATAGTGAACGATCACAATTCATAATGTACGAAACCTCAATAAAAATAGTTCATTGAAATAAGCAAGTAAACTATAGTGTGAGATGCTGTATTCAATATGATTGATTACAATAATGATCTTGTTATGTTAAATTTAATACTGGACCAAAGGCTACAAGATGGATCTATGAAATCGATCGTTCAAATGTCACTTTGATTAGTTTACATAAAGTGCAACCTTTTGATGTCTTTAAATGTTAAGGATGATGAGTGCACTCTTGTAAAGAGTTTGTTAATGATACCGTAATATGGATTTCCTTTAAATGGTTCGACCATTTAAAAGGGAAATGAAATGTATAGGTATGGATGTAACCTAAGGCACGATTGGATGAAGAGAGTGAATGGTCACTTCTGCTTCACAAAAAAATTTAGAAACAATAATTGTAAAATAATAACTAATACTTTACATTGGAATGAGAAATATGATTTCTAATTTCAAAATGTATTTTCACATAAAAATTGTTTTCTATGAAGTTTATTTCTTTGAATTTAAGATGTTTGATCTTAAAATTCTCAACTATAAACTGGTTACAGCAAACGAAACAAATAACATATATTAAGTGGTTAAATGCGGCTTCTATTTCATATGTTATTATAGTAATGGCAGAAATAGTGGGAGCATGCCATATGACACTTATTAGTCGCATCAAGTTATGAAAATTGTTTTAGTAAAACATACCAAACATTATTTATGACATAACACTTATTTTTCAGTGTTGACTGAAAATAGACATAGTTTTATTTCAATATGAATAGTATGAATATTCATTATTAAATAAAACTATAGTGCTGGTATTTATGATGCATTGAAAATACTGAAGTATCAAAATTTAATTAAAAATATTTTGGAATTATGGACTAAGCCGTAGTTTTGAGAAATAATTTTTGATTATATGATTACGAATCATATGGTATTAGTAAATTATGTCTTAGAAAATTAAGGGTAAAGCACACATTCAATGGGAGCATCATAAGGATTGACGAACTCTTCGAATTGATACGTATAAATATATGCAATCGCAAGTCTATTCATACCAAAAGGTTCCATGTAGTTCATTATATTCACGGATGAGTTATCACCGACACGGACAAGTGTATTTAATACACATGCAACATGTTTATGGTAAGCTTATAGAGTATATAACGGAAGTAAATAAAATATCGTGCAATTTAAAATAAAATTGATTCGATTTGATCGAGTAGGTGAGTATATTGGAGAGAGTTCTTAACGTACCTAAAAAAGAACAAATAATTAACCTTAAAAGTAATTCTTTCCTATGATACATAATGATGTATCAACAAGGAGTGATAGAACTTTGTTGAATAAAGCACGATTAATTTTGTGTGAAGTTGAGTTAACTTCTTTCAATAAGACCATGTACTTAAGAGTAGTACACGAGATTAAAATTAATTTCATCTAAAAGAATGGTTTAAAAATCATACAAGATATGGGTTTATAAGAAAACTCAACATATCCTAGGCCAAGGAGTTGGCAGGTTGTGCGAGTTGAAAGACTACATGTAATAATTATTCGTAAGGGATCTTATATGAATCACCCCTTAAGGAGTTTGGAAACGACTATCATTGGATGAACAATTTATGTTTTGAACATATGTTTTGTGAACTAAAAACCAAATTAGTTTAATAAATAAGACAATTCATAAAGTGTTTATGAATATCTATTATATTGCACTAAGAAACAACCGTTGTTTCAAAGTACCAACTTCGTAGCGAATGAATTTCTTAAAGAAATTATTGGTAGTAAAATGGATTTGGATACGATCTAAAGATGAAACCGATTACGAGGGATGAAATGAAATTAACTAAACCTATATGAACATAATGCATTAGAATGTCTAATAAATATCCTCGCATATTGAAGGGAGACTATGGGTTTCTTATCAATATCGAGAATAGATAATCCTCGGTTGTCAATTAAACCATTAGGCATATTTACTATATGATTTGGTATGATGTGCAAATCCAAATGGATTCCATGTACGTTATCAAAACATGATTCTGGTTGTCGTACTCAAAGGGATGTGATCCAGTGGCCGCGATTGTGTCTTTAAGAGCAACATTAATGCAGTTGGAATTTAATGAACAACGTTGATAAGAATAACATCCTAAATTTTAATTGTTGAAATCAACGTAATAGATTCATCATTCAACTTGCTCAAGTTAATTCGGATTTACTCATAAAATTATTGCTTGGTATGACTTTATGTGTGGTACATATGTGTCAAAATGGAAACACTAAAGTGATTTAGAATGAACTTTTTGCACATAATAACCAAAATGTTTCGAAGTCGGTGGGAGTGATATTGAGTTTGTGGGTTTTACGATATGATCTAAGAAATGATACAAAAGTAACATTTTATAAGCATCGGAATTGAATAAGTATTTTGATAGAAATATTGAATGGTTTGATTTTCAGTCAAAATGCAGAGGAAGCGTGGTCAATAAGAAAGAACATTGTAAGGTACATAAATATTTCTAGACTCTAAGTAAACAACATATTACCGATTGTTAACGATGTACTTGTATTAAAATCTATATCTTTTATGTTAAGTATAAAGGATGTTGGGAATGTCCCAAAACGATATGCAAAAATACCTTGTAAAAATGTTTAATACATGTAAGACATGTTCCTTATGTATTGACAATATGAGTTATCATACATGTTGCATTATCTACAATATTTTATTTTGCTTATATATTTGATACATGAAGCAAATATCAAATCCAAGTTAAGATCACTAAATGGTAGTTTAGAGTATCCTCGAGTATTTATGAAATATTAGGGAACTGTTTATAGAAACAACAAACTCCATATGAAGGAGTGTGTGAAAAACTTTATGAGTGATATTGAGTACAGTGTGTCAATATTAAATTTATGTTCGAACTTTAGTTAAGGAGCTTCAAGTTTGAAATGTTCCAAATAAAAGGTTATGACCGATTTAACAAAAGGCTAAGTACCTCGTCTTGAATAGAACCACAATACTGCAATGTACAAGTATAAATGCATAAAATTATAACCGAGCTGAGCTAAGGGAGATTCCAAAGTGTTAAGGATACTACATTATTGTTATATGACATCAAAGTAATGATAGAAGCTTACTAAAAGTTAAGAAACATACTTTAACTAATTCCACATGATAAAGGTGGTTTATCAGCAATGGAGAGAGTCAATTGAAAAAGTAGATAATTAAACATAGAAAATCCATTCATGAAGGGTCTAACTGTGACGCAGCGGATTAATCAAAACGATCTTCAATCGATGAAAGTAGCAATAGATGGAGTGATGAATACTGAAATGCCCGAATTCGTTGATCCGAAGATACCGAACTCTAGCTATCTCTGACACGTTGATCGCGCACGATACCGTGAGGAGAGATCTTCAATTCTTCGAGCGTTGATCAAGCGCACTTGATTCCACGAATCGGCTTCTACAATCGTTGAATCGAGCGCACTCGATTATCCGAAAGAGGAGATAGGAGATTACACTCGACTACCAATTGAATTTGAGAGCACAAAGCTAACAAAAGAGAATTTTATTCAATATTCAACAACCTTTACAAATGAGAGACCCGGCCTATTTATAGGCGTTTTACAACTCACACAAAAAAAACAACAAAATTTCACTAACTCCTAAGTCGGTTCCGACTTAACAAGTAAACGACTCATCATAACTCGTACACGACTTACGACTCAACAGAAACAGACGCCATTCGACTTACAACATACGACTCAAGACATATGTACAAACGACTTACGACATAAGACCTTAACGACTTAACAAACAACGGCAGAGATTATCTCGCAGCAGAATCAACGCACCAGGCTTTACGCGACTTAAAAACAGGCGGCATCAATGACTTAAAGAAATCAAAGGCAGAGGTTAACTCGGCAGACACATCAACGGCATCCCATGCTTTGCGACTTAAACATGCGCATTCCATATCAGCGACCTAAAGAACAACGGTAGAGATTAATTCGGAGGAAGATCCCACGCTTCAGACTTTAGCGACTTAACTCCTGCTTCATTAGGTCGTCCACGACCTAATACTTCACCAATTTGCTCTGTTTTCTTATTTCGTAACTCGGTAGGTCGAATACAAGTTAACCCGGTAAGTCGTTCCAGCATCTCGTTAACTCGTACCTTCCCACTAGGTCGTTGTCGATCTTCACTAAGTCGTTGGGACGACTTAAAGCCTCTGTTAGGTCGGTTGCGACCTAGAACTTCATTTTCCCACCATTTCTCACCAAATCTTAACTCGGTGGCTTCCTTCTTTAGTCGTACCCGACTTACCAGCATCATAGGTCGCACACGACCTATGTCTTCAACTTTCTGGGCTGCATCATCCTCCCCAGGTTGAGAGAAATTCGACCTCGAATTTGTAAATTCATCTCCATCAGATCGTTCATTCCCGTGATATGGTACGAGATGTTTAACATTGAACACGTCAGATGTATACACATCATCTGGCAGCTTCAGTTTATAAGAATTTTCATTGATTCGTTTCACAACTTCCACCGGACCAATTTTTCGTGCTTTAAATTTATTGTACGTGCCTACTGGAAAACGATCTTTCGTTAATACTGCATAAACCAGATCACCTTCATGAAATTCAACATTCCTTCGTTTCAAATCTGCAGATTGTTTATACTTCTCATTTGCTTTCTCTAATCGTTCTTAAACGATTTTATGACATTCCGTCAGCCCCTCAACAAAATCAACAGCTTTCTTAACTGTCTTCTTTGATTGTGGCACCACCGTCAAATCCAACGGTCCCTTCGGTAAACTCGAATAAACAATCTGGAATGGACTGAACCCAGTACTTCGATTCACAGCATGATTATGGGCAAACTCTGCCTGGCATAACTTCACATCCCAACTCTTCAAATTATCTTGAACAAGACACCTCAGCAAGTTTCCCAACGATCTGTTTACAACCTCGGTCTGTCCATCCGTTTGCGGGTGATATGCACTACTAAATTTCAGCTTCGTTCCCACCATTTTCCACAAACTCAACCAAAAGTGACTCAGAAATCGAGTATCTCTATCCGACACAATAGATTCTGGCAATCCATGAAGTCGATAGATCTCCTTGAAAAACAATTGAGCAACATGAACAACATCCGCCGTCTTCTTACAAGCAATAAAATGTGCCATCTTCGAAAATCTGTCCACCACCACATATATGGAATCGTTACCACGTTGTGTCCTTGGCAATCCCAACACGAAGTCCATACTCACATCAACCCACGGTTTAATTGGTACATGTAACGGCATATACAAACCAGCATTAGTCGCAGTTCCTTTCGAAACCTGACAAATATGACAACGCTCCACAAACCTTTCCACCTCTTTCCTCATTGATGGCCAAAAGTAGGACTGTGAAATCAGCTGCAAGGTACGGTCTCTCCCAACATGTCCCTCTTCGTGTAACTCCTTGATAATCTTCATTCTCAGACTACCCTCCGGTATGCACAATCGACTTCCTTTAAAAAGAAAACCATCAACCAACATAAACTCATCAGTCTTCCCTTCATTGTCCTTTTCAACAAATTTCTTAAAATAAGAGTCTTCTGCAATCTGCTCCGGCAATAATTCAAACCCAGTCACCTCAACTTTCATTATCGTCAACAAATGACTCCTCCTACTTAAAGCATCAGCCACACGATTCGTCACCCCTGACTTGTGTTTAACAACAAAAGTAAACTATTGCAGATATGCAATCCACGATGCATGTCTCGCTGAAATCTTATCTTGCCCTTGCAAATGCTTTAATGCTTCATGATCAGTATACAGAACAAACTCTTTCTGGAATAGATAATGTCTCCAGTGTTTAATAGATTGTACAACAGCATAGAACTCCACATCATATGTATTGTATCGCATCTTCGCTCCTGACAACTTCTCACTAAAATATGCAATTGGACGACCCCTTTGACTTAGCACTCCTCCAATTCCAACCTTGGATGCATCAGTGTGTAGTTCAAACACTAGCTGAAAATCAGGTAATACTAGAATTGGTGCAGTTGTCAGCAACTCCTTGATCTTCCCAAAAGCATCCCCTGCTTCTTCTGACCATGAAAACTGTTTGCCTTTCATACAATCTGTAACAGGCACCATCACACTACTAAAGTGTGGAATGAACCTTCGATAGAATGAAGCCAACCCGTGAAAACTACGAACTTCCGTTATCGTCTTGGGCTGCGGCCAATCTCTGATAGCTTCGATTTTACTTTGGTCCACCTGTATACCCTTCTCTGAAACAACGTACCCCAAAAATAACACACTATGCGTCATGAACACGCATTTCTTCGTTGCAGCATAAAATTGTTCTTGTCGCAATACCATCAGCACTTCTCTAAGATGATTCAAATGTTCCTCTGGACTCCCACTGTAAATCAGAATATCATCGAAATACACCACCACAAATTTCCCAATGAACGGTCGAAAAATCTGATTCATCACCCTCATGAAAGTACTTGGTGCATTTGATAAGCCAAACGGCATGACCAACCACTCGTATAGACCCTCCCTGGTTTCAAAAGCAGTCTTTCACTCATCTCCTGGTCTGATACGAATTTGATGATATCCGCTCTTCAAATCAATCTTCGAAAATATTATAGCTCCGCTTATTTGATCTAACAAGTCATCCAACCTCGGCATTGGAAATCTATATCTCACAGTAATCTTATTCAATGCTCGACTGTCAGTGCACATTCTCCACGTCCCATCCTTTTTGGGTACCAATAAAGCTGGTACAGCACAAGGACTCAGACTCTCCTGCACTCGCCCCTGCTCAAGCAATTCCTCTACCTGCCTCCGCAACTCTTCATGTTCCTTCGGACTCATTCGATAATGTGGTCGGTGTGGCAACACAGCACCTGGAACAAGATCTATCTGATGTTGAATATCCCTCAACGGCGGTAACTCCGTTGGTAACTCTTCCGGAAATACATCATCAAATTCTTTCAGTACTGGTTTTACTTCTTCTGGGATTTCAACCACTTCCTGACTCTCCCGTCTGATCAATAAGAATACCTCAGGTTCCTCCTCTATTTCCTTCACAAACTCTTTTAAAGATAATAAAGTTTTGAGCTCTTCAATCTCCTCCGACTTGTTTTCCTCCTGTTGTCGCTTCTTTGGAACTAGAGTAATCTTTGTGCCTTCAAACATGAAACTGTAACTGTTGGTACGCCCATCATGTTGCACCGCCCTATCATACTGCCATGGTCTTCCCAGCAACAAATGACAAACGTCCATGTCCACAACATCGCACCAGATTTCGTCTTTATATTTCTTCCCAATTGAAAACTTCACACAAGCTCTACGTCCAACTTTCACTTCTCCGCCTTTCCTCAACCAAGCTAGCTTGTATAGTTTAGGATGTTTCTCGGTTTTCAATTCCAACTTCTTCACCGCTTCTGTAGAGATAATATTATCGCAACTCCCAGCATCAATAACAAATTTACAAACTCTTCCCAGAATAGTGCATGTAGATTGAAATATATGGTTCCTCAACCAACTACTTTCCTCCTCTTGCTTCGGTGTTAAACAACTCCTCCTCATCATCAATGCATACCCGTCATATCCTGACAGCAAGTCTTCCTCCTCAACTGGTAAAGAATTAGAGCATTCAGCTTCTTCATCCTCATCCTCAACCTCAGCTATCATAGCTCTCTTCTTCGGCTTTGGACATTCATTACTTTTGTGCCCCAATTCTTGACAATTGTAACATTTGAAACCGTTGTTAACCTTTGTCTTCTCAGCCCCCTTCACTACTGGTCTATTGATAGGTTTAGAAACATTAGAACTTCCACCAACACCCTTCGCTTGATTGTTAGAATTAGTAAACACACCACTTCCTCGTCATCCCTGTTTCTCCCAAGCCAACGCTTTCTGATGTGCTTCTGCTACAGATCTAGGATCGAACATATTAACCATATACTGAATCTGCATTCTCAATCCCCCAATGAATCTAGATGTCAGCTGCTCTTCTGTCTCCATAATATCGTTCCTTGCAATCAGTTGATAAAATTCGTCAGCATAATCATTCACAGATTTCGTCCCTTGTCTCAAGTTTTGCAAACGTTGATACATCAAAGATTGATAATTGTAAGGTAAGAACGTTGCTTTCATCAATTTCTTCATCTTCTCCCAAGATTCAATCTTTGACTTTCCCATACGTTCACGTGTAAGCTTGGTTTGCTGCCACCATGCTAAAGCTCTACCCCTTAATCTCGTAGCAACCAACTTCACTCTACGCTGTTCTGGAACTTCTTTGAAGTCAAAAATCTCCTCGACATTAGCTACCCAATCTAGAAACTCCTCTGCTTGCATACCACCCTTGAATTCAGGAATTTCAGTCTTCATCCCCGACTCCCACTTGTGATCATACTCAGAGTAATTTCTTCCTTGACCTCTTCCTTGAATACTACCACCATCATACTCCTCTTCAAAATCAGATGCATAACGATGTCGATTCTGACCACCAACATCTCTACTCCCTTCACGTCGACCACCATCCCTTCTATCTACATTCCTCCGTTCACGATCATTCACGTTCCTCCCACGCCCTTGATCATTTTCAACACTTCTGTCTCGATTGGAATGTGGCGAGACTCTACTACCCCCATGGTTAGATTCTGGTGAAACCCTTCTCCGATTTTGATTCATTTCTGTCATAAGCTTCTCTAACCGGCCAATTCCTTCGTTAAGCTTCTCACTAAAGTTTTCATTAATTCTCTGCTCCATCTCATCAGCTTCTTCTCTTCGATACAAAGCTTCTACATTTTGGTGGCGATTAGCTCTTCTTGGCGGCATACTTGAAAACTTCACAAATTCTTCAACACTTCAAAATTCAAACACAATTCGGACTTTGATCCAAAATGAAACGGATCTAAAACTTCCACTTTGTAGCAAATCGCGTTGAACACGATGGACAAAGCTTCGGCCTCCAATTCAAATTCGATCAAACAATCTTCGAACAAGCCTTCTTACTCTCGGCCGTGATAAACAAAGTCGAATCTTCACTTCGATCTCGGCAATTCTCTTCAACTTCTAAATGCATAGGCTCCAAGTCTCGATCTAGCTATGATTGGCTAGAACAGGCTCTGATACCAAATGACGCAGCGGATTAGTCAAAACGATCTTCAATCGATGAAAGTAGCAATAGATGGAGTGATGAATACTGAAATGCCCGAATTCGTTGATCCGAAGATACCGAACTCTAGCTATCTCTGACACGTTGATCGCGCACGATACCGTGAGGAGAGATCTTTAATTCTTCGAGCGTTGATCAAGCGCACTTGATTCCGCGAATCGGCTTCTACAATCGTTGAATCGAGCGCACTCGATTATCCGAAAGAGGAGATAGGAGATTACACTCGACTACCATTGAGAGCACAAAGCTAACAAAAGAGAATTTTATTCAATATTCAACAACCTTTACAAATGAGAGACCCGGCCTATTTATAGGCATTTTACAACTCACACAAAAAAAACAACAAAATTTCACTAACTCCTAAGTCGGTTCCGACTTAACAAGTAAACGACTCATCATAACTCGTACACGACTTACGACTCAACAGAAACAGACGCCATTCGACTTACAACATACGACTCAAGACATATGTACAGACGACTTACGACATAAGACCTTAACGACTTAACAAACAACGGTAGAGATTATCTCGCAGCAGAATCAACGCACCAGGCTTTACGCGACTTAAAAACAGGCGGCATCAATGACTTAAAGAAATCAAAGGCAGAGGTTAACTCGGCAGACACATCAACGGCATCCCATGCTTTGCGACTTAAAACATGCGCATTCCATATCAGCGACCTAAAGAACAACGGTAGAGATTAACTCGGAGGAAGATCCCACGCTTCAGACTTTAGCGACTTAACTCCTGCTTCATTAGGTCGTCCACGACCTAATACTTCACCAATTTGCTCTGTTTTCTTATTTCGTAACTCGGTAGGTCGAATACAAGTTAACCCGGTAAGTCGTTCCAGCATCTCGTTAACTCGTACCTTCCCACTAGGTCGTTGCCGATCTTCACTAAGTCGTTGGGACGACTTAAAGCCTCTGTTAGGTCGGTTGCGACCTAGAACTTCATTTTCCCACCATTTCTCACCAAATCTTAACTCGGTGGCTTCCTTCTTAAGTCGTACCCGACTTACCAGCATCATTGGTCGCACACGACCTATGTCTTCAACTTTCTGGGCTGCATCAAACTGGATTAGTTCTCATCAAACTGGTTGAAAGAATGGGATAGAGATTCCATAATTGGTACCAAGTGCAAGTGAGAGATTGATAAGGTTAGGGGTATGCCCTAGGGGCAATTATGTATTGTTACATATATTGAACTCAATAATCAATCTTGTTCGAAATAAAATGTGTTTTCTTTCTATATATACTTGATATAATGTGTTATATATTAATTAATTAATTTAATTAAAAGTATATTTAATAGAAAATCCAAAAACGATATGTTTTATGATAGTGGTTACAATGCATTATAATCATGAGTGATTTATCATAATAAAATAAACATACCATTTTAAATATTCCTAGTCAATATAAATTAATGTTATATTTTATATCATATGATGTTTAGATCAATAGTTGATGAATCTAGCATATCGATATATCGTCCCATTTATGATGGCTGTTGTTATCCCGCCTTTTGGCAAGGTCGTGATACCAAGGAATTGACTAAAGACCAAGGACAGTCCGTCCCGAAGATCGGTTATACACAGGTTCACTATGGATACCGGCGAAATTGGTCCGAGTCTGGATTGAGCTACAATCGGTATGATATGACAAGCGAAGCTACGGAAGCCAACATTCCAAATTTCAAGTCAATCAGAGTTCGTATGCTCAAGATATGGATCGATCAAGTCTCACGTGAAAGACATCTGGTTCGTATCAAGTGTACATCGCTTTATATCCATCAAGTGAGCATCGTTTCGTATCCATCAAGTGAGCATCTCTTCATATCCATCAAGTGAGCATCACTTCGTATCCATCAAGTGGGCATCGCTTCGTATCCATTGTGCGCCAACCTCCTTCGTATCCATCAAAGTCGAAATGCTTCGTACCCATGGAAGCCTGCTATTTCATATCGATCCATCCATTAATATGTTTCGTACCGATCGGCCATTGATCGATACAAAATACACATGACGGATCGATACGAATGTCATCATATTTGATTGATATGAAACTAACCCATAACATCGATATGAAGTGAAGTGCAAAACAGCGATACGAATGGAGTTGCACTAGATCGTTAGGAAGGAAAAACGTTCAAGTGGAAGACTCGGTCACTTGACATGAAAAGTGGATCGGTCCTAGGATATAGCGCTACGTCACCTGATCGATACGAGCTAGCATCGACACGAAGCCATCGATATGAATTGTATCGATACGAACTCGGTAGTGTTTGACAAATACAAACTTGGATCGATCATAACTCAAAATCTACAAGTCCAAATGCCACCAAATTTTCACAGGAGCTTGCGTACCACCTCAAGAATGTCCTTGATCGATCTCAGGCCAAATGGAGGTGTTTTTGATCGATACGAAATGTACACGTATCGATCAGGGATTGATCCCAATCTACCTCGGATTGATCATGTGGGCCCGCCCACGTGTGAGAAGGAGTATTTCGAGATCTAAGTCAGATTTTTCTAGCCTACACCTATAAATAACAGCCCAATGCCTCCAGAAAATGGACCTTTGACTCTTCTACGCTGATACTCTACCAGAACCTCCATTGTATCTTGAGTGCTCGAGAGTGTACTGTTGTAATCAGCTGTAATTAGTTAGAAAAGTCAATAAAAAGCAAACTTTCCATAGTGGACGTAGTCTACAACGCCGAACCACTCGAAATTCTTGTGCTCTTACTTTTCTGTTTTTCTGTTTTAGCGTGTGTTAGATTAACCTCCTTTTTCATTTATATTCTTCATTTTAGTCTCTTCAAATACGTCCGAAGAGTGTTGTGCCCAATTTTGGTACAAACACTTTGGTGCTTTCACTGAGAAAACTCATCTTTTCTCCTGCTCATTGGATCTACTACCGTTGTTGGATTGCAAGAATCTAAGGAGAAGATCCAGATCTCACATCCAGTAGTTCTTCCATCCTATTCAGATTGCATCAAATCTAGGAAGGAGCTACATCATTCACCATGGTTACTACTAGGACCGCCTCAACTACTGCAGATCAAGAAGGACGGGATAGACAGAACCCCGCGCAGCTACCTGCTAAAGGTCAGAACTCAACTGGACCTCCAAATCTGCAAGGCCCTATCACTAGGGAGGAATTCCAAATGCTAATGTAGGAATTGACTCATAGTCGCATGCAGCTCACCTAGCAGATCCGTGATAACACGGAGCTAACCAACCGATTGAATGAGGAAAGACGAAGGAGATCTAGAAGGGATCGTGCCTCATATTCATCCACTAAAAGCTCAGCTTCCTTCGACTTCAACCACAGATCTACACGTCCATGGCTGGATGGAAGCTATGCGCAAGCCCCCGGGCATCAGTGCACTCTGAATCTTGGACAAGACGGAGCTGGTCCTTCTATAGGGCACCAAGCTGGACCCTCCTTCTAAGGAGAGGCACTTCCCTATCATTCCATTGATAGCCATGCAGCTGTCACCGCCATAGATTTGGAAGCTAACCTTCGAAACCGAGCAGATCCGACCCTTCGCCAACACAATCATGCTCATGAACTCTATGTGCCCGAAAATATGGAACCAAGGAGGCGATGCATGGACCGTCGACCGCGCTCGGACAATCCTCGCATTGTGGAACCCGACCACACCTTGGCCCAAAATGTCCAAATGCTAGACATTCCAACCATGATCCGTCAGATGATCCGTGAAAGTCAGGGCCTCACCAATGACGATTGGGGAATCTCCCGGAGTCATACACCATTCACTGAGGACATCCTCTATGCTGAATCACCTCGCCGATTCAGGATGCCGACTTTACCTGTTTATTAAGGGAGCTCAGATCCTAACTAACACATCTTAAAGTATGAATGGCTTATGAATGCTGCACGAGCTGACGATGTGGTCAAATGTAGAAGCTTTCCTATCTCCCTCGGGGGTATCGCAACCATGTGGTTTACTCGCCTACCGCCCCGATCCACTTCATTCTTTGATCAGTTAGCTACGAAATTCGTTGAACAGTTTTGTATGCACGTCACAAGACCTAAGGATGTTAACACCTTATCCAGCGTCACTTAGGCTCCGGGAGAGATGCTCAGATGTTATCTGGAAAGATTCCATGTCGCTTGTGCAGAGATTAGTAACCCTAATGATAATTCCATATTGATGGCACTGACCAAAGAAATCGATCCTGATTTCGAATTTGGCAATTGGTTGGCTGGGAAACTCCCCACATCACTAGATCGTTTCTACGATAAGGCGGCCCAGTTCTTGAGGCGAGAGGACGCTAGACAATCTAGAAAGTAGGATGATGTGGGGCCCAATGTGGAAGACATTCAAAGTAAAGTCGTTGTGAAACAAATTGGTGAGAGTTCCGATAAAGTGTAGTTAAATATACATAATAAGCAAAATCAGTAGAAAGGCGATGGAAGTCAGGGTAAGAAGCGAGATCAAAATTGTGGACCGCGACGCGCTCCCAAGTTTGACACCTATACTCCCTTGAATAAATCCCTGGAGAATGTTTATTTGCAAACCTGTAATACTGGGCAATATAAAAAGCCTGCTCCAAAACATTCGTCTGAGAAGCAAATTCGATCTGGGAAATTCTGCAGATTCCATGATTTTTATGGTCACAATACCAATAAGTGTCGCCATTTACATGACATCATTGAGATGTTAATCCGAGATAGGAAGTTGGAACAATTTGTTCGGGCACCGCAGGCTGGAGGTTCGAGACCATCAAACCAGAATCAAGTTCAGAATCAGGCTAGACCAAAGGAACCCACGCATACTGGCGGAAGGTTATTAACACAGTTAGTGGTGGTCCTCACCCAGCTGATCAAAGCAGGAAGGAAATGGAGTCGTATGCCAGCTCTATTAGGCATGCGGACTTTGAATGTTGCAGTAATCTTGATGATGGGGCTCCGATGTAACAACAAAAGACGTGACAGACGACATCGTTTTTTGAGACAGAGATGCCGATAAAGTCGAATCCTCCACCATTGATCCACTAGTCATATCAGCTCAAGTAGGTCCTACTTGGATGAAGAGGATCTTGGTAAATAGTGGAAGCTCCATGAATATTCTCTTCAAATAAGCTTATGACCATATGAAAATGGAAGGTAAGGACTTGAAGCCGTGTCAGTCTCGCATACATGGCTTTAATGGAAGCGCAACGATACCCACTGGGATGGTGGACTTACCAGTGGAGTTGGGAATAGGAGATCGCCGGAGAGTCCGGATTCTACAATTTTTTATGTTGGACATTAACTCTCCATATAATGCTTTCTTGGGCCGACCGGCCCTAGCTGAATTCAGGGCAGCCATTGCCCCATGGTGCTCAACTCTTAAATTCCCCATAGACAATGGGGTTGGAGTTGTGAAAGGAGATCAGGCGGCTGGACGCCTGTTATGTTGCTGAGCTATGGGAGGCGCGCCGGAAGGAGAAGGGCAAGGATGTAAAGGAATCTCTCTACATCCGTTTTACTAATAATTGACAGCTAACGCCTAGGCCTAGGCTCGGGCGCCACAACCTATTCCTAAAATATCTTGATCCAAGAGATGGTGATAATGAAGAGGTAGTCAAAGACAGTCAGGCTTCCGCGGCAAAGTTGACGATCGAAGTTTCGATCGATGATGATAATGACTCCTAAATGATAAAGGTCAGATCTCAGCTAAGCCAGCAGATAAGGGAGGAATTGGTTGAATTTCTCCGGGCAAACCTCGACGTGTTTGCTTGGATGCACTTAGATATGTGTAGGATCTCGCCGAACATCGCGAGCCATACATTGAATATTGACCCATGACATGTCCCGGTCAAGCAGAAAAGACGCGGTATGGATCCAAAGAGATCTATTGCCCTGAAAGAAGAGGTGGATAAACTCAAGACGAATGGGTTCATCTAAGATGCATTATATCCAGAGTGGGTATCCAACCCGATACTTGTCAGGAAATCCAATGGGAAATGGAGGACCTATGTGGATTACTCAGATTTGAATAAAGCATGCCCTAAGGATAGTTCTCCACTTCCCAGAATTGATCAACTTGTAGATTCAACGGCCGGACACCAGCTCTTGTCTTTTATGGATGCATATTCTGACTACAATTAGATATCGATGCACCTACCCGATCAGGAGCACCAGCTTTGTCACCGATCTAGGACTCTATTGCCTTAAAGTGATGCCATTCAGACTTAAGAATGCTGGGGCGACCTATCAAAGACTTGTCAACCGAAAGTTTGCTAACCAAATCGGGAAAACTATGGAGGTGTATGTGGACGATATGCTTGTAAAGTCGCGGCTCTCCATCGATCATGTTAAAGACTTGGAAATAATGTTCAACATCCTCCAAGAGTACCGAATGACACTCAACCCGTTGAAGTGTCACTTCGGAGTCGCATTTGGAAAGTTCCTTAGATTCATTATCAACACTCAAGGGATTGAAGCCAATCCTGAGAAGATCTTGGCGATTTGGAATCTCGAGACTCCCAGAACTATAAAGCAAGTACAAAGCCTCAACGGGAAGGTGGCAGCTTTAAGCAGATTCATCTCCAAATCCACCGACAAGTGCATTCCCTTCTTCGATCTGATTAGGAAAGAAAAGTGGAACTTTAAATGGAATGAGGAGTGTGAAAGCACATTCCGAGCACTAGTTCAGCATCTGGCAACGCCACCTATTCTGTCAAAGCCGATTGATCATGAGAGGCTATACATCTATCTGGCAGTTTTAGCAAACGCAATCAGTTCTGCATTAATTTGGGAGGAGGATCGAATACAACGACCGGTTTATTGCATTAGCAAGCGATTGACTGGGGCGGAGAGGAACTATCAGAAGTTGGAAAAGATAGCTTACTACCTCGTCATTGCCTTGAGAAAGCTCCATCCATATTTCCAGGCCCATCCGATCACAGGCTACACCGACCAGCCGTTACAACAGGTCCTTACGTGGCCTGAGACGTCTGGTAGGTTGCTTAAGTGGAACATCGAGTTGAGTCAATTTGATATTGCTTATACACCTAGACGAGCCATCCAAGGACAAGTTCCGGCGGACTTCATCACTAAATTTACTATACAAGAGGACTTGCCCAAAACCAGTGAATCTCCCGAATACATATGGAAGCTATACGTAGATGGCGCATCAAACGACCGATGCTCAGGTGCTGGAGTTGTACTCGAAACCCCAGAAGGCCGATCCGTATGTTATGCTTTGAAGTTTGATTTCCATGCGACTAATAATGAGGCCGAGTACGAAGCTTTACTCGCGGGACTCGGATTTCCCAGAGATTTGAGAATTATTGTTGTGGATATTTACTATGATTCACAATTGGTCGTCTGCCAAGTTTGGAAAGAATACCAAGCTAGAGACCGGAGGTTGGTTGCTTATCTCGCTCGGGTCTAGGAAGTACTGAATTGGTTTGATTATTATGCCATCTACTGCATACCTCGAGAGCGCAATCAAAAGGACGATTCTTTGGCAAAACTAGCCAGCACCGGTGAAGCACAGCAAATGGGACTCGTCCCTGTTGAGACACTTACCTCTCTGAGTACCGATCAGATAGAGACAGACTGGGAGCATGAAGCCACACCCGAGAAGGAGTCATGGATGACCCCTTTCAGAAATTATCTTGAGCATGGAGCTTTGCCCGAACCCAGAAGTGAGAAAAGACAAGTTCTTTGGAAAGCTTCGCGATTCATTATCAAGAATGGAGTCATGTACAGGAGAGGATACTCTGTTCCTTTACTCCGATGTATCGCCCATGAACAAATCAAATGAGTGTTACACGATGTACACAAAGGGGAATGTGGCGATCACACTGGGCGGCAAGCCCTTGCTAAAAAGATACTCTGATACGGATATTATTGTCCAAGTGTGAATCAAGACGTATCAGATTATGCCAAGAAATGTGACAAGTGTCAAAAACATGCTCGAATTCCAAGAGCCCCGCCTACTGAAATTACTCAAATGGTCAGTCCATGGCCGTTTGCCACATGGGACAATGATATAATTGGGTCTCTACCACTGGCTAAAGGTGGCGCGAAGTACGCCATCGTTGCAGTTGACAACTTTACCAAATGGGCGGAAGCCGAGCCCCTTACTACTATCACGACGAAGAAAGTAATCAACTTTGTTGTATGCAACATCATCTGTCGTTTTGGCCTCCCGCATACAATTATCATTGATAATGGAGCCCAATTCGATAATGTCGAGTTCAAGAATTTCTATCAACATTTCCATATTCAGAAGAAGTTCTTAGCGGTTGCTCACCCTCAAGCGAATGGACAGGTCGAAGCTATTAACAAAGTTATTCAAAAACGACTAGAGAAGGCCGGAGGCAAATGGGTCGATGAGCTTCCCATGGCCCTATGGGCATATCGAACTACCCACAAATCCGTGACCGGCCATACTCCATTTTCACTTTCCTATGGTTCAGAAGCCGTCATTCCAGTTGAATTGGAAGTACCTTCTCACCGTGTGACATATTATGATCCAAAGACAAACGCCATCTTACTTGCTGAATCTCTAGACTTATTGGATGAGAAGCATGAAGAAGCTGATTTGAGGGCAGCCGCGCAACGAAGTCGAGTCGCCCGATTATACAATTTCGACCCAGAACCTTTGAACTTGGTGATATCATACTCAAAAAAATCTATGCAGTCCCTTCGCACATGAAGCCGACATGGGAAGGACCGTATGTTATTGAATGGAGACTTGGAGCGCACATTCAAATTATCAACTGTCGATGGTCTCACTTTGTTGAGAGCTTGGAACAACGAAAGTCTCTGTCGCTATTACACATAACAGGCTTTATTTATTCATTTAGTTTGCTTTTCATTTGAAATTTGTTTATGCATTTCGAAATTTGAACTTGTAATAAGCCAACTGACTTTGCCATACTTTCTTATTTCAGCAATAAAATGCAATCTCTTCGAGCCAGAATAGTGATTCTTGAAATATGTCATGCGACCATCACAATGCACGGAGAGCTAAGTTCCATCCTACGGTGGGACTTATTCAAATAGGGAGTGACCGTGATACGACTGGTCACTCGCTAAGTGAAACCCCGGGCTCGGGGGCAAGCTACCACACAAAAGCCAAAAAGGATTGATACACGAAAATCCTCCAACAAACCCCAGTTCCCAGAGTGCAAGCTGGAGTATAAATTGCAAATCCAAAACGTGGGTTCGAGGAGGGTGGACCCGTCCACCCACGACTTAGCCCATGTACAATCTAAACTTGAGGAGGATGGATCCGTTCATCTACGACCTTGCTTACCTACTCAAGGTGGATGCGATCCAACCGTCTACGTCCCTGATCAACTTATCGTTCCCGGAGTGCGAACGAGATTCCAACACTTAGGCAGATGTGACTGACCGTCTGTCGATCAACTCCAGATTCCTAAAGTGTGAACTGGAGTATAAACATCAAAATGAGTGTGACTGACCACCCATCGACTAACTCTAAGCCCCTAGAGCACGGCTGGAGTATAAACACAAACCGGGTGTGAAACGACCGCCCGTGAGACAACTCCGAGTCCCCGGAGTGCAGACCGGAGTATAAACACAAATTGGGTGTGATTGACCACCCACAATTAAATCTAAGTCCCCGGAGTGCAGATATATTTTTAAACATTAAACAGGTGTGACCGACCGCTCATAAAATAACTTAAGTCCTCGGAGTGCGGACATATCTTTAGACATTAAACGGGCATGACCGACCGCCGACACACAAGTGCAATCCCCAGGGTATGGATGCGATTACCAATAGACGAGTGAGTGTGATTCAACCACTCAAACTCATATCATTTCAACTTTGTTTCGACTAAGTTAAGCTTAATTTATTGAAGGTGGAAAGCAACTGTCGATCGACCACTTTAATTCATCCTCGGGACTGGCGGCAACACTCAAGTACCAGCTACTGATCGAGACAGTGCAATATTTGGACTCGGCTTAATGTTTGGTTATGACCCAAAGCCATGACTTTGGGACTTAATAACCAAACTCAAGTCTGATTCAGAGACTAAAGCCTCACAAGTACATTGAATGGAAATTCGAGCGCTAAAACACTTAAGCAAATAAATACAGAGTTATGCTGAAAACAAAATGGAATTTCATTTCGACTATTCTTTGAAAGAAAATGATAGGTACAAAAATTATTCCAAGAATTCCTATAAGCAGGGGCCGAACCTACATCTATACACAGCCTATAGAAAGCAAAAGGAAATTCCTATCTATCTACCAAAAAAGAAGAGACAAAGGGGCACGTCTACTCCTTCGACTTCTTTGGAGCCGATCCACTCGAACTGCGGCTTTGGTGTTTTTTCGAGCTTTTGCCTTTCCCTGATTGACCCCCAACTAGGGGAATTATGGTAGTCTCTTCCTCCGAACTCACGGGGATTGGATGAATGTGTGGTCAAAGGAACATGGGCACTTTCAATATGGGAGGACACAGGAGGTATGTCGGTGACAATGATTGTACCGCCGGGAGAAATCATTCGTAGAGAAGTCGGGCCAGGACCCGCCATATCACCTCTTGATGCAGCTCAGGACAGAGGTGAAGGACTAAGTCGCACACGACTTATGGAAGGAACTGTAGGTCGTCCACGACTTATAGAACCACATGAGGGGAAGCTGCGACTTAATTCCAGGGGGTTACGACTTAACCAAGCTGAGGAAAAAAGGCTCCGACCTAACAAGGGTTTTAAGTCGTTGGAACGACTTAGTAAAGAACGGCGACCTAACGAAGCTTTTAAGTCGTTGGAACGACTTAGTGAAGATAGGCGAGTTAACGAGCAGTTAGATCGTGTGGACAAGGCACGACCTACTGGTGATGCAGTAAGACAGGAGGAAGCGTTTGGGATATGCCATAAGTCGGTGACGAGTTACGACCTAACGAAGCCACGACCTACCATAGGTCGCTGAAGTTTCTTAACTCGTGAAGTCCTTAAGTCGTAAGTCGCGTGAAGCTGGTTATCTCTTAAGTCGTCTGCCTGGTAAGCCGTTACATATTTTAGATCGTTACCGACCTAAGTTAGGTCGTTGAAGCTTGATGCCGTTGATTCTTATGCCGCGTTAATCTCTGCCGTTGATTCTTTAAGTCGCTGATGGAAGCTAGAGCATTGAAGTTAGGTCGCGTGAGTTGTATGTTGAGTCGTAGACGATCTATATGTTGTATTGTTTCCTTTGTACATTTTGTTGAGTCGTTTTGTTATAAGTCGTAAGTCGCTAAAGGCTTGTAAGGTGTTGTAACTGTTTTTTTTTGTCTTAAGTCGTCTACTCTTAAGTCGTAAGTCGTGTGAGTTAAGTCGGAGGCTATAAGTCGGAACCGACCTAAGAGTGGTGCAAATTTCTGTTGTTGAGTTGAATGCCTATAAATAGGCCGTGTGTATCATTTTTAAAAGTTAAGTTGATTTGAAATAAAACTCTTGTTTTGTTAGCTTTGTGTTTTCACCCAATTGGTAGTTGAGTGTAATCTCCTATCTCCACTCTCGGATAATCGAGTGCGCTCGATTTAACGATAGCTGAAGCCGATTCACGGAATCTAGTGCGCTAGATCAACGTGTGAAGAATCGCAGATCTTTGAACCCGGTATCGTGCGCGATCAACGAGTTCGGGATAGCTAGAATTCGGTATCTTCGGATCAACGAATTCGGGCATTTCAGTATTCATCAATCCATCGATTGCTACTTTCATCGATCTACATTGTTTTGATTAATCCGCTGCGCCAGTTTTGGTATCAGAGCTTGTTTTAGCCAATCATAGCTAAATCGAGTCCTTGGAGCCAATTATCTTGAAGAAGTTTGAAGAGTTCAAGTCGAGCCGAGCTATATCATTCACGGCCGAGAGCTTGTTGTTCATCGTGTTCGTCATAATTTGCAACAAGTGTGAAGATTTCGATCCATTTCGTTTTTGATCAAAATTCGAAAGGTGTTTGAGTTTTGGCCGAGAGGAGTTAAGTCGTGAACCACCATTTCCGAGCTAGAGTTGAAGCATTCGTGAAGTTTTGACAATGCCACCAAGGAGAGCTAATCGTCACCAAAACGTGGAAGATTTGTATAAGCGGGAAGATGCCGAGCAAATGGAGCAACGTATAAGTGACAAATTCAATGAGAAGTTGGATGAAGGCATTGGGAGATTAGAGAAGCTTATGATGGAGATGAATTAAAATCAAAGAAGGGTTTCACCTGAATCTAATCATGGAAGAAGTAGAGTTTCGCCACATTCCAATCGAGAGAGAAGTAATGATAATGACCATAGAAGTGTGAGCCGAGAAAGTAGAAGAAATGATGGTGGAAGAAGTGAGGGTAGTAGAGATGTTGGTGGTCAGAATCGACATCGTTATACATCTGATTTTGAAGAGGAGTTTGATGGAGGTAGTGTTCGAGGACAAGGACGAGGACCAGGAAGAAATCACTCTGAGTATGATCACAAGTGGGAGTCGGGGATGAAGACTGAAATTCCTGAATTCAAAGGTGGTATGCAAGCAGAGGATTTTTTAGATTGGGTGGCTAATGTTGAAGAGATATTTGATTTCAAAGAAGTTCCAGAACAGCGTAGAGTGAAGTTGGTTGCTACGAGGTTGAGGGGTAGAGCTTTGGCGTGGTGGCATCAAACCAAACTTACACGTGAACGAATGGGAAAGTCAAAAATTGAATCTTGGGAGAAGATGAAGAAATTGATGAAAGCAACGTTCTTACCTTACAATTATCAATCTTTGATGTATCAACGTTTGCAGAACTTAAGGCAGGGCACAAAGACTGTTAATGATTATGCGGATGAGTTTTATCAGCTTATTGCGAGGAATGATATTATGGAAACAGAAGAGCAGTTGACATCTAGATTCATTGGGGGGTTGCGAATGCAGATTCAAGATATGGTTAACATGTTTGATCCTAGATCTGTGGCAGAAGCACACCAGAAGGCGTTGGCTTGGGAGAAACAAGGACAACGAGGAGGTGGTGTGTTTACTAATTCCAATAATCAAGCGAAGGGTGTTAGTTGGAGTTCTAATGTTTCTAAACCTATCAGTAGACCAGTGGTGAAGGAGGCTGAGAAGGCAAAGGTTAACAATGGTTTCAAATGTTACAATTGTCAGGAATTGGGTCATAAAAGCAATGAGTGTCCAAAGCCAAAGAAGAGAACCATGGTTGCAGAAGTTGAGGATGTTGATGGAGATTATTCTAGTCCAGTTGAGGAGGATGAACATGATATTGCATCAGGAGATGAAGGTTGTAATCTAATGCTGAGGAGATCATGTTTGACGCCGAAGCAGGAAGAAGCTAGTTGGTTGAGGAGTAATATCTTTCAGTCGACATGCACTATACTGGGAAAGGTGTGTAAATTTGTGATTGACGCAGGAAGCTGTGACAATATCGTTTCAACCGAGGCTGTAACAAAGTTGAAATTGAAGACAGAGAAACATCCGAATCCATATAAGTTAGCATGGTTGAGAAAAGGAGGAGAAGTGAAAGTGGATAGACGAGTTCGTGTTCCATTCTCTATTGGGAAGAAATACAAAGACGAGATCTGGTGTGATGTAGTAGAGATGGATGTTTGCCACTTACTTTTGGGAAGACCATGGCAGTATGATCGAGCATTACAGCATGACGGTCGGACCAATAGCTACAGTTTTATGTTTGAAGGTACGAAGATTATCTTAGTTCCAAAGAAGAGACCACAAGGAGAAAGTAAGTCGGAAGAGATTGAAGAGCTAAAAACTTTGTTATCTTTAAAGGAGTTTATTAAGGAGGTCGAAGAGGAGCCTGAAGTGTACTTGTTGATTGGACGAGAGAGTCAAGAAGAGGTTGAAATACCAGAAGAAGTAAAACCAGTTTTGAAAGAATTTGAGGATGTATTTCCAGATGAATTACCAAAGGAGTTACCGCCACTGAGAGACATTCAACATCAAATTGATCTTGTTCCGGGAGCAATGTTGCCACATAGACCACATTATCGAATGAGTCCGAAGGAACATGAAGAGTTGCGGAGGCAGGTAGAGGAATTGCTTGAACAGGGGCGTGTGCAGGAAAGTTTAAGTCCTTGTGCTGTACCAGCTTTATTGGTACCCAAAAAGGATGGAACGTGGAGGATGTGCACAGATAGTAGAGCATTGAATAAGATCACAGTCAGATACAGATTTCCGATGCCGAGGCTTGATGATTTATTGGATCAAATCAGTGGGTCCGTAATATTTTCAAAGATTGACTTGAAGAGCGGTTATCATCAGATTCGCATTAGACCAGGGGACGAATGGAAGACAGCGTTCAAGACGAGGGAAGGATTGTATGAATGGCTGGTAATGCCGTTTGGTCTATCAAATGCACCAAGTACATTCATGAGGGTGATGAACCAAATTTTCAGGCCATACATTGGGAAATTTGTGGTGGTTTACTTTGATGATATTCTGATCTACAGTGCTAGTACAGAAGAGCATGTTCAGCATTTGAAGAAAGTGTTAATTATTCTTCGTGAAGAACAATTCTATGCTGCTATAAAGAAGTGTGTTTTTATGGCGAGGAGTGTTTTATTTCTGGGGTATGTTGTGTCGGAAGAAGGAATACAGGTTGACCAAAGTAAAGTCGAAGCTATCAGAGATTGGCCGCAACCCAAGACGATAACGAAAGTTCGTGGTTTTCACGGGTTGGCTTCATTTTATAGAAGATTTATTCCACACTTTAGCAGTGTAATGGCACCTGTTACGAATTGCATGAAGGGTAAACAGTTTGCATGGACAGAGGAAGCAGGGGATGCTTTTGGGAAGATCAAGGAGTTGCTGACATCTGCACCAATCCTAGTGTTGCCAGATTTTCAGTTGTTGTTTGAGCTACACACTGATGCGTCAAAGGTTGGGATAGGAGGAGTGTTGAGTCAGAGGGGGCGTCCTATTGCATACTTTAGTGAGAAGTTATCAGGAGCGAAGATGAGATACAGTACATATGATGTGGAATTTTATGCTGTTGTGCAAGCTATCAAACACTGGAGACATTATCTATTTCAGAAAGAGTTTGTTCTTTACACTGATCATGAAGCATTGAAGCATTTACAAGGGCGAGACAAGATTTCAGCAAGACATGCATCATGGATTGCATATCTACAACAGTTTACTTTTGTTGTAAAACACAAGTCAGGAGTGACGAATCGTGTGGCTGATGCTTTGAGCAGGAGGAATCATTTGTTAACAACAATGAAGGTTGAAGTGACGGGGTTTGATATGTTACCGAAATTATTTGTCGATGATCCTTACTTTGCAAAGTTTGTTGATAAAGTCAAGGAGGGAAAGACGGAGGAGTTTATGATGGTAGATGGTTTTTGGTTTAAGGGAAATCGATTGTGCATACCTAATTGTAGTTTGAGAATGAAGATTGTAAAAGAGCTACATGAAGAAGGACATGTTGGGAGAGACCGTACATTACAGTTAATTTCACAATCTTACTTTTGGCCATCAATGAGGAAAGAAGTGGAAAGATTTGTGGAACGATGTCACATCTGTCAGGTTTCGAAAGGAACTGCGACTAATGCTGGATTATATATGCCGTTACCTGTACCAACTAAACCATGGGTTGATGTGAGCATGGACGTTGTGTTGGGGTTGCCGAGAACACAGCGTGGTAACGATTCCATTTATGTGGTGGTGGACCGATTTTCGAAAATGGCCCATTTTATTGCTTGTAAGAAGACGGCGGATGCTGTTCATGTTGCTCAATTATTTTTCAAAGAAATCTATCGACTTCATGGATTGCCAGAATCTATTGTGTCGGATAGGGATACTCGTTTTCTAAGTCATTTTTGGCTAAGTTTGTGGAAGATGGTGGGCACGAAGTTGAACTTTAGCAGCGCTTATCATCCACAAACGGATGGACAGACCGAGGTTGTGAACCGATCATTGGGAAATTTGTTGAGATGTCTTGTGCAAGACAATCTGAAGAGTTGGGACATGAAGTTATGCCAGGCAGAGTTTGCTCATAATCATGCAGTGAACCGTAGTACGGGATTCAGCCCATTTCAGATTGTATATTCTAGTTTACCAAAGGGGCCGTTGGAGTTGACAGTCATACCCCAACCAAAGAAGACAGTCAAACGAGCTGCTGATTTTGTTGAAGGATTGACAGAGTGTCATAGAATCGTTCAAGAATAATTGGAAAAGACAAATGAGAAATACAAACGATCTGCAGACTTGAAGCGAAGAAATGTTGAATTTAATGAAGGTGATTGGGTTTATGCAGTGTTAACAAAGGATCGTTTTCCAATAGGCGCTTATAATAAGTTGAAAGCCAGAAAAATTGGTCCTGTAGAAGTCGTGAAACGAATTAATGAAAATGCTTATAAGTTGAAGCTGCCAGAGGATGTGTACACTTCTGATGTGTTCAATGTTAAACATCTCGTACCATATCAAGGGGATGAACGAGCTGATGTGGAAGAATTTACAAATTCGAGGTCGAATTTTTCTCAACCTGGGGAGGATGATGCAGCTCAGGACAGAGGTGAAGGACTAAGTCGCACACGACTTATGGAAGGAACTGTAGGTCGTCCACGACTTATAGAATCACATGAGGGGAAGCTGCGACTTAATTCCAAGGGGTTACGACTTAACCAAGCTGAGGAAAAAAGGCTCCGACCTAACAAGGGTTTTAAGTCGTTGGAACGACTTAGTAAAGAACGGCGACCTAACGAAGCTTTTAAGTCATTGGAACGACTTAGTGAAGATAGGCGAGTTAACGAGCAGTTAGATCGTGTGGACAAGGCACGACCTACTGGTGATGCAGTAAGACAGGAGGAAGCGTCTGGGATATGTCATAAGTCGGTGACGAGTTACGACCTAACGAAGCCACGACCTACCATAGGTCGCTGAAGTTTCTTAACTCGTGAAGTCCTTAAGTCATAAGTCGCGTGAAGCTGGTTATCTCTTAAGTCGTCTGCCTGGTAAGCCGTTACATATTTTAGGTCGTTACCGACCTAAGTTAGGTCGCTGAAGCTTGATGCCGTTGATTCTTATGCCGCGTTAATCTCTGCCGTTGATTCTTTAAGTCGCTGATGGAAGCTGGAGCATTGAAGTTAGGTCGCGTGAGTTGTATGTTGAGTCGTAGACGATCTATATGTTGTATTGTTTCCTTTGTACATTTTGTTAAGTCGTTTTGTTATAAGTCGTAAGTCACTGAAGGCTTGTAAGGTGCTGTAACTGTTTTTTTTGTCTTAAGTCGTCTACTCTTAAGTCGTAAGTCGTGTGAGTTAAGTCGGAGGCTATAAGTCGGAACCGACCTAAGAGTGGTGCAAATTTCTATTGTTGAGTTAAACGCCTATAAATAGGCCGTGTGTCTCATTTGTAAAAGTTAAGTTGATTTGAAATAAAAATCTTATTTTGTTAGCTTTGTGCTTTCACCCAATTGGTAGTTGAGTGTAATCTCCTATCTCCACTCTCGGATAATCGAGTGCGCTCGATTCAACGACAGCTGAAGCCGATTCACGGAATCTAGTGCGCTAGATCAACGTGTGAAGAATCGCAGATCTTTGAACCCGGTATCGTGCACGATCAACGAGTTCGGGATAGCTAGAATTTGGTATCTTCGGATCAACGAATTCGGGCATTTCAGTATTCATCAATCCATCGATTGCTACTTTCATCGATCTACATTGTTTTGATTAATCCGCTGCGCCACCTCTAATGCTACTAGCCTGTGCAGTTGCTTCCAGTTCAGCATTGATTCCGCCATTATCTCTTCCTCATGAATTGCTTGAGCATCCATGAGAATACTGCTAGTTGGGCCCAAAGAGCTGGCTGTGAATGCGCCTTCGCCCATGATAAAAGGCAAGTCGGTAAGTGGACCGCTCTAATGACCGAGGAGTTCTTCCATCATTTGTTCGTTGAGAATAAAAGCGCTCTCATGAACTTCCCCGGTCGATGTAGCAGCTGTAGTGGTCGTCGCCTCCATCATAATAGCCTCATGCTCGTGATGCAGCTCTTGGGTTGTAGGAGGCTCGGCTGGTGCAGATCCTATAACTGAATGGAGATAAGCAAAGATATTAGTGACATCTTCTGACAATGCTCCTATCTTTGATTGAATACGAGAAGTATTCAGAAACCTTCCTCAGATTAGCTCGCGGGTGGAGCCGGAGTGCCTTCAGAAACATGCTTGCGAACCGAAGTCAAGTGCGGTTGATTGGGGTCATAAGCTGGAACAACTGGAGGATCTACTGTAGAAGTAAGTTCAGGTTAGGCTGCTGCAGGCTGTTCAGAGCTTGTTTCATGATGTTCGACTCTAGACCCTTATCCAACTTCCAGATGCTGAGCGGTGAGCTTTTCCTTTTCAAATGTGACAATGGCATTGATGTGCACGTAAATGTGCACATTTTTATCGCCATATTTAATCTATTTAAATTAAATAAATGATCATATTGGGTATTTTAACTTGTTTTAACCAAAATTCACACTAATTCCAAATTGTCACATATTCATCTTCATCCAAGGGCAAAATAGTCATTTTTGTGCATATATTTCTTTGAGAAAAATTAATTGGAATTATATATATATTATCGTAGGAATTTGATCTCAAATAGAAGTGGTTTCATGAAGATATGCATGCACAAAATCAATACAAAGGAATGAAGATGGAAATAATTCAAACTGAAGATAATGGAGGACCCCACCTACCCACCTACTTTAATGTACAAATTAAAGGCTAATGCACATGCTTATGGAGTTAAAGGCTTCATGCACACTTAAATGGATGATTATGGATGTTAATGATGACTTGGCCACCACACTTCCTACAAGGGCATTTTGGGCATTCCCCAAAAATATGAATTAGGGTTTAACACTTGTATATATACCCCTTATGTTTCATGTAACCTTCCTCTCTCTCCCTTAGTCTCTCTTTAGATTAGTTTAGGCTCAAAATAAAATCAAAGCTCTCTTTCTCTTTTCCATGGCTACTTAGCCATTTTTATTTTCATGTAACTTCCTTTTTTATTAATGCAATTTTAAATACATGCTCTTCTCTTCTTTTGTTTATTTCTTTCATGTTAGTAGTGTAGATTTATTTTTTATGCAAGTAGAATAGTTCTCTTTTCCATTTGCTTTCATTTTCCTTTCTTTTTTCTTTAATGTTGCATGTTACATTTGTTAATCAAATGAAAAATATGAGAGGCTAAACCCCTTCAATTTAGGGGTAATGAAGCTCTCTAATTAATGTAGCTTCAACATTTTGTTAATTCATGCTCTCTTTTTGTGCTTAATGGCATTGATAGAATTGGTTTAATTGTTGTTTTTGCTTTGAATTTGATAGCCTATATTGTTGACACCAAATAGGCTATGCTTACAATCACTAACACAAATGCCTCTTCATCAAAATATGATTATGGCATAAGAAAGTGATTTGAAATTAAAATATGATGGTCTATGTTTCTAATCAATAGTTAATAGGCCATACTTAAAATAGATTTCATTCTCATTTTCTTTGTCAATTTTCATTAAAGTTAGTAAGTGTTTTAAGGGATGTGTTATAGTTTGATGGCTTATGTTGGCTAATCAATAGCTCAAATATGCCATACTTATAATAAACACATCAATTAAAACACTAATGACCATAAAAGAGAGATCATGATTTCATGTGTTGAACTACATGATCTAGAGAGTGAATTTATTCTCTAAATTGTCATTTAACTTTCATATTTGCATTTCTTTTCTTTTTGTTAGTTAGTTCATTTTCTCATTTTCTAGCTTAAACACACTCCCGACTTTGGTATAATTTGATTGAGTAGAAATTTAAAATCTTCAATTCCCCGTGGATCGACCTGTATTCGCCGCGTGCTACATTCGTACACCGTGCGCTTGCGGTTATATTTTTATTTCAAAATTCGTTCGACGGTTTTCTAAACCGATAGAATTTCCATCGACGAACAAGTTTTTGGCGCCGTTGCCGGGGAGTTGTTTTGATTTTAGTTTTCTATTCTTCGAATTATTTTCGTTTGCTTTTTGTGTGTTTTATTTTGTTTTTGTTTTTGTTAAAAAAAAAGAATATTGTGTGTGTTTGATTTTTGTCTGAATTTGTGTGTGCTTGTTGTTCTACTGTTATTTCCATTTGCATTTTCATTATTATTAAAAAAAATACACAAAACAAAAACGGAAAAAAAATAGATATCATATTTATTTTCATTTACATTTGCAATTTTTGCTTGGATTTTACAACTTTGTTTTTACAATTGCAAACAGTTCCTTTTCACTGTCTTTGAAAACATTTCACTGCCTGCCTCATCATTTTACAATTACATTTGCCATCTTCACTTGCCTAACCATCCTCCCTTAACAGTTCACTTCTGCATCTTCAAACTACAACTACACATTCATCCGCCTGAACCACTTGCTGAACTAACCACTGTCAAGCAGCCACTACAGCCAATACACCTTTCAAACAGCCCAAACTCCTCTTCAATACCACAATCATTCAAACATTCACATCCCACGACAGCCATACAAGACTTCACTTCAACTCTGATCGTCCAGTTCTGCCATCAACCACAAAACAACCGACCATCATTTCATTTGCATCCACCAGTGGCCACTACTCCACAATAACTCTGATACACCATCAATTGACAACTGACAACAACATCACAGCAGATTCATCACAACCATCCTCCATTATACAGCAGATTCATCACCAACATTCCTGTGCACACTAGCATATCTCCTCTGTCCCAAACCATAACTAAAACACTACTACTTCTCTTCAACAACCAAACCACTCAATAGACATTGCCTACCACATCCTCCACGTTACTTACTTACCTTCCGACCATCTGAACTCCACCAGCCTTTAACTTCACAATACAAAAAACTGTGCAACCCATCTGTGCACCTTCATATACATCACTTGCATTCAATTAAACTTCAAGTGTCCACCACTTTTCATACAATCTCTGTGCATTCAACTGCACATCACCATTTCAATTGCTGTGGTGGGTGGTTGTCCATCAAAATCGACCTTGAACCAAGCCGACCAGAAATCGTCAATCGCCTGAATACCCAAAACCCAGAAACCCCATAAACTTCATCACTTCATATCGATCAACCCCCTACCACTTCTACAACATCAACAAATAAGTGCAGAATTGCCTTTCATCAATTCATACTGATACACACTAATCCACCTGCAAAACTTCACAACAACCATCATCACCTTACACACCACAACCCCCCCACCTACCATTCCATTACATCACCAAATACCCCCTTCATCTTCTCAACCAAACCTCTGCCATTCCTCCACAAACTGCTCATCATTCCCACTACCTTACTATCATCTATCACCATAACCAGACCACACTACACAAATACATACAACAACAACATTATTCTCTACCCCTCGATTCAACCTACCTCAGCATCTCCTCTAAACAAAAAAAAATCACCACAGGCATTGCAACCATCCTGCCTAATAAGACTTCAACTTCTTCAAAAAAAAAAATACAATCCAGAACAACACATACCATTGCCAACATCCAAGCAACCATCACTCTGTGCACAGAACCCGACATCAACTCCACATTTCCAACATCACATTCCTCGAACACCCATCGTGAAGCATACCTTCACAGCCACCAGCAACATCGACTTGCCACAATCATTCGATCAACACACTCTACAACCACCAGCAATCAAACGCCTGAAGCTCGCCCTCCTTCGAAAACCCAAATTGACAAAATCCTAATATCTGCACTTGCGACTTCCTCGACATCGAGCAACTCCTCCTCTAGCATAATCCGACCATACTTCAACCGAAATCAAACGACTGAATAGCTCCACGCACCTGCCTTCAAACCAGTCGAACCAATCGAATCACCCCAACGCCGCCTCCCTTGCCTGTAGTCGCACACGAACTCCTTTGAAAGTTGAACCACCCACTACCATCTCCTGAAATTGCCTCGCCGTCGAGCATGCAACCTCCACCGTAATTGGATAACTTGAAGTCGATTTGATTTTATTTTTTTCGGAAAGTGGCAAATTTGAATTTCAATTAATAAATGAAACTGTGAGTTTGATCACCAATTTTTTTTCCTTTCTGATGTTTTGTAAGAAGTTGCAATTTTTAATTGGGTTTGAATTGTGGGTACTCTTCTTGTTGGGCCGGGTGGAAGTTTAGAGTTTTTGTTTTGTTTACTTTTCTTTGCAAAATTTTTTTTGTTTTCTTTTTTTTGTTTACATTTTGTTTTTCCATCCTTAAAAAAAAGGGGTGAGTTGTTTTCAGTTGGTTCATTTGTGTTGATTTCTCTTTTGTTTTAGTTTCATTTATCTTGTTCTTGTATTTTTTTTTTAAGTAAAACGCTACTTTTCAGTTTCCTTTCCAAAAAATTTAAAAAAAAAAGTTCAACTTTGTTTAATTTTCATTTTCCATTTGTTTTCACTTGTTTTAGTTTTTATTTATTTTTATTTTCAATTGTTTTGTTTTTCACTTATTTTGTTTTTCATCTTTAATAAACATACTAAATAATAATAATAATAATAATTGTTGAATATATTTTGTGTTTCATCTCAGGTTGCCAAAGCAGAAATTCAAAAGGAGCAGAAGTGCTTGCTAAAATAAATTGCTTGTTTGCTGAGCTTGCCAAAAAAAACTGCTTGCTTACTTATAATTTTCTCTTTATTTGCCTTGCATTGTATATATCTATTGTTTTTGTTTGTCTTGCATTGTTGTTTGCTTGCATTTAAAAAAACAAAAGCAAAAAAACAAAAACCCAAAAAAAAAACAAAATTCATTTGTAGTTGCATTGTTAATACACATTTATTTTCTACTTTCCATTTCATTCTAGATTTTGATTAATAATAACGGTTAGACATCGATAGCTCTTAATTGTATATTGACAAGTTGTCTTCTTTGAACAATTTACTTTCTTGGTGTCTAGGCTACGGCAGAGCAATAATCAGTTATAAATATTACGGTGATTCGTAAATATTATACTGAATTGTTTCTCTGAAGGTACTTAAACCTTCGGCTGCATTGCTACGGTGATTCGTGGTGCACCGATAAATCCTGTCTGTTACCTGGCTGAGAACTATCTTGTTTATTTAAGACAATGTGTGATTATACAATTTTGGGTTAACATAGGATAAATCATTTGTAATTAACCCTTGCATTCATTTAGTTGCATTAGTTCATGCATATTTTAAAACAAAAAAAAATTTCAAAATCAAAAACAAAAAAAATTGTACATATTCCTTTTCCTTTGAAATTTTTAAATCCTTTTTCTTTGAAATTTCAAAAATCCAAAAAAAATTATAAAACCTTTTCAAAAACAAAGAAAAAATTTGAAAAACCAAAAAAAACAAAACAAAAATCAATTTTCCATTTTGAAAAATAAATTCTTTTTTTAAATATTTTTCCTTTATAAAAAAAACTAAAAACACTCTTGAAAATGTCCGAGTTTCTCCACTCCCTTGAATTTTACAATAGTTGTGAAAATCAATATAATCCATATGATTTCACTCCAAATTCGTATGGATATTTTAATAACGACAACTTTTGTATAAACAATTCGATTTTCGAACAACAAAATTTTCAAAACGATGACCAACCCTCAAATCTTGAAAAGAGCATTTCGTCTTTACTTGAAATCTCTACACAACAAAATCAAATGATAAATGATTTGTGTAATTCATATTTGGGCAATGATTTAAATCAAAGTTTTCAAAATAATCATAATTTGAATTCACTTCAAAATTCAAACGATTTCGAGTATAACCCATGCCAATTCAATTTTGAACTCCAAAATGAATTTCAAAATCAAAACGAAAATGTGATCCACTTTTCAAATAATTTTGGCAATGGGAATAATCTCGAATACGATACGAGTGAAAAATTTTGTTCTCAACAAATCCAAATCGAAAATCCTCAAGCTAATAATTATAAATTGGATTTTGTTGAACAAATGAACGAAATTTACGATGATCACACGGATTCGTTGTTTGAAACTTATATGAAACAACGTGAACAACCAAATCAAATTCCAACGTGTGACGAGTCAAACAATAATCCATCTTTTACCCAAATCGACGATTTTCAAATAAAAACTTTTGAAATTGAAAACGAAAATCTTAACGAAGTTGTTGAAAACACGGTAATTGAGTTGGATTTCAATTCTTTTGAGGGTAAGAAACTCGATTTAAATTTCGATCTTCCTTTTTCTGAAAATTTGAATACAACAACTTTGAATTTTGAACTTGATTTATGCAATAAAGTCGTTGATAATCCAACAAAGGAAGTCGAATTTAACGAACATGAGTTTTATGGACTTTTTGAAAACGAGTCGTTAAATTCTAATGGGGAAGATTTAAATCACCAATTTGATTTTGAAATCAATAATTCTGAAGAATTTTTCAATGAATAGCTTGAATTTCAATTTGGTGAAAATAAACTTGAACTTCAATCATTCGTTTTATCAACCCCAAAAATCATTGAAAATAAAACGACTCGTACGATTTTTAATAAAACGACATTCGTTTTTCCAAATCAACGTTCAACTTCAAAATCTTTTACGATTTAGTTTTTCGAGCTTAAGCTGTGTCTCGCACATTTGACGAGACAAATGAATCGGTCTTTGGAAGACCGTTTCATTTACTTTTTAACGATATACTTCCTGATCTCATGTTTATACCGTTAATTTTCATATAAATAAAGGTCATTTTTTTTCTTTTTCTCCTTTCACTTGGGTTGACTGTGGGGACACAGTCAAAATCAAGTGTGGGGGGAGACTCATCTTCATTTTTAATTTTTCATGATTTATTTTTTCTTTTAAAAACTCAAAAAAAAATCCCAAAAACAATTTTTTAAGCATTTTTGATTTATTTTTAAAGAAACACTATAGGATAAATATATGGTTTTGGCTTATTAAATTGGAATTTTTAAAAGTTTATTTATCTTAACAAAAATAAAAATGAAGTTTGATTACAAATAACAATGGTTTAACTAGTATATAGGAAGATTCATACGTGATAATTATGAAATACATCCTAATTGAAAATCTTTGTTTTAAAAAGTGGTTGATTTAAATAAAGGATATAACATTTTTTTTGTCTTCTAAGTTAAGTGGTGCTAAGATTATTTTGCAAAACTCTCTCTCTCTTAAAAAATAAAAAATAAAAATAAAAAAATAAAAAATAATAATAATAACATCCAAAGTATTCACTCTCATTTAAAAGTCCTTACGGTTATGTATGGGTGAATTACTTGGAATTTTTGATTATGTGCTTTCATACTCATTTAAAAGTCCTCACGGTTATGCATGTATGAAACACATGTAAAAAAAACAAAAAAGAACAGACTTAATAAAAACCACCTACGGTCGATAGGTGTATGCACGAATGTGTGTGCACTCGCCATGCTCTGTACTCCCCTCACATAAGCCCGAAAGGCAGTGCATGGGTGATATATCTGGCCTCAGTTTACCTGAGCTAGGTGTGTAATTTTTCTTGCAAATAATGAGAGAGCAAGCAATTGAAATCCTAGCACTATTTTTACTTATTTGATTTGATTTGTTATTGAAAAGAAATGAAAATACCACTTTGATAAACTTTGATAATCAACTAAGGATCCATTTCATAGTTACACTGTGTATTAACCAAAACAACGAGTTAAACTATAGTCTATTTGTTATGATAACTTGATTTTTGTTGGAAATTTTGACGAGTAAACATAATAAATTTTCGAGATAGTAACCAAAACCTATATTTAACTTATTTCTGTCAATTTAAAAATAAATCCTTCATTTGTAAATATTTTTCAAAAACTCGCATTCATCCCTTTGTAAATAAGTCTTGCATTTTGTAAATATTTTCATCTTGCATTTGGATTTTGTGGGTAGTATCCGCTGAAAACCCTCACGAGACAACACTCGTCCTACTGGGGACACCCAGAGGTTTAACGGCTTGTTGCATACGCTCAATGCAATCGTGCTCCCTACGAAAATGGATTTATCTTAGTTTTTATTTATTCGAGGACGAATAAAAGATAAGTGTGGGGTATTTGATGTGCACGTAAATGTACACATTTTTATCACCATATTTAATCTATTTAAATTAAATAAATGATCATATTGGGTATTTTAACTTGTTTTAACCAAAATTCACACTAATTCCAAATTGTCACATATTCATCTTCATCCAAGGGCAAAATAGTCATTTTTGTGCATATATTTCTTTAAGAAAAATTAATTGGAATTATATATATATTATTGTAGGAATTTGATCTCAAATAGTAGTGGTTTCATGAAGATATGCATGCACAAAATCAATACAAAGGAATGAAGATGGAAATAATTCAAAGTGAAGATAATGGAGGACCCCACCTACCCACCCACTTTAATGTACAAATTAAAGGCTAATGCACATGCTTATGGAGTTAAAGGCTTCATACACACTTAAATGGATGATTATGGATGTTAATGATGACTTGGCCACCACACTTCCTACAAGGGCATTTTGGGCATTCCCCAAAAATATGAATTAGGGTTTAACACTTGTATATATACCCCTTATGTTTCATGTAACCTTCCTCTCTCTCCCTTAGTCTCTCTTTAGATTAGTTTAGGCTCAAAATAAAATCAAAGCTCTCTTTCTCTTTTCCATGGCTACTTAGCCATTTTTATTTTCATGTAACTTCCTTTTTTATTAATGCAATTTTAAATACATGCTCTTCTCTTCTTTTGTTTATTTCTTTCATGTTAGTAGTGTAGATTTATTTTTTATGCAAGTAGAATAGTTCTCTTTTCCATTTGCTTTCATTTTCCTTTCTTTTTTCTTTAATGTTGCATGTTACATTTGTTAATCAAATGAAAAATATGAGAGGCTAAACCCCTTCAATTTAGGGGTAATGAAGCTCTCTAATTAATGTAGCTTCAACATTTTGTTAATTCATGCTCTCTTTTTGTGCTTAATGGCATTGATAGAATTGGTTTAATTGTTGTTTTTGCTTTGAATTTGATAGCCTATATTGTTGACACCAAATAGGCTATGCTTACAATCACTAACACAAATGCCTCTTCATCAAAATATGATTATGGCATAAGAAAGTGATTTGAAATTAAAATATGATGGTCTATGTTTCTAATCAATAGTTAATAGGCCATACTTAAAATAGATTTCATTCTCATTTTCTTTGTCAATTTTCATTAAAGTTAGTAAGTGTTTTAAGGGATGTGTTATAGTTTGATGGCTTATGTTGGCTAATCAATAGCTCAAATATGCCATACTTATAATAAACACATCAATTAAAACACTAATGACCATAAAAGAGAGATCATGATTTCATGTGTTGAACTACATGATCTAGAGAGTGAATTTATTCTCTAAATTGTCATTTAACTTTCATATTTGCATTTCTTTTCTTTTTGTTAGTTAGTTCATTTTCTCATTTTCTAGCTTAAACACACTCCCGACTTTGGTATAATTTGATTGAGTAGAAATTTAAAATCATTAATTCCCCGTGGATCGACCCGTATTCACCGCGTGCTACATTCGTACACCGTGCGCTTGCGGTTATATTTTTATTTCAAAATTCGTTCGACAGTTTTCTAAACCGATAGAATTTCCGTCGACGAACAAGATGGCATCATGGAGAATCTTTCTTTCATCCTCGGTCAATATCCAGCTCTCCAGCACAAACTCATCAATAGACGTTGTGTGATGATCCGCCTTTTCATCTTCAACCAAGCGACACCAAGCATTATACAAATGTGACGGGTAATCTTCGAGCCAGCTCAAGTTACAGTGCTTCAGAACATTGACGTTATATGTGATTAGGAGATCTTCAATGTCACCCTCCAACCTGGCCTCTACCGCTCTTACTTCTCCCTCAACCCTGACCTCGGCTTCCTGAACCTTTAGCGTTGCCATATCCCTCTCATTCTTAAGCACCACATCCTGCTCGCATGCTTCCTGAGCAGCTTTATTGGCATCGTCTTTTTCTTAACGACTTCAGAAAATTTGGCTTTGAGTTCCTCGAGCTTTTTTAGCGCAGCGTCCCTTTCGGCTACGACCATGGTGGTCCTATGGCCCATCTCTTCGACCAAGGTCAAGTGTTCCTGTCTCATTTTCTCCATAGACTTGTTCGTCTCATTGACTTTCTTCAAGGCCTCCATTTTCGAGTTCCTCAAAGTGTCGTTCTCAGTAGTAAGCACTTGAATTATGCGATCTTTTTGGGCGATATCCTTCTCCAGATTTTCAATTGTCTTCACTCGCTCGAAGGCCACTGTAGAAGCTTTCTCCGCCATTTTCATCCATTCCCGATACTGATTGTAGACACCATACACATAGTCATGGACAGTCTGCTCTGCCCCAGTGGGGATCCGCTTCAAGTTCGGGGGGGTGAATTGAAAGTCATCGAAGTAGATATTAGGGAAGTCTGTTTTCAACTGGTCTATTCGGATGGTTCCCTATCCGGTGGTCTCCGTATCCGCTGATGTAGTGATGACAGGAGAGTTTGTCCTAGTTCTACGGCGTTGCTTGCCAGATCTCGAAGTTTGTAGAGGCACTGGTTGGCGTGAAGTTTTGGTAGTTTGTTTTCCAGATCCGAAGGGTTGCGTTGAACCTCTAGGTGGCGGAGAATGCGACCGGGAGTGGCGCCTATACTCCCTCTCCCTCTCTCTATCTCTCTCCCTCTCGTAACGCTCCCTCTCTTGATTGGAGTAGCCGCGATCGCGTTCTCTTTCGGCCTCACGTCTACCAGACTCAGAATGTGAACTAGATGAATAGCATGCAGAGTGGAGGCTACCAAGAATAGATCCTCGCCTAGACATCGTATCTGTAAAATGAAAAGAGAAACAGAGTTGGTAATCTCCAGAGATGAATAGCTTGTGATTAGAAATTGTGTGGTGTCGTGAAGTGTGTATATGCATGTGCAAAGCCCCTAACCAATCGGTTGTAATAGCCGTACTCAAAGGAGTTGGCTCTCCTATGTCGAAGGCGCTTTGAAGCCCCTTTAACCCGGTATCTTGGTGCAAAGGCAAGTTATCCGCAATGGGGATGTCCGCCAGTCCCGCAAAAGAGCTCTCCATCTATGAAGGAGGAATCTCTTGACTAGTAGTAGAGAAAGAGATTACAATGGTTTTGCGCCTTACAGATTTTCGAGCAGTAGACTTGCCTCTTCTCTTCTGCTCTAAAGATCGAGGACTTTGCAAAGGCCGGGCTGCGGGCCCATCTCCAGCAGGCATATTCTCATCATCGCCTTGTCGGTAATTACTATCCCAGGAGTTCTCCTTCGAGCTTGCCTCACCGGGGAGGTCTTAAGAACTCCTATGAGTCCAATGCTTTGATCTCTGTTAATCATCCCAATAACAACCAAATTCTAGTCTGTAAGGACTTCATCGATCTCTCTATACTCGGCGGGCACCTCTTGAAGAACTCTTACTATCTCCTTAAACCGAGCACCTTCAGGTCGTGGAATTGCAGCTATAAAAGAAAGAAAATGTTAGACTCGACATCAACTGCTATTATCCAGTTAATCAGCAAAGAGGCTAAGGCACTTATGTCTTGCTAGCCACCGTCTGGAGAACCCCGGTGGACACCGAACGTAGAACCATTCGGTCTTGAAATAGCTCAGCTTGCTCCAAGCCTCGACCACGATCTGATAGTTCCTAACTGCCTCTAAGAAAGTGAATGAAGGATTATCTCCTTGACTCTTTATGTTAAACAAATATCTTACTTCCTCTGGAGTTAGGGGTCGGAAAAGGTGTTCCATGAAGACGATGAATAAACTATTCAGCAGTGCATACCCATTCAAATGCAATTGGGATGGAGCGATCCTCAAGAAAAGTATAACTTCTCGGATGAATTGATTAAGTGGAGGGAGTGTCCCAACTACACACATAAATCTGTGGAAATTAGCCACAAGGGCCTCTTTAGCAAGTGCAATTAGTTTCTAGGACACACAACTGAAATGATTACTTTTAAGGATAAAATGAAAAATAATTAGTTTCTAAGGTCTAAAAACCTATGAAATTATGTCCTTGAAAGTAATTGCACAGCTAACTTTGTCCTTAAAAGTAATTATTCTGCTGACTTTGGCCATGAAATTAATTTCTGTTGATGTGTGTCCTAGAAACTAATTGGATTGCAAAGTTTGTCCTTCTAGTGAAATGCCCCCATAAATCTATTACAGGCTGTGTACCCTTCCGGGGGAGTGTGAGCTCTATCCTCTAGCCTTGGTAATAAGACATCATTTATCGATAGCCCATGCCTTAAACAAATCCTGCACAGCATATATTCAGAAATATTGGAAGGAATGGAATCTTGTGGGTGTGCAATAAAGACTGCTCCTGGCAATTCATCCAGAGCAGGGCTAATAGCGTCGGCGGTAATAACCGGCATTTCAATTGCAGGAAGAGGTGGACTCTGGACATCCCGTGATTGCGAACTTCCGAGTTCCATAGTTATTGAACTAAGTAAAAATCATCGTTAGGCGACAATAAAACCATGTTTCCCCCAGTGTGAAGTGCATGAATGTGTTGTGCAGTGCAGTGCTACATAGTACTTAGAAATTCTACGGGATGTTTGAGATGTTCAAACAACAAGACTTCGAGATTCAATCGGAGTGACCGTCATTGCTGACCGTCACAACTGTGCCACCCATACTTTGGAAATCGAACCAAGTTAAAGTTCGTCAAATTGGTCAAGTTACAGTTCCATTGACGAGATTCGAAGGGCAGTCAAATATGAAGTGAAATGGTTAAGTCCAATTGTGCGGGGCAGAAGCTCGTCGGAGTCAGATGTTCGATTATGCTATGTTTTGTGTCCATGAAAATCTAGACTTGGATCGATCACCAGAAATACACTTCGTATCGGTCCAGGAACCACCGCTTCGTATCGGTCATAGAGCATCATTTCGTATCGATCAACGAAGGCCGTTTCGTATCGATACAAAATCCCTTACTTCGTATCGATCAACAGCAACGCCTTCATATCGATCGCCATCCCTAAGATTTCGTATCGATCGATCGATCTGAAGGTCCACCAGCCATCGATATGAAGCAAGTCTTTCCTTCGATATGAAATTACACTATATCCAAGATCGATATGAACTTCCTCCTTCCACCCATCAGTTCCAGATCGATACGAGCTCCTCGTCCCAGATCGATACGAAAGTATTTTCCCTTCCTTCTCCCATCGATATGAAGTCAAGGCCGAGCATCCTTTCCATGAATACTTCGTATCCCTCCATTCTTCATCTTCCCCAATCAAAACAGAAACTACTCTGACCTTCCTCGACCTTGGTCCGACCATCTATGGTCTCCTCTTCACCAGAATCGGCCATGGATACAAGTGGAAGGACACGAGAATTCAAGTCTCATCATCTTACATTGATTTTGTTCAATGCTTTACCTAATTTAAGAAGTTAGATGGATTGAATAACTTGAAGGCAAAGGCATTTTTATTTTTTCTTAAACTCGGAGGGATACAAAAGCAGGGCAGCAAAAAATGAGCAAGTGAAATTTTTTTCTAAGTACAAAAGCATTTATATGATTCGACCGAGGCAAATGACGATTTGTCTCCCACTACAAGGTGACCGGTTGAAGCGGTCTGTAATATAACCGATATGAAGAGCCCTCTTCGTACCCTTCCACCAAATCTATATGAAATAGGCAATTCTTATCCGGTGACCAATCAAAATAGTTTCAACATCATTGATACGAAGCTTCCTTCGTATCCATCCACAGCCCATTCAAGATGAAGCAATTCGTATCCATCAAACTATCGATACGAAACACGAAGCAAAGGCTTGTTTGAACCATTCGAACCCATCAGAGATTCATTGATACGAAATGGTAACTTCGTATCCATTGCTTTGGAGCCCACAGAAATTCGTATCCATCGATACGAGATATTTTAAAAGGCCAATTAATTCATATCGATCACCATCGATACAAAGTTGATTTTCCAACTTCTCAAATCGATCCAAGAGAGGATCGATACGAAGAGATACTCTAAAACGACCATCAAGAGCCGTTACAACTAGAATTTCACATCGATCCAGGAGAGGATCGATACGAAACTTGATTAAAAAAAAGACTTGACAATGACTCATGAACGTGCAAACATTAACGGGAGTCGAGTTAACATACGTTCATATATGATGAACTAATATTCAATTTTCAAAATTTACAGGAATTGAATGCTCACCTGGTGACAATTACAACAATAAACAACATATTGTTAGCACTCGACACTCAGTTACAATAATGCACTGTACAATCATTGGCAGTCAACATTTCAGTATTTATATTACCGGGAATTAATCAAAGGTTACATCTTTTGATGAAAAGACAACAACTATTCAACGAATTGGGCAGAACTTTTCAGAATGAAGATTGTAGCTTTTTAAATTACATCATGTTCTCACAAGATGTACTTTGGGGGGAAAATGTTATCCTGCCTTTTGACAAGACCATGACACCAAGGAATTGACTGGAGACCAAGGACAGTCTGTCCCGAAGATCGGTTATACACAGGTTCACTATGGATAGTGGTGAAATTGGTCCGAGTCCGGATCGAGCTACAATCGGTATGATACGACAAGCGAAGCTACGGAAGCCAACGTTCCAAATTTCAAGTCAATCGGAGTTGGTATGCTCAAGATATAGATCGATCAAGTCTCATGTGAAACACATCGCTTCGTACCCATCAAGTAAGCATCGCTTTGTATACATCAAGTGAGCATCGCTTCGTATCCATCAAGTGAGCATCGCATCGTATCCATCAAGTGAGCATCGCTTTGTATCCATCAAGTGAGCATCGCTTCGTATCCATTATGTGCCAACCTCCTTCGTATCCATCGAAGTCGAAATGCTTCATACCCATGGAAGCCTGCTATTTTGTATCGATCCATCCATTAATATGTTTCATATCGATCGGCCATTGATCGATACAAACGTCCTCATATTTGATCGATACGAAACTAACCTAGAACATCGATACGAAGTGAAGTGCAAAAAAGCGATATGAATGGAGCTGCACTAGATCGTTACGAAGGAAAATCGTTCGAGTGGAAGACTCGGTCACTCGGCATGAAAAGTGGATAGGTCCTAGGATATAGCGCCACGTCACCTGATCGATACGAGCTAGCATCAACACGAAGCTATCGATATGAATTGTATCGATACGAACTCGGTAGTGTTTTACAAATACAAACTTGGATCGATCATAACTCAAAATCTACAAGTCCAAATGCCACCAAATTTTCACAGGAGCTTGCGTACCACCTCAAGAATGTCCATGATCGATCTCAGGCCAAATATAGGTGTTTTTGATCGATACGAAATGTACACATATCGATCAGGGATCGATCCCAATCTACCTCGAATCGATCATGTGGGCCCGCCCACATGTGAGAAGGAGAATTCTGAGATCTAAGTCAGATTTTTCCAGCCTACGCCTATAAATAGCAGCCCAATGCCTCCAGAAAATGGACCTTTGACTCTTCTACGCCGATACTCTGCCGGAACCTCCATGTACCTTAAGTGCTCAAGAGTGTACTGTTGTAATCAGCTATAATCAGTTAGAAAAGTCAATAAAAAAGAAAACTTTCCATAGTAGACGTAGGTTACAACACACTGAACCACTCTAAATTCTTGTGCTCTTACTTTTCTGTTTTACTATTTGGCATGTTTGTTAGATTAACCTCCTTTTTCATTTATATTCTTCATTTTAATCTCTTCAAATACATCCGAAGAGTGTTGTGCCTAATTTTGGTACAAACAGTTGTTTTCTTGTGTGCTTATATAATATGTTTTAAAAAAAATTCATGCAACATATACATACCTAATACTCACGATATAAAAAAATTCACTAATTAAAATTAATTTAATATTATTTAATTCATATAAGTTTCATAAAATTAGATATTAAACACTATATTATACAAAATATGTTCCTCATAAATCTAACCTTGATTCCAGGAATTCAAGATCGATTACCTTATCCACTCAAACAAAAATCATATCATATCCATAGCCATAAGCATTTGCTCCTTATACAACAAAAACCCCACAAGTCTCGATCCAGTATCCCAACATCAATTAGAACCACATCAGGCATGGCATATCAGTTAGCATCGCACTAATATCATACCATGATCATGTTCAGGCAGTAATCTAATAGCCTTGCAAAGAAACAAAACAATTCACAAAGCAATTAAATATTATTTGATCTAATTAATTTTCAACTATTAAAACATCCGTTAAATCGTGTGGTTCATTCAGAATCTTCATCATTTTGATTGCGTGACTAATGAGTGTAAATTAAGTTAGCAATTAATATGAAATAATTCAAATATTAATGTTCACCTGTCACCTTAACTAGTAGTGTGATATTTTGGCTGAATTTATCGCTTATACATCTTTCGGTAAAATCCAATTTCATTTATTATAAGCGTTACCCATCAGTGATAATTATTTACACCAATTCTCTTCATCAAAACTATATCACTTTGGGCTTATAAAACTTGGTAATGGTCAAAATTCCAATATCGTTCATATTCAACTCTATAGTCCAAACACAAAGTCCTTAGTTCAATAATAACAATTACTATTAATCGAATTAGCCATAGATTTTGACTTTTAGTTGACTTTAGTTAACCGTGATACTAACCGCATATAATTAAGGAGATGAATCCTCTCTTGAATTGTGTTTCACTTTCAATGCTTCCACTCAATCCAACTATAGTCATTCGGTGGACTCCATGCCATGATTTGACTATGACCAAAGTGGTGCTTTCATATTGATAATCGACAGTACTCTCAGTTCAAGAGAACTGTATAAATTAGCTACATCAATATTTTTTATTTGACCTTAATTATATTAACCAACAAAAAACTATCAAGTGAGTCATTTTATAGTTATCCAATAACTATCGGTACATAACCCCTTAGTACCCCCAATGGTCATGAGTAATATACTTCCCAACATTTTGAGAGCGTTATGTACTCTAGTCTCCATTGATGCATCATTATCCAGTCTCAATACATCTTGACTAGAAATATTTAAATCGATATGTTTATTTTATTATGATAAATCACTCGAGATTACACCATATTATAACTACTATCACAAAACATACCATTTATGGATTTTCTATTAAATATATTTTTAATTAAACTAATTCATTAGTATAACACATTATATCAAGTATATAATAGAAAGGAAACACCTTTTATTCCAAACAAGATTGATTATCGAGTTAGATATATGTAACAATTGCACAATTGCGTATATGGTATACACCTAACTCTATCAAACAAGCGATAAAATACAAGAGCCACACATCATCATTCAAAAGATGTACTCATTCAAAGCACCAGTTAGTACAACAGATCATTTAAGACTTATTCAAACAATTGTTCAATTTTTGAAAGGTTCAAATCCACGATATTTCTACAATATTTTAATATCGGTGCTCTACATGTTACAAATTCCTATTCATCATCAAGTACAAATTCTTCAAAATAAAAAAGGACTGAAAGTTTATTTCTGACTACATAATCCATCAACTCCTTACAACAATCATTGACTACATTTGCATCAACTTCATAATCCATCAACTCCTCACAACTAGCATAGACTACAGTTGCATGTTCATAATCATCCTAAAGTCATACGCAAATTCAGATTCAACTACTTATCAAAATCCAACAACATTTTAACCACCGTAGCAAACTCTAGCTCAGATGGTGTTAAACCAAGGTGCAGTTTTGTTTATAGTAATATCCATATGGCATCAAGCTTCGGGCAACCAAAATCTCATCTCTTAGCAATAATAATTCTTCAAACATCCTACATTCTTTGAGAACCATCACGAGGCAAAGCACAACATCTCCAACATCTTACAAAATCTATGTTGAATCCATTAGCAATGAGTTCTAGATGAGAATATTCTAGGCAAGGTTTCAAATCTCGGATATTGGAGAAAAACTCGGGCTGATATCTTAGCTAAAATAAAGGAGATTTAAAACTTCGAATACTAACAAGGCTGTCAAATCTCGGATTTCGAAGGAAATCTTAGGTTGATTTCTCGGGTGAGATGAAGGAGATTTAAAACCTTGATTCCAAGAATTCAATATGCGGTCATCTTATTCACCCAAACAAAATTCATATCGTATCCATAGCCATAAGCATCTTCTCCTCGTACAAACCAAAAGCCAACAAGTCTCGATCAAGTATTCCCAATGTTAGTTAGAACCACATCAGGCACGGAAAATAAGTCAGCATCACTAAGATAGCATATCGAGATCACGTTCAGGTAGTAACCTAACAACCCTGCAAATAGGGCCGGTCCTAGGTGTTTTGGTACCTAAAGCCAATTGCAAAACTAAGGTCCTATTGAGTTACTCTAGTCTTCTTTTTCTAACCCTTTTAGCGAGTCCAGATTCTTGTTTACGCATTTCTAAACGCTATAAAAGTAACATCAAATAATATTGTATATTAATAATTATTATAATAACAAAAATAATTAAATTATGAATGTCTAATCTACTAGTTATAATTTATCCAAAATATTTTCAATGATAATTTGAAGCAAAAATTCTTTTTAACTAATCGATTATATTATAAAACTTTAATTATAAATTCTTATCAATAAATTGTACGTTAACTAACCATTAAAAAATGATGCCCACTGACCAAGAACAATCACGTAAATTCTCCTAAATAATATCAGAAACAATTAGCACAAATTTTGCTGTATAGAGAAAAAATGTAAGAACATTGCAGCAAAATAACAAATGCTTATGTTACATTGGTGGACTCTATGTTGAAGAACATATAAATTCCAAAATCTCCATGAATTCAAAGTTCACATTTCTGTCTTCTTACAAACATTGAATAAATTCATCCTAGTTAAAGATCCATATTATACAGTGCAAAGCTTGATACTATCATTTTGTAAGTTCAAATTTCTAACACCCAAGCCAACAAAAACGTTGAGGCCGTAAAATGAAACTACCTGTCATTTGCAACCAATAATGATTTAGCATCATCTATAGATTTATGAACTTCTCCCAACTCTAATTCAATTTTCTTAGAAATTGTTGCATGCTCACTATCTTCTAATAAGCCATTCAGTTTCTGTGCCGTGTGCATTTGCTTCTCTCTTAACTCTTCCATATTCATAATCTCTGAAAGACTGAATCAACAAATAATAGTTAACCACAAATTAGTATCTGAATGTTTAAACATACAAAATCCAAATTCCAAACTATTAGTACCTGAATGACTGAATCTGAATCAACTGAGATGGAGCCAGATGAAGCTTGCCCTAGCTAGTAGTTGCTGACTACTTGCTGAGATGAATTGAATTTGAAGCATGTACCCTAGATGCGTCCATCGTCGAGATAAAGCTTGCCTGGAGAAGATGGAGCCACCTAGTTGGATGTTGGTTGCGGGTTGCTGCCTTGCCTAAGTCGCCTCGCCCTTGTTCGTGAATCGCGCATTCGATTTTGCAATTTACTTTTTTGGGTATCGCATGGTCGGTGGTTCTGAATTTGGTGACCTAGCTGCTTCGGAGCCCTAAGCGGTCGCTTCTCCCGCTTTGGGGAAGGGTCGGGCCTGCCTACAAAGAAACAAAGCAATTCAAACAACAAAGCGGGAGAAGCATATAATCTTCTACGAGTTTCATCAACAACAACACTCTAGGTGTGATTTCATGCAAGCTCACTAGTTAGATCCAAGCCATCATCTTATAAAATGATGTAATCTCGAATGACACAACAAAAGTGGCATTACATCTTTGTCTATCTCCATAATGCTATTGAGATAAGCATCTTAGTTTTGATCTCGGCCACCCAATCTGAGAAGCTTTTTAAAACCAGACGCAATAGTGATTTTTTGGCATCTTTAGAAGCATGGGGAAGACCTGGCAGACCTTATGGTGGTAGAAAAGTAAGGCATAACCTAGGAAGAGGCTTCCATTTGGTTACGAGAAAAATAAAAGGAAAGAATATATATTCTTTTGAATTGAAGTTTTTGGACAAAAACATATGGACGAAGCACTTATCAAAGGGAATTTTTATAATGGCCCTCACTTTCAAGAAATTTGCATTTATAAATATTTGTTTATTTTAGGGGTATTTTTATTTTGTTTTGTATTTTTCTTTAAACTTCGAACTCTAGATTTCTAAGAGTGAGCTACAGGGTTTATACTTCAAGAATTCTCAACTTAGACATAAAGTTGAGGAAGAGTTAGTAGGCATAGGATTAATATATTGAGATTAGTATGGATTGCGAGTTTATAGGTGTTATAAATGGTCGAATATTTAATTCTAGTAGTAGCCTTGGGGGCAACAGTGGGTACTAACAAGTTAGTGGCCAAAGTTGGGTATATTTGTGCGTTCTTTATTTATTGCATTTACGTTTCCAAATTTTATTTTAACCGTTTGTCTACAAAATTTTCAAATACCAGATTCACCCTATTTAGGGTATGTTGTATGATCCTATTATCTTTTTGGAAAAATATATTTACCATTTCATGAGCAGGCAATGAATTCAATACAATTCCTCCCTAGCACAATAACATTTTGATTCAATGAAATCAGATCATCCATAAAACATTTTGTTTTATTGCATAAGAGATTTGTAAATACTTTATAAATCACATTACCAAAGTAGATAGATCCATAGTCTCTGATTGATTCAGGACATTTTTGCTTAGGAATAAAGCAAATAAAGGAGTGGTTGGTTTCTTTAATAATTTTTCTTGATTTCTTCATACCATAAACAACAAGTAGCAAGTCACATTTGATAAGCTCCTGAAGCTCCATATAAAATCTTACATTGAAGCCATTAGGACCTGGGCAACTACCGTCATCAATCCGAAAGACAGCAAGTTTAAGCTCCCTCATAGAAAAGGCTCGATCAAAATTTCTTCTAACCCGATCTATTAGAATTTTCTTGCAAGTTATTTTGAAAATGATGAGGTCGTACTATAACAATTAAATAAATATTTGTAAAAGGAAATAGCTTCCCAGATGTTATGCACAAAAGTTTTTTGCAACAGTTAATAGTAAAGAGGAAATCAACAAATGCACTTCTAATCAAAGTTCATCAGAATCGATGCCAGAGGTAAGCTCTGACGAACTCTGTCCTGAGGATAGAGCTCAGGATGTCAGTGCACCAAGTTTGGAAGTCATCTGTTGCAGAAGATGAAGAATATCCGTTATGCATGTTTGTGCACATGCACACATGCATAGGCATTTGCACACTTATAGGCTAAACTGTGGAGTCATCTTATAATTAAGGTTTAATGGTTGAGTCAGTCAAAGCTTGTGACTGTTATAATGCTATTATAAATACATGTAAGAGAAGTAGATGGGAGAAGATTGGAAATATATTTCAAATGAAATTCAATTTCTTTCTTTATCCTCCATGTGCTTGTTTGTGTATTTCTTCTTCTTTCTTGCAATATCTTCTATTACCAGAAACTCAAACATTTTCAAATCCCCTACAGTTCTAAAGACAACTGATACCTCTCTCCCTCTTCACTAGTTCCTTATTTCCTAACTTTCTGCTACTTCTATTCAAGAACCAACAGCCAACAACCCCTCACAAAGCTTCTACTTCTTTGCATATCAAAGATGACTACAACCAGAAACCAGAACAAGCAACATGGGTCTACCACCAGATAACACTATCGGGAGATGAAGTGTAATGACAATTCTATCCGCAAGCAAGAAATATACGACTTTAGGTCTTGGCTTTGCCGTTTTAGTATGGAAAAAATGAGTGGCCCTATCTCCTCGTGTAATCCATTTAAATCTTGATGTTTGCAAATTCAATTTAAATATGAATCATGTCTGAAAGTAGCTCAATCCCTTTTCTGTAATCACTTCGAAGGCTAGAATTTGAAGGGTCTTGAACTAAATTTACTATAGTTCATTGTTGATTTCTCTAATATGCACATTCTTGATAAAATTGCTTTTTCTTTACTGCAAATTAGATTTAGTCCTTTCTTAACTGACTTGAGATTTTTGATGAAATTAAATGGGATTCCATTTGATATAACCATATAATGCTGCTCAACGGTGTGCTTATAACCCTATCGCTTATACCAAATATTAAAAAATCCGAAAGGTTGTTTGATATAAAAGTTGGGCAAGATCAATACAAACTTTAATAGGATGGTATCACTACATAAGTGATTATGAAAATGCCTAGAAAAAGAAGGGAAATTAGAGAAGTATTCATAGTTTTTTATATAGCAAGAGTGGTACTTTATTCAAGCAGAGCACTCATTTTATTACCAAAGGGGTTTAAAACCATGACCTCTAAAACTTATGTCTAAGATATCATAACACTAACAGTCGAGCTAGTGGTCCTTGACGAGTAGCATTCATAGTTAAAAAATAGTCTGTCTATTTTACTATAAATGCTAAAATCAAATCCACCTCTCGAAGTAAATAAATTACCATAAAAAAGGCTCGATCAACCCTGACTTGATGACTCAAAAAAAATGATCAGCTGTCAAGTGAGAGGACTTGGCATTGATTCTTTCATATTTATACATTGTTGCTGGTAGAGTTAGGGGTATGCCCTATGGGAAACTATATAATTTATTACACGCATCTAACTCGATAACCAATCTTGTTCAAAATAAAAGGTGTTTTTTCTATTACATACTTGATATAATGCATTATATTAATTATTTATTTAACTAAAGGTATATTTAATATATAACATCCATAAATTATATGTTTTGTGATAGTAGTTTAAATGTGTTGTAATTATGAGTGATTTATCATAATTAAATAAACGTACCATTTTAAATATTCCTAGTCAAATCGAGGTTGGATATCGATATATCTGTTGAGACTAGAGTATGTAATGCTCTCCAAACGTTGGGCAGTTTATTACTTATGGTTGTTGGGGCACCAAGTGGTTACATAGTGATAGTTATTGGATAATTATGGAACGACTCACTTGATAGTTTTCTATTGGTTAATATAACTAAGGTCGAACAAAAAAATTGATGTGATAATTTTACACAACTCCCTCGACTTGAGAATATTGTCGATCCTCAATGTGGAAACTCTGCTTTGATTATAGTTAAACATGTCACAATATCCATCGAACAACTATAGTTAGGTCAAGTGGAAGCATTGGAAGTGAAACACTATTCAAGGGAGAATTCGTCTCCTTGGTTGTATGGGGTTAGTATCATGGGGTCAACTTAAGTCAACTCAAAACCCCTGGCCAAAGCAGTACATTTAATAATAATTGTTATTATTGAACCAAAGATTTTGTATTTTCACTTATAAAGTTGAATATGGACGATGTTGGAATTTTGACCAAACCAAATTTTGTAAGTCCTGATGTGATATAGTTTTAGTGAAGATAATTAGTGTAAATAATTGTTACTACCAGGTACCACTTATAATAAGTAAAATTAGATTTTGCCAAAAGATGTGTAAGCGATAAATTCAGCCAAAATATTACATTACTAGCTAAGGTGACGTGTGAATGTTAATATTCGAATTGTTCGATATTAATCACCGAATGACTTTAGACCTATAAGTCGCACAACTGTAATGATGAATACACTGAATAAACCACATGATTTAATTAATTTAAAATCATTGTAAATTAATTAAATCAATCAATATTTATGAAATATTGATTATTAAAAATTTAATTTTTTTGAATACCACCATCATATAATAAAGTGCATAAGTAAAAGTTATAAACGCACGCATCGATATACAATATCAATATATTGTTTAAATTGGATTTGAATGGGATAAATACTGAATGAGTTTGGGCTCATTTGGGGCCCATGTTGTTTCCATGTTTAGCTAGCCACAAAAGGGGGGGCGAGATAATAAGTTTTGAATTAATTAGAAAAAGGAAAAGAATAATATAAGGAAGAAAAAAGGTCTCTCTTTAAGGTATATTGATTACCTTCTTTATTCATTCATTTTCATAACTTTTTGGTTCTCTCCATCCTCTCTAGTGAACGAAAATATAAGGTCTTCTATGGCTTCAAAATTCCCAAAATCAAATACAAATCAAATCTATTTATTAAAAGTGGTTTATACCTCTTGATATCTGCAACATCTGGAGGTTGATTTCTGAATCTAGAAGCTATCTCATTATTCAAGATGCATTCTCTTGGTTACATATCAAGGTAGTAATTCTAATTTCATTTTCATCATTCACCTTGTTCATATAAATTGGATCTATCACATATCTCATCTCATCCCTATATTTGTTTATTCAGTCACATAGATTAGATCCCTTTTCCACCATCATAATTCATGACATACGTTCATCATATTATTAATTTGAATCCATTTTAAGATATACTTTGATTGATTACCTGTTCAGCTTGTTATTTTAGATCTATTCCATATGATTTCACATTTAATTAATTGTTCACATTGTTTTATATTTTAGATGTGAAATTTTTGCAATAAATATTTGTCTGATTTATCCTATTTGTTTTGATATTGTTTTTAAATATGTCATTCAAGGAAAAAATACTTTTGATTGAAACCTAATTTTTAATCAATGACATAATTCTATTAATGGTTACATATACAAATATAAATAAACTGCATATGTTTTCTATTTGAAATCATTTTGGAAATTTTGTACATATGATTTGTGTTTGTTGCTTTGAATACAATCTTTTCCTTATTACATATTTTGAAATTTGTTTTAAAAAATGAAATTGTTAAACTACCATAACTGGACTATTAATTAAATTGCATGATATTATATTATATATATGATATTATATATGTATATTTCAAAATTTCAATTTAATAAAATAAAAATATAGTTTAATAAAATATAACATATAATTTGATTGAGTCAAGATTTTCAAATTTGAAATTTAAATAAACTATCTAATTTTGACTTGGTAAACAAAAAATAAATTCAAATACAGATCTAAGATATTATCAATTAAAAATATCCTATATTTGGGTAAGTAATATTATTATAAAAAGAATGTATTAATTTAAATATTATGCCATCAGAAATAATTTTTTTAATTAATTTACTAATATATATATATATATTTGCTCTCAAAAAATTTCAATATAAATAAATATTATAAAAGTTACATATATAAATATACACTCTCAACATTTTTTTATAAAATGCCAAAAGTAATTACATATACATATATACATATATATATATATATATTTGATAACATGAGTTATACTTTATTTAAGCAGAGCACTCATTATGATGTCTCAAGGTCTCGAACCCATGACCTTTAGAACTTTTTTCTAAAGTGCCATACCTCTAACCACTCGAGCTAGAGATCCTTTACACACACATAAACACACATCTATGTGTGTGTGTGTATTAAATTTATATATATTAACATTTTATTTAGTTATCCTTTTAGTTATATTATAAAAAATTTCAGCCTAATTTTTGTTATAAATTGCCGAGTGCGATTTAATTTAAGGTATTATATACATTATTTTAGTTCCAATTTGATATATATATATATATATTAATTTAAATGATTTGATTAATAAATGATAATTTAAAATTAGTAAAAAAATATTTCAAATTCAAAAAAATATTTTACATATTTTAACACAATTATATGACCAAAACAAAAATATACATATATGTTTTATTTATATTATTGTGTTAAAATAAATAAATGCATTTAATTAATTATTAATTTAATAGTTGGAATTATAATTAAAGCATGGATATATATATATATATGAAAATGGTTCTAAATAGCATACAATGATAAACATATGTAAATTATAATATACCTGATTCAGATGCAGCCTTAAAGACACACGTCGATTTAGAAAGTATCCCAAATCTCTTGGATCCCTACCCAAAGTTGATAGCTTCGTTGTATCACCAATTGAGTTGATTTATTTGATGTTTCAGGGTGAATGGAACTCGGCTATGATGAGGGAGGGTTGATGTAAATGGCAGCCAAGGATAGGAGAAAATAGGAACCAAAATAATTTAGGTTTGAGATGCTTATATAGAGGAAGAGTGGAAGATATCTTCCACTATTCTCTCTTTCTAACTCCAACTCCCAAGGCCTCTTATTTACCCCCACATTGTTGATCCCTTATTGAACCTAATGGATTATAAAACTCAATCGCAATTAATTCTATTTAAATCCAATTTAAATGTACATCGATATCATATATCGATACACACATATATAACTTTCATATATGTGCCCAATTAATTACTAATAGCACTTAGAATATTTATAAAGACCATCCTATTTACTAAATATGACCTACACATAAAACACAAAAATAATTAATATTTCTTAAATATTATTCAATTTATAACTATTATACATTAAATAAATTGTGTGGTGTATCAGAGACTGAATGCATTTAGTTATGGAACTCAGAAGTTTGAATTCAACCAATGACTAATAATTTAACAATTCAAATAATAATGTTTACACGTCACCTTAGCTAGTGATGTGATACTTTGGCTGAACTCTTCAGTTATAGATCTCATCGATAAAATCCAATTTTACAACTTCTTAAGCGGTACCGTTTAGCAATGACTATTTACACACGTTCTCTTCATCAAAACCGTATTACTTTAGGATGTATATGGAATTTGGTATTGGTCGAAATTCTAGTATCATCCACATTCAACTCAATTAATTCACAAACAAAGTTCTTGGTTTAATAATAACATTTATTATTAACCGTACCATCGCTTACATTGATAGGACATTATTGATGATAGATATGAGTTACTGGATTGAAAGAGTAATGACTACGGAATTGGATTGGGAAAGCCTTAGGGTTTATAGTTGGAAAAACTTGCTATATAGTTAAGGTACCAAAGAAATATTCATATTTAAATTATACTACCTAAGTACTATTAGAGTAAGGCTCAAGATTTTTATTCATCGAACATATGTTATTCTGACTCCTTCCTTATTACAACACATGTTAGAAAAGGCGATGCTGAAGGTGAAGATGAGGAGGAAACTTGTGGCAGTTTACCTATTTATCTACTTATGTTATTTTCAGATGTGCCCATTAAGAATAATGATGTATTTTAAAAATGTTGTATTATGGATATGTGACGGTTGTTATTGGTATTGTGTTATAGATTTTACGACATTTGGATTTTAAATGAAATAGTTACTGTTTTTTGTTATTATATTTTATCCTTCCGCTGTCAGTTCTAAAATATGGAGATAAATAGCCATGCATTGTTCTTTATACCAACCAATGACTAGCTTTGGAATGAGTCTAAGTTTCGATGTGCCTTTTTTGGGTCAGAATTTAGGTCCGTTTCGGGGCGGGTTGTTATACCCATGGTTAAAGAACTATATAAATAAGGAACTACCCTACTTAAATAGGCGCATTTCTTAAATTCTCTTTTTTCCATAAAATCATTTGATATCTTGTAAACATGGAAAAGATTTAAATGTATAATAATGTAGATTAAAGCAAACGATAATTTTCCAAATGCAATGAAGAACATGATTTATTAATAATTGCATATTTCAAGTTGCTTTCTTCTATAAATTATCTAACAATTTGCAATGTTTGGTCGAAATTTTAATCAAACATTTTTAGTGATTTCAATGAGAGTCCAATAAAAGAAAGCAAAATCAAAATTTCGTCTTCTTCTAACTTCAAAAATTTCATGTTTTAGATAAGGATCATCGGAACATCTAGAAGGAGATATATTTAATCAATCCACATTTAATGATCTAATTAAGGGAAAGCAAAAGATTTCATTCCACACATGAAAAGACAAGTATGAAATCTCAACAAATTAACTACATGAATAAGGTAAGAAAATATGTTATTACCTCATATTCTCCAAGACAATGAATCTTAAATCCTTTTCACAGTAGAGACAAACACACCTTTGCTATAGCTCGAGACTTGAAGAGCCAACCCGAAGAATAAAGAAAGTAAATATAACCAAGGAAAACCTCTTCTATCAAATGCAAATGGTCATCCAGTCTCAAGTCAATGAATATTTTTCGATACAAACCTTCTTCATAGGCTATATCATATCACAAAGGAAAGAGGATGCAAATGGTTAATATAATAAAAGAGACACTAAACCTCCTTTTAGAAAGATAGGACATAATACAATTTTAGAAAGGAAAATGAGGAGATTGTCTAAAAAAAAGACTCCAATTTAGAACAACCTTACATTTACCAATCTAAGAAACCTCAATAATTTGTGAAATACACCGCTTCAAAATCTAAGAAATACACCTTCTATTTCTTAAATAATCATCTTAGATTTTGCATTGTAAAAAGTCTATATTGCCGATACATTTCATAATTATTTTTCTTTAGCACATCCATAACCTTTATCTATTTACATCTTGATTTTTTCTCCTTGCTCGTTAATTTTCCAAGAAAAGGATGACCAATTAAACTATTCGACAACTCGTAGTTATGAGTATACTATTTCCACGTTCCAACTATTTGAATCAAGATACACATCTTTATTGAGAAATAAACATTCACGTTTTTTATTGCACTTGTGGATTTTTCGTATTATTTTTCATAATTTATTAATCTTTTGGTTTATTTTTTCATTATTTGCCGACTCTCCCATTAGATAGTCGAGTTCGTGGTTTCAAGAACTCCCAAACTTATTCGATTTTGCTATGATAAAAACAGTATTTATCGTATTCACTTGTAATTAATGCTAATGTATAAATACATCTCGAGAAGTAAATGATGGAGTTAGGGGTATTCCCTAGGGGAAATTATGTTTAATTGAAAATGCATAAATGATACGTTTTGTGGTAGTAGCTACAAAGTGTTATATCCATGAGAAATTTATCATAATGAAATTAAACATACCATTTTAAATATTCCTAATTAAGATGTATCAAGACTGGATATCGATAAAGATATATTAAGATTGGATATTGATACATCAGTTGAGATTAGAGTACGTAATGCTCTCCAAATGTTGGACACTGTATTACTCATGGCTGTTGGGGGGCACTAAGGGGTTACGTACTAATATTTATTGGATAACTATGGACTGTGTAATAATCCACTTTTCCGTACCCCTTGAATAGACACTAATCTCCATCGATTAACTCAAGATGAACGGAAAACCGAACCATTAGGGTTAAAAGAAGAGGTAGAAGAAGACAGAAGAAAAAGAAAAACAGAAAAACACAGAAATAGAACCAATATTACAATCTCACATTCGTAGCGGAACAATATATAATAGATAATCACTAGTCTTTTAAACAAAGAACTATATCAGTTTTATATAATACATCAATCAGAGTCAATATACAACAACAATACAACACACTGGACAGTTATATAAACTTGTCCTCATACAGAATACACAGCGGAATAATACATAGTATCATATACAAGTGGACGTCTCGCCATCCAACTCGCCACTAAGCTCCATAGCACTCCAAAATCCAGCATAACCTGATAACCTAACTCTAGACTGCCCGTGTGGAAAATGATGGGCACCCAGAGTTTAGGAAGGAAACAATAAACTCCAGGTCAGTCATGGTGACTGGTGTGAGAACTAAAACAGTTTATCTTTAAACAACAACAAAGCAAGTAGAAATATCCGCAATGCTTTTGGAAAATGAAACTACCATAAGACATCCTACCACACACACAATGCAAACGCAGAATTGGAGGAGATTTCTTCTTATGATAATCAAACATGCTTACTACGCAAAATCATTTGATTTTATTATTATTAGTGCATAGTGAAGAAAACATTTCGAAAGTATAATATTAATCTTAGCCAGTATAGGCATTTCACACTTATGCCTACTATAGCTACTATGTTCAATAGCAGGTTACTGCCACATTCCATAGCAGGTTATACAATTGCAATCGTAAAGGTTCGTATTGTTTCTTTGGAATTTCCAACAAATGGCCAGGCTAAGGAACTTCCTTTCCTACTGCCGAATGGGATCGCCTCTGGCTGGACGTCCCGAGAGACAAACTGCTCTCTGCCAAACAAGGCCGGGTTACCCCTGTAACTAGGTAACTCACGAATATGTCATCACCCGGTCCTTTGGGACCTTTATCCGAGTGCTCGGTAACCAACATTACACATAATAAATAAGGTGTGTCCACATGAGTAAGTATCTGGGCTCCATACCATGATACCACCCCTTTCCAAAAGGAAATGACATACCCTAAAGGGAGCGACCCTCATAACCTTGCCGCAACATTCCTGTTTCGACCATTTCCGGGTTGTTGAGGCCCTGACGAAGTCTCGTCCACAAAGCTACGCTTTATACAAAAGCTATGCTTTAGGTCAAACAAATGATCAAAGTAATGATCACAAAGATAAATGATCAAACAATTGATCATATCACAAATGATCAGACAATGATCATTTCACAGCAACACTCAGCATGTCACATTACCAAATTGGGATATATCGCTAATAACCTTCAACTACATAACCTCTGAGCTCGTACGTCTCAGAGAAGGGTGTTAAGCTAAGAGAATAAATTCTCCGCCACCAATAGAAATGTATTTGAAAGAAATTAGCTTTACATCTCAAAATGTAATGTTAGACATGTAACCATACAAGTCTGTTCCGGGTTCGAACAGAACCGAAGGCACTTCCGAAGAAGCCCTTGCAATCTGGATATTCACAATCCTGATAAAATTCCCATCACAAAGGAAATCTCAATACCGTAGCTAACGGTGCAGAGATAATCGATAGGTCATTCTATCGTTTTCACAAACACCCGGTCTTCACCACCGGTCTTCAATACGATCCATATCGTCGTATCACAAATTCGAAATGGGTTATACGACACAAAGGTCCTTTCCCGGCTAACCTGAATAGTGAGCGCTTATTCAAAATAAGTGTGGCATTCAAATTCAAGCAAATCCCAACAAATACCCATCCAAGGTAATTATTGATAGTCGGTTATTTAACTATCAATAAAGATGCGCAACATCATCAGATTCCAAATAATTTTCCAAATTATTTCATTTTCAAAAATATCTTTACAAGATATATAATTTTCCACACTTAACCATTTGAAAACAATTCCAAATCAATTTCCACATTTCAATTTATCTTTGAAGATAAAATCTCAAAACAGTTCATTTCATATTGGAAAAGCATTTCCATACTTATTTAAAAATAAGTAATTCACAAATCATTTATTTTCAACACTTGGAAAATATTCGATATACTTAAATCAAAATTAAGTATATATTTCATTCTTTAAGGAAATCATTCTCTTTCACAGATGTTAGCACAATATCAATTCCGCTCCAGTACGGAATTATCGCGGTATATGGGTTTAATAAATATTATCCGCTTACTAACGGCGCAATAGGGTCTCATCCGCTATACAATGCGGGAAATCAACAACTGCAATATATACATATGCCAATATATATATTGCTATATACATATATAATACCAATTTCACTTCAATGTGAAATTATCACGGTATATGTTTTTAATAAATAACATCCGCTTAATAACGGCGTATAATGTCTATTTCAACATAACAGATATCAATTTAACATCCAATCACACAATCAATCACTATCAACAATTTTAAATCTCAACTATTTAAAATTTAAATCGAAACAAAACATTCGATTGAGTGAGGAGTTCTCACCTTGATTTCAATTCCGTTCCAGCTTTTTATTTCGAATAAATTAAACAGACGTTTAATTCCACTCAAAATTTTCACTGACTCCGATCGCTTCCAATTCAGTTCTATTGCGTAGTGCTCGACACTGCGATCCCGGCGCTACCAAATTCGTCCAAATCTGATACAGTATGCATAAGATGTTCGATTTTAAAGTTTAAATTGAATTTAAAACAAATTTCTTTAACTTATACACTTAATTTTCAAGGCCAAGATCTGACCGTTGATTTCAAAAATCAGGGCCGAAGTCGGCATCTTCTTCCCCGCTTGAACAATTCGCCCCGAACCCATCGTTCGCCTCATCCACCACAAAACGCGACCCCTTATACTCATCTATAATTCGATCTGAGGCTACCATTGTAAAGCTCACACCCCATCAACCCATCACCAGAAAATTGGCGAAGCTCGGTCATCATCTGGCTCACGAAAACGCGATCGAACTTCCAGCGAACGAAATCGATTTTTGTCACCAAACGACAATTTTAAACAAGATCCACCGTAGGATGCCTTAAGCTCGCCATCCCCTTCGATCTTCCAGTTGAAAGTATAAGCTAAAAGCTCATGGATTTGTAGAAAAATGGAGGAGAAGGTGAGTCGATTCCGGCCATTGAACAAATGGAACGGCGGCTGAACGTGATAACTAGGGTTTTGAGAAAGATAAATGTATATATAATATTGTTTAATGTTATTTTATTAATATGATCCTCAATTTAATAACTTATTGCAAACAAACTCCAAACTACACGTTCCGACAGGCATTCCTAGGGTTTTTCCGCGTTCCGGACACAATGGAACAAGTTTCGTAGGTTAATTCGGTCATCTGTGCGAGTTATAGAAATAAACGATCGGTTTTAAATCAAATCGATTTAAATCGATTTCGATGCGTTTTGGCTTTCCCCGGACAAATGGTAAATCCAATTGATACGAAATTTGAAACCTTACAATAATATCACATTACGGATCCGATGAAACTAGTTTCGTCGAAATCCGAGACTTATTGAAAAATGACTATTTTAACACGCCAAATTTATATTAAAAAAATTTCGATGCGTTTGGAACCGCCACGGTCAAACGACAACTCCGATTGCTACAAAAATTGAAATCCGATAATAACAAACTATTACGGATCCAATGGAACTAGTTTCGTCCAATTCTGAGACTATCCCAAAAATGGCTAATTTCACTAGTCGATTAAATATTAAAATATTCAATTTTCACAGATTAATTCTAAATTCAATTTTAAAAGTTCTATAACATCATTCTAACTTTAATATGATTTAATATAACTTTATAAATCATTTTCAATCACATTAAACTTGATTTTCAATACATTCTGGAATTTAAATATTAAATTATCAATTTAATTACCAAATAAAATCCAAATATTCGAATTTTAAATTATTCGACTTATTAATTTCATTTGTTAATATTTAAAATCAATTAAATATTCAAATTTTAATTAATAAAATTTCCGGGTCGTTACAAACTTCCCCCCTTAAAAGAATTTCGTCCTCGAAATTACCAAGTAAGAAGAAGATACAAAATCTATTAATTTTCAAAAACAAACCGTTCAATTTAGATTTCACAAATCCCGTAAGTGTTTAACTTTCTCCAAAATCCATAGTTAAACTTCTTACAAAACTTTACTAAGTTTTCAAATCATACTTAGTTTTCAAAATTTTCAAATTTCTCAAAAATATCCTAACGCCTTAAATTTTCAAAAAATTTCGCCATAGCCTCCTTTGCGCGGCTCGGTCCGAAAATAAAATGACAGTGTATATATATCGCAAATATACATCTCATCAAGTGATGAGGCATCCCGCAGGGAAAAAAGTGTAAAAGTACGATATTTAATCCGAGATATGTACCTTATTATATTATTAGCGAGCGTATACGGCTAATATAGCGCGAAAGCGAGCTCCAAATGCGAAGCAAACGCCATCCGCACCTACTAAACACTCAACAACAATCATGAGAACATGCATATATGAAAATAATATTGATATACAACATATAGCAACATAATAACTACATAGCAAATGCAACAAACAACAAATGCAACCACCATCCAATAAATTCACTTCTCATTAATATTCAATGGATTGGTTTTCAATTTTAAATCATATTTGATTCATTTATATTGGATTTTATCAACATTCATTTTCAATTCAATTAGTTACATTCACTAATTTACATTCAAGTTGGTTCACTTATAAATCAAATTCAATTCTATTTAAGATTCACTTAACTTCCAATTTGATTTCAATTACTTTAGCTTTCAATTTGTCAATTCAATTACATTAACACTTAATGAATTATATACAATCAACCAACATCCATATAACAATCAATGTACATTCAACACAACCAAAATATTAATTTTACATTCGATTTGGTTCAACACTTTTAATTCAATTGGTTGATATTAAATTGGCTTACATTCAATTTATTCAATTTATTCAATTTCTCAACTTCATTAGCTTCTAATGAATTAACACTTATATTCATTGTTTCATATCAATTATTTACATTCAATTGATTAACATTCCTTCATTCATTCATTAAATAAATTCACTTCTCATTAATTTACTTTGATATCAAAATCAACTTCGTTCAACATTACTTCAGTTATATTCCATTTCAAACATCTTTTGTTTAACTTAACTTAAGTTTCCACTTATAAATTAAATTTAGATTCCCATTCTAAATAAATCCTATTCAACTTTTACCAAAGTTAATTTTATTTCATATTATAAGTATAAACTTATTTCACTTATATTTATCAACTTCAACTTGGATTTTAAATCAAATCTGTTGATCACAACAAAACTTCAATTTCCAATTTACTATGGATAGCAAATCAATCACACAGAAACTCGAAAATGATACTGATGATGCTGTAGTCATCACCGTACTATTTCCCAGCAACATAGTGAATTCAGTGCTTAGATTCTTTCAAAATTTTTCCTTTATTCATAAATCTCATTACAAATCTTTTACTTATAAAAATTCACTTCTTATATATAAGATTATTTTACCATTGTAAATCATTTTAATTATAACTTCATACATTATAATTCATTTGCTTATACAATTTATACTTTCACAATTGTTGTTTTAATTCAACTTATTCAAACAACTTAACAATCAATTCATATACACATTAATAATTTCCGAAAAATTATTTCTTTATATACAAAATATAATAGAGGTAAAATTATTTCATTTACCCAATTTAAACAATATCGTGCCGAATTGTTCTATACAAGTGTTTAGAGATCCCTATCGATAGAGTTGTACTGACAATACCAACCAAAATCCATATACCACTCAACAAACCAATCATCACAATATAAAACAATTTTATATTCACTAACAAATACGCACTCATATCTATTATTACACTCAAACTCATTCTATAGTACTACTGACTCTATCTCTAATGAGTAATACCCAACAAAGCAGGGTTGTCGCTTAACCATATGCTCTCATACCAAATGTAATAATCCACTTTTCCGTACCCCTTGAATAGACACTAATCTCCATCGATTAACTCAAGATGAACGGAAAACCGAACCATTAGGGTTAAAAGAAGAGGTAGAAGAAGACAGAAGAAAAAGAAAAACAGAAAAACACAGAAACAGAACCAATATCAAAATCCCACATTCGTAGCGGAACAATATATAATAGATAATCACTAGTCTTTTAAACAAAGAACTATATCAGTTTTATATAATACATCAATCAGAGTCAATATACAACAACAATACAACACACTGGACAGTTATATAAACTTGTCCTCATACAGAATAAACAGCGGAATAATACATAGTATCATATACAAGTGGTACGTCTCACCATCCAACTCGCCACTAAGCTCCATAGCACTCCAAAATCCAGAATAACCTGATAACCTAACTCTAGACTGTCCGTGTGGAAAATGATGGGCAGCCAGAGTTTAGGAAGGAAACAATAAACTCCAGGTCAATCATGGTGACTGGTGTGAGAACTAAAACAGTTTATCTTTAAACAACAACAAAGCAAGTAGAAATATCCGCAATGCTTTTGGAAAATGAAACTACCATAAGACCTCCCGCCACACACACAATGCAAACGCAGAATTGGAGGAGATTTCTTCTTATGATAATCAAACATGCTTACTATGCAAAATCATTTGATTTTATTATTATTAGTGCATAGTGAAGAAGACATTTCGAAAGTATAATATTAATCTTAGCCAGCATAGGCATTTCGCACTTATGCCTACTATAGCTACTATGTTCAATAGTAGGTTACTGCCACATTCCATAGCAGGTTATACAATTGCAATCGTAAAGGTTCGTATTGTTTCTTTGTATTTTCCAACAAATGGCCAGGCTAAGGAACTTCCTTTCCTACTGCCGAATGGGATCGCCTCTGGCTGGACGTCCCGAGAGACAAACTGCTCTCTGCCAAACAAGGCCGGGTTACCCCTGTAACTAGGTAACTCACGAATATGTCATCACCCGGTCCTTTGGGACCTTTATCCGAGCGCTCGATAACCAACATCACACATAATAAATAAGGTGTGTCCACATGAGTAAGTATCTGGGCTCCATACCATGATACCACCCCTTTCCAGAAGGAAATGACATACCCTAAAGGGCGCGACCCTCATAACCTTGCCGCAACATTCCTGTTTCGACCATTTCCGGGTTGTTGAGGCCCTGACGAAGTCTCGTCCATAAAGCTACGCTTTATACAAAAGCTATGCTTTAGGTCAAACAAATGATCAAAGTAATGATCACAAAGATACATGATCAAACAATTGATCATATCACAAATGATCAGACAATGATCATTTCACAGCAACACTCAGCATGTCACATTACCAAATTGGGATATATCGCTGATAACCTTCAACTACATAACCTCTGAGCTCGTACGTCTCAGAGAAGGGTGTTAAGCTAAGAGAATAAATTCTCCACCACCAACATAAATGTATTTGAAAGAAACCAGCTTTACATCTCAAAATGTAATGTCAGACACGTAACCATACAAGTCTGTTCCGGGTTCGAACAGAACCGAAGGCACTTCCGAAGAAGCCCTTGCAATCCGGATATTCACAATCCCGATAAAACTTCTCATCACAAAGGAAATCTCAATACCGTAGCTAACGGTGCAGAGACAATCGATAGGTCATTCTATCGTTTTCACAAACACCCGGTCTTCACCACCGGTCTTCAATACGATCCATATCGTCATATCACAAATTCGGAATGGGTTATACGACACAAAGGTCCTTTCCCGGCTAACCCGAATAGTGAGCGCTTATTCAAAATAAGTGTGGCATTCAAATTCAAGCAAATCCCAACAAATACCCATCCAAGGTAATTGTTGATAGTCGGTTATTTAACTATCAATAAAGATGCGCAACATCATCAGATTCCAAATAATTTTCCAAATTATTTCATTTTCAAAAATATCTTTACAAGATATATAATTTTCCACACTTAACCATTTGAAAACAATTCCAAATCAATTTCCACATTTCAATTTATCTTTGAAGATAAAATCTCAAAACAGTTCATTTCATATTGGAAAAGCATTTCCATACTTATTTAAAAATAAGTAATTCACAAATCATTTATTTTCAACACTTGGAAAATATTCGATATACTTAAATCAAAATTAAGTATATATTTCATTCTTTAAGGAAATCATTCTCTTTCACAAATTTTATTTTAGTCAAAACGAATGTTACGTAAAACATTGTTACGACAACTCAAAATCACTAGTATAGGGATTCGAAATTTAGATAGATATATAAATCCAAATACTATATAAAACATTTCCTTTCGAAAACCATTTACTATAACAACAGTGTTATAGTCCACCATTTCCTTATTTCTCGAAACGTCTATTTCAACAATAAATGTTGAAATCTATGTTTTCGATGCTTAACACGTTTTAAAACATCTTTTAAAACAATTACTTCTTTTCGTAATATCACTTCTCCAAAACATCTCCGTTTTATTTAATAATATATTCACTGTCCAAAATCGTGAATATAATTCGTTATCCAAACTCAACATTTCTACACATTTTATTTAAAGGATTATCCACTGTCCAAAATCGTGAATATACTTCCTTTAATAAGCTATATAAACTTAACTTATCAAAGTAAGTCGTTTCTCGGATTTACAAATCTATGTTTATAAATTCCATTGGTATTTTATAACAACTTTAACTTATAAAAGCACTTTATTAACCAAATCAATTTATAACTCAATTATATACCAAAAATCCATATTATAAGTTAAATACTTATAATTCATTTATTTACAAAAAAAAATCGTTCTTTTAAAACTTCCCAAGTTATAAATCTTATTACTTATGAGATTTACTTATACTTCATTTAACACTTTAAAAACTCCTTTATAACTCAATTATTTTTATCTATAAAATATCAATTTTATAAATCTTATACATATAAACCATTTTGAAATAAATCAGAAATCTCAATTTAAATAAATCAATTCTTTTTATAATTTACAAATCTTTTTTTTTTAATTTCCAAAAATGGATCCGATGATGCAACAGCACCAAATAGTCAATCACAGCATTCAAACATCATATATCATCATATGATAACAGAATATATAACAATATCTGTAAATAAATCACTACTGTGAGGAATCCAGTTGGATCCCTCCAACCTGTTTCCCTACATCCACAGATGTTAGCACAATACCAATTCCGCTCCAGTACGGAATTATCGCGGTATATGGGTTTAATAAATATTATCCGCTTACTAACGGCGCAATAGGGTCTCATCCGCTATACAATGCGGGAAATCAACAACTACAATATATACATATGCCAATATATATATATATATTGCTATATACATATATAATACCAATTTCACTTCAATGTGAAATTATCGCGGTATATGTTTTTAATAAATAACATCCGCTTAATAACGGCGTATAATGTCTATTTCAACATAACAGATATCAATTTAACATCCAATCACACAATCAATCACTATCAACAATTTTAAATATCAACTATTTAAAATTTAAATCGAAACAAAACATTCGATTGAGTGAGGAGTTCTCACCTTGATTTCAATTCCGTTCCAGCTTTTTATTTCGAATAAATTAAACAGACGTTTAATTCCACTCAAAATTTTCACTGACTCCGATCGCTTCCAATTCAGTTCTATTGCGTAGTGCTCGACACTGCGATCCCGGCGCTACCAAATTCGTCCAAATCTAATACAGTATGCATAAGATGTTCGATTTTAAAGTTTAAATTGAATTTAAAACAAATTTCTTTAACTTATACACTTAATTTTCAAGGCCAAGATCTGACCGTTGATTTCAAAAATCAGGGCCGAAGTCGGCATCTTCTTCCCCGCTTGAACAATTCGCCCCGAACCCATCGTTCGCCTCATCCACCACAAAACGCGACCCCTTATACTCATCTATAATTCGATCTGAGGCTACCATTGTAAAGCTCACACCCCATCAACCCATCACCAGAAAATTGGCGAAGCTCGGTCATCATCTGGCTCACGAAAACGCGATCGAACTTCCAGCGAACGATATCGATTTTTGTCACCAAACGACAATTTTAAACAAGATCCACCGTAGGATGCCTTAAGCTCGCCATCCCCTTCGATCTTCCAGTTGAAAGTATAAGCTAAAAGCTCATGGATTTGTAGAAAAATGAAGGAGAAGGCAAGTCGATTCCGGCCATTGAACAAAAGGAACGGCGGCTGAACGTGATAACTAGGGTTTTGAGAAAGATAAATGTATATATAATATTGTTTAATGTTATTTTATTAATATGATCCTCAATTTAACAACTTATTGCAAACAAACTCCAAACTACACGTTCCGACAGGCGTTCCTAGGGTTTTTCCGCATTCCGAACACAATGGAACAAGTTTCGTAGGTTAATTCGGTCATCTGTGTGAGTTACAGAAATAAACGATCGATTTTAAATCAAATCGATTTAAACCAATTTCGATGCGTTTTGGCTTTCCCCGGACAAATGGTAAATCCAATTGATACGAAATTTGAAACCTTACAATAATATCACATTACGGATCCGATGAAACTGGTTTCGTCGAAATCCGAGACTTTTTGAAAAATGACTATTTTAACTCGCCAAATTTATATTAAAACAATTTCGATGCGTTTGGAACCGCCACGGTCAAACGACAACTCCGATTGCTACGAAAATTGAAATCCGATAATAACAAACTATTACGGATCCAATGGAACTAGTTTCGTCCAATTCTGAGACTATCCCAAAAATGGCTAATTTCACTAGTCGATTAAATATTAAAATATTCAATTTTCACAGATTAACTCTAAATTCAATTTTAAAAGTTCTATAACATCATTATAACTTCAATATGATTTAATATAACTTTATAAATCATTTTCAATCACATTAAACTTGATTTTCAATACATTCTGGAATTTAAATATTAAATTATCAATTTAATTACCCAATAAAATCCAGATATTCGAATTTTAAATTATTCGACTTATTAATTTCATTTGTTAATATTTAAAATCAATTAAATATTCAAATTTTAATTAATAAAATTTCTGGGTCGTTACAAACTGACTCATTCGATAGTTTTTTGTTGGTAAATATAACCAAGATCAAATAGAAAATATTGATGTGACAAAATTACATGGTTCTCTTGACTTAAGAATACTGCTGATCTTCAATGTGGAAGCTCCACTTCAATTATAGTTAAATCGTGGCATGACGTCCATCAAATGGCTATAGTTGGGTCAAGTGGAAGCATTGAAAGTGAAACAGTATTTAAGTGAGAATTCGTCTCCTTAGTTATACGAGGTTAGTATCACAGACAACAGTATTTAAGAGCAGTACAATTAGTAATAATAATAATAATAATTAAACTAAGGACTTTTTTTGGATTATAAATAATTGTCACTACCAGGTAACGCTTAATAAAGTAAAATTAGATTTTACTGTAATAAAGTAAGCGATAAATGTGGTCAAAATGTCACACCACCTAGTACCTACTAAGTGACGTGTAGACGTAAATATTCGAATCATTTGATATTAACCACTGACCAGATTTACACCTAAGAGTCACACTACCGAAACGTTAAATACTCCTTTTACAATCCAATTTAATTAATTTATAATTGTTATAAATTAATTAATATTTATGAAATAGTAATTATAAAATTTTATTGATATGTACTAAAAAATATATTAAATAGTGTGCGTATATTAGTTATATAAACACTAATCGACACACGATATCGATACATGTTTTAATTAGATTGCAACGAATATTGTTCGGGCTTGGAACATTATTTTTGAGGCCCAAAAGGAGGCTTTGGTAGCCGACTACAGATGGCCATAGTGAGGCCAGCCATATATTGATATGGTAAGTGTTTTTTGAATATAAAATAAAGGAGAGAACGAGTAAGAAAAAAAGGAGGATCTAGATCCACTTTATGCTCTCTTATTTTATTTTAATATAAGCATCTCTCACTCACTTAAGCTAAGACTTTTTGCAGTTCTACAATAGAAAAAGGGAGGCTACCCATGGCTTTTAAAAACCCCAAAAATTAAAAGACAAAATCATATCTGATTACTTCGATTCGATCGTCGGTGGTAAGACAATCCAAAAGCTAACAACTTCGAGATTGGAATTTGATTCAAGGAGTTTACTTATTCATTTCAATGTGCAAGGTTTGGGCTTTGGTGAAAGATATTCTTCTAGCTTACTATTATATAATAACTGTTTATATGATCATTGTTTTATATAATGGTTTGTTAAAAATATCACGAATTGGTATATCGATGGATTGTCACATGGTGATGGTCGTATGTATATAAGTGTATATATATTAAAAAAATTATGCATATTTGTTTAAACATGATTTCGTCCTATAATAAAATTATTTTTGAAGTTTTAAAAAATAATATATTATATGCATTTAAACATCAAATCTAATTTTAAAAGTTTAATATTATATAATATATATATTTTAAAACTTAACAAAATTTAATTTTGTTAGTATGGTTTTCGACAATAACAATTTTTTTTTGGATATTATATATTATTATTTATATAAATACTATTATTTAGTTCAAAATTGATTATATAAATAAAATGCATGTATAATATATATATATATATTTATATTCATAAATAATATAAAACTCTGGAAATTTTTTATATAATATAAAATATACATTATGATTTTGAAAATGATATTGAAATAATGATTTATTATTATGTCCTTACAATTTATCAATTGATTATAATTTTTTACTAATAAATTATTTTTAATTATAACTAGTTACATGTTTATATGTAACATATATTTAATTTAATTTAATATATTATATATACATATAAATTTTAGTTTGAATTTTATATTATAAATATTCTAAATGATTTTATAAATAAATATGTGAAATAATTTTATAATTTAATTATATTTATTCATATATATATATATGTATGTATGTATGTATGTATATGTATTGTAATTAATGTTTTATGTAAATAATTTACAACTAATATTTTATAGTAATCATATAATTATATTTTCACACACACACACACATATATATACATACATACACACATACATGAAACAATTTTATGCACATATATACATACATTTAGATAATCCATTTATCTACACGAGGGGCCGATCATGTCCGTTGCGGTGTAAATCACAACAACTACATACATATATGTCAAACCATGACATATTACACTATTGCACGTGCACGCACACACATATGTGTATATGATACATATATGTTTAATATAATATAAATAATACAAAATAATACTTTATTTATAAATTTAAATAAACTAATGATTTTATTTAATAGAAAATTTAGAAAAGTTCTAAAACGAATTAGACTACATAGGCCCATTAAAGATTCAATAATGGATTTTTTTTAAATTTACCCATTTACCCGGTTGCATGGTGGTCCAGTTCCAAAAGTAAATACATACAAAAAATAATAAATAATAGTTAAAACATATATATACACACACACACACGTGCGCGTAATGTATAAATTTCAAGACAAGATACACTTTATCCATGATAAAATGATCTATATCATCTAAAAAATCAGACTGCACATCCTTTATTTCATTATTTTCTTCTATCTTCGTGTCGTCCTTATGCGGTTCACATGAAATAAGTCGAAGTCTATCCTACAATATGTAAAATAATAATAAGCCGATCAACAATTTTTTACCTAGAAAAAACCTAAAATAAAACCAAGCAAGTTAACAATTATCTCATTTATATCAACTTTAAAATCTTCTGTTTTAACTTAATGAAGTTCATTACTACATATAATCGATTGAGCAAGAAAACTATTTCCATATAAACAACAAATTCAGACATATTAGCTATCCCAAAATCAACAAACTTCATACTAGTGAAGATCAAATACTTAAGAATATTATTACATGAAAAAGAGAAATAACTAATATAGTATAAATAATACCTTTTTCTCTTGTTTTTGTTCATGTACAAAATCTTAATTTCCAACGGAGTAAAGTAAATTAAATAAATAAGTAGAAGAAGATGACAAATTATATTTATAGGTTTCGAGAAAAAAAAATCTATTTCAACTTTAGACGTAAATTCAAATTAATTACAAAAATATACCTCTTATTTCTTATATTAGCATTTTATACTTATCATTATGGCTGTCAACTCCCCAGAATTGAAAGATAATGATAAAAAAACCATTTCGAAAAAGTTATGAAAATTAGGTCACTACCTTTAGTTTTTGGCCAGTTTATGCTACTTTTGCCCCTGATTTCAATGCTGTATCGATTTTCTAAAAAAAGACAGTTTGGTAAAAATAACAAAACAAGAACTTACTTTATATGAGTTTATGAGTAGAAATTTTTTGTGTATGACCTTTGAAAATATGGACCTTTGATCAAAAACCACATTTCAAATTGCGCAACTACAAATTGATATGTTATGTTTGCGGACTTTAAAATTGCATCTCATGGAAATATTTGTCCATCCCAAAATTGCGGAAGAAGGCTTAAATTTTTCCTCAGCCCTATAAATTACTAGGTAAGTACGTGTTCAAAAAGTTTGTCTATCGCATAAATCACGGCAAAGGTTTAGGGTTTAACGGAAGAAGAAAAAACTCGGAAACCAGGGGCGCTAAAAAATCTGAAAACAGAAGAGAAAAATAATCCTAGATTCTTCAATTCAGGTTCGCTGCTGCTGCTCCTTCCTATTCTTCTTCCCTCTGTTTTTTTTATCTTTTTTATCGCTGAATCGAGATCGCGATGCTGAACTTAATCTCTTTTGATTTTGTTTCAATTCAATGTTTAAATTGAAATTGCGATTCAGTATTGGACTTCAATATTTCCGTTCTGAAATAGGATCGTACGTTTTACACGGTTTGCGATCCAATTTAACTCTTGGATTGGGAAGGCTGCGATTCCTTCCAAATCGCGGTTTGCAATCACTGCTTTCAGTGACATATAATGGCTATATGCTTTTTGAAATTGGCTATCATATCTTTTCTGAACAACCGTCCTTTAACTTTGGTATGGTTCCACCGATTCCAATTGGCACTTGTATATACGACGTTCAGCAGTTCAACTACGTTTATGGTCTAATACTATTATAAAATAAATAGGCTCCACATATGATATGCTTTGTATTATTAATCATTTATTAGTTTCTTTTGCATTAGGTTCTCAATTCCATCGTAACAAGGTTAGTTAAATCGATTGATCTTAGCTCTTTTTTTGCAGCTGTCTAGGGAAAACTGCCTATACTCAACGCATTCCAAAAACATAATTAATTAAGTGAGTTACGTACCAAGCATTCAGTGCATATCAAGAAACTAATTCATGGCTAGTATTTTACCCGGGGCTTCTCCTCATAGTGTGATTGTGAAAAGTAGTTCCTATGCGCACGCCAGGTTGGACAAAGATGATCTTATTGGTGCTAGTTGGTATCTCAGTCGGAAGGATATAGAGGAGAATTCCCCTTCTCGAAGAGATGGGATAGATACGAAGAGAGAGTCGTATCTTCGTAAAGCATATTGTACATTCTTGCAAGATTTAGGCATGCGGCTAAAAGTGTGAGCATTCATTGTACTCTGTCTTCTGTATTATTAGTCAAAAAACACTACGTTTCAACACACACAAGATGTAGTTCAGTAATCTAACTCATGAGCATTGATGACGTGCAATAACTGTGTAGTTAGCTGTGTTGTGTGCACTTTTTATCTTTGATTTGCCATAAATTTATCTGTGACTCCGAACGAATGAATTGTACTTGTTTCACTCTGTAGAAGCATCCATTCTGTTTTGCTATAAACTTTAGATTAAAATCTATACCCCGTCTTGGTGCTGACTTAGCTTTTGCATTGGGAGTAAAATAGCATAATTAGTAGAGAAATGCAAATCCCCAAAGTCGAACGGCTACAGTAAATTTCTATCTACGCTTAAAGTTATACCATTTGGCTGCATTTAATATTCTTTTGTTTCTCATTTGAGGTCTTTAATACCAAACATATACACTTATTGATCAACTGCAATAAATAAATCTTTGAAATTAGTATGGGGGTGAATACTTGGGAATCACTAGTGCTAGTCACTTGGGACTTGAAAGATGGAGAGTAGAGGGGTATGGGAGAAATGACAGAACACGCCTTAGTGATAATCCAAAACATCTTACCTTATAAAAACAGTAAGTTTGATAAGAGAAATAATACATATAAAGCAATCATTTCAAACCTGCTATGGTCATGTAGGAGACCAGTATAAAAAGTTCGGTGTTTGTTCAGATACACTGATTCACTACTTACATTTGTTTGAGCATGGCATGATTCAAGATTATTTTTCTTCTTCTTTTAAAAGATACTCACAAATTCACTTCAATCTGTCTCATTCACTTGGAATTAACGAACAATCAACTTTCACTATAGACTATTATAGATTACCCATAACCGACCCTCAATGCTAATACAATACTCCGATACACAGAACACAGTCACTTGTTTCTTAAAGACTAAGATTTATACCTACAAATGTGTGACCATATAGTTATACTTTCAAATGCATAAATTAGATCATGAAATCCAGCATGATTTTATAGTAGACATGGTTCCTCATCTTTGCCCACTAGTACAATATCTGTATAGTTAATCATACCGTCGAGCCAAGTCACTCTTTTCCTAAGAAATATATCTTTTATTCAATTAATGTTGAAGTCTTTTGTATGAATAAAAAGAAGAATTATAAGAGTTCATGCATAGCTCTGATAAAGTGATGAAACATACAAGCATGCGTGAGGTGCCTATGCTAGTAAGTTTAGTTTTGATTTAAATATCTCTTGCTTTAGGTGTCAATTTCTATTGCATGTTGTACATAAATTTTTTTCCCATAAGAGATGGGGCAGCATAGGATGCAAGTTTTACTGTCATAGCATAATACATCATGCTTGTTTAAACTAACATTCATTTTGAGTTATCAACCCCTATTAAAAGTCATAGCACGACTCATTCTTTCTTCAATGCTAAATAACGTCATATTCATTTGAAATATACAGGCACACACGAGGTGCCTATGCTGGCTTGTTTGGTAACTTTTAAGCATGTCCGGCTCCAAAATCATTTTTGAATATCGGATATCCGCATTCGCGGATACAGACGGATATCAGATAATTATTCTATTCGCTGACGATCGATAAAAAAAAATAGTTTAACATAAAATTTTCCCAGTCCCATTGATTATAAAATTGTGAAATACAAACAAATATGATGATAATAAATAGTTTTGAGTTGTTAATATGCATTAAATGCATATAATATAAACTAATAATTTAATAAAATTAATAAATACATATTTTTCATTATACTAAAGTATACATAATATAAACTATAATCTTGACAAAAATTAAATGGATAATTTTCGGATGCGATACCTTCGTATCTGGATCTGTATCTGTTTGTTCAGGTATCGGATATTTATTTACTTTTCGGATACGAATGCAGACGGATTTCAGATTTTTCGAGGATCCATTGACAAACTTAAACTTTAATTTTCATTTTAACGTCTCTTGCTTTAGGTGTCTAATTTCTATTTCATGTTTTACGTTTTTTTTTCATGTAGGACGTGGGAGCATAGTATGCAAATTTCACATTTATAACATCATACATCATCATTGTTTAATATAAAATTCATTGAGTTATACAACTCATATTAAATGTCATAGCATGGATAACTCTTTCTTCAATGTTTAATAACATCATATTCAGTAGAATAATTTCACCCTTTGTTTAAATATTCGTATGCTATTGTCTTGGTTTTGATACACAAATCCATATACTACAATGAAGTTTGGGGTTATCATAGCTATAGACTTATAGGCATGATTCTTCCTTTTTCTTGGGTCTAAGTTAGGTTTTAAGCTAACCACTAGATTCAAATTCAAGAATGCTGGGATATGTGGAAATTTTTTATGGCAAAGTTATGAAGTCTGTTAAGGCTTATATATGTTTCCTTAAAAAGCTTCCCGAATAGAAAAGTTATGAATGTTGTAATAAAATGTAAGCCTTAACAGACTTCATAACTTTGCCATAAATTTTTTCCACATATCCCAGCATTTCCCATTCAATTCGATAAATGTCAAATTGCTTCAATGGCGATCTGTTCTCAATGTTTAACAAAGAACCGTCCGTCTATCTATTATACAAGCAAATAATTTAAAATGATGGAGCTTTTTCAAATTGCTTAATTAACCGTTGAAACATATTTTTGAAAATAAAAATCAAATTTACTAAAAGATGTCTAAATCCAATTTTAGCTCCATAATTTTTTCCCATCCCATTTGCCAAAGTACTAGTAACCATTTACCAATGTGATGTAGATAAGGGTGCCTGAACCATTTATAGTATGAGTGACATTGTAGTCACCTTTTCAATGTATACATGGTCTATCCACATGAAAGTGTGGTCAATTAATATGTCATGATTTGAGTTTTTGAAGTTCATGGTCCGAGATCTACCGATTGAGACAATACTTCTGAACCCACACACACTTCCTTTGCATCTCCCTCTCACATTTAAATGGGTGGATCCAAAAAATTTCTTCAGGGCTTAACTCTAGAATATATGAATAGGGGTTCACTGTAGAATATGTAAAGAATTTGCAAAATCAATCATTATGCTTAAAAAAGGAAAATTAGTAGTTTTATAATTATGGTAATCAAATAATGAAAATGGGTTACTATACTTATTAAAATGAAAAAGAAGTCCTATAAAAGACAATAAAAATCATAATTTTGTGTGGTAATAGCAAAGTTTGAGGTATAAGATGGTACCTCAAATTTTGATGATACCGTGCTGTATCAAGCAGAACCAAACCAGAACCGAGCATAAAATTCGGTTCAGGTTAGTGTTAAAATATTGAAATCAAATGCGTACAGCCAAATCAAAGTAATCGGAGTAATCAAAACCAAATCAAAGGACATAAAAATCGATTGAACAACTTACTTGAGCAAAATCAAGCTTCCACTTTGTCTTCTAGCAAATCGAGCTCGAATTTGAACTAAATTATTGAAGTTTTTTAAAGCTTCAACGTCTTTTTTTCTTCTTCCTTTTCCTCCTTGTCCTAGCAGTTGACATCGATTTTGAGAGGAGTAGGAGACGATGTTTCATTATGGTTGCACTGGAACGTTTATTTGATTTATTTTGGGCTTCGACTGTGTTGGGTTAACGGTTAATTTAATATTTTAATTAACGGTTAATTAGTACCATAAAATAATTAAAGTTTAGTTTAATTTATTGTAAAGTTTAATTTGATTAGGATTTAGTTTATAAGATCATTATTACATTTTGGTTAACAAACCATTGAAAGCCGTGACGGAAATCGAAACCAGAACCGAAACTTTTGAGATCTCCAAAATCGTTTGGAATGAAGAAAATTTTAAATGACCGAAATCGAGATCAAAGCTGAAACCGAGTTCTTGAATCTTGGGTAATAATTCAAAAAAAAACATAATGACTTGAAGAATATCAGTTAAATACTAGTTGATACTAAAGCGAGTTACATCATTTATTAAATTTTAGGGATAGCAGTGAAAGCATTCATGAATTAAATAGCGAACGCTTCCAAATTTTCAATGCTTAACAACTTGATTAAGTACACAAAATATCATAATTGCTATGTTACATTTCGTTCCATGCATAAACACCATTTGATTTCACTTGCAATTAAATGCAAATTTAAATTGGCAGTAGTGGAAATAATTAATATCATGGGTTCATGATCACAATGATTAGAATCATCCAAGTCATTTTATATTATTAGACATTAATCGATATTGAATAATATTAATAGCTTTGAGGTAATGTCAATGTCAATGTTACTTCAGTTAACTTTCGGAATTCATGAACTACGTTAGAAAGATGTGGTTGGAGACATGACAGAGGAAGTTAGCACTGTGATTGAAATGCTGAGATTTTCTTAGGTTTCTTGGTTTTTAGATATTGGAGGCTATAGGTGGAAGGTTGCTAGTGACTTATGTGTCAGGAGTAAAATATCATTTAACAGTTAAAACACATTCCTCGGTCACCGTAAATCCTGTTCAAGTGCCCTGCTTGCCTTCGCAAAGAATGCACCTTTAGTATTTTGTACCAGGCGTAGTAATTCTTTTTTAGGTGTGTTGGATACCTCCAAATAAATATTGATCTTCACAACTCATATCTGACCTATATGTAGCCAATATCAAGCTATATAGCTTTTTGTTTGCTGTTTTTGTCATATTTTGCCAATTATTTTGCTTAGTGAGGGTAAAATATATTGTTATCCGAAATCTTGGTTGATTCCATGTCAAAATGTTACTTATTTTCCTTTTATATGATAAAAATTATTTAAAGATATGCGAAAAATTAACTATTCTATATCTGATAATTAAGATAAAGCTGCATCCGATCATTTGCTTACGAGTCAATGCCAAGTGAAGTGTGTCGGTGTCGAATTGCTGCTGATTCAGAACTCTGAACTCTGAAGCATGTGTAAATTGTTAACGTGTATGTGCAAGCACTTTGCATCTCTATGTTACATGACCAATCCTCTCACTTATTGTTTTGTAGGCAAATGATTTGGGTAATAATTGTGGTTTCCTTCGTTAATATCAAATGACTGAATGAACACATTCTTCTTTCTGACTTTCTTTCAAAATATCCCGATCTCATACAATAGGTGGTTTAATTTTGAACATAATATTAAGTGTGACTTAGCAAGACAACTTCACCAGCCAAAATAATAACTAAACTAAAATCTGTGACCACCACTTTCTTAGAAGGTCTAAAATAAAAACACTGCACTTCTTTAGGGCTGGAGTGGAAGTGAGAGATGAGCCAGGGGCCTACAATTGCTAGGTTGATATTTTCTATTAAATTTGGGGAATGCACACACATAAAAAGAAGTTAACGGTATAAACTGTATAACATCGATTTTTTCTTTTGGGGGTCCGAAGAAAGTAAGCAGAGTCTGAAATTTCCACCAGGATATTTTCTGGTTTAGTTATTATTTCTTTTGGGTTGCACTGCTTGTAAACTGGTAAGATGTTCAGTTCCCTGCTTATATTAATGGTTTCTTTTTTGTGATGAAATGATATTTTTTACAAATTAATTAATTAATTGTACCTTTAGAATCACTTGTCAATCATAATTCTCATCGATTGGAGATTTGAACATAAAACAAATAACCTCTAGCATCCGGGCAGTTTTTCGTAAGCTTGCTTGCGACTAATTGTTTTGATATAATTCCGTTGGTATATTGTTTTCGAAACATGTATTGTTTTTAACCCTTTAGTTATTTCCATTTTCATGCATGTTTACTGTAATATATCTAAATTCAGTTTGGACTTTAGAGGTTCTTGTCTATCTGTTTTTAACCCTTTAGTTATTTCCATTTTCATGCATGTTTACTGTAATATATCTAAATTCAGTTTGGACTTTAGAGGTTCTTGTCTATCTGTTTAGTTACTTGGTAGTTGTGGCAAATACTTTAAATGCAGCCCGCAGGTGACAATCGCAACTGCTATTGTCTTTTGCCATCGATTTTTTCTTCGCCAATCTCATCGGAAGAATGACCATAGAGTGAGTGTTAGTTGCTTATTTTATCAGTTTGATTTTTATGAATTTAGTAAATATCTGAACTACATCATGTTTGCCTATGTAGATTAGGCAAATATTCTGATATGTATCTAATATGATAATATTATTGAGTAGCTCTAAATATAAATTTATTTTATCGCATCAGCGAGAATATTGAGTTTTGGATTTAGTTATTTCAAGGCCAATATCCATATTTCATCTACAGTAGAAAATATGCTGGTACTCTAGCTATATTTTACATTATTATGCATATACCACTCATATTGTAAGGAACAAAAAAATGGTAGTGCAGCAAGTTTTGCATCCTTGAAATCTTGTTGAAACATAACTATTATGTATATTTAAGGGGCTAGATGATTGAATAAGTGGTTGTTGTAATTTTAGTTAATTAATGAAATGTGAAATTCTTCACAAAACACCCCAAGGCAACTAGACCAGAAGTCAAAAATGATTAATTTTTCAAAGAGTGGAAGTAAAAATATTTGTAATGGATTTTAGCTACTTGGTAGATTTTTTTCTTCTTCTTTTTTCTCCTTTTTAATTCATTCCTTGCTCTATTTTGAGGTTCTGACCATTTACTGTAATTTGTTACATCATTGCAGATTATATCTACAGCTTGCATGTTTTTGGCTGGAAAAGTCGAGGAAAGTCCTAGGCCTCTTAAGGATGTTATTCTTGTGTCATATGAACTTATTCATAAAAAGGACCCTGCAGCTATCCAGAGAATAAAACAGAAGGTAAATGCATCTATGTCATCTTTTTTTTTTGTCCTTTGCCTCCTATGCTTCCTAATTAACTTACTTGAGCTAGTAAATGTTGAATTATAGCTGGTTGATCATACACTGTCAACGAGGACCTCTCATGGTTGTAAGCCACAATAGTTAATCCTATTTATATACCCTCTTAACATTGTTATCTTGAGTGATGATATATTGCTCTCAGACTTTCTAGACAGATGAATAGGTATATTATGTCAATTTACTTTCTGGTATGCTTATCATCTTATGTTTATTCTTCCTAGGAAGTTTATGGACCTCAAAAAGAACTGATCTTACTTGCGGAGCGGGTTGTACTTACTACTCTAGGTTTTGATTTAAACGTGCAACATCCATATAAATGTCTTGTGGATGCCATAAAGAAATTCAAGTCTACTCAAATTTCTCTTGCAAAAACAAGGGATCACTCTTCTAAAAAAAAAAGAATCTCTTGTACAAGTTGCTTGGAATTTTGTCAATGATGGGTATGCTCAAGTCACTGTCATCGCTTTTTGATGTCTGAATTCTCATTGTGTATTTATATATTGTGGAAATGGGTATGCAGGCTGCGTACTTCACTTTGTCTACAATTTGAATCCTACCAAATTGCTGCTGGTGCAATATTTCTTGCCGCTAAGTTTCTTGAAGAGAAACTTCCCTCTGATGATGACAAGATATGGTGGCAACAGTTCAATGTCACTCCAAAGCTGTTGGAAGGTTTGCTGTTTTTTTCTTCTTCAGTTTCTACTATCTTTTTGATTGATGTTTTATGGATCTTTGGTTAAGTTCGGTAGTTTCTAAGGTTATGTGCTAAGCACTGTGAAGTTGTTAATGTGCTTCTTATATTATCATGTGAAGGCCTTTTTTTAAGACCAGAGAATCATGCTTCACTACTGGAAAATTCTGAGGAAGTGTTTGTCGTAAATCTTAAAACAAATTTTCAACGAATAATTGAAACATTAATGATTTAATTATTCCCCTAGCTTACATTGCTAAAATGCTTAGTTTTTTGTGAAATACCGTTAAGAAAATCACGTGCGGTTGGTATGGTTTACCGTGATTGTCAAAATATTTAACTGGCACCATTATCATACCATAGTAGATGATAATCGTGTGAATGGCTTGGTGGTAGATGGTACAACCGTAACATCCACAACAAATACTCTAGGTAAATCGTAGGGTTTTACATGTCTGCCACGGTTACCATGTTATGTCTTTTTGTAAAAAGACAGACATTAATTAGAGAAGTGAGAAGACATACACTATGTCTTTTAATGGTTATAGCTTTGCTAAATCTCGTTGACATATGCACCAACATATGAGTCTCATGAACTTTGTTGATTAGAGAAATCAAAATGAAACATGTAAGATTAAGGTTGTCTTTACTTTTTAATGTCAAGGATACTATTTGGTACACTAGAGCTTAAAGTAGCGTTTGGCTAGAAAATGAGTTTTGTGTTTTCAATATGCATGTCAAGTGGTGTGAGAGAGAAGAATGTTGGAAAATTCTAGTTATTCAAACAAAGACGAAAATGGAAGTGAGAAGATAGTTTCTGAGGGAATTAAGTGATGGGATCTTGATCCTTCCTGTGGTTTATTAATTGATAATTAATACTTTGAACTTAATAATTACTTGTTAATTTGGGTTTAATAAATAGTAATTTGATTGAAATATTTAAACTTAATAAGTGCTAACTAATATTTTATTATATAACATAATTTAAATTTGATGAATAACAATTATAATGTATTATTAATTATCAATATTTATAATTTATAATATACAATTTACAGTACTTTATAATATTGTTTAGACAATTTTTATGTTAAAATTTAAAAAATAAGTTTAAAATAATTTTCAATCAATTAAACTAAATCTGTATTAAGAAAAATAATAATATACAGCTTTATATCCGATTCAAGGGGCATAAGTCGGATGTAAGGCTTACGCTCATCTTAAATTTTCCAATTTGATCATTTCAAGTGAGGTGTTTTCCATCGCAGACCTAGACCATGATCTGATGTACCTTGAGCATATAGATGTAAGGATTTACAGCTTAGTGAACCTTGCTTATAAGGCGTTCAAAAACTGAGTGTAAATCAATCAGGAGCAGGAGCAGGAGCAGTTAACCCGATAATATGAAAAATCCAAAGTCCAAGTTTCTCTAAGTAATTTATCAATTAACCTTGGAGCTAAAATATATTTAAAAGTTGTATTTATTTAAGATTTGGGACTTCGATAACCCAAAAAAAAAATTATTCCTTTAGCTATTTAACTGGGGAAAATAAGATAAAACATGCCTTCGGTTTTGTTTCATCATGACATTCTCTTTGTGTGCTTCAAGCATGTAACTTTAATTAATATGTTTTCACGGTTTTTCTATGGTTAATTGTTCATTATAATATTTTTAAACATTCTTTACTGTATCCTCCACCACACGGGGAAATTGCAAACCTTAATTTGTACACTCATATCTTTACTATTTAGTAAAGAAATTTGATCCTGAGTTTATCGTTTCGTTTCTATTGTCAAAGTTAAATGTGGCTTTAAGTTATGTTTTCATATTGTCATCTTGCAGAGATCAGCAATCAAATGTTGGAACTATATAAACAAAATCATGGAATGGCACCATCTAAAGTAAATGAAACTAAAGCAAGCTTAGCTAGTGCAGTAGTCACTCATCAGACCCAATCAAAGAATTCTTCCACTGTCGAAGAGCCCTCTTCTAGAGACGGATCACACGAATGCGCAGAAAACGGCAGAAAGGGCTCAAAATATGAAACCGTGACCTCTTCTCAAGTAAGAGAAAAAACGTACACATATCCTTTAGTTGCTACAAGAAAGATTAACATGGATATTGAAAAAATTGTTGAAGAAGGGCAGCTTCATTCTTCTCAGGAGCCCTTAAGTGGAAAAAGAAAAGGCGCCCATGATAATAATCGTTATCTTGAATCAATGGCTACTAAGCACCAATATGGTAGTATGAATGAGAGGGGTTTTAAAAGGCAAAGGCTACCTAATCATGGCATTGATGCCTAGAGTTTTAGAGTTTATCAATATACTACAAAAGAAGTACAATGGTAGTTTTTTTTTCATTATAGTTACAAATCATTCATGAAACTATTTAGGAACATCCATGCTTTTATCAATTTTTAGTGGGACTAGGTTCATATTTTGGTTGTAAACTGAGTCTAGCATTTAGGAATAAGAGAGAACTTTGTGTCGTAACATTTGTCAAAGTTAAAAAAAAACTGGTGGTTGACCTCATATGCTTACAGCTTGTTTTGGTCACTGGGTTTTTATAGAATTGTTTTGCAGCTTATTGCTTCTAACTTGAAGCGGTGTTTGTGTCTTGACTCGACCAAAATACTGCATGTCATTGTTTCTTCAATGCAAATTTAATAGGGCACCTCCCCCCCCCCCCCCCCCCCTCACAAAACCAATGAACCAACTCAAAAAAAAACGCGCACATGTTATATGGTTCCTGTAAAACTTTGATATGGAAGGCATTGCCAAAGTCTTAATGCAGCCATTTTTCAAGTAGTGTTGTGCTATGAGCACCTTGATTTCCTCTTAGTAATAATACCATTCTAATTTGATTATAATCTATTAAATTTTTACTCTTCCTAATACCAAAAGTATATTTTTCTTATTTCAACGATTAATCACAAAACTTGAAATAGAGAAACGCAAATCAAATTCACCAATCAATTTTTATTGAACAGAAGAACAGTACGACGAGATTCAGCGTATTTTGGTATAACAATGTCATCGTTCAATAATATCCATCTATTTATCTAAAAAGAAAATTTTAAAATGAATTATATACGAATATTTATCTAGTCCAACATTTTGAAACAAGATTTCTTTGAAAAATGTGAACTTACTTTACTTTTAGGATCCAGCCCCATCCGCTAGATCTTTGGCTCTACGTCCGGTCGTGCGTGGTATGTTCGCGATTCGTACAAATGGTTATTTTAATTTTTTTTTAAATACATATGATTTGGGAGTTTCCTTAAGCACCTTATTCATGACTATGTCTACATGGACTTGATTAACTTAGTTGAGTAGATTGATCTTTTTATTAACATATTGTTTTTTATTTTCTTGAATATTTATGAATTTTTGATACACTTTGGCAAGCATTGGTAGGACCTAGATTATTAACGGTATTATGAAGTATAATAGACAAATTTACTGGTATTTTAAAGAAACGATATTAGTAAAAGAAAATCATGGTACCGTTAGCAAACACGCTTTATATATCAGCCGGTTACATCTACCAAAACTCATTATATGTTGCTGTATCAAAAGTTTGGTACAACTGGAGAGGTTTAAATGTTGTTTGTGTCGGACATCAGTTGTTTGATGTCATGCAGGAAAGGCTGTTTACGATTCACTGGAAGTCGGTTTTTTATTTGGATACGTGAACCTTTTGGATATCAATTACCCATTTTTTTCTTATTAATGTACATCATAAGCAAACCAATAATTTCAAAGTGACATGTTTCATACAGGTAGAATAAGTATAAACCTCTTAATGGATTGGATTTGGTTTATTGATATACCAACAAATATTTTACTAACGGTAACGGTAAAGTATTGATAGTCACTTACGAATAATATCGGTATGGTAATGGTTTTCTTTTATCGGTAACAGTTATCATTACCATAAAAGCCATACCGTTATGTAGTTTAAGTTAAACTTTGATATGGAGTGTCTGACTAGAGCCTTAATGCAGCCATATTTATATATCAGCTGGTTACATCTACTAAAACGCAATATATGTAGTTGTATCAAAAGTTAGGTACAGTTGGAGAGGTTGTGTAAATGTTGAGAGGTTGTGTAAATGTTATTTGTCTTGAACATCAAATGTTTGATGTCATGTAGGAAAGGTTGTTTATTATTCACTGGAAGTCGGTTTATTTGTTTGGATACGTGAACCTTTGGATCTCAATTTCCCCTTTTTTGTTATTGTTGTACATCACAAGCAAACTAGCAATTCCAAAATGAAATGTTTTATCCAAGTAACATAAGATTATAACCACTTAATGGATATGATTTGGTTCAGATTGGTCTCAAATCATCATATTATCAATTTAAAAAATTGATCAATATCCAATTAGTTTATCTAAGCCTAAACAATTCAAACAGGATCCAAATCTACAAAGATTCAATGAATTTACGTATATTAGTTGATGATGGAGGCAATCATGGTAGTAGTTATAACGGTGATATGGGTGGTGACGAAGTCATGATGTGAGGTGAAAATCTGATGAGAGTGAGCAGTTTGGGATTGTAATGTTACCATATTGTAGCATTTTATGAATTTAATATTTCCTAATGTAGTAGACGTATTCATCCAGTTGCAATGTTACTTGTATAATGTGTTATATTGGATTTGATGTAATTGATTATGTTATAATTGATGCATTTGATATATTTTAGATACTTTTGAACAATTTTTTTTACCTAAAATATGTAATGAAACTTGTAAATTGCATTGGAAATAAAAAATTAATGGTGTTTCATGTTGCATTTCAACATTTATTTTTAGAAAGCATTCAATATTACTAACATGTTTCCTTTTCATGTTTTTGATATTTCTTATCATTTAGGTCTCTTGCCATAGTGGTTGGGCGCTTCGACTTAGATTATTGTGGCCACAAGTTTGAAACTTACATAGTATGATTTGAACCTTGAATATCTATGGCATCTAGTATTCTATATACTATTTAATATTTTTAGTACTATTATATACTATCCTCTGTTGTATAAAAGTAGAGTACTCGATCTAAAAAGAAGAATTTTATGTCATACCATTACGTGAGTTGTTAAATTGAAAATAACCTACTATGTTTTAGATGTACCGATTAGTAGCATTTCTTATTTGTTTTTCATATTTTATATAGCATTTTAATATTTAGTCTTAAATAACATTGCATTTTGTTACAATTAGCATTTTATGTTTTAACATCACTTATATTTGTAATGCTACTTGTAAACCACATTTGAAGGAAAAGTTTTTATTGTAAAGCTATTTGATGTAGCATTTCAACATTTGGATTTAAGTACCTTTGTTCTTTATTGTTACATATAGCATTTTGTTATTTAATGCTACATCATAGTGGCTTTTCACATTTTAAAGCTACCAATTATATAGTATAGTTTGAATTGGAAAACAGATTATAGTATTTCATGCTAAGATGCTGCGATGCAGTATCATTTGATGTTATAACATTACTTATTATGGCATTATATGATTTAAAAAATTATAATCGAGTATTGCATTTAGCGTTATGATACTACTTTGTAGTAACATTTATATTTTGATGCTATTTATGGTAGTCTTATGTGATTTTGAAAATGGTATGCAGCACACCGTGTTATATAATGTTCATTACATGTTTATTTATTTTTCTTTTATTTAATGCTACATTTTGTTATCATTTAGATGCATTTTTTCCTACATGTATTTTGAGTAGCCATTCATTTTTTATTTAACAGCTGACATCATTATGCATACATATATGCACACACATAAACACACACACACATATAGTTTGGATTTTTTGGCTCCTTTTATAATACCACCGTATAATAGCATTTCATGTTTTAATGGTACTTCTAATAGCACCATATTTAATGAAAAAATGAATGTATCATTTATGTTGTAATGCTATTTCATAATGGCATGTTATAATGGCATGTGTATGTACCATTTAATTCTCTAATTTGTACTTGTTGTATACTTTATTTATAATGCTACTATATAGTAGCATTTTATACCCGTTGCTTAAATTCATCATTGGTGATGATTAACAACGATGCATGGTAAGAGTTGGTTTGGAATAGTTTTAAAGTGAAGCGAAGCGATGAGAAGTATTGTGATTAGGTGGAGAAAATGGAACATAGGATGCTATTAAGATTTCTTAATGATGTGGTGGCGACTACAGTGGTAATTGTGGCCCAAGGGGTGTGGGACTTCGACGTGAAGGGTAGTAGTGCAGACGTTGGTGGCATGTTAGGTGGCAACACAACGACATAGGGTGTGGCGACAAGCGGTGGGACAAGATGTTCGTCAATGTGTTTGAGCATTATCATATTGTGATAAAAGAAGAAAGAAAGTGCGATCTTATCCTTCACACTTACTTTGCAAACTTGTGACCTAGAAACCAAAGTTTGGAGTTTGGTTCAGGTTTGTCCTTAAGACCAGTTTCCCCATTCCATTCAAATAAAGGATTACTGTATGCAATCGATACATAAAATTCAACAATTTGGAATACTATAATTTTTGTATCTAGGACATTAATTTCCATCCTTATGTTTGAAACATAGTTTAAGTATATAAGACACTAAATTTAAATATTATTTTGAAATCTGATATAATTCTCTTGTGACATCATAATGTGTGTAAACTCAAAAGGAACTTAGATGCTTGAATTGTTGAATATAGTTTGAATAAATTCCATAGATTTGAATTTAAAATGTTATTGAACTATTCTTTGCCTTTGAACTTGAAATTAATTTGTTTACATAATAATTGCAAAGTCACACGGTTATGATGAGTGGCGACTTTGTGTATTTAAGATTTGTTCTACTATTCTACATGGTCACAAACTATTTATTGTTGATTTGAGAATTTTTGATTACTCATTGAATGTTCAACTTGTGTAACTTTCCATAAAAAATTTATCATGTGCATTTGGTTGAAGTAGGCTTGTTATGTGTTAGCCATCACATTTTCGCTTTCTACTTTCTTCATGATATATATCACACTGAATAAAAAAATAAAAATAATAATTATATGTTTGTTATTATCAAACAAGATCATTATTTATGATACTCCGCCCTTTCCTTCTTATACAGTACTATACTTATATCCTATTATCTCCTTATTGATGCCCAATTAAACCTGATTAAAAATGCAGAATTAAATGACCACAACCACACTAAAATCGAAGCGAGCATTTGTAGGATTTCATAGCTAAAGGATCAATCAAGATCAGCCACCTCAGGGCCACCTCACCTCCACATCGTATAAGGCCCAATCAACATTTGTAACTATAAATGTCTTTATTTTTATTTGATGCTAATTATCTATTTCAACGAAAAAATCGCATCCTTGATTGCACTCAATAACCGAGGTTCTTCGTAATAAATTGTAACCCAAGGTTTAAGAAGAAGTTCGTTATTATTTTGTCGCTAGGGCCATCCTGGATCTTATGTTTGACTAGTCATGTTGATGGTTAGAAAGAGGGATAAGTGATGCACTACTATTGGTGGCAACACATCCCAACGTATAGATTCGCCTACTAACAAAGTTGGTACCTTAATCCATATTCATGATGTTGATCACAGAGTTATGGGAGGAATAGTGAAGGATATAGCAGTTCTCATTGTCCAATTGGCAACTAAAAATGAAGGGGCTACAAACGAAGGTTTCCTTAGTCATGTTGCAACTCAAGGCATTAAGACTATAACTACAACATATTAATGTTCCTTACGCCACCACAATCTTAGAAGATAGGTTGCAAGATCTCAACAAATGTGTATCGTTGCTCCATGATGTGCTAGACAAAGAAGTGAAACCTCGAGGAAGACATAGAAGAGGCTTGTCAAGGAAAATTTTCATCTTAGATACACCTAAGTATTTTTATGAAGTAATCACGACACTAAACGCTTTCGTGGTTATAAATTAAAAAAATTAAGTAATACTAAAATTACATTTATAAAGAATAATTATGTTGCTTTAAATCTTACACAACTATGAGGGAAATATTTGAAGTACAAGGAATCAATTTGTTAAATCAATATGTCTCAGTTCAAGTGTTGAAAATACTAAAACAGTAAATAATCCATTGAAAGCAACAAAAGGACACAAAGAATTTATGGTTCGGATGTTAATGAATCCTACATCCATGGGTAAAATGTCTATTTCTTCTCTCTTGACTCTTAGTACAAACAAAAATTGCAAAGAGTACAATTTTCAATTTGTGTGTCCAAAAAGAATAAAGTAAAATTCTCCTCCTTTTTCTGCTACAATGCCCTATTCATTTATAGTACACAAAGATTTACGTGGATTGCCACGTGTCACGTGTCGGCCATCCATCTTGCTTATTTTATATGCATGGATTGCTTATGCGACCTTCGATGGGAAACTATGACTTGAGCGGTTGAATTTCGAGTTTGGGTGGGAAGCTTGAAATTGAAGCAAGAAAAACCAATTTTGAATGGACCATGACCTGATGGATTAATATAGCATTCAAACCAATGGACTGCATAAATGTGTAGGTGAAACTGCGATGAAGGATTGCCCTTATTTTAGGAAGACCGCGCTGTTACAAACACCTTAGAACTTCGCTATTGTGAATGGGCCATTGAGAACTGTGCCACTGTAGTTATGCAAGATAATTATATTCCACAACATCTGAACTGCATCGACTCTCTTGAAGCCATGCTTAGATTGTGGTTGTAGAGCAGTTTTGCCCCATTGCCTCATCCTTTGGGTCTTCGTATTTGTGGGTAGTATCCTCTTTGAAATTACGGCCCAGTTCTATCCCTTCAACATCAAATGAAGATGGCGGTGCATCCTTATAGCCTTTTTATGTTGATACAATATTATGGTGTAGACCTACCACTTAGATGTTAGTTTAAAATTGCGGTGTACCCCCCTTGCGTATAGTCGCTTTAAGGGTTATGCCGTAGTTCTAACTTTGCAAGGCTTACCTTTTGGAACCATAGCACAACCTTCATATTTGGTACCTGAAAGTTATGACGCGGTCCTACCATCAAAGTGAGTATTAAGGTTGTGGATCGATCTCTACACTTTGTGGCCATCTCAGGTTTTCGGTGCAGTTTGAAGCTATGTTCAATCGGAATGTGTAGTCTTTATGTTTTAACACCGACTCGGGATTTTTGCACAGTACTATCTGGATTTTTTTCTAGCTTCCTTTCCATATTTTGGCTCATATTGTGGCAGTTATTTTGGCTTCGTATTAATTTCACTTTGACAATGTTTGAAAAATATTGGTGTAACAAGGCTAAGTTAGATATAGACAATCATACATGCATAGTAAAGATTGTAAGGGATTTACATATAGAAATTAGGGATGAGTTAATTATCTTCTTATAAAATACTAGAATGTGTCTACACGGTGCCATGCCGACATGGTTGGCACTGGCTCGAATGTAATTTATAATGCTATGAACATAGACCCTGAAGCTCATCCTATCTAATAAAAGAGTAGATCCTTATATATGAAAGGGTATAAAGCTTTGAAAGAGGAGTTATAACTTAATGGTTTCATCCAGAAATCAAGGTACCCAAAATGGTTAACAACTCCTATTCTACTCCAAAAAATGACAGTTGACACACTTGCGTAGTTTTCTTGAATTTGAGTCAAGTGTTCTTAGATATTGCCCCCACTTCCTTACATTTACTAGTTGGTCGATGCCACCCCTGGCAATGTGCTTCTTTTCATGGATGCCTACTACGGTGTAATTAGATAACAATGTATATTCCCATTCAAGTGCTTACAAGGTTTATCATACTATGGAAATTTATGCTAGTTGAACCAAGAAATATAGATGAAACCTATCATTGGTTAGTAAATAATGCATTTCTAGAGCAGACTGGGAAGACTATGGTGGTATACGTGGATGGCATGTTAGTGAATTCAGAGAAGGCAACGAGAACATATATGATTTAAGAAAGATGTTTGAACTTGAGAAAGTATGACATAATGTTGAACCTAAATAAATGTTCATTTGCAGTATGTGTTGGATCATGTGCATTGATCAAATGAGTGAAAGGGGTGGATTTCAAAAAATTCATTTATTTTAAATATTGACAAGGTTTTTAACACATGTTATTATGAATAATGTCTAAAATATTAAAAAATATTTAATGTTTGTTTGAGATTTGATGTTAGTGAATTAAAATTTGTGTGTAATTTAATTAGTTCAATGTGTTGCTCGTATTTCTCACAAAATAAAGAGATAAGCCAGCCCACTTAGAAACCCCTATCTTGCTTGGTCCAAATGTACAATGGCCTTATTTCTTCATCCGATCCAGCTCAAATAGCAACAGTAAAAGCTCATGCATCGTCCTCATCCGTCGCTTAGTCCCTTGGTTCTATGTTTCAATTTCTGGCTCGGTTGGGCTCACTCGTAGAAGCACCTCATCCATCTTGACAAAACTGGTGGCCTGGTCTCCTTTAGGGACGATTAGCATAGTCGAGGTGATTTACTCTTGGGGAATGAGGTCTGATGGTGGTCAACCTGACCGACCAGCAAAACCATCAAAACAACATCTTTATTCATCATCATCCTTACTTGAACCTGCCACCATTCGTAGGAACCACGTGATGTCCCTTAACTATGCCAACAAATCATCCAGTTCCCTTGACATAAGAGATGCACCATTCGTGCCACATTGTGGGGAGGTCGGTCTCCACCAGGCTCATTTGACATAGGCATCGTTGTGCAGTTTCCCTCCATATATTATGCTGACATCTTAAGAGGTCTATTATAGCTCTACTCCATGCTGTCCATTACGTTATAGGGACATTTCCGCATTGTGGTTCACCAACTATCCATGTCTATGTTATACACGCCACCTAACATCCCAACTGGCATAATCATCAACTGTACATCATCAATAGTGGCCTAATATTTTTGGGGCTAATTTAGGTCAATCTCAGCCGTCCAAATATCGAATTCAGTCCCTACAAATACGCCATATATATTCACTTCAAGAAAAAAGATAGAAAAAAGAAAAACATTAGCCTAAGACTAAAAAAGAGCATCTTTATATTTTTAGTCACTAAACCCCATGATTTTGGGCTCCTGTAACCCAAGGAATAGAAATAAAAAAGCTCATAATAGTGGACATAGACCATCTTTGGTTGAACAACTCTAACAACTATTGTCTCTTTGCTTTTTTCACGCACAAGAATCGTCTCATTTCCTATCTCTTAATCAAGATCTTAGTTATCCATGCTTGCTAATATTTCTCTGTAAACGCAATTCTGAGGTTGACGAAGAGTACAATCAACATTTTGGTGCAAGAAGAATGGCTCGAACCTCTAAACCTTTCTTTTCACAAATACCTATTCGGGTCCATTACCATGGAACCAGCTTTGGGACCTAAGGGAAAAATTCTAATGAGCTTGAAACTAACAGTAACACCATCGCCAGTACTACCTTCCCTGTCCCAAAGTTTAACATGGATACATGGTGCAAAAAGTGACAAACATGAGCAATTTGACCCGCGAAATGGAGAGTTTGAGGAAAAGGTTGGACTTCAAAATGACGATCAGCTTTAACCCACCTACGATCGAGTAGACTCCTCAACCAGTTCCTCGAGCTTCATACAACCTCATGAGTACCATTAAAGCTTTGGGAAGGGTAGTCTTGGAAACCCCACTCGAGGAGATTCGTGTCCACTACTGGAGCTGTCATGTTGTCCTGATGTAGGAGGACGTCCATGAGATCCTAGAACCGAAGCCATTGATACGTCACTCCATCGCCCGAAAGACAATTCACATTCCAATGCTTACAAATTGCATATGGAGACTACGATCTCCATTTTGAGCGCATTAATAGTGGAGAACGAGTTAAGGCTGCAGGGTCTAGAGAACCATCATTTCACTCTCGACCATAGTGGGAGATACCCCGGCCCAAATCCTTGGAAACGAAATCTTATCCACCCAGGTCCTTATCGATTGCTAGGAACAAGTCTCCTACTTCGGCCAACCGTTGTCGTTTTCCTTCATCATATTTTTGCCGCAGATCACAGACAGCAGACATACGACCGAGAAGCCTCTCCCCTATGAGAAACAGCTGTCATTCATGACACGAGGAATCTGGCCTTCGAGAAGAGATGGCTGCCCTACATTAGCAGATGCACGTGATCCAAGCAAGGAGGCCTAGGAACAAGGAGGGTACGACAGTGAGAATGGGGACCCTTTCTTCGAAGATATCTTAGGCACATACATCCACTACAGGTATGTTCTACTGCACATGGACATGTACGATGTGAGCGTAGACCAACCCGATTACATCACTGCCTTAAACTCGCTCACCAGGGCTGGCAAAATCTTCTGCCATGCAAAGTGCCTCCTATTTTCCACTACCTTGATCGGGTCGGCATCCCGTTAGATCCTTCACCTATAACCCAACAGTGTCCACTCATGGGCCCAATTATATTCCAACTTCAAGACCCGCTTCTTTGCATCAAAGACAAGGGTAATGATTAACAGCAAGCTGGGCAATATCGAGCCATGCAGTCAGAGCGCTTAGTAGTTATATCGCGGTGGAGGTGCAAAAAGTTATAGTATGGATAAAGCAGGGATATAGCAGAAAGTAACGATGGTGTAAAAAAGCTTCATTATATATTAAACCAAATATTTAAAGTTAATTTATTCTCATTCTCACCTCATTTGTGTATTGTTTGATCTTATATAACAAAACCAAAGAATATCATGATTTATGAAGATTAGATTTAATGACTACAATAAATTTCTATCTTATATTAAGCACTTATGTCTTAAAATTAGGTCTTTACCCCAACTTTGTTGATTTGTTTCAAAAGAGAAATAGTCAACTCAACCTTTCTATATTAATGTTGCTAAACCAAGTGCTATAAAGCCTTGATTTAGCGGGTGCAGTGAAAATTAGCAAGGCTTAAAATGGATCTATTGTTCAATAATGCTAAATTGAAATAGCATAACGGTTGAAGAGTGCTATGCACTATAGCGGGGGATTTGCAGGGCTTTAACTGCACAATGAGCGAGTCCCTCCACTCATACGTCAATCGCTTTACAAAGGAGTCAACAAGAGTGAGAGGAGTCAATAAGGACAACTTGGTGGTAGGCCTTTGTTCATGAGTGAAATATTGGTCCCGTAGGTGGAAGGAATTGCAAACGCTGCTCACTTCATCTCTTACTAATGACGAGGACAGCCGAAGGGAAAAATAGGTTAGAGAGAGGATAATGCCGAAAGAATAATCGACAGGAGAATGGAAAAAGCATTCCAATGATGGAGAACCGCTTCAAACCCTGGTACACAAATTATGCAACCTGAACCGTGAGATGGAAATTATTTACCTTACCACCCATGACCATATGGCATTTCAACGTCTCGCTCCCTCTCGGCCAAGGTGGAGGGAGGAGCCTAGAGCCAATGGTTTGAGTTTCACCAGTTCAATAGCCACTCGACTAGTGAGTGTTGGCACCTCAAAGATGAGATAGAACAGCTAATTCGCAAGGGGTGCCCTACCTCAATGTAACGCTTGGCAAAATCCACCTGCCCTACCTTAACGTGTAGACGACAACAGCAAAGCCATGATCAAAACTGAGATCTTATCAACATGTGGTGGTTTGCACATGGCGGGTAGCAGCCAAGGGGCATAGGCCCGCCATAGAAGGAAGCTCTCAGATCATGTCTATTTGGTGGATCTCCAAGCACGCATGGTCCCTCGAGTCGAGGAAGATTCTACCGACATCGCCTTTACCGTAAAGGATAAAAGAGGGGTTGGTTTCCTTCATCACAACCAAATGGTCATTTTAGTTAGCATGGCCAATATGAAGGTCCATTGTGTCTTCATTGATGGTTGTAGTTCCATCAACGTGAGGTTCAAAGATGTAGTCGATAAAATGAAGCTTTCCATCTCTGGCCTTTCTCCCTGCACCTTACCCATTTACGGGTTCGGCAGTGTCAGCATAGTTCATGTAGGGGTCACATCCCACATAGTCACATTCAGGGAGGAGCTGCTGGTGGAAAAAATCTGGGTTATGTTCATTGTGGTGGACTATCCATCCGCATAAAATATTTTAATATGTAGGCCAACCCTGGTAGATATGGATGCGATAGTGTCTTACCAATGCCTGACGATGAAATTCCCAACCAAAGGAGGTGTATGATGTGTTTTAGGCAATTAGCAGGGCCTCTATAGATTTTATATAATTTCCCTACAATAGGAAAAAAAGGGTGTACTTATGTTGCAGTAAGAAACGACAACCATCGGCGGTGATACACCCGAAGGATTACCGAAGAAGCTTGCCACTCCCGTTCATTCCAAAAGAACCCTGTTTGCTGAAACCAGACCGTGCATGTTGATTACCACCATAGGCTGAGATGACACACATGATGGAAATGCCCATTCCTCAACCAACTTGAGCAAGACCATGGATCTCATCGCCACATGGAACAAATAGGCTCACCTTCATTGGTACCCGGGGGCAGATGATACCAATACTCTTTCCCATTCATCATCAGACTCATCTGTTGAAGGCAGAGTTGGCGTCAGCCTTTCGGCTTGGGAATAGACATCTGTACCGATCAAGGATATTACTGAGCGTACGATATACGCGTTGTACCAGTGTGACTTGGAATAGAGTATTGAAGATAGTAGTGATAACCCTCTTGATGCCAGATGGGGTATTCCAGTCCAAAAGCGGGCCGGCTGCTAAAGCAAGTCTTGATTAGTTGCACTAACCCCGACAAGGTAGTCTATATAGGAAAAGTGTTATGCCCGAAAGAAAGAGATGAATTGATTTCCTTTTCGAGGGAGAGCATGGATGTGTTTTCTTGAAGACATGCTAATATGACAGCCATCGACCCCTCGATTATACGATAAGCCCTTAACATCAACTCAACTGCCAACCTCGTCTAGCAGAAGAGACGACCACTTAAACCCAGTGGTATGAGGGACTTAAGGAGGAGGTAGAGAAACTCTTGGCAATTGGTTTCATTCGTGAGGCAACATACCAGTTTGGGTGGCTAACCCGGTACTTGTGCATGAACCTAATAGGACATGGAGAACCTACATTGATTCCTCAAATTTTAACAAGGAGTGCCATAAAGATAGTTCTCCCTTATCCCGCATTGACCGGCTTATGGATGCAGCCGGCGGACATGAATTACTCACCTTCATGGATGCCTACTCCGAGTATAAAAGATTTCCATGCACTGCCCTGACCAAGAGCATACCTCATTCATCACTAACGCTAGGCTCTACTACTACAGAGCCATGCCTTTCGGCCTTCGCAATGCCGACACTATATATCAAAGACTTGTCAATCAGATGTTCACCCAGTAAATAGGCCGCTTGATGGAGGTTTATGTGGATGGCATGTTAGCTGAATCTGAAAGGGCCGGGGAGCACAAGGAGAACTTAGCTGAGACTTTTAGCATCCTCCGAAAGTATAATATGAAGCTCAACCGAAGGAAGTGTCTTTCATGGTACGATCCGGGAAGTTCTTCGGCTTTGTAGCGAATGCCATGGGTATTGAGGAAAACCTTAACAAGATTTAAGTGATCCAAGAGCTGTAGGTGCCATGCATAGTCAAGCAAATACAAAGCCTAAATGGAATGATCGTAACGCTCAGCCGCTTTGTGTCAAAAGCCACCAAACGATATGTACCCTTCTTTAATCTCATTAAGAAGGGTAAGTCATCTACATGGAACAAATTGTACCAAAGCCTTCAAGGAATTAAAGAGACACCTGGACATACCTCCTATGCTTTTGAAGCCATTAGATGGAGAGGACCTATACTTATACCTTGCGATAACCGACCATGTAATCAACGCCGCCTTGATCCATAATGAGGAGAAGATCTAGTGCCTTGTCTACTATGTAAGTAAAAGGTTAACAAGCCCTGAGACAAGGTATTCCAATTTATAAAAAATGTCATACTGCCTATTCATAATTGCCCATTGACTACAACCGTATTTCCAAGCCCATCCCACCAAGATTCTCACCAACCAACCCCTGAAGTAGGTTTTAAGCCGGCCCGATGTAGCAGGTCGACTGTTGAAATGGTTCATAGAGCTCGGATAGAACCACATTACCTTCCACCCTTGCGCCTCCATCAAGGGCCCAATTGTTGTCAATTTCAAAGCAGAATGTTCCACTCGAGACATTGACAACCAGTAAACAACATGTAATTTACTCTCCCAACAGCTATACACATGCGACACATCTAACGAGAAAGGCATGGGATAGGAATGGTGTTAGTCACATCTGATGGTAAGGAACTCTGCTTTGTCATCTGCCTAAGCTTCAAAACCATAAATAATGAAGCTGAGTAACTATCCTAGCCGGTCTTAGGATGGCAAAGGAACCGCGAGTGCAATCTTTACATGTATTTAGGGACTCTTCGTTAGTTGTTAATCAGATAGAGGAATGCTTCTAGGTCAAGGGAAAAACACTAGCCCTTTATATAGAAGAGGCCAAAAAGCTCTTTGGCATCTTTGTGAGTTTCAAAATAGAAAAGATCCCCCGAAAGAGAAATGCCAAGGTCGACTAGTTGGCCAAGGTGGCTAGCAATCCTATATAAAGTATCCTTGGGTCCCAATGGAGTTAATGAAGACCCCGTGTTATGAGCCAGGGGTGACTACCATGGAAATCAATGAAGCCTACCCCGATTCCTAGATGATCCCCTTGATGAAGTATCTTGTGCGCGATGTTATGCCTACTAAAAGGAAGGAGGCCTGAAAGATCATATATCAGGCACCCCAGTACACTATTATGGATACAAAGCTATACCGATGAGGGTACTCAACTCCCCTCTAAAGTTGTGTGACTGATGAAGAGGTCGGTCAAGTACAGGAAGAATTGCATGAGGGTTTTGAGGAGATCATGCCTGGAGGCAAAGCTTGACCAAGAGAGCTGCTCGAGAAGGGTATTACTGGCTGACCATGGTCAAGGATGCAATAGATTATGTTAAGAAATATGACTGCTGCTAAAGGTTCGCTAAGAACCCAAGAGCCTCCCTGAATGTCCTGACCCCTATGACGTCCCATTGGTCATTCGATATTTAGGGAATAAATCTAATAGGTAGTTGTCAAATGCCAAGGGCGGGTGCAACCATGCCATATTTGATGTCGACTACTTCACAAAGTGGGTCGAAGCGAAACCTCTCTTTGGGGTCACCACGCCCAAAGTCCTTAACTTCATAAATAAGAACATTATTTGCAGATTCAGGCTCCCAAAAAAATCATAATTGATAACGAAACCCAATTCGAAAGTGGGTTGTTCCAAGTGTTCCACGACCATAATGGACTAGAAAAATGTTTCTCCTCAGTCGCCCATCCCCAAGCTAATCGAAAGGTTGAAGCCATGAACAAAACCATCAATGCAACATTAAAGAAACGCCTCACTAAGGCAAATGGAAATTGGGCTGAAAACTTTCCACTGGTACTCTAGTCCTACTGCACTAGCAGTTGCATGTCAATTGGACATTCTCCATTCTCTCTAACCTATGGCTATGAAGCTATGCTACTCATCGAGGTCGATATACCATCTCTAAGGTGCCTCACTCACGATCCCGAACAAAATAAAGAGCTGCTCTAGCTTAGGCTTGACATATTGAAATAAAAGAGAGTGAAAGATGCACTATGAATGGATTCGTACAAAAGAAAATAGCCCAACGCTATAATGTAAAAGTGATGCTCCGCCAATTCAAAGTTGGAGACTTGGTTTTGCACCGTGTATTTACCAACACTAAGGATCTAGCTGAGGGAGTCCCAAGGTCGAACTGGGAAAGCCCATATGTATTCATTGCTGACCTCGCCAGTGCATACCATATCTGGAACTTAATGGCTCCAACGTATCTAGTGCATGGAACCCAAAATGCTACGAGCATATTATGTCCAAAGATTATAAGCTGCTACTATAAGGCCATGAAGTATTGCCATCGTTGTAAGGCAGTATCACTTGTACCACCTCTATTTTGATATCAGGAATGCAAATTTGACACCTTAGAACATTCGCGATTTAACAAGTCAACTGGAACCAGCTTTTCTAGGCCCTTTACCATCGCTGAGGTGCACCGCAACATTAGCTATCTGGAGGGGTCGAGCCAAAAAACCACCTCTATAATTGGGGAATTCCCAAGAGACCACTCCATAGGGATGCACTAACCACTCAATGTTCCTTCCACATCAGAGGCATCGACAAACCAATGGCGAAACCACCCCCGCAGTGGTCTTGATTTGTTCGCCTGTGATGCTACCCATTTCTCTAGTAGGATGGGGCACTGGTGCTCGGGGAACAATTTCCCATGTTGTAACTCCAAACCAGGCATCCATAGTGCTACTCCATGGAGATGCATAGGCCGCTCAATGCTTCCTTCCTCACCGAAGGCATCAATAAACCGATAGCGAGACCACCCCCCATAGGGGTCCTGATTCTTTCGCCCATGACAATGTCGTCTTCTTGGTGCAGGTGGGGGTAGGGCACTGTTGCCCTAAAGGCATAGTTACCCATGTTGTAACTGCAAACCAGGCACTTGCAGTGCTATTCCATAGGTATGCCCAAGCCACTCAATGCTTCGTTCCTCACACGAGGCATCGATGAACCGATGGCGAGACCGCCTTTGTAGTGGTTCTGATTCGTTCACCTATGATGTTGCCAGTCTCCCTGGTGGGACAAGGTACTAGTGCACTAGAGGTGCAGTTGCCCACGTTGTAACTCCAAACTAAGCATCCGTAGTGCTGATTCATGGGATGTGCAAGCTGATCAATGCTTCCTTCCTTACCTTGGCCATTGGTGAACAAATGAAAGACCACCCCTATTATGGTCCCCACTCGTTCGCCCGCAATCTTGTCTACATCCCCCTAATAGGGCGACATGCTAGTGGCTTGGAAATACAGTTGCCCACGTCGTAACCCCAACACAAGCACCAACCAACAGCTCACACCCGTCATTCAAATATGCGGGCCAAGCAGCTCCGCCGAAAGATATGTCTTACTTTACTTAAATAAACCCATGCTTTCATCGCATTTTCTTATGTTACCCTAAGCATGAGCTACTTGCGTTTTCACTTGCAAACACTAAGGGCATTAGAGCGGCCTGACTTTGAATCAAAAAGAGTAAACATGAGGTACAAGCATGCATACATATTTAGTATATGCAATGGTTTACAAAACAAGACAAGACAAACATGAGTGTTCCAGATAAGTAACAAATCATTGGTGGCAACTTTCAACATGAAAGAAAATAAACAATGTTAAGCGCTTACGGTTACTGCCCGACCAAAGAATTATCCAAACAAAACAAAAAACATAGGCAGACCAGCCCTTAAAAAGCTTATAGAGGAGGGAGAGACGATGTGATATGTCAATCATCATCCATCGCTTTACAGATAAAAGTTACTCTAGGGATAACAGGCTACGCAAGAAAAAGTATTTCTATTTTGCATGATCCAATCTTTAATCCTGGAATTTCTATAATAAATTAGATAGGTAGTTAGTATAGTTCCCTATCCATGAGTCTGCCATTATATTGAAAAAGTTCAACGAAAACAGGACGAAGGCCTTGAAAAGTATAAAGAATGAAAAAATGCCCTTACAAAAATCAGTTCCTTGTCTACCAACAAAGGGTCCAAAGCAGTAGACTTACTTGTTCCGTCTGTCAAAGAGGCAATATGCTTGGGGTAAGTACCACTGGGGAAAGCATGTCGATTGCTGCCATGTCCACCGCAACCTTTGCACATACTGCATGATATTCTTCCATAGTGGGAAAGGAGACCATTAATGGGAGATGGGAGTTGGCAAAGACAATCACCTTTAACATACTATTTAACCTATCCTCTCACTGTCCATTAAGGCTTTGATCTCCTCTTAGGAAGAACGACCCAAGTATGACCACAACTTATCCCTCAGCTTATCTGCATAATTGCGGCTCCTCTCCAAGTCCGCCCTTAGTTGTTAGAGCTCCTCGTTAAACTTCCTCCTCTTCATAGTGAGATCATTGATAGCGACCTCCCTAGCTTGCTTGGAAGCCTCCTCCCTGTTCTCAACATCCTAAGCCCACTTCAGCGGCTTCTCCATCTCTTCCTCCTCTTGCTGGCGCGCGACCCTCTTCTTCTCCAACTAGCTCGTCAGATCTGCCAAACCCGAATGAATGAGATAAGCTCGCGTCACCGCTTGTACAATAAGCAATTCAAATTACAAGTCGTAAAAAAGAAATTTTTTTAAGTATGAAGACTTACTATATAAGCTTCCAACATATGAGAGTTGAGGACCTCATCCAGAGGATGGGTCTCCCAGCTCGATTGGGCCTGACTTTTTTGTTACGTGGCCTCCATCACCACCCCGGCCAGCACCTATGCTAACATCCAAAGGCCATCATCTACCTCAACAGCCTAGAAGGTCATTGACCCTACAACCTCGAGCTCATCCACTCTCGATCGGGTTTTGATCACATCCACCTCCTTAGATAATCAGTAGGCCAGAACACTCCTCGAGCTCTTCGGCTCTGAAACCCAAGGCCTCTTGCACATCCTCCTCTGCTCCACCTCCTCTTCACCTCTTCCCTCCTCGAATATCAACTCCTCATCCAGTGTCGGTCAGCAAAATTTTTTCCCTTTCCATTTGCGGATGAGGGATGGTCAACGTGCGTATCAGGGTGTTGGGATAAGGTTGATGTGGTTGGGTGGAGTGTATCTCCCCCGTGGCAGCATCAAGAACGGCACCTAGGTTCAAATTAACCACTACAAACGACATGAGCACAAGTCAACGAAGAGAAAATAAGAAACCAAAAGGGAAACACTATGAAGCTAAGCTACCCTCTATAAGTTACTCCCTTGGTCACCTCCTGATTAAAGGCGGGCAGGGGGACCCCGTGCTACTACTACTAAGCCATGCTCCTTCTTGGTGGTGTATGCTAAGGGGCACGTTTTGGGTTATGTGTTTCGGAGAGCTATGGGCGGAGGGGTTCTTGGAGGAGGAGCCTTGCTAGTCAGGCATATTTGGTTCTTGTGCTCGGTCGCTTGTCCTCCTTGCTTCGGGCGCCTCTACCAAGCTGGTATAATCTGACGACCAATCTATTATGGTATCACAACGAGGGACCATGACATCCTCCAAGAGATCTAGATTATGGGAATCACACTTACCTTGATCAACCCCCTGACCTCGACCAAAGTTCAACTTAGTGGCCTCACCCTCATCCTCATCCTTATCCGCTGTAACCACAGCTCCCCTCCCTCTACACGACCCCCGTCATCCTAGCTGGTCATGCGATGAGGTTCTAACTGCAGAAAGTCCTCCACTTATTGTGTACCTCGGGCCTAACAATCTGACCAAATGAAGGTTTACATCGTTTAAAATCATCAAAAGATTCCTTACATGTTTCGCAATATACTTGATCGGGTGGAGGTACCCTTGGTACGTAGAGAGGCTTAGCCCTGAGCTGACAGGGGTCACTGCAAAAGAAATGAGGGAGATGATTATTAAAAGGACAACGATCAGGAAAAATTATTCAATGAGTTAAGGAAAGCCTACAAGTCTCACTAAAGACCTGAGTGTTAAGGCCCGGGTTGACGATCATAGGAACATAATAAATTGATCTTTATAGGGTGATGTTTATACTAAAAAGTGGCACAAACACCTAGAAAATGAAAGTACATAACTAAATGAATAAAATAGATTAAAATGAGAAATAACTGAACGCACAAGGTTTATAGTGGTTCGGCTAATTGTTGCATATATCCACTTAACTTTGTTGATGATTTTGATAGTTGTTTATATAAAAGAACCGTTCTTATAGATTAGTGATGATCCCTAGACTTACAAAAGTGATTTGATAATTCATAAAAAAACTGTAAAAGGATCCCCAAAACCATGCCCCTATCCCTCTATTTACAACTGTAGGTTGTTGAAATCCTCTCCACCATGTTAATGCCCACGTTTCCCACATTAATGAGGAGTCGTGCTAGAAAGATTGTGGACATATCAACAATATTCAAGGATTGGTAGCGATCCATGCTGAGGGATCGGTATTGATCCGTGAAGTTGCCTTCTGGACCTCTTCTATGATCTTGTGCAAGTTTGATATGTATGTGTCTCCGACTCTCTTGTTTTATTTACTTTGCTAGGAGCTTGGATCTGAGTGAATTGCTTAGTTAAGGGATAGGATAATAGTGTTTGATTTGCGTCTTAATGGTTTGTGTCAGGGATCCGTACCGATCCTAGACTTCACAATAATAGGTGCTTTTCTTGCCTACTTTCTTGATTCAGGTGCTATGTACACACCTTTACTTCATCTCCTCACTTATGTTTTCAGAACCTTACAACTTTAAGCTCGCCATTAACGACCACGCCTCCATCCAATAATTCAACTTTGAAACCTTGCCTCCATTCACTATTGCTACTCACTCTATAGCCAACGTCGTCGACTCTAAGCTCTTATAGATCTAAACTAGAATCAATCGTTCTACACGAATGATTTTAGTTCTCGCTTGAATCCTCTTAAAATTCACAACTTGTTCTTCTAGGAGGTAGAAATCTTGAGGATTGATGTTGTTGGAGGCTTGCATCGCTGGCCACGCTTGACTTTAGGAAAGAGGAAAAAGCCCCTTGTGTTCGCTCTTGTGGATCAGCACCGAACCCGCACTTAGGAATTTTTACTTGAGTGACTCCAGCACTTGAGCACACTTTGCTTGACTGGTTGCTGATCCTACATTTAGACAATTTCGAGTTTGAGCAATTTCGGGTGATTGTATGTATTTTGCATTCAAGTGAAAATTTCATAATTGTTGCCATAAGATTACCAATATGTGGTCAACGATGCGAGGTCTGTTGATACGGTCAGCGATGACGGTTATTTCAGAAACTGATTTAGCTTTCAAATGAACTTTCCACAAGCTTTACTAAATAATTAGTTTGAACTTGATGATGCTACATGATTCCACATGCATGCCTTGCACCACACTTAGTTGCACACATTTAAGTTGCCCCTGCCAATGTGTCAGACTCGATTGATTGACACACATCAATATCCAATAGGTTTGGTGCATTGACTTTATAGGGCTCTCTTTTTCATCATAAAGATCACAACTTTTAATGTTCCTGATATTACTTATGTGTTGAGCTTTGATAGTTATGGATCCTAGACGCTCTTCACGTCTCTCCCTGATGGTCGTAGGTCCTTCAACTTCTATGTATGCTAAATCTGATATGGAGTCTAGTTCTACCGTGCTTCCCATGCCAAGACATACTACTATACATTCTGAACCTTAACCAACTAGTAGTTCGGCGTAACAATCTCTTCAAATGATTCCTTTTGTGCTGCCCACAGAGCCTACGGTTAGGGTCGCCCCTGATGTTGATATGGGCAATGCCATTATCTTAGATGATCTTCAAGACTCTCTCTAGCATCGAAAGTTGACGAGACATCTCTTCGAAGAATAAATGGGAGACATGGCATCCCATATGTGTACGTGTTGGTTCCGTCGTGCCATCAACGGGCGCATCTCCCACCAATAGGACATGCGGCTTGTAACCAGTATATGTGTATGGCCGGTTGTGTCCTGCCATTCAATCCCTTTATCCGCTCGATGTTGCAATATATGAAGCTTTCTCCTGCTCGGTTACATCTGAACGGCTGTGCCTTCTTGCATTGCATGTATATAATTTTCATTCGCCACCTGAACCGTGGGCCCAGTGCTCAGGAGATTCACTATTTGTATAGTTTCAAATGCTAAAAAGGATCTCCTTTGCTTACTTATCTAGAGTATTCTATGGCTTGTCATATTGTAATGGACCTCTAGAACAAATTGAGCTACTTTAAAGATGAATTCCTTTTTGTGCGTTGCCCACCTAATTTTGAGCAAAGGTGGTTATCTGGACATAAGTATTACTTTCATCCATTTTTATGTGGACAATATAACTTTATTTACTCATACGATTATTCCTTGTTCTTGCAGATAACTCGAGAAGGCCTAATAGCACAGCCTTGGCGAGCACACTTGCATCTCTCCATCAAGTCTCGATCGACGAGAGGTATATGAGGGTGCTTCTCACTGATGAGAATTTAAGAGCTTACAGTCTCTTGGAAGGGGATCATAGCATTGGCCATATCCTCAAGGTTGGAGATGAGGGTGACAATAGTTCTTCGTCGAAAGATGATGGCAAAAGTCAAGGGGTGCCCTCAGTCTAAAGTCCTATCGAGGAGAATGGAGAAGTATATGTGCACGTCGAGGAAGGAGGAAGTGGTGGAGGAGGTAATGATGATGATGATGTAAGTTGTGAGTCTTCTATTGATGGAGGTGATGGTGATTAAGCTTTCCTCTTGAAGCGATGACTCAAAATAAAGTCATCATGCTAGGAACTTCCACAGAGCCTCCTCCATCCGCAGTAACAGAAAAACTCCTATTCCACCCTCGGAAGACATGTATGAGAATCTTGGTCTGATTCCCAATGATTTCGGGTCTTATGGTCTTAGCAACATCAGCCATGGGGATATTGACTCCCTTATCTGTCTACCAGTCGAAGTGCCTATCACTCATACGGGAGAGATAACCGCTGTTAGCAAACTTCAGGCCTATGGTCCATGGAGGGACACTAGGACACATTCATACACTTACATGACACCACATTCAGCTTAATTTGCATTACACACTCGTTTCATTATTGCCAATCCATTTGTGCCTCAGGTATCTTGAATGCAAGAGCATGTACGTTACCCTCCAAAGCTAGGCAAGAAGCATAGGAGGCATGGATCACACACCCATTCTCATAGTTCTTCTTATGATTCTAATGCCATTAGGCGCTCTGGCCGATACCAAAGGAGCCGAGACATGGGATATCAATCTCATGAATCACCTTCATGGCATAGGTCTCGATCACCTTTGCCCCAAAGCATGGATAGATATCAACAAGACCTGAAAAAATATTCCACCTATTGGGGTTCCTTGTGCCCTAGTTCGATCTCCTTGACTGCATAGTAAACAACATCCCATCTTGAGCCCCATCATTTCGAGCTATTGTCTGGGCTTGTTATTCCTAGTTCTTCCCACCAGAGAGCTGGAAAAGGGCCAATTGGAAAAACCACCACTACCACCAAAATGTAAATCACCTCCAACCCCCATTTGGAGGATCTAAAGTGTGGATTCCCGAAAGTTTTTTGACGATGTCATATTTTCTCCAGATTTAAAGGACATTCCTCTTCATGTCCAAACAAGCATTATGGCTAATGTCAATAACGTATACAACTAATACTTCACATGCAGACGTATTGCTGAGGTCATCTCTAAGGGTTCTTATAAAAGAAAGGTGGAGCTTGAAGGAATGAAACTCGAAAGAGAGGATGATAAGCGTATCATAGCCAACCTTGAAACGGAAGTTAAGAGGCTAAGCAAATAATTGGAAGAGGCCAAGAAAACGGCTGACAATCTAACTAAGTCAGCCAAGCTAAAGTGACAATGCCATGAGAAATAGATTGCGATCGCCCACTATAGACGTCACATCTTGTCCGAAGAGAATGATCGCCTCACAAAGGAGGTGGCAGAACTGAAAGGGTTGTTGGAGATCGACAATAAAAAGAAAGATGAACCCTATCACAAACCTATGGCTACAAAGAGGAGATAGTGGAAACTCGCATAGCAAGAGGCGCCGTAGAAGCCTCGGCAAAAGTCGTTGAAAAGCAGGTTGAAGCTGCTGAAAAATGGGTTAAGGATGATTTCGAGCCAATAATCATCAATCACAATGCGAATGTTATCAGGTTTGGGAACTTGAAATGGCACGATGAAGAATACCCTGTGGCCTTAGCTCTAGCATGGGAAGATATTATCAAGCAAGAGCGTGAGCTCCTTGGCGGGGCTGAAGTTGATGTGAAGCGACTGAAGCCCAAGCTTCTGGATGAAGTGGATTTGAGGGCGAATAAAGCTGGCGAGCGAGTTATACATCCCGAACTAGCCTCTAGGGTTTAGAAAGATCTGGCTGAGAGCTCTAGATCTGCATTTCATAACCAGATACTAAATATTACCAATCCTTTCGCCTCCGTACCACTAGTCATCGAAAGCGCCATAGCCCATTCTGGCTCAATGATCGTTCCTATTGCCGAGGTTGCTTATGGATTTTCCATGATCCGAACATCCATGATAGATGCCGCATACAATCCCGATGAATCCTTGTTTTCAAGGCCACTTATGTTATCTCCCATTGTGGAAGGGGGCTCAGTCTCCACGTCGGCTCATGTTGGATTTGTATCTCCTATAGGTATTTCATTAACCTCGCCCGTGTTTAGAATGGCTCATGTGACGTTGGTTGACTTCACTAATCTCTATTGTTATGTTTCTCATGTTTCAGGTCAGACTTTGATCGTCCCCTTGCCCGAGAAGAACCCATCAACGGGGATGCAAGCTGTAGTTGTAGAATCAGTCGCAGTGTCTTTCTCCCAAAAGCTCCTAGATATTTCGGCCAGAAAGACTCTAGACCCCTAGGGACGACATGATTCATGCCTTAGAAGAGAAGATAAGGGATTTTCATGTGGCCCAAGAGGAAGAGGTCCTCATCATAACTGGAGCTTCCGATCCTTCCTTGGGGCATACAATGGAGGAGATGCTTCGAACTCAAGTGCTACTCGCTAAATAGACCAAGAAGGAGAAAGATGTTGATATACCTCCTCCCCTATCCATCTCATTACCTGGTCAGCCCATCTTTGTGCCTCCAAAGACTTCGGTGAGCGATCTTCCGAAGGGTCATAAAGGGAAAGATAGGAGTAGGAGGAAACCTGGTGCGTCCGGAATGCCCTTTTTCGAAGAGAAGAAAAAAGAGACGAAAAGGAGAAAGAATGTCTAGTTGCGCTCTTCCTTGCTTCTCTGTGTTGGTCTTGTTCAAAGTGTGAGAAATGCAGATTAAGGATCTTAAGGCTAGAATTAACACTAGAGGGGGGTGATTAGTGTTTAAAGAAATTTGTTAATCTTTTTGAGTTTATCTTAATTTGTTAACAATGTATACACTAATCAGACACAGATATGAATACAGAATCAAACACAGATGCAAATATAAAGTAAAAGCAGTAAAGGAAAGAACACACCGGATTTTATACTGGTTCGGAGTTACCCTACATCCAGTCCCACACAACTAAGTACGGATTTCCTTTCAAAGCCAATTCAACAGTTACAACCCTCGGTTTCAAGGCTACAAGGTACACCCTCCAGAATAACAATCCTCTGGGTAGAGATACTTGATTTCCGGGGCAACAAGTTCACCCAATTGATTTCCAAGGCTACAATCACACCTTCTCTCGCTCAATTGATTTCCAAGACTACAATCACACCTTTTCTTGCTCAATAGATTACAAAGAGTCTATAACTCAGATTACCACTTGGATCTTGTAGAGATAGTGATGGAGAATCACACTAGAAGTAATCGAGTATGATTCGATGTTGATTTCTGCAGAGTAATGGTATGATTTTGTATTAAGAAATGTGGAAGAAGAAGAGGAGTGAAAACCAGAAAAATATGATTGAAAATTCGTTGAAACTGACCCCTATTTATAGAAGAGCAATAGCCATGACCATTCATGAAGAGTTATGGCGAATAGACACTTCTTTTGAAATTTGAATTTTGAAACCCAACTGGCACTATGTCGACATGGGGTACTTGGGCATGTCGACATCCCAAAGGGATTTTTGGTGTTTTGATTTTCTTTGAAAATAACCTCTGTCTTATATTAAAATTATTTTAAACTTTATAAATATACTTAACTATAGTTAAAATACATAAGTAAATATAAAGACCAATATATACATATTATTTAACTATAATTTAAATCAAAGTATAAATAATTTAAAAGTTAAATATATTATTTGAAAAGATAGTTTAAAATCAGGAGTATTTTGACTATGAAATTAAAGATGTTTTTGAGGCTAAAATTATTTAAAATCAGGATAGAGAGTTTTGAATCTTTTAAAAGGAAAGTTTTGAAATCATTTTGAAAACAAGATAATTTTGTAAAATCATTTTGAAATAAAAGTAAGTGGATACAAAAAGATGTTCCACTAGATTTTTTGTAGGTTCCATCCTACTTAGGGTTCCATCCCTTTAACGGGCTCGAAGTGGATTCCATTCCACGAATAAATTGGATATTAAGATGCCAGTGCTTTTCTACGAGTTTTAACAAATATTCCTAATAAAACAAACTTAACCTTGAAATCTTGAACTCTTGATAATCTTGATACTCATGAGTCTTCTATCTCTATATCTTGAATCTCTATACTATACAGTCTTCATTCTTGATACCTACATGGTTAGATCCTGCATATACATATATATCTAAACTTGTAATGTTAGTATTTATATTTTATAATCTATTCTAAGGTTGTTGTCATCAAAACCATCATCTCATGGACTAACACAAAGCTCATGTATATAGGCTGAAGTTGTGCAAGTACTACCCTTGCTTTTGGTTTAAGTGGCACGCGAATAAAATTTTAGACTTGTTTTCTTTCAAGCCTTGTGTTAATTTGTCTAAGCATCAAGAGATGCGCTTATTATTTTCACTATATGCACATGAATCGTTTCTTCACTATCACTTAGTCGAGTTAATAGTTTATCTAGTTTTGTTTCCAATCAGCTTCCATTCGACTAGTGATTGCAGCTGAGATTATATTATCTCTTTAACCGAGAAATTCTGGCATGGGTGCCTATCTTCTAGCACCCTTGCTCGGCCATGCCTAACTCTGGGCTTCGACCAAGTTGGGTTACTTATACTAGCGATTTGCACATCCCTCTTTAGGACATTTGCATACGATCATGCCTAAATCTACGCATCAATCGGGGTTGATCACCTAGAGCGGTGATTTAAGCGTTCATTTTCAGGACGTTTGTATGAGACCTTGCCTAACTCTGGATAAGGTGTTGGTACACTTCTAAACTCCAGCATAAGCCATTGAGGTGAACTATCTCGTTCCACCCTTAGTGTTTATGCTCCTGTCCCCAAGTCATGGGTTGTGGAGTTGATATGTATCTATTTTCGTATACCTAGAATGACTTAACTTCACAGGTCCGATCATGGACCATAGAAGTTTGGTCGGCACCTATCTCTGGGTACCTGTGCACCTGCATTATGTACATGCAGATTCATTCGCGTACGCCACGATTCACAATTTATAGTTATTTTAAGACAGATTCACAAATTTTGGAAGTCATTCCATTTTATATTCACAAGAAATGACATATTCTGTCTTGTTACATCAGAATTGATCAAATATTTATGGAGTTAAATTTCAAGTGAAATAGCATCGTAAATGTTCGCTATTCCACGCCCATGGGAGTGAAATCCCGTCAACATACGCCAGCTTGAATGTTCAGTCTCCAAGCTCATGTTCGATCACGTACGAACCTTCTCAACTTGGGCCCATATTCACAGGACCAGGGAAGATTCTTTTGAGGACAAGGTCGCCAATTTCAAAGGTACGTTTCCTGACCTTGGTGTTGTAATGTCGTGCCACCTGTTTTCATTGAGCAACGACTCTCAGTTTAGCTTCTTCACGCTTCTCATCAATCATGTCGAATGACTCCAATAAGAGTCTCTTGTTTGTTTTAGGATCATAATGAGTTGCTCGATGAGAAGGTATTTACAACTCAATCGAAATCATAGCCTCTGATCCATAGGCCAAAGTGAATGGAGTATGGCTGGTTGTGGACATGTGGGTCATTCTGTAAGCCTAGAGTGCTAATGGTAATTCATTAACCCATTTTCCCTTGGCCATCTCCTGTCGCTTCTTCAGATTGGACTTGATTATCTTATCCATGGCTTCCAACTATCCATTCGCTTATGGGTGTGCAATTGCCGTAAACCTTTTCTCGATGTGATACCAGTTGCAAAAGGTTTTAAACTCATCTCTGTCAAAGTGAGTTCCATTGTCAGAGATAATCTTTCTTGGAACTCTAAAACAACAGATTATATATTTAACCATGAAGTTGACCACCATCTTCATGGTGATCATAGCTAGCGGTTCCGCTTCTGTCCACTTTATGAAATAGTAAACAACAACGATGGTGTACTTTGCACTACCTTTAGACATCGGCAACACACTACTAATGTCAATTCTGTAGATTGTAAATGACCATGGACTGACCATTTGTGTAATCTCCATTGGTGAGGCTCTAGGAATCCTTGCAAACCTCTGGCACTTTCTCACTTCCTAGTGTAATCGACCATATCCCGGCTGACGGTTGACCAGAAATATCTATAGCGAAGGAATTTCTTGGCTAAGGTTTGCCCCCCTTGTGCGGTCACCACAAGTCCCTTCATGGACGTATGTAAGGACCCTTTTGGCTTCGTCACTAGCAGTGTATCAGAGAAGGAGGACAGAGAATCCTTTCCTGTACATAACTCCTTCCTGAATAAAAAATCGTAAAGCTTTGCGAATGAGAATCCAACAACTTGATGCAGAGAGTCTTCTCCACATCCTTTCCTTTCTCACATCGCTTTGCCTCCTTTAGCTCTACGACGTAACATTCACACTCGACACTTTAGTCTCCTTGGATAACTCCCACTCTGTTATATGTAGGAAATTTCATTGTCGGGCACCATGGGGTAAGGATCATCCGAAAACTAGCATGGGATGGATAGCCCAGAAAAGCATTATAAGTTGAGAAAATGTCCAACACTAAGAAGGTCACAACCCGCACTCGCTTGCGGTCACCTTCACCTAAAACCACTTGCAGGTCCACACATCCTACAGGTTCTATTGCGATTACATTAAATCCTTAGATCCAAGATTTTCATGGCTTAAGATCTTGAGTACCCATCTTTTATTTGGTCATAAGCTTTTTTAAATAGGGTATTTACTAAGCTACCACAGTCGATCAGTACCTTCTTCACAATCGCTGGACATATCCATCTTTATTTGGTTATAAGATTTTTTAAACAGGGTATTTACTAAGCTACCATAGTCGATCAGTACCTTCTTCGCAATCGCTGGACCAATCATGGCCGGTATCACCAGGGGATCAAGTGTAGGCACTTGGACCCTGTCCGCTTCTCTGTTCTTGAAAACTGTATTGTCAATCATTGTCTTAAGTTGTCTTGCTGGACCTCCGTCTTCGACGGCAAAGCAACTCTCGTTCACAACGTGCTTCAACGAGCTGCCATATCACTCCATCTCATTCTAGCTCTTCCTAGCCGGATGAGATCCACCAAAAATCGTGTTTATATCTAATCTTTTCCCAAGCTGTCTAGACTCGTCATCACTAGGCCCAACCTGGCCCTGTTGTACTGTTTGTACCTGGGGATGAGCATTTCCTTGCCTGCCATCTTGCATGTTTAACAGATTGTTGTAACTTCTTTTTTCTAATCAAATCTTCTATCACATCGCATAGATGCTGACACTCATTCATGTCAAAATCGCCGGCCTCGTGAAAGTGGCAGTACTTACCAGATCTCTTCTCCTTCTCCATTGAACCCCTTGGAGGCAGTTTCTTGTAAGTTTTTGTACCCTGCATTGCAAGTAGATATTTTCAACCGAGTTATTCAACGAAGTGTATTCTTCATATTTTGAAACCTGGGATGTTTCGTTGAGTATGATTTTCGATCTCCACCTCCTTGGTCATCTCTTTTAAGACTACTACCATTGTTCTCAACATTCACATTTATATTGTCGGAGCTCCTCCGGTTTGCTTCAGCACAACATTAATTTATACCACATCAGCAGACTATTCATCACCAGCTTTTCTAACAGTCGAACTTATCTCTCCCAAGCACAAGAACTGGTTCGCCTTCCTATAGAAAACATCCATCGTCAGTGGGGGTTTCCTTTTAGTAATCTTCCAAAATTAGTATCGGGATGTATCCCTGTGATCAGTGCTATGTCTTCCTTCATAGTACTCACTTTTGTACTATCGTATTGAATCTACTGAAAAATCTTTCAATGACTCTCCCGCTCCTTGGAAGAGATTCGACAACGACATCACATCATTGAGACAAGTCGCATGCAAATGAAACTGCTCAACAAACTACTTTACTAGTTGATCAAATGATGATATGGACCTTGGCAAAAGCCAAGTGAACCACATCATTGCTACACCTTCAAGGAAAATTAGAAAACATCGACACCTATGGTATTAGTTTCCTTAGCAATGTCCATGTGTCATTCGTAGTTCAACATGTGTTGCCTTAGATCTATCATTCTACCATAGGACAACATCGTCATCATCGTGAATCTTCAAGGATATTCTTCACATGAAATCTCCTCAGTGAATGGGTTCCTACTAGGAAAAGTACCTCATTCATCATTACTTCTATACCGTGTCTCATTTACTAGCTTTTTTACCATCTCCACCAAAGAATCTGGCTCAACTTGATCCACCAGATGGCAATAGTCATGGCCTGCCTTAAATGTTTGACTTCGCAAACGTTCTCAGTTAGTTCTATGATATATGGGTTCCCCTGACTTCAAGAGAATCGTTCGTCCAGTTGATGCATTCTTATTATTTCTACAAGGGGATCGGCAGCGGCCACCTAAACTCCAACATTCTAACAATCAGCAACACGACCTACATTACCACCAACATCATCCTCCAAGACATCAACACATTCATTAACCAAATCGAGCACCGAGGATTCGGTACCAATCCCTGCATGCGGTTCAACATCGATTCCTAAGCCCCCACTCCAAACAGAAATCAATCCCCTTTTGAAGTACCGATTTTCGTTCTTTTCATCTTATGTTTTCCTTCCATATGCTCCTCACTAGGTGACGAACCTTTGAACCGGATGGAGTCAAGTCCCTTCTGTTCCTTCTATGACTTCGGATCAGTTGGTAATCAAGGCTCTCCTTCATCTGCCTATTCATCTCATCCCAACTTTCTTGTAGTTTTTCGTTCATCTTCTTCATCATCCGATCCATTTTGACCCTTGTTATCACATCTAATGGATTGTGGATTTCAACAACGTTCGACCATGTAACATTTTCAACATGTTAGGATTCGATGTTCTTGGCATCGCTAGCCGGTATAGAAGAAGTGGATTTCCCTTTTCGTGGAGCCATAAGTCAAATTAATCCTTTAATGGATTGTACTAGAATATAAATAGTCTCAAATTGTAACAATAAAACTAATTGATCTACCTCATGGATTTAAGCTATCCAAAAGTAGAAAATAGATCCTAATAGACTGAAAATAACCTTCTCGGTGAAAGCACCAAAATATTTATACCAAAAAGCGGCACAAACACCCGAAAAATGGAAGTAGAGAACTAAATGAAGAAAATAAATTAAAACGAGAAATCATAGAACACATAAAATTTATAGTGGTTCAGCTATTTGTTGCCTACGTCCACTTAACTTTGTTGATGATTTTGATAACTATTTACAAGAACTGTTCTTATGGATCAGTGATGATCCCTGGACTTACAAGAGTGATTTGATAACTTGTAAACAATAAAAAAAATCCATAAAACCATGTCCATATCCTTCTATTTATAGTTATAGGTTGCCGAAATCTTCTACACCGCATTCATGCCCAAATTTCTCATGTCCAGGAGGAGTTGTGCTAAGAAGATCATGGCCACAGCAGCAATATTCAGAGATCCATACCGATCCATGCTCAGAAATCGGTATCGATCCATGAAGTTGCCTTCCGGACCTCTTCCATGATCTTATGGAAGTTCAACATGTTTGTGTCTCCGAATCTCTTGTTTTATTTTCTTTGCTAGGGGCTTGGATCTAAGCGAATTGCATGGTTTGGGGATAGAACAATAGTGTTTGGTTTGTATCTTAATGGTGGCAGTGGATATGAACTTGTGAACCATCCATAGCATGGAATTGATTGCAACCACAAAAACTCGGTAAAGCATGACGTAGGTGAACATTTTAGGGAGCTTTCAAGGATTGGTACTGATCTGTACACTTTGCTTCTTGGGCTTTAGTCTTGTTGCTCAAGAGATCGGAGATGTCCAGGACCATGCTTGGAGTCTTTATTATCTTTTGGCTTGATCCAACGATTGCACTAGGCATCTAAGCTTACCAGTCATCACTCTGGACTTCTTGTCTTGATGACTTTCAAGTTTGACCGATTGAGTTCTTTCGAATATGGCTTGGTTACAAGGCTGGATAACATGCGATGCATTGCTTGAGAGACCGTAGATCAAGGCGGGAGATTCAACAACCTAAAGAGGTAGTAATCAACCGGCTTATTTCTTCCCCCAAAGCTTGAAAATGATATGAATAAACATAGGATTAGGTCTAGGGAGGTCTAGCTTGCGGCAAATGACATAGAGCCCGGCCAGAAGCTTATAACTGTTTTGGGCCAACTAGCCATGTGCCAGCCGATTTGCATTCATTAACCTGATGAAAGATGGATGTAGGGAGAAGGTCGCCTCAACTTTCTTGTAAGCAAGAGACCAGGCAAAGTACCTCGATGAAAAGTTGTTGGGTCGGTCCTTAAGAAGTGGGTACCTGGGGGATTTTCCACACAGTCGAAGTCAGCCAAAGAACATTCTAGGTTGATTTGAACCTATTGGACCCTAGAGGCCCCTTGTAGAAGGGGTAGCCGACCACTTATGGATGCGTATTCAGCCATCTGCAATTAATAGCGAGTCACCCAGGTAAATGAACCGCCCCCAACTTATTAAAAATATAGTCTAAATACTGCACTAATATAGGTGGTCGGTCGACCTAGTTCTACCTACGAGTTCGATTTGAATTTGTCCTACTCCTAGTCAAGTGAAGGCGGTTTGACAATAATGACATCTAAGGGCCTCAGTTTCTTCTCATTATTTATGGGGCCCGACGTTCGATGACCGCCATAGGTGGTATAGTGACAATCGTCAAACACCAAAAGCCAAAACAAGGTTCATCTATAAAGTTTATCAATGGAAGGTTCTCTCTATGAATTTGGATGGATAATTTTGAAGGAACGCTATAACAACATGAAAACCAGAGAAACATTAATAAAAATAAAAATAATAAATGACACTCATGCAAAGAGCACAGCCATGAATACGCATGGATCAAAATTAAGAGAAGAATTACTTACTGGTGATTCAATTAGACTTGATGAAAAGATCAAGTTTCCTATGGACGACCGTCAGGCTCTACAGTTCTCTAATAGCAGAATATCTTCAAAAAAACCCGGTAAAGGTTGAAGTAAGGAGAGGGAATGCATATATGTCAGAACTGAAGCAATGTGGGCGATGGATTCACCACATATGAAGAAATCCAAACCGTCTAGGTGTAACCAATGCACTGTCAAATCCTAATGTCAAAAATGCAATTTGCTCCTACCAAGCCTAGAAAATCGAACCGCCTCCACCATTTAGCCAACGAAGCATATGGTGGAATTTAATGCGGCATTAAATGCATGAGTGAATAGCCCACCCTCATGAATGAGCATGGGATTGGGGGCATAATGTTGCTTGTATTTCTTGAAAAATAAAGAAATAGGCCGGTCCACTTAGAAGCCCCTATCTTGCTTGGCCAAAATGCATGATGGCTCTGTTCCTTTGCACGATCCGGCTCAAATAGCAACAGTCAAAGCCCAAGAATTATCCTCACTCATCGCACAACCCCTCAGTTCTATGTTTCACCTGACTGCCTGGTCGGGCACGCTCATAAAAGCGCCTCGTCGGTTCGGTTTCAATAAAAATAGTGGGCTAGTCTCCCTTAAGGAAGACATGCATAGTCGAGGCGGGTTATTCTTAGGGGATAAGTCCAACAACAGTCGACCTAACTGACCGATAAAACCATCAAAATAGCATCCTCGTTCGGCGTTATCCTTGCCTGAATCTATCACCACTCACAATAACCATCTGACATCCCTCAACCATGCAACCAAACCGTCAAGCTCCCTTGACACAAGAGATGCGCCATCCATGCCACATTATGGGGAGGTCAGTTTCCAATAGTGTGGCTCATCTAACATAAGTGCCATTATGCACTATTCTCCACATGTATTATGTTGACACCCTAGTACCTCTACTATAGCCACCTCTTACTCCATGCCATCCACTGCATTTTAGGGATGTTTCCACAGTGTAGTTCGTGTTAGTACCTTTGGTATTGGTTTTGATGATAACAACTATATAACATTATATAAAATATAGATATTAATGTTTTATCAAGTTATATATAATATATAGTGCAGGATATTAGACAGATATTGATTAAGAAGACTATACATTATCAAGAGTAGATTCAAGATGCTGATATAGAATTTCAAGAGTTGGAGAAAGAAGACTCTTGAGTATTGAAGAGTTCAAGATTTCAAGATATTCCAAACAAGTTATAGAGTCATAGAATTAACGTTAAAACCTTGATAGCACTTTCCTGATCTTTCTCTCCTTCTCTAATTTTGTTTTAAATTGTTTTTCAAATATCTTGGTTTTAAAATAATATTTTCAAAATATTTCTCAAAATGATTTTCAATCTCTAATACTTATAAGATATTATTTTAGTGTTTTTTAAGTTTATATATATACTGAATTTTGGTTTATACTTTAATAAGTTATAATTATATTGATTTTATATATATTATTTAGATTATATTAAAATTTTAAAAATTATTATATAGAGTTTTATTATGATTAAAATATGTATAAACTATGCTTAAATGATTTTACAAAGTATCAACTATTTTACAAACAACGAATTTTCAAAATAATGTTTTAAATATTCTTAAATTTTAAAAAGAGTATGTCGCCATACTCTATGTATGTATATCGATATAGTGGCCGTTTTTTTGAAATTTAAATTTCAAAAGTAGTGTCTTTTCGTTGTATCTCTTCATGAATGGATATGACCATTGTTCTTCTATAAGTACCAGACTTCCAAACAAATTTTCAATCATCAATTTCTTATTCATCTCTCCTCCTTCCACTCTCTCATTTTCTAAATCAGAATATACCTAAAATCTACTGAAATTCAACCAAAATCAAACTCAATCATCACTAGTTTGTTTCTTTTTCATCTACTCTCTGATTTCTCTCATCTCTCTCACTCAAACCAAGATCAAAGTGCCATTCAAGAGTTATATGATCAATTTTAATCAAGATTGAAAATCTAAGTCTGCAAAACTACATCAAATCATGCTGCTATACTTGTGGGTGTGATTGTAGCCCGTAAAATCAATTAGGTATGCTTAGTTGTCCGTAAATCTAGTGGGTGTGCTTGTAGCCCAGAAATCAAGTGACTCTACCTAGAGGTCGGGATTCTGGAGGGTGTATCTCGTGGCCTTAAAATCGAGATTGTATTTGCATTTACTTGTTGAAAAGAAATCTGTAGAAGGAATTGTGCAGGACTGGATGTAGGATAACTCCGAACCAGTATAAAATCCTGTTGTGTTCTTTCCTTTTTACTTTTACTACATTTTCTTTTATCCACACTTTGATTCTGTGATTGTTAATTACATCATTCCAAGTAGAATCTTAGATAATTTGAAAAATATTCATATAATCCATTAAACACTATTCACCTCTCCTCTAGTGTTAATTTAACCTTAAGGTCCCTATTCCGTTGGCTCACATTTGGTATCAGAGCATTGGTTTTCAAAGTATTCATCGTCTGATTTTTGAAAAAGTTTCAATGACTACCAACACTGATAATAGTACTGTTAGTTACACTGTTAATACACTCTTTAGTAATTCATTTGTCGAAGGACAACCTACTGCTAGACCTCCACTTTTTAATGGAAGTAACTACATATATTGGTCATGTAGAATGAAAATTTATTTACTGTCAATTGGTTTAGACTCTTGAAATATCACACAAACTAAGTATATTGAACCCGATACTAATCTTGCACAGTGGACTGCTGACCAAAAAGCAGTTGCACAAAGTAACTCTAAGGCTATGAATATATTATTTTGTTCGCTAGATAGAAATGAATTTAATAGAGTATCTATATGTAAGTTGGCATTTGAAATTTGGAGAACTTTGCCAGTTACACATGAAGGCACAAGTAAGGTTAAACATACCAAAATTTATATGTTAACAAACCAGTTTCAATTATTCAAAATGAGTTCATATCTGATATTTATAGTAGATTCCAAGATATAGTACACTCACTTATTGCACTGGGTAAAAGTTTATTCGAGGAGGATAAAGTAAGAAAAATCCTCAATTCACTTACTCCTGAATGGGGCCAAAAGACTCTTTCAATCGAAGAGACTAATTGTAGGATCAATTTCACCCTAGAGGGCGGGGGTGAATAGGGTGATAATGTTAATTATAAAATTATTGTGGAAGTGTATATTAATTTTAACACAGATCATAGCAGAATAAACACAGCACAGATAACAGCAGAATAATAAAAGCAGAAAAGAACAACACAGAATTTACCTAGCTTTGGCAAAACCCTGCCTACGTGCTGCCCCCAAGGTTTCTAATAGAAATTAGATAGTCCCTCGCTTACACACGTAAACTCGCTATACCCGTTATTGACTAATCTAACTCTACGCTCAAAACCCTGCCACAACTCAGCCACTGAGTTGCGAATTCCCAAACTACGCCACGTAGTTTGTCCCCTAGTCACACGACTAGTAAATACAACGGTTTGAAAGAAGAGTTTAAATTTAAAAACAAATTTAAAACGTAAAACCCTAATTTAATTAAACTTAGCCCAAGTATTAAAAAGCCGGCCCAAATCAAAGTTAAGCAAATCCCTTTTATTCTTTTTGTCGGCCCGCTTCTTCGTTTATTCTTCGTCCCAGTCCTTTGTCTTTTTACTTGTTCTTTGGCCCGATCTGGAGAGAAAAAAAAGGCTGCTTCTTTGGAAATTAGGGTTTCTAAATAACTTAGTCGCCGCTTCAATTTTTTGTTTGATTGCTTTGATTCCGTTCTTCGTTCGATTATATGCTGGCGGCAACTTTATTTTTAATCGAATTCGACTTGATGATTTCAGTATGTAATTTTCTCCTTTTACTTGCTGGTTTTGGATGCTTGAATTCGATTGTTTGATTTGAGTTGATGTTTGTATTCTCTGTTATATTCGAACTCAAATCTTATCAGTTGCTGATGATGTTAACAATCTTTATATAGGGCTCGTCTCCCTATAATTTCGTTCGTAAAATGTTATTTGAATTTGTCAACTGATTTGTTTTAGTCACTCGATGTTGCTTGGATGCTTGAGATTTATTCTGACTTTGTCTTGCCCGTATATTCGTAGTATATATTCCTTTAAACAATTCCGTGCTTGCCACGGTGTTGAACGATTCTTTGCAAATGTACACAAGAAGCGAATTTCGTCAAAAGTGGGAAAACGGTCCAACGTTCTCCTGAAAAGCACACACAATCCCAGCAGGATGGAGTATCCATTAGGGTGTAGTTGAAAGGGAGAAATAGTTAGCCGAAGGAGAAGTTCTCAAAGACAGTCGTTAAATGGGGGAATGGCTCCACTCGAACACATCTGCCGGTTCACAGCAACAAAGCCAAGAGGCGGCCTGTCAGCAGTGTCGCTTGACCCAGGAAGTAAAGCATCTGCTTCGGCAATGCCAAATTGGATGCACAATTGTCGGAAGACTTTATGACTTAGAGTGGTAGGAGTCCTTTCCGGAAGGTCGTTTAGTGGAGTAGCAATTGGAAAAGCTTCTCCGGCTATTTCCAAGTCTTCCTGTTGAGATTCCATTCTACACAAGGAACTGGACGATCAAATATTAAGGTGCACGTTTCCTAAAAAGAGTGAAGTGTTGTGCAAAACTAATACAATAACAAGCAAATGTAAATGAAACTAAACTAATTGATACTTGTCGATTATAAAGTTTCAGGGCTTGATATCTTAAGTCCAAGAATAGTGTTGTGTTGATGCAAATAAATCAGCTTTAGTTGATCATTTCAATTTTGCTTTAATACTTCACTTAGATTTGTTAGTTCACAGCATTTCATTCACGAAGTTCATTTAAGTTTGATATTCTTTTTCAACTAATCTGTTGTTTGATGTGGGCAATCAATAGCAGTATATTCGTCCCATTTTTCTGTGAATGTTGCTTCTAAACAGGTTATCGGCATTAAAGTTGAGGCAATCTGAAAAGAAGTACAAAGTCCAAAACAATTCAAGTTCAGAAAATCAGTCAAGTTCTGCTCAAAAATTCTAAGTGTTAGGTCGCTTACGACCTAACATAGGTTGCAGCGTTCCTATGCTAAGTTGTTCAGGTTAAAAGTTCAGGGCTGTGAAAAATTGTCTAAGTATTAGGTCATTCAGCGACCTATCATGGGTCAAGCTTTCTGTAAGTCGCACGTTGCAGTTGAATGGATTAAGATGAGGCAATTTTCTTTAAGTCCTAGGTCGTGCACAATTGTTTTTAGGTTGGAGATTCTCTAAGTCGCAAATGTTGTCAGATCGCAAAGGCTTAAGTCGCTAAGCGTTCCCACGCGACCTAACTCTTAGGTCATTCAAATCTGATAGGTTGTCGACTTCCTCTCCAAGCAACATCATATTGGGTCCAATAACCCAATACCGCCAGTTCAAAAAGAGTTCATCTTCCCCTTCATCCTACCTCAACGTACCACCGATTAACTAGCAAATCAATAGCAAACCCTACAGAACTGTAGTAAAAGCTTTCGTATGATCGCAAATCACCACGACACATCAAATGACGAACGAAAGTCAGTTGGGACTACCGCTCAGAAAGCATGATGCATGAAATTGGGCTTAGGACGAGTAACAACGATTCATGATCAAAGCAGTGACTATGGACAAATAAAGGTCGATCCACTTACGGATTATGATTGGTGAGAAAGAATTGTCAGTTGAATGAGTCGAATTTGTCTTTGAAAGCTCGAAAAATCGTTAATGGCGATGGAGGCTCAAAACAGTAAGGTGAGGAAGAAGGTGCGACCTAACCAATTTATATGAAACTGAGAATAGGAGGCGAACAGGCATGAAGTTCTAGGTCGTTTGCGACTTAGCAAGGTTGAGTCGAAGCATACGACCTATGGCATAGTCATATGCCTCGAGGGGCAAATGTTAATTCCATAATCTCAGCGACCTAGAACTTAGCGACCTAACAGGGATTAGCGACCTAGAGGAGCTTGCGACCTAACAGCAGAGGGCTTCGCGACCTAAGAACAGGAAGCTTTGCGACCTAACAGCAGGGAGCTTGCGACCTAACAGCAGAGGGCTTCGCGACCTAAGAACAGGAAGCTTTGCGACCTAACAGCAGGGAGCTTGCGACCTAACAGCAAAGGGCTTCGCGACCTAAGAACAGGAAGCTTTGCGACCTAACAGTAGGGAGCTTGCGACCTAACAGCAAAGGGCTTTGCGACCTAAGAACAGGAAGCTTTGCGACCTAACAGCAGGGAGCTTGCGACCTAACAGCAGGAAACTTAGCGACCTAGAGGAGCTTGCGACCTAAAGAATGTCGCGACCTACCTGTTGAAGGAGGCTCTGCGACCTAGGGGAGTCTACGACCTAACTATCAGAAGACCTTGCGACCTAAGGACTTGGGAGAAGTTTGCGACCTAACTACAGGAAAGATTTGCGACCTAAGGGACCTACGACATAAGAGGCTAACGAGCTAAGGCTTCAACGACTTAGAACTCCCACAGCTATTCCTTAACCCGCCTGCAACCTACCACTTAATCAAATAAAGCCAAGTACTGCTTCACCAGCTGGTCTCTTAAGCCGCAAGGAGACTGCGACCTAGCTTAGGTCGCTCGCGACCTACGACTTAACTAAGGTCGTACGCGACCTAAGACTTGGCGAATTTTCTGAATCCAAATCAGCTCCTATAAATACCCCACCACTTCCCACATCACGGGGACTTTTGGCCATTCATTTCTTCAAGCGCCGTTACTCTGTCGAAGTCTCCACTCATCCAGCAATCAAAGATCCTCAAACATTCAAGACGCTACAACAATCTTCAAGAAATAATTCCATACATCCAACATGGATTCATCGAATTTCATCGACGAAGATTGAGCTAGTAGTCAAGATTGTTTCTTTTGATCTAGTTGTACTGTTTTGATAAGAGATTTGTATCGATTTGTAACCGAATTCAGAAATAAAGAGATTCAAACTGGACGTAGGCTTAATCTCAAGCCGAACCACTATAAATTGCTGTCTTTTACTACTTTTCTACCAGTTTACTGCTTAAATTCTGTTCCCGTCACACGGGTGGTGCTTTCACGATTCTATTACACACACCGGGTGTTAGCGTTCACTTTTTAACGTTAACATTTTGGTGCTTTTACTGAGAACCCAACTCAGGCTACCATTCACCATTGCTTCTCAGAAGTTTGCTGAAAGAATTTCCTACAAAACCAGAAATTTATCAGACATAATGGCTCCTGGAAGGAAACGAAAGGCTGTTAGATCTGAAAATGTTCAAGATAATACCGCCACTTCTATTTCACCGAGTCAAGCAGCTCCAAGCGTCGGGGTGACGCGAGAGGAGCTAGAAGCTGCTGTGTCTGGACTATACCAACAGATTGAAAATCAAAACAATCTGATGATGGAAAAACTGAACGCTCTGCTCGGCGCCAACCAAAGACCAGTGGGTAATGAAGAAAACATCGCTGATGCTCTTCGCAACTCCGAAGGAAAAAATATTCCTCAAGGGGGATCAGGTGCTGCCGAAGGGGCACCCCTCCAAGCTGAAGGATCTAGGCCATCGCCGATTTTCCGCGAACATCTGCCGGGACAGACTTTTGAGAAAATGGCCAAAGTCTATTCCGCCAAATCTTTGAACAACGAGGAATATCTTTCTGGCATGATCAAGCAAATAATGAAGGAGAGCATGCAGAGGGATGAAGATGAGAGCGAATGGGGATTCGCACCAAGTAGAACTCCGTTTACCGAGAAGATTCTAAAGGCTGAATTTCCTAGAAAGTTTGTTCCCCCCACCATTCCTGCTTATCGGGGAACAAGTGATCCAAATCAGTTCTTGTATAAATACGACTGGCACATGACCGGCGCAAGAGCAACTGATGAAATTAAGTGCCGGTATTTCCCAGTATATTTGGAAGGAGTGGCACTCCTCTGGTTTACCAAGCTTCCTGTCCGATCAGTTGATCAGTTTTCCGATCTGACCCGAAAGTTCAAAGAGAAATTCAGGCTATACGCTTCAAAGGCAAAGGACATAATGTCATTGTCCAGTCTTGAACAGAATCCGGGAGAACCTATTAAATCATTCCTGAACCGTTTCAATATAGCTCTGGCAGAAGTTGATAACGCAGAGCCACGGATGATCTTGACCTATTTGATGCGTGCTATCGACAAATCGAGCGAATTTGGAAAATGGCTGAAGATGAAAGAGCCAAATTCTCTCGAGAAATTCTACAAGAAAGCTGATGAATTCATACGCTTGGAAAATCTTCCAGCATCGATGAAGGTGGTGGCAGCAAAGGTGGAAAATAATACTACCGCTTCGGAAAAGAAAGATTCCGGAGGTCAGAAAAGGGAAAATCACGAGGGGAAGAAACAAAAGGATACAAAGAAACCTCGCTTCTTCAAACCCTCAGATTTCACTCCATTGACCGACACTCTGGAAAATATCTTCTTCGCCACCAAAGATGCTGTGGATTATCCCAAACCGGCTGAGATAAAACCGGGAAAGGGCGCTATGAGAAATGGAAAGTTCTGCCGTTTTCACAACCAACCCGGTCATGATACCAATGACTGTCGTCACTTAAAGAGCTTAATTGAAGAATTGTTGAGGGAAAACAAGCTGCAACAGTATGTCAAGAAGAACAGAAGTGACCCATCTTCGTCAACTCAGGGGCAGCAACTCCCTACTCAGCCATCAGGTTCAGGTAAAGGTACTGCGGCACAAGAATCTGAGAGGCCCGTTATCAATGTGATTACGGGGGGTCCACACCCAGCAGGCAGAAGCTGGGGTGAAATGGAACGATATGCTCATGCTTTAAAATACATCCCAGCTGAGGAAGATGTTTTTGCTGTAGAAAATGCTGCACCCCTGAAACAGCAAAAGATTTCAGATGATGATATTATGTTCAAAGCTAGGGATTCTATTGGTGTTGAAGCTCCCACCATAGATCCCTTGGTTATCTCTGCAGGAATTGGACCGGCAATAGTAAGATGAGTGCTCATTGATTGCGGTGCTTCCTGCAATATACTCTTCAAGAAAACATTTGACCAGATGAAGATCCCAATGACTGACGTTCAAGCTTCGTCACAAAAGATTGTTTGTTTCACTGGGGAACCACATCAACCAATCGGGACTGTCGAGTTGTTCGTGGAACTTGGGGAAGGGCAGAAAAGAGTAGTTCGCAAGCAAACCTTTGTAATTGTCGATGGATTTTCTGCCTACAATGCTTTCCTAGGCAGGCCAACTCTAGCTGCATTCAAGTCCATTTTGGCCCCGTGGTGCCTAACTATGAAGTTTCCTACAGAAAATGGTGTTGGTGTCATCAAGGGAGATCAAAATGCTGGACGCGAATGTTATCTTATAGAGCTTCGAGAAGCCAGAAAGAGAGAAATGGGTAAAGATGCGGCAGCTCCCCTCCGCATCAAAAACCCAACCTTGTAGCAAATACAGGGTGGTCCCTGCATTGGGGAGCATAGTGGTGCAAGGTGAGAAATGGACCCCAGAAAATCCAGTGCAGAGGAGAATAGAGTGGTGCCCGTGGAAGTTACGGTACCAATACCTGTCGACTCCAAAGACCCAAACAAAGTACTTAATGTGGGTTCGCAACTAAGTACAACAGTTCAAAACACACTGATATCATTTCTAAAAGCAAATCTGGACGTGTTCGCTTGGTGTCATGCTGATATGTGTGGAATCTCTCCAACAATTGCTGTTCACACTCTGAATATCGATCCGAAATTCACACCAGTTAAACAGAAACGAAGAACTCAAGGTCCAGAGAGGTCAGCAGCTTTAAAGGAAGAAGTAGATCGTCTCATGGAGAATAATTTCATCAAAGAATCCACTTATCCAAATTGGGTTTCAAATCCAGTACTGGTTAAGAAGGCAAATGGAAAGTGGAGAGTATGCATTGATTTCTCAGATCTAAACAGAGCCTGCCCCAAAGACTGCTTCCCGTTGCCTAGAATCGATCAACTGGTAGATGGGACGGCTGGACATGAGTTGTTGTCTTTTATGGATGCCTACTCCAGATACAATCAGATTATGATGAATGAACCAGATCAGGAAGACACAAGCTTTATCACAGATGTGGGTCTCTACTGCTACAAAGTTATGCCTTTCGGATTGAAAAATGCTGGGGCAACCTACCAAAGACTCATCAATGCAATGTTCAAGCCTCAGATTGGTAGAACCATGGAAGTTTACGTCGACGATATGTTGGTAAAATCAAAGAAAGCTGTAGATCACATGGGACACTTGGAGGAAATGTTTGCAATTCTTCGAAAGTACGGAATGAAGCTCAATCCATTGAAGTGTTCATTCGGGGTTGAGTCTGGGAAATTCCTGGGTTACATCGTAAGCGCTAGGGGTATTGAGGCCAATCCTGCTCAAATCACAGCTCTAAGAGAAGTTAAAGCCCCTAGAACAAAGAGAGAATTGCAAAGTCTCAATGGAAAAGTTGCCGCTCTTAGTCGCTTCATCTCCAAGGCCACAGACAAATGCATTCCCTTCTTTGATGCTTTAAAGAAAGGAAAGAAAAATTTTGAATGGACTCCCGAATGCCAGAATGCTTTCGATGAACTAATTCATCACATGGAAACACCTCCAGTTCTTTCCAAGCCTACTGACGGTGAAGATCTTTTCATCTACTTAGCAATTTCATCTCACGCCCTCAGCGCAGCACTTGTACGGGAAGATATGAAAATACAGCGTCCGGTCTATTACATCAGTAAACGGTTCACTGGGGCAGAGATGAATTATTCAATGATAGAAAAGCTTGCTTATTGTTTGTTAATCGCTTCCAGGAAGTTGAGGCCCTATTTTCAATCTCATCCTATCAAGGTCCTGACTGATCAACCTCTAAAGCAAGTCCTGTATCGTCCTGAAACTTCGGGTCGTCTCTTGAAATGGAACATAAAACTCAGCCAATATGACATCACTTACCATCCCCGAAGAGCAATTAATGGACAAGCTTTAGCAGATTTCATTGCAGAGTCCACTGACAAAGGTGACATCAAGGAAGAAACAACTGACTGCATTCCGATACAGTGGAAGTTGTATGTTGATGGCTCAAGAAATGATTATTGTTCTGGGGCAGGAGTTGTGCTTGAAACTCCCGAAGGACGATCATTATGTTATGCATTGAGACTAGAATTCCCTTCGACAAACAATGAAGCAGAATATGAAGCCCTTATTGCCGGTTTAAAAATCGCCAAGGAACTAAACATCAAAGTGATACAGATTTTCAGCGATTCTCAGCTTATTGTTTGCCAGGTGAAGAAAGAATTTCAAGCCAAAGGAGGAAATTTGCCTGCATATTTGACAAAAACTTCCGAACTCCTCAATGGTTTAGATCACTACTCAATAAGCCACATACCCCGAGAGGAAAATATGAAGGCAGATTCTTTAGCAAAGTACTCAAGTTCCGGAGAAGCTCAATTACTGGGATTAGTTCCTGTAGAAGTTCTGTCAGCTCCAAGCATTGATGAAATGGATGTTGATTGGATTATGACTACGTCTCAAGAGCATGAATCATGGATGACTCCAATCAAAGAATACTTACTCAGTGGTTCCCTACCAGAAAGTTCTAAGGAACGTCGAAAATTATTGAGAAAAGCGTCGAGATATATACTTCAAGATGGCCGATTATATAGACGAGGGTTTTCAATGCCTCTGCTCCGATGTGTAACTAGGGAAGAAGCCAAGACAATTCTAGCCGAGGTACACGGAGGAGAATGTGGAGATCATTCAGCTGGTCAAACTTTAGCCAAGAAAGTTCTCCAATATGGGTATTTCTGGCCGGATATTAATCGAGATGCTGCAGCTTATTCCAGGAAGTGCGACAAATGCCAAAGATTTGCAAAAATCCCAAGAGCGCCTTCTACCGAACTCACACAGATGGTCAGCCCATGGCCATTTGCCATTTGGGGGATAGACCTAATTGGACCATTACCGATCGCCAAATCAGGGATTAAATATGCTATTGTTGCCGTTGATTATTTCACCAAATGGGCTGAAGCTGAACCTTTGGCCACCATCACTTTTAAAAAGATGATAAATTTTGTAACGAAGAATATCATTTGCAGATATGGTGTGCCACAGAAGATAATCACAGACAACGGTACTCAGTTTGAAAGTGAAGAATTCCAGGATTTCTGCAAATGGTTCAGAATTCGAAAAAGCTTCTCAGCAGTGGCTCATCCGCAGACAAATGGGCAAGTGGAAGCAGTTAATAAGATCATCAAGTCAACTATCAAAAAGCAGCTCGAAAAAGCAAAAGGTGGTTGGGTTGATAAACTTCCATTAGCACTATGGGTTTACAGAACTACTCACAAAACTGCGACTGGGCACACTCCATTTTCACTGGCATACGGATCAGAAGCAATGATTCCAGTGGAAGTAGAAGTTCCTTCACATAGAAGAGTTTATTTCAACGTAGATGAAAATGAGAAACTACAACTTGAAGCACTTGATTTTCTTGATGAGAAAAGAGAAGAAGCTAGGCTCAGAGTTTCAGCTCATCAGCAGAGAATATCCAGGCATTTCAACTCTAAGGTCCGCCAACGCAGCTTTGAGATCGGAGACTTGGTTTTGAAAAGGATCATGACAGCAACTGGTGTGTTTGGGCCAAACTGGGAAGGACCATATGTCATAGGCACTAAACTTCTTGATGGCACATTCAAACTCATAACTGTTGAAGGAGATCCAATTCCAAGAGCCTGGAACAGCAACCACTTACGTCCTTATTTTACTTGAAAGAAAAAGCTTGGTTCAAAATTGTAAAATAATGATGAATGTATCAGTTGTATTGTAAGATATTGTAAATCAGTGTGAATGAATGAAAGCTATAAAGTGGATGTAGGCCCGATTCTTGGTCGAACCACTATAAATCTTGTGTTCTTTACTATTTCATTATGCCTGTTTTATTTCGATGTATAAATACTTTAAATGTATTGCTAAAATGTCGATTCAAAATTGCAGGACATTAAAACAATGCTTGCTCGTCACAAAGCTAAGCGACCTCTATAAATCAGCTATTACACGAAAACCAAGCAACAAAAAAAATTCCAAACTCAAATCCTATGCAAGGAAAACTTCACATAAAAAGTTGGCGACTCCACTGTGACAAACCTTTGTTCACTAGTTGAGATTGTCGTTATGAATAGGCATCCAACTAGATAACTTGCGTTTGTCTCGTGAAGTCATTCAACAGTGAAGTCCACTCCTTCGGATGAAGCAATTTACTTGTAAGAGGAAAAGAAGATGTGCTTGGGAACGATAATAAGAGATCGCTAATGGACAGATGATGAGAGAAAGTTGCCAAGCAAACAAAGAAGCAGACAAAGGGAGGTATGCATCTCAACAGGAAGGCCGGAAGATCCACTAAAGGGACACCTTCCCAAGCGGAAGGAACAGGACCCTCGCTAACTGGTCGTGATGCATCCGATCAGATAACTTACGTCCGTCCCGTGGATCCACTCGCCCCTGAGACGCAACCTACCTGGCACACCAACCAACCAAAGCCCTCTAACGAGGCACGCCAATAAATGGGAGTGCTTTCCTTAATCAAAAAGATCGGTGGGACCACCGAAGGGGCACCTTGTTAATTGATTGCGGTTGTTTGTCCAAACAAACATCCAATCAAGCAACTTACGCCTGCCCCGCGGACCCATCCGACCATGAGAAAGTAACTTCTAGGCACTCAAAAGCCTTTTTCGGAGGCACAAGCCCTCTTCGGAGGCACAAGCCCTCTTCGGAGGCACAAGCCATCTTCGGAGGCACGCTTCACCATGCTTGAAGCACAAAATCAAAAGCCATTTTCGGAGGCACAAGCCCTTTTCGGAGGCACAAGCCATCTTCGGAGGCACGCTTCACCATGCTTGAAGCATAAAATAAAAAGCCCTCTTTGGAGGCACATTTCACAAGGGTAGAAGTGCAAAATGCTTCTCTTCGGAGACCCACTTCACCAGAGTTGAAATATCAAAATTGCTTCTCTTCGGAGACCAAAATTGCTTCTCTTCGGAGACCAAAATTGCTTCTCTTCGGAGACCAAAATCGCTTCTCTTCAAAAAAAAACCTCTTCAGAGGCACACTTCACCTTGCTTGAAGTACCAAAAATAAGCCCCTTACTGGGGCACAAAATCAAAACCTTCTTCGGAAGCTCATTTCACTGCGTAGGAAAATTCGCTTTTAACAAATAAAAGTGGTCATCCCTAAAAGTTGAAGTGTTCTTCGGAAGGAAAGAGAAAGTGAAAACTTCTCGAAAGACGAGATATACTTTATTAAAAGCAGAATGATTCTTCCCTTAAAAGTGGAATAGTTATTCTCTGGAATAAGAGTATCAGTCTTGAAAAAGCTAGGAATATTGCAATGCACTTGTGGTATGGGGGCAATACTATACGATTCAGTTACATGAACAAAGTAATATACAAGCAACATACCGCGAGTTCATCACAATATCATGAAAAATAGATGATGTGGAATAAATGCATTCTCAAACGCAGACAAAAAGTTTGCACAAGTAAAAAGAATCGTTTGTTCCACACCAAAAATAAAAAACAGATGCATTCTCACATACACAAGAGTTTGTACAAGTAAAATAATTGTTTTATTTAGTACTATGAAAATTCTTTACATGTGCAGGTATCTCAAAAAGTAAAAGCAGGGACCGGTACCCGCACAATCCCCGGTCGATACATGCAAAAAGCAAAAGTAAGGAGTAGAAAATTTAGCTTGTTATTCCTTCTTCTCGCCACCTTTGGAGCCTTTCCCCGGCCTAATGATTAGTTTTTGGAGCCGTTGTGGACGGGTCGGGGCAGAAGGAGGAAAAGGCGCGGCTGGATCAACTTCTGCTTCGTCCCCAGTTGAAGCACTAATCTTCTTCTTCCTTATGCCACGCTTCCCCTTCCTCTTTGAAGAAGATTCGCTCCCCGGAGTAGCAAGCAGTGTTGAAAGCTTCGTGTCATCATCAAGGGACTGCTCCGGGGTCTTCTCGACGTCTTCAAGGTCCTCCGCCTTTTGTTCCTGCGAAGCTGCCGGATCATCCAGGCCTTGAAGGGATTCGATTTTCTCTGCCTGTGATCCCGGCTGGGAAGCAGAAGGAGGAGTAACCTGTAAAGATGGAGGGACAGCAACTGAAGGAGTGGAAATTTGTGCAGTGTTTGGTGCCTCCGCTGTAGAAGAAAAGAAGTTAAAATCAACATCTTCCGAAAATAGGGAAGGTATCGGTTCACCAAAGTTCAAGTAACAAGTAAGAAGGTCATCAAACTCGGTTAAATCAAATAACTGGTTCATTAGACCCGGAACTTCGCCAAAGTTACCTGGAGGAGTTGGCTTCGCAAGTTCAATTTCATATTTATCAGCCTCAGTTTCTTCCTGGCTCTTCTCTTCAATTTGGGAAAGAGGAGTCTCGGAAGTATCGAGTTTAGCTTCAGCATCTTTTGCAGCAAGTGGAGATTGAGAGCTAGAACCGATGATATCAACATCAGTCAAAGTTGAAGTATGGACAGGGGCAGGAAGTGATGTTGTCTTTTCTGGATGTTCCTCTACCGCTGTCCCGGCTCTAGCTTCGGCAAGTTGCTCTTTGCCTCTAATAAGCGCATCACGTGCTTCATCGTCTAGATAAAGCGCTACAAGGTCTGCTTCCGCATAACCGGCAAATGTATCAAGTATGGTCTCCCAAACTTCAGCAAGTGTAATCTCGTATTTGGGACCCAAGAAGGAAAGGCTGCCACGGCCCAAAACGCTGTGCATATAGAAGTCAAATAGAGTAGAATCGATGCTAGCTTTAGTGGCGTCGTGAGACTCTTCGGCCGCAACTTGTCCAGCGACCGCGTCATCACGCTCCTTCTCGACTTTAAGAAGCTTAGCTTTCAGCATCTCAATCTCTGCATTTTGGGACACAATTGTTCCCCGCAGCCCAGTATTTTCTGTGCGATATTTCTCAGTTATGTGCTGCTCAGCTGCAAGCTTCATTTCGGCGTCCCTTTGCGCAGCATGTGCGTCCCGCACTTGCTTCTGAAAGACTTCTTCCTTTTGAGTGTGCGATGCAGAAGATGAGGCCAGATCTTCCTTTAGTCGCTTGACTTCAGATGCAAGCTTTGCGTTGTCATCTGCAATGCTTGTCATTTCCGCATCATGTTGCTTGCACCATTTGTCCCATTCTGATTTATCATTCTCCATGGTCATCATCGCCTCAAGATTTATGTGGTTAACCCTTTGGAGTTCGTCGACAAGTTTCTGCCATTGCGACATCCTCTCGATATTAAGTCTGACCGCGTCAAGACTTTTAAGCATGTCTTGCTTATCAATTGGAACCAAATGCAAGTCAAAGCGCACTCCTTTTAGGCACCAATTTGGAAATCGGCTCTGAAGCGTTGGAGGGCCGTCTTTAACTTGATATTGTGGCCTGTTAATAATTGTTTGAATATCAGACTTCTTTAGAGGAGGAGAGCCGGCCGGAATACCAGAAGGGATAGGAGCGTCAGTTTTTTCAGAAATTTCAGACGCGTCCTTCTCATCAAGTTTAACCCGTTTACTTGGGTCATCGGTAGCATGCTTTTTTCCTTTGTCATCATGATGTTTTCTTTTATGAGAGTCATCGTCCCTCCTTCTTTGCTGCTCCTCGTAAGCACGCCTTTCTTGAGCTTTTCTAGCTGCACGCTCTTCGTTAGATTCTTTGCGGGAGGGAAGATAACGTCCATAATCGTAAGAATCACGCCCTCCATAGCGCCGAAAGTTGTCGTAGTATGAGCCGGTACGTCCCATCGGAGAATCTTAGAAATGGAAAAGAAGTAAAGTTTAGAGATTTCCAGAAAAAGAAGATAAATGCTTATAAGTGCTGAAAAAATCCTAAGTGTGTGCGGCGTGCAAGCTACATGCGTCAAACTACAGACCATGCTTTAGTGTGGAAACAGAGACGACTGGCGTAGTAGGCGTTAGGGTTTGTTTTAGGGTGGAAGTCGCTTCAACAACGGGAGAAGTCACTTTTGGATTATTATCCCCGAAAAGCTCTTGAGAAGTTATTATGATATCGCTCAAGCCATCAAAAGTGTCATCACCCTGGAACTCAGTAGACTTCTCCTTTTCAACTTCCGTATCAATTGATTTCTCAGAAACTCGAGGATTCTCTTCCTCCTCAATAATTGGGGCAAGTGCCGACTTGCTGGCTGACCCTACAACATCGATGGATGCGGAACATGTTATCAAAGCAGCCTCTACGACGGGTGCTTTTGATGCAATTTCTTCTACAGAAGATGGGGCATTCGAGGCCTCTGCTTGAGAGCCCGAAGCAACTAACGTTTCCGCATCAGAACTAGAAATTTCATGAATCTGAGTCGATCTAGAAGGATGTAAAAGACCAAACTGGTGCAGAAATTCATCTTTCAGCAAGAATTTGGCACTCCTCTCTTCAGCATCAACGGCACTCAAAGTATCTAAAATTGACTTGCGGCTGGTATCTCGAAGAAGAGAAGGAAGTGCTGCAAAAAGAAAGAATGGAATTAAGCATTTGACGGTTCGAATTCTGAAAAATCTAGAAAAACGAATCGGTAAAAGGTAATCTTACTTCCGACTCTCCAAATGGCATAAAATCCCGGAGGACAGCGAACATAAAAGAATTGAGTCAAGAATCCATGGGCACTTTCAGGCAAGTCCAGAATTAGTTTACGATTCTTGGCACTCCTCACAAGTATGATAGAGGGATGGTCTTTGTTTTTTGCAAATGTACACAAGAAGCGAATTTCGTCAAAAGTGGGAAAACGGTCCAACGTTCTCCTGAAAAGCACACACAATCCCAGCAGGATGGAGTATCCATTAGGGTGTAGTTGAAAGGGAGAAATAGTTAGCCGAAGGAGAAGTTCTCGAAGACAGTCGTTAAATGGGGGAATGGCTCCACTCGAACACATCTGCCGGTTCACAGCAACAAAGCCAAGAGGCGGCCTGTCAGCAGTGTCGCTTGACCCAGGAAGTAAAGCATCTGCTTTGGCAATGCCAAATTGGATGCACAATTGTCGGAAGACTTTATGACTTAGAGTGGTAGGAGTCCTTTCCGGAGGGTCGTTTAGTGGAGTAGCAATTGGAAAAGCTTCTCCGGCTATTTCCAAGTCTTCCTGTTGAGATTTCATTCTACACAAGGAACTGGACGATCAAATATTAAGGTGCACGTTTCCTAAAAAGAGTGAAGTGTTGTGCAAAACTAATACAATAACAAGCAAATGTAAATGAAACTAAACTAATTGATACTTGTCGATTATAAAGTTTCAGGGCTTGATATCTTAAGTCCAAGAATAGTGTTGTGTTGATGCAAATAAATCAGCTTTAGTTGATCATTTCAATTTTGCTTTAATACTTCACTTAGATTTGTTAGTTCACAGCATTTCATTCACGAAGTTCATTTAAGTTTGATATTCTTTGTCAACTAATCTGTTGTTTGATGTGGGCAATCAATAGCAGTATATTCGTCCCATTTTTCTGTGAATGTTGCTTCTAAACAGGTTATCGGCATTAAAGTTGAGGCAATCTGAAAAGAAGTACAAAGTCCAAAACAATTCAAGTTCAGAAAATCAGTCAAGTTCTGCTCAAAAATTCTAAGTGTTAGGTCGCTTACGACCTAACACAGGTTGCAGCGTTCCTATGCTAAGTTGTTCAGGTTAAAAGTTCAGGGCTGTGAAAAATTGTCTAAGTATTAGGTCGTTCAGCGACCTATCATGGGTCAAGCTTTCTGTAAGTCGCACGTTGCAGTTGAATGGATTAAGATGAGGCAATTTTCTTTAAGTCCTAGGTCGTGCACAATTGTTTTTAGGTTGGAGATTCTCTAAGTCGCAAATGTTGTCAGATCGCAAAGGCTTAAGTCGCTAAGCGTTCCCACGCGACCTAACTCTTAGGTCATTCAAATCTGATAGGTTATCGACTTCCTCTCCAAGCAACATCATATTGGGTCCAATAACCCAATACCGCCAGTTCAAAAAGAGTTCATCTTCCCCTTCATCCTACCTCAACGTACCACCGATTAACTAGCAAATCAATAGCAAACCCTACAGAACTGTAGTAAAAGCTTTCGTATGATCGCAAATCACCACGACACATCAAATGACGAACGAAAGTCAGTTGGGACTACCGCTCAGAAAGCATGATGCATGAAATTGGGCTTAGGACGAGTAACAACGATTCGTGATCAAAGCAGTGACTATGGACAAATAAAGGTCGATCCACTTACGGATTATGATTGGTGAGAAAGAATCGTCAGTTGAATGAGTCGAATTTGTCTTTGAAAGCTCGAAAAATCGTTAATGGCGATGGAGGCTCAAAACAGTAAGGTGAGGAAGAAGGTGCGACCTAACCAATTTATATGAAACTGAGAATGGGAGGCGAACAGGCGTGAAGTTCTAGGTCGTTTGCGACTTAGCAAGGTTGAGTCGAAGCATACGACCTATGGCATAGTCATATGCCTCGAGGGGCAAATGTTAATTCCATAATCTCAGCGACCTAGAACTTAGCGACCTAACAGGGATTAGCGACCTAGAGGAGCTTGCGACCTAACAGCAGAGGGCTTCGCGACCTAAGAACAGGAAGCTTTGCGACCTAACAGCAGGGAGCTTGCGACCTAACAGCAGAGGGCTTCGCGACCTAAGAACAGGAAGCTTTGCGACCTAACAGCAGGGAGCTTGCGACCTAACAGCAAAGGGCTTCGCGACCTAAGAACAGGAAGCTTTGCGACCTAACAGCAGGGAGCTTGCGACCTAACAGCAAAGGGCTTCGCGACCTAAGAACAAGAAGCTTTGCGACCTAACAGCAGGGAGCTTGCGACCTAACAGCAGGAAACTTAGCGACCTAGAGGAGCTTGCGACCTAAAGAATGTCGCGACCTAACTGTTGAAGGAGGCTCTGCGACCTAGGGGAGTCTACGACCTAACTATCAGAAGACCTTGCGACCTAAGGACTTGGGAGAAGTTTGCGACCTAACTACAGGAAAGATTTGCGACCTAAGGGACCTACGACATAAGAGGCTAACGAGCTAAGGCTTCAACGACTTAGAACTCCCACAGCTATTCCTTAACCCGCCTGCGACCTACCACTTAATCAAATAAAGCCAAGTACTGCTTCACCAGCTGGTCTCTTAAGCCGCAAGGAGACTGCGACCTAGCTTAGGTCGCTCGCGACCTACGACTTAACTAAGGTCGTACGCGACCTAAGACTTGGCGAATTTTATGAATCCAAATCAGCTCCTATAAATACCCCACCACTTCCCACATCACGGGGACTTTTGGCCATTCATTTCTTCAAGCGCCGTTACTCCGTCGAAGTCTCCACTCATCCAGCAATCAAAGATCCTCAAACATTCAAGACGCTACAACAATCTTCAAGAGATAATTCCTTACATCCAACATGGATTCATCGAATTTCATCGACGAAGATTGAGCTAGTAGTCAAGATTGTTTCTTTTGATCAAGTTGTACTGTTTTGATAAGAGATTTGTATCGATTTGTAACCGAATTCAGAAATAAAGAGATTCAAAGTGGACGTAGGCTTAATCTCAAGCCGAACCACTATAAATTGCTGTCTTTTACTACTTTTCTGCCAGTTTACTGCTTAAATTCTGTTCCTGTCACACGGGTGGTGCTTTCACGATTCTATTACACACACCGGGTGTTAGCGTTCACTTTTTAACGTTAACATGTATATATCGGTGTGTACGGCCTTGTGGCATATACAGTGATACACTGTGTATGTCACAAGCTGTTCGTGTATGATGAATTTCAAAATTAAATGATGACGAACAACCCAAATAACTGAGGCAAATACTTTTCAAAATCACATTTTATTTTATACTGCAAAAATATTTTATTTTCAATTTTACTGCGTTAGTGTGTATTTTTGCAGATTTCTCAGATGTTGGATTCTATCTAGAATGAAGTTGAAGATAAATACGAGTCGAGTGAATGAGTGATATGTAGTGAGGTCAAATGTAAATGTGAATGTGATGCAATCAAAATTGTATTTATATAGCGAGAGCTTGAATTTGTACTATTCAAAATTGTAATAAATATTTGTTTGAATAAAATATCTGTTTGAATACAAATTCTGTGTTATTTATTTTATTCAGCAAATATTTATTTAATCTGTGAAAATAAAATAGTACAATAACAAATACATTTAAATGAATATATATATATATATGTCTATAATCATCAAACAAAATCATATAGTCGCATATTCAACAATCTCCCCCTTTTGATGATAACAAACATATATTTAAGATGTTGAATTTGAATTTGTTAAATGTATTTGATCATTCAATTTGCTCCCCCTATTTGAATGCTCCCTCTGAAATGACCCTATTTATTTCACCTAATTTTTTTTACATTAATAAATTTCCTAGAGTCATTTAGCCTTTCTATTAAACTATCCAGGATCCTAAATTTTTCTACTAATATATTTATATCAGTTCATTAATAAATATATTCACATACATGTGAAGATGTATGTGACCCTCTTGCTTAGATCAGAGTGTTGGTAAGAAAAAATGCATCCTGATTGAATATGAATTTCTAGTCAACCGGTACATAGCTCATTTGCCTTTGTTAGATATTTAAGTTATTGGGGGTGAATTCCCATAATCATATATAATTTATACTTAGTAATTTTGACCATTCCTATGGTGATTGCTTGTCAGTTTGACATAGCAAAGTGATCTTAGATTATATAGCAAGCCACCGTAATTTTTAGTTTAATTATTTGGTATTTGATCAAAACTGGAAAGAAAATGATATACACATTTATCATTTTCAACATCAATGACCTAGTTCCCAACTTCTTATATATTTAAGGCCCAAACAGTTTAGTGATGCTTACATAATTATATTGTTGTGTTTCCCTGAATCCAAACCATACCCTACTCCCTGAGTTACCTCAGTTTTGTACTAATTTAAGGGTTGCTTTACTGGATTTAGGAAATCCAGAATTTATGGTCATTAAGCATGGGTGGTGTCTATGTGGTTTGTGTGTAGATCAGATGTGTTGGGCTATCTGAACTAAGAATGCTACTCAACAATACAAGTTAATTGTTTAAATAGTTGGTCTTGTCTTTATACATGCATTTGCAAAGAAAGCTTCAGGTTTTACAAATTGCTTTTTCTTTCTTTAGACCCAAAAACTCTGGTCATCTTGATCAACCCAGACCTCACTATTTTTGAAGTGGGTTAACCTTATGACTAGACCATCTAAACATTTGTGCCTGGCTATTGCACTGTGAATTCAGATACAAGATACTTGAAGAATCTCTTAGAACATATACACATTTTTATACAATGCACAAAGATATATAATTTCTTTTATCAAAATACTTCAGCATATAGACACAAAATTCTTTAAAGAATATTCTTAACCAAACTCAGATTTTAACCTCAAAACTTAAAGCTTTTAAGTGACTCAAGATTGACTAATATAAAACATATTTTCTTGCATAGATTCAACCAAGTCTTTGATTTTTTTTCCTTTCCAACTTTAATACATTACCAGATTCAATTGGAAACAACTAAATAAAATCCAAACATTTAAGATCATTACATAACTACTAAAGCAGATCTATAAAAACTTCCAAGATTACATGCAAGTAGTTCATTCTAAGCTCTTATTTGATTCTAATTTAGCATGCTTATCCAATCATTCATTAGCCATAGCATCTTCCTATTTAGAACCAGCATTCCCTGTAAGAGCATTAGAGGCTGCCCCATTTTAAATGAGACACCCCAGATGCCATAAGCAAACAAGGGTCAGATACAAGATCTGGTATGAGCAATATCAAAGTTTCCATGATATTAAGTAAATAAGTGAGACATAAACATTTTGTATAGGTTGGCATAGCTTCTTTGATCAATTTGTCTGACTTGTTTATGATATATTGTGCATATATGATCAATATTAAGACTAATTATGTACACACATTCAACTATGCAAACATACATTTCAAACAGAGATACTCAGGAACTATCATAGCTCCAGTCCAACCATCCTAGGAATAACTCAAGTTCCTACTTCATCAATTTATGGTTGCATTTACCAAATTAATTCCTAGCCTCATCTGCCATAAAGGAATCACGAGGACACATTGCAATAAAATAATTCACAATATTGCACAAAGATCTCAGGGCTTAAACAAGCCATGTGCCAACTTGCATACTTTAAATACAACAAGCATTCCAGCAGTCTTCTTGGCTTACAATCCTTAGTTTATTTACTAAGTGTTCATGTTTGATCCTATCATGAGATAGCTAGGTGATTGAATCACAGTGTACATGAAACATTACATAGAGCTTACAAGCATAATTCAAGAACAAGCTAACATTCATGTCCAGTGGAAATCATATTTTTAAATATTTTGGATTAAAGAAAATACAAGAATATTTACAACTGGGAATAAAGACTGGGCATGTGGGTTATTATTGTTTCATAAGCAACCATGTTTGAACTAAATTCAAGATCTAGCTTAAACAAGATTTCTGGCTCATGGTTTTCTATTTGATCAAGGGTTCAGCACTTTTGGATATTTCCATTGCAACCTTGAATCTTTCATTTGAGCCTCATCACTTACACAAGTGCAACGCAACTCATATATATATTTTGATTTCTATATTTGTCATGCCATATCTAAACCAGTTACAAGTATTCTCTATTTACTTTCATGATTCATACTTTAACATTTCTGGGTGTAACCAAACAGAGCAAAATACTCAACCACCAAAGCAATCAAAAGCATTCAGAAACACCCGTTAAAGTATCCATTAAAACGATAGTAATAAAATCAAAAATAGGTAAAAGAATAACATAAACTTGGCTGCCTCATAACAGGACTTAATGCCATGGGTTTAGTGAGATTACTCACTGAAAAATGCTTCTCTTGCTTAATCCAGAAAAGAAACCTTTTAAAACCTGCTTTTCTACCTGCAAATATTTTACTTCTTTGTTTTCTTAAATGTCTTGGGTAGCCAAAGATTTTTCTGGTTTATACTTGGATTTATAGGAGAGGTTTTTCTAGGGTTTTATCATTGTAAAATCCCATTCCTACCCTGGCCAAGACTCATGCATTTTGCATTTCAGATTTGTTTATTTTCACCCTTAATACCCCGGCCATATGTGATACTTGCCTCCCCCTTTTTTTACTTTTCCAGAGTATATCATATCCTTATCAAGTCATGATAATTGTGTGACATTGTCACTTGTTTATTTTCTAAAAATCCTACTTTCTATTTTCTGCCTAAAGCAATTGTGTTGCTTATAATTTGTCTTTTGCTATTTTAGTGTTACACTTTCCCTTGCTTATTTCTTTTAATATTTTCAGTACTTTCAGAAATGTATATTTGTATACATATCTTATCTAGGCTTATTTAATTTCTTAATTTCAGAAAGATGTGCACCTATATGTGCATACATGTTTTCAAATCCTTGTAACATATTTTTTTTTTTCTGGGTTTTAAATAAAATCTGTTTACTGAATTCAAAACAAAACCTACTTTTCTTATTTTCTGGGATAATTCATATAATTATAGAAATCAAATATCCATATCACAAAATCATGTTTGTAATGCTTTTTAATTCTTGTTTTGATTTCAGGAAATTTGGAGTTCTTCCTTGTGCCGTATCAGTGTGCACATGCACACATGCACACACACTTGCACACAATTAATTCCATATACAAATAAATTCATATATTTTCAAAATTCAACCAAAATAAGATTCCATGAATTTCTGGGGCATTACAATCACCCCACCTTTTTAGGAATTGTGTCCTCACAATTTTCTCATTTTGACTTTAAACATTTCCAAATTTTTATAAAATCTATCAAACATTGCATAAGAAAACAATTCAGTCAAAACAAGCATACATATTAAACTTTTTAGGAATTTAGATTTTTACCTTCCACTGCAAAAAGCTTAGGGTAATCCATCTTTATCTTATCCTCTAACTCCCATGTACAATCATTTGGGTCTAGGCTCCATTAAACCTTTACCAATTTCAGAGTTTTGCTCCTCGACTTCTTTTCCTCTTTAGCTAAAATCCCCACTGGTTCTTTCTCATAGACCAAATGAGGATTTATTTGAACTTGAGTGGGTTTCTCTAGAATTTCCTCTTTATCATGCACCCATCTCCTAAGTTGTGATACATGAAATACATTGTGCATTGCACTCATCTCTTCTGGTAGCTCCAACTTGTATGCTAATAAGCCCAATCTTTCCAAAATCTTGTAAGGTCCAACATACCTTGGGGTAAGTTTTCCCTGCTTGCCAAATCTTAACACCTTCTTCATAAGTGAAACTTTGATGAAAACATAATCACCAACTTCATATTCTACCTGCTTCCTCCTTACATCTGCAAACTTCTTTTGCCTATCTTGAGGTGCTGCCATTCTTCTCCTCACAAGTTCAATTTCCTCTGTAGTTTCTTTAACATACTCAGGCCCTAAGACAGCCTTTTCTCCTGCTTCAACCCAACATATTGGTGACAAACATGGTTTTCCATACAAGGCTTCAAATGGTACCATGCCTATGGTGCTTTGATAACTATTGTTGTATGTAAATTCAGCCAAATGGAGGTGATCTTCCCAATTACCTCCAAAGTCCAATGCACATGCCCTCAACAAATCTTCCAAAACTTTATTTATTACTTCAGTTTGACCATCTGATTGGGGGTGGTATGCAGTACTCAAACATAATTCACTCCCCATGGCTTCTTAAAAGCTCTTCCAAAATCTGGATGTAAAGATTGTGTCCCTATCACTCACTATAGTTTTAGGAATTCCATGCAACCTTACTACTTCTTTCATGAATATTTGAGCTAGTTTAGGTGCATTTCTTTCTGCCTTCACTGGTATAAAGTGTGCTACTTTATTCAATCTATCAACTATTACCCAAATGCTTGTATTTCCTCTCTTTGATCTAGGCAGACCATCTATGAAATCCATAGATATATTTTCCCACTTCCACTGTGGTATGCTTAGAGGTTGTAATAGGCCTGAGGGTCTTTGAGTTTCTGCTTTGACTTGTTGGCAAGTCATACACTTTGCAACATGTTTGGCCACATCAGTTTTCATCCCTCTCCACCAATAATCCCTCTTCAAGTTTTGGTACATCTTGGTGCTGCCTGGATGTATAGAATATTTGTTCCTATGATATTCATTAAGTATCTCTTCCTCCAATCCTATATCCCTTGGAACACATATCCTACCTTTATTCCTTAAGTAACCATTTTTATCAGTGTGGTAGTTTGCTACATCTTCTCCTTTTTCTATTAGAGTTTTCTTTTCTAGTAAATCTGGATCTTCCTCTTGTATTTCCCCACTTTCAAAATTAAATCTGATTGCAGAGTTATCAAACTTAATTTTCCTTTACTCCCTTCTTCAATCATCTCCATGTTTACCTTGTTATTTTCCTCAATTTCCAAATCAGTAAGTAGAGATAAATTTCTAAACTCTTCTATCATTAACATGGCTACTTTTGCATGCTGTCTGCTCAAAGCATCTGCAACCTTATTAGCTTTTCCTGGTGTATAAAGTATGTCTAAATCATATGCTGCTAGAAACTCAACCCATCTATGCTGCCTCATATTCAAATCTTTTTGTGAAAATAGATATTTCAATGCCTTATGGTCAGTGTATAAAATAAACTTAGCACCTAGGAGATAATGTCTCCAGAGCTTTAGTGCATACACTACTGTTGCCAACTCAAGATCATGGGTTTCATACTTTGATTCATGTGGCTTCAATTGTCTGATGCATAAGCTATAACTTGATCTTGCTGCATCAATACAGCTCCTAGCCCAGAACCACTTGCATCAGTATAAACAATCAAATCCTCATTTCCTTCTGGTACTTTCAACACTGGTGCATTGACTAAGGCCTCTTTGATTTTACTAAAGGCTTGTTCACATTTCTCAGTCCATACAAAGGGTTGGTTCTTTCTAGTTAGGTTAGTAAGAGGTGATGACATCTTAGAAAAATCTTTTATAAATCTTCTATAATACCCTGCCATCCCCATAAATGACCTAACTTCTCCTACTGTGCTTGGCCTTTTCCATGCTTGGATAGCCACAATTTTATTGGGGTTCACTGAAATACCTTTGGCAGATATAACATGCCCAAGGAAATGCACTTCTTCTTTCCAAAATGCACACTCAGAAAATTTTGCCTTTAAATCTTTTTCTCTTAATCTAGACAAAACAAGGTGTAAGTGATTTTCATGTTCCTCTACTGTTTTAGAATAAATCAAAATATCATCAATAAAAATCAATACAAACTTGTCTAAATAATCCCTGAATATCCTATTCATTAAGTCTACAAAGTATGATTGGGCATTTGTCAACCCAAATGGCATGACAAGAAACTCATATAAACCATACCTAGTGTTAAAGGCTGTATACTTAACACTTGAGTTCTCAACCTTCATCTGATGGAATCCAGATGCCAAGTCTAATCTAGAAAATATTTTTGCTCCACTTAGTTGATCAAAAAGATCATCAATTCTAGGTAAGGGGTACTTGTTTTTGATAGTGACTTTGTTTAGCTCCCTATTGTGACATCCCGGAAATTTTAGGCAATATAAATTTAATAATCTGCATTAAAAATTAAATTGATATGATAATAATTATTATTAAGATTTGAATCTGATTAATAATCTTCTTCTGAATAAATATTTAACTGATAATTTATCTTTTAAAAGTTAATAAATTGTTTCTATTTATAATGTATATATATTTGTATACATTGTAGATAGATAAGCTTTGTTTTAAAGTTAATAAATAAGTGCATATTTTCTAATTCTAGTATTTCTGGTAATTTGGAAATTTGATTTAATGTTAATATTAAATAAATAACCCTATGGCTTTAAAATACTTAAAGAAGGATATTTATTGTTTAAATGGTTTTAGCTTAAATTTAAATTTAATAAAAGGCTTGTTTGTTCTTTTTAAATATAGCTTGATAAAAATAAATAATAAGTAAATTAAGTGTTTAATAGTCTAAGTTTTAAAAATAAAAAGAGAAGTAAAAATAAACACATATGTTAGAAATAGAACTAAAATACTTAAGTTAAAAATTTATAACGAAGACTAAAACAACTTTGTATCTATATATACATAGTATAAAAGCAAAACAGGTAATAGAATCTTGTAAAGGAGGTTGGATATTCCTGTAGAAGAAATGCAAAGTAAGTATAAACAAAGAAATGTCTATGAACACACTTACATAAATAGGATAAGTCTAAATGTATGTTGCAGGCAAGTAAAGAGAATCATATTAGTGCAAAAAGGAAATATCTATGTACAAAATAAGATAAGTATGAAACTAAAACAAAAGTATATATATGTACATAGGATATAAAACAAGCTAGGCAAGTAAAAGGAAAATCTATCAACATAAAAGAAAAATATCATTTTAGTACATACGGAATTTATAAGGGGATAAGTATGACCATACTTACAACATGTACAAAATAAAATAAAGAATAGTATTGTAAACATGATAAGGACCAAGGCACCATCATCTCTAGTACAAGCAAGATCAATTCAGCCTGCACTTGTTCTTATATATCAATCTTTCCTTTTCTTCTTTTCGTTCATTAAAACTTAGCTTGCCAGAGAATTATAAAACCTGAGAACATCTCCTCTAAAACAAATGTAAACCAGAGAAAAATCAAAACCTATGCATTTTTGCAAACTAAAACCTGTAGTCTTCATTTTCTTCAATCTGTTCAAAGGCCTGCATCTTCTTCTACCTAAAACAAGCTTAAGGAAAACAAACATTTTCTTCAACAAATCCAGTAACAAACATTTCCAGCAATTCAAGTTTTAAGATCAGAGAAGCATTTATTTTTCAACATTCAAGTTTAAAGCTCAAAACTGGTTTCAAAATCAAAAGTGCTCTGTTCTTCATTTGGACAGGTGAGTAACACTTTTAAAACTCAAGTATAAATATGGTTGCTTGATTTATATCTGAGATAAGTATGTTTGTGTGAATATATATTAGTGAATTTCTGTGCATTTTTGGATGTATGATATATGCATGTTTGTGAATATCTGTAAACACCTATATTTTCAGTTTTTAAACTCTAGCTTTAGTTTAAAATTCTTTATCTCTGGATCTAGTCACTGTTAGGATTGATGTTATAAACAAAAATTGTTTGTCTAATCATAAATCAAACTTTAAAAATTTATTTGAGTGGAAATAAATTGTGTATTGCCCTGGAAACCAAAATGAACAGGGAAGTTAAGTTTTGGATAAAATTTAAACATTCGAATTCATTGATTCAGGGTTATAAACTGAATACTTAACCAAAATAAGGATTTTTAAAATGAAATCACAAATTTTAATAGTAAATTGAATGAGTAGTTCTGGTTTTACTAGAAATGAGTATTTGAGGAGTTGCTGATGTTCTCGAGAATCTAAGAGGTTGTAGTTTCCAGAGATGATAGTAGAACCATCGATGATGATGGGAAAATTGGTAGGAAGTTGATCAGAGCACTGTAGCGGCAGAGGTTGTTCGATTTAGTTTGTAAACCTAATTTTTGTCGCGGGTTGTATTTGGTCTCGTTCGTCATCAATAGGTGATCGAGTTCGACGTGGGCTTGGGAGTTGGTGGAGGAGGTGTTGAGGAGTGGATGGCCGAAGTTTCGTGGATTCCGGTGGTCTTGGTCGTGAGAACGGCGATGTTCCAGGTTTTGAGGGGTGGGCCTGTCTTTTTATTCCAGGTTTTAGATAGTGGGCTCGATTTCGATCCGAGCAAAGGCGCTGGCTTTGGTTGATCGTGACGTTGTTTTGAGATGATCGCTGGTGTGTTGGAGTGCTGGTGGATGGCCAGAGATGGCCAGAGTCACGGTGCACGTGCACCGTGTCGTTGAAATTCTGGGGAGTTTGTTTGGGGTGCAGAGTTTTTGAACTGGGGAAATACTCGAGTCATTTGAGTATGTGACTCGAAGCAAGGAAGGTGAGGACTCGAGGCAATTTTGGTTTGGCTCAAGACAGTGAGTTGTTTCAGGTTTTGGCAAATCTGATTGTTCCAGGTTTTTAAAATTTAATTATAATTTGAAAAACAGGATTTAAACTATGTTTTAAATATAAAGTTTAAGTATAGATTCAAATGAAATTTTTGAATCTAAGGTTTTAAAATGAATTTGGATTTTAAATCAAGAATTTAAAATCAAGGTTTAAGGGAAGTTTAAATCAAAGCTAAATATGGATTCAAGTTTTCTTGAATTCAAAACTGAAATTTAAAATCAGTTCTTAATTTAAAATCTGAATGTTTAAGATAAGTTTAAATCAAATAGTTTTCTTTTAAGTAATTTAGTTAGAATTTTTCTTATATAGGTTTATAAGTTGATAATTAAATTTGGTAAATGTTTAAAAGAATGTTCATTTGAATCTTAAATTCAAATAGAATTTAAATTTCAAAGTGTAATGTTTTACACTTTAATGCTAATGAAATCATTTATAAAGAAATGGATTATCTTATAGATAATTAAGATATTGAAGTGATTTAATTATAAGATAATTAAGGATAACTTATGTATTTAATTTATAAATTAATAATTTAGATTAATTTATGATTAGAGATTAATTAAGAAGTAAATTAAGAAATGTTTTAGTTAATGAAGAAAATTAACTAAGGATTAATAATAAATTAATGTGATAAATTTTGATAATTAATTAGATTAATTAATTTAGATAATCTATTGTAAATTGTTAAGTATAATTAGAGATAAAAGTAATTAAGAGATTAATTACTTATTGTAATTAATTTTGATGATATGATTAATTTAAGTTAATTAATTTAGTTTAATTAATTTAAGATAGTCATTTGGCAAATTGGAAGTGAAATTACTTGGGTGTAATTAATGGAGCATAATTACTTAGGAAAGTAATTAGATGGTAATTACTTAATGTAATTAATACGAGATGATTTGTAAGTAAGTAATTTGGGTAATTACTTTTGTAATTAATCAAGGGATTAATTAATGGAGATAATTAATTATGGGATAATTAATTTATTTAATAAGTAATTAAGGATAGTTAATTACTGGTTTATTATTAATCAAGGGGATTAATAATTGTGTTAAATTAAAGATTTAATTACTTAATGTAATTAACTTAAACGAAGTAGTTTAATTTACAATAAATTAGAGGTCATTAATTTATATAGTTAATGATATAATTATGAATTGTCAAAATAAGTAATAATTAATAATGAGGTGATTAATTTATGTAATTAATTAAGAATAAATGAAGTTAATTATATTTAATTAATAAATGAAGTAATTAAATATTAATTACTATAAATGATTTACATTAATTAATCTGTGGAATTAAATTAAGACTAATTACTTATTGTAATTAGAAAATGGTTGTATAAGCAGGATTTATAGATAAGTAATTAATTTAATTTACTTTAAATTAATTAGGGACAGAAGTAATTAATTTAATTCATTTTAAATTAATTATAGTTGTGAATAATAAATCATTGCTTATGAATGATATTGATATCCCATTGATTGATTTTGATCTCAGATATGAGACGAGTGATATCTGTTGTGATTTGGATGTTTGTTTGAGATAACATTGATTATCTGATTATAGTGATGATGTTGTGATATCCATTGTTATATTGTGATTTATCTATCTGTGTTGATATAGATAATTGAATTGAATTGTTTTAACTTTAAAACAACTTGGCCTTAAAAGATACGGTTTGGATTTCGATGAGACCGGGATCGGGTTTCCGTATACCGGGATTCCAGGTCTGGAGACCCGAATACCACATCGATCCAAATTAACGTTAGGGCGTGAAATTCAAGTGGAGCAAGTGAAGACTCGAGGTATAAGAACTATTCGTTAGTATAACTCTGTGGGTGATTCCGTAATGAGTTTGACGGAGATAGTACTTATAGATTCGAGATGGTGATTCAGAATGCAAGGGTTATTGTCGTTAACTCTGAGGGTGATTCCAATACGAGTGTAACGAGATAATGCCTTCGGTTTCGTTCGAACCCGGAACGAACTTGTATGGATTGAATGCTTTCAGCACATCGTCAGGTGGACGATGAGCATTCTAAGTGATGAGTTCTGATAAAGGTAATCGTGACCTCAAGCCTCATCAACCGGGAATGGCTAAAACAGGGGAGGTGCAGCAAGGCTTCGTGGGTAGCTCCCACTTGAGAGCGAGATTTTCCCCTGTCTAGATGTCCCTTTTTGTTTCGGTGTGTGGGCAGTTGTTGACGTCCTACTGCCGGGGTTGTCTCGTTTGGAACTGTTCAGTAAGGAACGGGTCCGGCTTTGTGTTGCAGGGGAGCGGGCGTACTCCTCGGTACGGTGATCTAGGCCACGTACTGTGACGGGCGGTACCCCAGTAGCCCAGCCATTGATGGAAACCCATTTTCCCTACGAGATCTTACGGTTTTGATTGTAAACCTAGTATGTTGGAATTTAATCATGTAACAATTTCAGCTATTTTCTATTTACTTGAAAACCCTAGACACTATTATAATATCATTGGATTTCCTATCAAATGTTTTGGTTAGCGTAAGGTAAAAACTTTTCCATGTTTATGTGTGGGAAGTCTTACGTGATACCTTTTGTTTCAAATGATTTTCAAAGTTAAACAACTTTACCCTGTTACTCATACCAGACCCATGTCTGACCCGAAGTTTATTTCTGTTTTTCATAAACTCTCGGGTACCCAAATTTTTACGGGTAGTCAAGGGATTTAGGTTAGCTTTGACGAATACTGGAGGAGCAATGGAGCAGGAGGCTTCAGCGTGTAGATATATATTGGTTCCGCTGTGTTAGTGTTCATGTGTATTTCCGCTGTGTTGTATCTCTGTGTTGTTTGTGTTGTATCGAGTTGTATTAACTAGACAGGTGTTTATAACTGTCTAGTATGTGATGTATTATCTGTGTACTCTGATGTATATGATTCTATGTAATATTTATGTGAGATATTATATTTTATTCGTTCCGCTGTTGAGATTTTGATGTTGTTTCTTCTTCTTCTTTTTCTTTTCTACTTTCTCACCTCTTTCTTTTCTTCAAAACGATACGATTTCCTGGGCATAGGAAGTCGGGTCGTGACAGTTGGTATCAGAGCATTAGGTTGAGCGAATACCTAGGCTCCTGAGTGATTTCTTTCTTGAGAGAGCGTATTTGTATTTTTGATGTATATATACATATTTATATTTATTTCTACCTATCGGTTGGGTTACCTGTTCAGGTTATCCAATATAAGTATAAAGGTAGATAGGGTAGTGGTGTGTGTAATACGACTACCAATGGTTGGAGTTTGAATGTTTGAGGTTGAAAGTGTATCTGTCGAGACTGTAGACCTAATACCGTCTCGAGTGAGCTTGGATGGTGTAAGGATTTCATTGATCTCGGAAGGAAATCTGTTAGGGTTCGGAATCCATTTTTGAAGTGCAAGTTTGGATGAGTAGAATTTGGATTCCGTCAGTTGAGTAGAAGCTAATGGTGTTATCTTGATACCTCAGGATGTAGTAGCTGTGTGATGAGACGCAGTGACTATGGATGTCTCCGAAGATATTTCTTTGGAACAAGTTTTAAAGAAGTGTGTCTGCTTTGGTGTTGTGGCTGTGTTTAGCAGGATGTTTCTATTTGGTTTGAGGTTCGAGTTTCTCGAAGAGCTTTGGATTAGGGATTCTTTGGGCATTGGTGTCAGCATCGCAGCTCGGAGTGTTCTGTGTGTTGGCAAGTAAGCTTCCTAGCTCAGCAGTGGAGTTCAGAAGCAGCAGAGTGGTTCTGTTTCTTCGTTGGATTGGCTAGTTAAGTGTAAGCTGTTCTGTTTGGTAAAGGGAGAACAGTTTTTCTTTGGAATTAGGTTGGGTTGATCGCAAAAGTGACTTGCGATAACTGAGTGTTCTCTTGTGTTTAGAGATTCTTCTTTTGCTGGGTGTCTTCTGGAAGTCAGAATTTTGTCGGCATCTGGAGTTTGAGTTGGTATCGACTGTATTTCAGAAGTGATACCGATAGTTTAGCTTAGTAGTAGGATGATTTTTGAGTTTGGTGAAGCAGCTCAGTTTGGAGAAAACTTCTGGATTTTATTTTGGATCTATTGAGCCATATTTTCCGAATAGTTGGGAAGCATATCAGTTGTGATTGCTGACTGATGGTTGCGAAGCCTAGGTCCGTCACAATTGGTATCAGTGGAAGTTTGTGCTCGTGTGCATCATCTGTGTTTTCATCTACCTATATCAGAGTAGCGCAGTGGAAGCATGGTGGCAGCAGTTTTAGTTGGAAGCAAATGGAAGTTGCAGTGTTTGGATTAGAGAATTTTTACAGCAGATTTTTCAGGATCTGAGACCAGATTGGAGTGCATCTGTTTTATCACTTCCAGATGAGAGATGTGGGATCTGTCTTTTGATTGTGGAGTAGAGTTTGTGTTTTGAGTTTTGATTGATCTTGGAAAAGATCTTTTTGTGTGATCGATTTGGGGTCCAGTTTGTTCTCAAGGATATCAGCCAGGATGAGCTGATCAGTAAAGATGTAGGAGACCTAGGATCGTCCGAAGAATTCTGTGAATTAAAGATAGAGCAAATTGGAATTCGAAGTTGGAGACTTCGTTGTTGTTGAAGTTTTCTCTGATTCAAGGAGCTATAAGTTGGGTAAGATGTGGAAAGCCAACTCTGAGATATTTTGGATTTTTTTCTGTTGTTCTTCTGAGGATAAAGAGTTGAGTCTTCAGATTTGAATTGTCAGTTGGGATGATTGGGATCCGTTGTATTTCACGTATCTTCGAGGGAATACGTGTGAGATCTATCTCTGGTTATGGAACCAGCAGTTCGGAAGTTTTGGTTGTTGAGTCAGACTTATCTACAGTCTGATATCTTGTTTAGTTGAGTAGATCTAGATGAGTAGGAGCTCTGTAGCTTAGTAGTACTAATGGTTTGGATTCTATAGAGCGAGCATCCTGGTATTTATACTGGGGAAACTCGAGAGAATTCTATCCAGTATTTTGTCTGAATAGTTAGATTTGTTTGATTGGTTGCTATGGTTGTTAACATATGATTGATATATGTTTGTATTTTAAAATTAAAACTTTAATAGATTATTAAATTACCTTTGTTTAAATTTCGGGGATGAAATTCTTTTAAGGGGGAAGGAATGTGACATCCCGGAAATTTTAGGCAATATAAATTTAATAATCTGCATTAAAAATTAAATTGATATGATAATAATTGTTATTAAGATTTGAATCTGATTAATAATCTTCTTCTGAATAAATATTTAACTGATAATTTATCTTTTAAAAGTTAATAAATTGTTTCTATTTATAATGTATATATATTTGTATACATTGTAGATAGATAAGCTTTGTTTTAAAGTTAATAAATAAGTGCATATTTTCTAATTCTAGTATTTCTGGTAATTTGGAAATTTGATTTAATGTTAATATTAAATAAATAACCCTATGGCTTTAAAATACTTAAAGAAGGATATTTATTGTTTAAATGGTTTTAGCTTAAATTTAAATTTAATAAAAGGCTTGTTTGTTCTTTTTAAATATAGCTTGATAAAAATAAATAATAAGTAAATTAAGTGTTTAATAGTCTAAGTTTTAAAAATAAAAAGAGAAGTAAAAATAAACACATATGTTAGAAATAGAACTAAAATACTTAAGTTAAAAATTTATAACGAAGACTAAAACAACTTTGTATCTATATATACATAGTATAAAAGCAAAACAGGTAATAGAATCTTGTAAAGGAGGTTGGATATTCCTGTAGAAGAAATGCAAAGTAAGTATAAACAAAGAAATGTCTATGAACACACTTACATAAATAGGATAAGTCTAAATGTATGTTGCAGGCAAGTAAAGAGAATCATATCAGTGCAAAAAAGAAATATCTATGTACAAAATAAGATAAGTATGAAACTAAAACAAAAGTACATATATGTACATAGGATATAAAACAAGCTAGGCAAGTAAAAGGAAAATCTATCAACATAAAAGAAAAATATCATTTTAGTACATACGGAATTTATAAGGGGATAAGTATGACCATACTTACAACATGTACAAAATAAAATAAAGAATAGTATTGTAAACATGATAAGGACCAAGGCACCATCATCTCTAGTACAAGCAAGATCAATTCAGCCTGCACTTGTTCTTATATATCAATCTTTCCTTTTCTTCTTTTCGTTCATTAAAACTTAGCTTGCCAGAGAATTATAAAACCTGAGAACATCTCCTCTAAAACAAATGTAAACCAGAGAAAAATCAAAACCTATGCATTTTTGCAAACTAAAACCTGTAGTCTTCATTTTCTTCAATCTGTTCAAAGGCCTGCATCTTCTTCTACCTAAAACAAGCTTAAGGAAAACAAACATTTTCTTCAACAAATCCAGTAACAAACATTTCCAGCAATTCAAGTTTTAAGATCAGAGAAGCATTTATTTTTCAACATTCAAGTTTAAAGCTCAAAACTGGTTTCAAAATCAAAAGTGCTCTGTTCTTCATTTGGACAGGTGAGTAACACTTTTAAAACTCAAGTATAAATATGGTTGCTTGATTTATATATGAGATAAGTATGTTTGTGTGAATATATATTAGTGAATTTCTGTGCATTTTTGGATGTATGAAATATGCATGTTTGTGAATATCTGTAAACACCTATATTTTCAGTTTTTAAACTCTAGCTTTAGTTTAAAATTCTTTATCTCTGGATCTAGTCACTGTTAGGATTGATGTTATAAACAAAAATTGTTTGTCTAATCATAAATCAAAGTTTAAAAATTTATTTGAGTGGAAATAAATTGTGTATTGCCTTGGAAACCAAAATGAACAGGGAAGTTAAGTTTTGGATAAAATTTAAACATTCGAATTCATTGATTCAGGGTTATAAACTGAATACTTAACCAAAATAAGGATTTTTAAAAATGAAATCACAAATTTTAATAGTAAATTGAATGAGTAGTTCTGGTTTTACTAGAAATGAGTATTTGAGGAGTTGCTGATGTTCTCGAGAATCTGAGAGGTTGTAGTTTCCAGAGATGATAGTAGAACCATCGGTGATGATGGGAAAATTGGTAGGAAGTTGATCAGAGCACTGTAGCGGCAGAGGTTGTTCGATTTAGTTTGTAAACCTAATTTTTGTCGCGGGTTGTATTTGGTCTCGTTCATCATCGATAGGTGATCGAGTTCGACGTGGGCTTGGGAGTTGGTGGAGGAGGTGTTGAGGAGTGGATGGCCGAAGTTTCGTGGATTCCGGTGGTCTTGGTCGTGAGAACGGCGATGTTCCAGGTTTTGAGGGGTGGGCCTGTCTTTTTATTCCAGGTTTTAGATAGTGGGCTCGATTTCGATCCGAGCAAAGGCGCTGGCTTTGGTTGATCGTGACGTTGTTTTGAGATGATCGCTGGTGTGTTGGAGTGCTGGTGGATGGCCAGAGATGGCCAGAGTCACGGTGCACGTGCACCGTGTCGTTGAAATTCTAGGGAGTTTGTTTGGGGTGCAGAGTTTTTGAACTGGGGAAATACTCGAGTCATTTGAGTATGTGACTCGAAGCAAGGAAGGTGAGGACTCGAGGCAATTTTGGTTTGGCTCGAGACAGTGAGTTGTTTCAGGTTTTGGCAAATCTGATTGTTCCAGGTTTTTAAAATTTAATTATAATTTGAAAAACAGGATTTAAACTATGTTTTAAATATAAAGTTTAAGTATAGATTCAAATGAAATTTTTGAATCTAAGGTTTTAAAATGAATTTGGATTTTAAATCAAGAATTTAAAATCAAGGTTTAAGGGAAGTTTAAATCAAAGCTAAATATGGATTCAAGTTTTCTTGAATTTAAAACTGAAATTTAAAATCAGTTCTTAATTTAAAATCTGAATGTTTAAGATAAGTTTAAATCAAATAGTTTTCTTTTAAGTAATTTAGTTAGAATTTTTCTTATATAGGTTTATAAGTTGATAATTAAATTTGGTAAATGTTTAAAAGAATGTTCATTTGAATCTTAAATTCAAATAGAATTTAAATTTCAAAGTGTAATGTTTTACACTTTAATGCTAATGAAATCATTTATAAAGAAATGGATTATCTTATAGATAATTAAGATATTGAAGTGATTTAATTATAAGATAATTAAGGATAACTTATGTATTTAATTTATAAATTAATAATTTAGATTAATTTATGATTAGAGATTAATTAAGAAGTAAATTAAGAAATGTTTTAGTTAATGAAGAAAATTAACTAAGGATTAATAATAAATTAATGTGATAAATTTTGATAATTAATTAGATTAATTAATTTAGATAATCTATTGTAAATTGTTAAGTATAATTAGAGATAAAAGTAATTAAGAGATTAATTACTTATTGTAATTAATTTTGATGATATGATTAATTTAAGTTAATTAATTTAGTTTAATTAATTTAAGATAGTCATTTGGCAAATTGGAAGTGAAATTACTTGGGTGTAATTAATGGAGCATAATTACTTAGGAAAGTAATTAGATGGTAATTACTTAATGTAATTAATACGAGATGATTTGTAAGTAAGTAATTTGGGTAATTACTTTTGTAATTAATCAAGGGATTAATTAATGGAGATAATTAATTATGGGATAATTAATTTATTTAATAAGTAATTAAGGATAGTTAATTACTGGTTTATTATTAATCAAGGGGTAATAATTGTGTTAAATTAAAGATTTAATTACTTAATGTAATTAACTTAAACGAAGTAGTTTAATTTACAATAAATTAGAGGTCATTAATTTATATAGTTAATGATATAATTATGAATTGTCAAAATAAGTACTAATTAATAATGAGGTGATTAATTTATGTAATTAATTAAGAATAAATGAAGTTAATTATATTTAATTAATAAATGAAGTAATTAAATATTAATTACTATAAATGATTTACATTAATTAATCTGTGGAATTAAATTAAGACTAATTACTTATTGTAATTAGAAAATGGTTGTATAAGCAGGATTTATAGATAAGTAATTAATTTAATTTACTTTAAATTAATTAGGGACAGAAGTAATTAATTTAATTCATTTTAAATTAATTATAGTTGTGAATAATAAATCATTGCTTATGAATGATATTGATATCCCATTGATTGATTTTGATCTCAGATATGAGACGAGTGATATCTGTTGTGATTTGGATGTTTGTTTGAGATGACATTGATTATCTGATTATAGTGATGATGTTGTGATATCCATTGTTATATTGTGATTTATCTATCTGTGTTGATATAGATAATTGAATTGAATTGTTTTAACTTTAAAACAACTTGGCCTTAAAAGATACGGTTTGGATTTCGATGAGACCGGGATCGGGTTTCCGTATACCGGGATTCCAGGTCTGGAGACCCGAATACCACATCGATCCAAATTAACGTTAGGGCGTGAAATTCAAGTGGAGCAAGTGAAGACTCGAGGTATAAGAACTATTCGTTAGTATAACTCTGTGGGTGATTCCGTAATGAGTTTGACGGAGATAGTACTTATAGATTCGAGATGGTGATTCAGAATGCAAGGGTTATTGTCGTTAACTCTGAGGGTGATTCCAATACGAGTGTAACGAGATAATGCCTTCGGTTTCGTTCGAACCCGAAACGAACTTGTATGGATTGAATGCTTTCAGCACATCGTCAGGTGGACGATGAGCATTCTAAGTGATGAGTTCTGATAAAGGTAATCGTGACCTCAAGCCTCATCAACCGGGAATGGCTAAAACAGGGGAGGTGCAGCAAGGCTTCGTGGGTAGCTCCCACTTGAGAGCGAGATTTTCCCCTGTCTAGATGTCCCTTTTTGTTTCGGTGTGTGGGCAGTTGTTGACGTCCTACTGCCGGGGTTGTCTCGTTTGGAACTGTTCAGTAAGGAACGGGTCCGGCTTTGTGTTGCAGGGGAGCGGGCGTACTCCTCGGTACGGTGATCTAGGCCACGTACTGTGACGGGCGGTACCCCAGTAGCCCAGCCATTGATGGAAACCCATTTTCCCTACGAGATCTTACGGTTTTGATTGTAAACCTAGTATGTTGGAATTTAATCATGTAACAATTTCAGCTATTTTCTATTTACTTGAAAACCCTAGACACTATTATAATATCATTGGATTTCCTATCAAATGTTTTGGTTAGCGTAAGGTAAAAACTTTTCCATGTTTATGTGTGGGAAGTCTTACGTGATACCTTTTGTTTCAAATGATTTTCAAAGTTAAACAACTTTACCCTGTTACTCATACCAGACCCATGTCTGACCCGAAGTTTATTTCTGTTTTTCATAAACTCTCGGGTACCCAAATTTTTACGGGTAGTCAAGGGATTTAGGTTAGCTTTGACGAATACTGGAGGAGCAATGGAGCAGGAGGCTTCAGCGTGTAGATATATATTGGTTCCGCTGTGTTAGTGTTCATGTGTATTTCCGCTGTGTTGTATCTCTGTGTTGTTTGTGTTGTATCGAGTTGTATTAACTAGACAGGTGTTTATAACTGTCTAGTATGTGATGTATTATCTGTATACTCTGATGTATATGATTCTATGTAATATTTATGTGAGATATTATATTTTATTTGTTCCGCTGTTGAGATTTTGATGTTGTTTCTTCTTCTTCTTTTTCTTTTCTACTTTCTCACCTCTTTCTTTTCTTCAAAACGATACGATTTCCTGGGCATAGGAAGTCGGGTCGTGACACCTATAATCTATACACATCCTTAAAGTACCATCATGTTTCCTTACAAACACTACTGGAGCACCCCAGCATGAATTACTTGGTCTTATAAATCCTTTGCTTTCCAATTCTTCTAACTGTTTCTTCAATTCCTTCAACTCACTTGGCCCCATCCTAGTGGGTTTCTTAATAATTGGACTTGCTCCTGGTATCAGACTAATCTGAAATTCCACTGGTCTGTGGTGTGGAACACCCTCAACTTCTCCAAACACATCTAAGTATTTGTTAATTATGGGGATTTCTTCAATAGAAGGCTCACTGGAATCCTTATTTAAGTCAGTCAAGTGATATAATTTTCTTTCTTTGGCTATTTCACACAAAATTGTGATTCTTTGGCCTCTAGAATTTTGTAATGATATGGTGGATGAGTCTAAATTAATTATGGCTTTGTATTGCCTTAACCAGTCTACACCCAATATAACACCTATATTTGGGTAATTTAAAACATATAAATTGGAAATAAAAACATTTCCTCCTATGTTTAATTCCACATCCACACAAATCATGTTTAAAACACTAGAACTTCCTAATGGGCTTTGCACTAACAAAGGGGTTTCAACCAGTATGCAATTTAATTTAAGCAATGCAACTAATTCATAGGAAATCAGAGAATGTGTTGCCCCTGTGTCATACACTACTGATATAGGTAGGGTACAAATAAATAAGGTACCTTCCACTTGACCATGGTTTTCTGCAATAGTTCTACTGTGGATTTGCTTTTGCTTTCCAAACTTGCTAGCTTCCCTTGCTGTTTATACTCAAGGCAATTTCTCTTGATATGTCCCTCCTTACCACATAGGTAGCACTTGAAAGCTCCTCCCTTCAATTCTGGGCACCTTGGTTTGATATGTCCTTCTTTTCCACAATGATGACATGTTATTTTCCTCTTTGTATCAGTGGTCTTAGTATCATTGGTCTTCTTGCTTTCTGTCTCCTCCTTCTTTTTGTCATAGGGGTGATACCTTCCCTTATTTTTCTTGTTGTTATTGTTCTTAAAACTCATATACTTCTCCCTCTCCTTGTCATGTTGCTCAAACTTTAAGGCCAGATCAATGACTTGATCAAAAGTTTTATCTGCATATGGCAACATAGCCCTACTAAGCCCTGGGTTTAAACCCTTAATATACCTACCATTCTTTGATGCCTCATCAGCCACAAGCATAGCTCCATACTTAGACAAGCCCTCAAACCTATGAGTATACTCAGTCACATTAAAGGTTCCCTGCCTAAGTCTGATAAATTCTTCAAGCAATAGAGTTTTGGCTGATGCTGGAACAAATATAGCTTCCAACATCTCCTTGAATTGATTCCAAGTGATTTCATTCTCAATCCTTCCAGCTATGACTACTTCCCACCAGCTTAAAGCCACACCTGTCAGTTGTCTTGAGGCCACTTGCCTCTTCCTTTGATCATCCAATTGCATGTCATTGAAAATTCTGTCCAGTGTTCTCAACCATGCTTGAATTTCCATCACGTTTTCAGTCCCTTCAAAACTCTTGCCTCCCAAATTGGTATAAGTCTTTAATAGTTTTGAAAGTTCCTCATGTGGATTCTCAAGTCTCTGCCCTACTCCATCCCTCAAAGCCCTCATAAAGTCTTGCATATCAAGCATTTGTGGTGCACTTGATCCTGCATTATGATCAGATCCTCTTCCTACCATGATTGGATAACTAGAGTATGGGTAGATAGGGTTAGTTTATCATGAGCATTTTTCTTTTGCTATAACTTTCTATCTGTATTATTATTTTACTCAAACAAACAACCAGTTCATACATATGGTTATAATACTTCAATCAATCAATACAATCATTCCTAGCAATGTACAGTTTTAACATAGCTCTGATACCAAATGAAATGACCCTATTTACTTCACCTAATTTTTTTTACATTAATAAATTTCCTAGAGTCATTTAGCCTTTCTATTAAACTATCTAGGATCCTAAATTTTTCTACTAATATATTTATATCAGTTCATTAATAAATATATTCACATACATGTGAAGATGTATGTGACCCTCTTGCTTAGATCAGAGTGTTGGTAAGCAAGAATGCATCGTGATTGAATATGAATTTCTAGTCAACCGGTACATAGCTCATTTGCCTTTGTTAGATATTTAAGTTATGGGGGTGAATTCCCATAATCATATATAATTTATACTTAGTAATTTTGACCATTCCTATGGTGATTGCTTGTCAGTTTGACATAGCAAAGTGATCTTAGATTATATAGCAAGCCACCGTAATTTTTAGTTTAATTATTTGGTATTTGATCAAAACTGGAAAGAAAATGATATACACATTTATCATTTTCAACATCAATGACCTAGTTCCCAACTTCTTATATATTTAAGGCCCAAACAGTTTAGTGATGCTTACACAATTATATTGTTGTGTTTCCCTGAATCCAAACCATTCCCTACTCCCTGAGTTACCTAAGTTTTGTACTAATTTAAGGGTTGCTTTACTGGATTTAGGAAATCCAGAATTTATGGTCATTAAGCATGGGTGGTGTCTATGTGGTTTGTGTGTATATCAGATGTGTTGGGCTATCTGAACTAAGAATGCTACTCAACAATACAAGTTAATTGTTTAAATAGTTGGTCTTGTCTTTATACATGCATTTGCAAAGAAAGCTTTAGATTTTACAAATTGCTTTTTCTTTCTTTAGACCCAAAAACTCTGGTCATCTTGATCAACCCAGACCTCACTATTTTTGAAGTGGGTTAACCTTATGACTAGACCATCTAAGCATTTGTGCCTGGCTATTGCACCGTGAATTCAGATACAAGATACTTGAAGAATCTCTTAGAACATATACACATTTTTATACAATGCACAAAGATATATAATTTCTTTTATCAAAATACTTCAGCATATAGACACAAAATTCTTTAAAGAATATTCTTAACCAAACTCAGATTTTAACCTCAAAACTTAAAGCTTTTAAGTGACTCAAGATTGACTAATATAAAACATATTTTCTTGCATAGATTCAACCAAGTCTTTGATTTTTTTTCCTTTCCAACTTTAATACATTACCAGATTCAATTGGAAACAACTAAATAAAATCCAAACATTTAAGATCATTACATAACTACTAAAGCAGATCTATAAAAACTTCCAAGATTACATGCAAGTAGTTCATTCTAAGCTCTTATTTGATTCTAATTTAGCATGCTTATCCAATCATTCATTAGCCATAGCATCTTCCTATTTAGAACCAGCATTCCCTGTAAGAGCATTAGAGGCTGCCCCATTTTAAATGAGACACCCCAGATGCCATTAGCAAACAAGGATCAGATACAAGATCTGGTATGAGCAATATCAAAGATTCCATGATATTAAGTAAATAAGTGAGACATAAACATTTTGTATAGGTTGGCATAGCTTCTTTGATCAATTTGTCTGACTTGTTTATGATATATTGTGCATATATGATCAGTATTAAGACTAATTATGTACAAACATTCAACTATGCAAACATACATTTCAAACAGAGATACTCAGGAACTATCATAGCTCCAGTCCAACCATCCTAGGAATAACTCAAGTTCCTACTTCATCAATTTATGGTTGCATTTACCAAATTAATTCCTAGCCTCATCTGCCATAAAGGAATCACGAGGACACATTGCAATAAAATAATTCACAATATTGCACAAAGATCTCAGGGCTTAAACAAGCCATGTGCCAACTTGCATACTTTAAATACAACAAGCATTCCAGCAGTCTTCTTGGCTTACAATCCTTAGTTTATTTACTAAGTGTTCATGTTTGATCCTATCATGAGATAGCTAGGTGATTGAATCACAGTGTACATGAAACATTACATAGAGCTTACAAGCATAATTCAAGAACAAGCTAACATTCATGTCCAGTGGAAATCATATTTTTAAATATTTTGGATTAAAGAAAATACAAGAATATTTACAACTGGGAATAAAGACTGGGCATGTGGGTTATTATTGTTTCATAAGCAACCATGTTTGAACTAAATTCAAGATCTAGCTTAAACAAGATTTCTGGCTCATGGTTTTCTATTTGATCAAGGGTTCAGCACTTTTGGATATTTCCATTGCAACCTTGAATCTTTCATTTGAGCCTCAGCACTTACACAAGTGCAACGCAACTCATATATATATTTTGATTTCTATATTTGTCATGCCATATCTAAACCAGTTACAAGTATTCTCTATTTACTTTCATGATTCATACTTTAACATTTCTGGGTGTAACCAAACAGAGCAAAATACTCAACCATCAAAGCAATCAAAAGCATTCAGAAAGACCCGTTAAAGTATCCATTAAAACGATAGTAATAAAATAAAAAATAGGTAGAAGAATAACATAAACTTGGCTGCCTCATAATAGGACTTAATGCCATGGGTTTAGTGAGATTACTCACTGAAAAATGCTTCTCTTGCTTAATCCAGAAAAGAAACCTTTTAAAACCTGCTTTTCTACCTGCAAATATTTTACTTCTTTGTTTTCTTAAATGTCTTGGGTAGCCAATGATTTTCGGGTTTATACTTGGATTTATAGGAGAGGTTTTTCTAGGGTTTTATCATTGTAAAATCCCATTCCTACCCTGGCCAAGACTCATGCATTTTGCATTTCAGATATGTTTATTTTCACCCTTAATACCCCGGCCATATGTGATACTTGCCTCCCCCTTTTTTTTTACTTTTCCAGAGTATATCATATCCTTATCAAGTCATGATAATTGTGTGACATTGTCACTTGTTTATTTTCTAAAAATCCTACTTTCTATTTTTTGCCTAAAGCAATTGTGTTGCTTATAATTTGTCTTTTGCTATTTTAGTGTTACACTTTCCCTTGCTTATTTCTTTTAATATTTTTAGTACTTTCAGAAATGTATATTTGTATACATATCTTATCTAGGCTTATTTAATTTCTTAATTTCAGAAAGATGTGCACCTATATGTGCATACATGTTTTCAAATCCTTGTAACATATATTTTTTTTTCTGGGTTTTAAATAAAATCTGTTTACTGAATTCAAAACAAAACCTACTTTTCTTATTTTCTGGGATAATTCATATAATTCTAGAAATCAAATATCCATATCACAAAATCATGTTTGTAATGCTTTTTAATTCTTGTTTTGATTTCAGGAAATTTGGAGTTCTTCCTTGTGCCGTATCAGTGTGCACGTGCACACATGCACACACACTTGCACACAATTAATTCCATATACAAATAAATTCATATATTTTCAAAATTCAACCAAAATAAGATTCCATGAATTTCTGGGGCATTACACCCTCTGTACACAATACTCCCCTTCATATATGCATGAGAATATGCAAATGAGCCTTGATGCAATTAGAAAATATTCGACCTTTATTCTACCAAAATCTTAACTTTTCTCTCCCCCTTTTGTTATCAGCAAAAGAGTAATAGTGTTAGAAAAATAGAGATAAAGTGATAGACATTAAAACAATATTAATTCCTAATCGAGTATAAATATTAAATTTCAATTAAAAAATCAAACAAAAATCATAAATACTCTGTTTGATGCATATTCCACTTTAGAATGATAGGGATAATGTCATCATATAAAACCATATAGTTGTGTCTATTTTTGGTATATTTATATCAGGAATTTGAATATCTACTAACCATGCATAACCGTTAGGACTTTTAAATGAGATTAGTAGTATTCTAAAAATTTTAAAAAATAAATGAATTTAAGTATCTTCTAACCATGCATAACCGTGAGGACTTTTAAATGGGATTAGAATCAACTTGTCTTTTTTTTAATTAATCAATTTTGATATGTGTTCCATACATGCATAACCGTGAGGACTTTTAAATGAGCATGGAAGCACATAATCAAAAATCCAAGTAATTCGCCCATGCATAACCGTGAGGACTTTTAAATGAGAGTGAATACTTTGGATGTTTTTATTTGTTAGAAATATAATAAAATGAAAAACGAATGATTCCGGTTTAAAATACCACATATTGACATACTATATTGGATTTTGATGTGTGATGGTCGATAGAAAAATGATAGAAGTAGAACTGGTCATGGAATTTTTTATCAAACAAATTTTTTATAACTCTTGTTTAAATTTCTAAAGAAATTTACTAAATATACCGTCTCAAGTTATAATATATGATTAATATCAACACTCATCACTTTTTCAATCACTATTTATCTTTTTGTTAATTAGTAGGGGGTCAGATTAGTTAATGTAGTGATTTAAAAATCAATTTTAAAAATAATTCTGAAATAACTAATCTGAAACAAGGTCAAAAATGATTTTCTTGAAGGGTTTATCTAAGAAAAATATCTGTTAATTGAAAATTATTTGAAATGAAAAATATGTAGATATTTTCTTTGAAAAATGATGCAATTACTGAATGTTAAATCACGTTCCACTAGTAATTTTTCATCAACTAGATTGCCAGTGTAATCTGCATCTGAATTTTTCTTTCACTCAACATTATCATTGTTTAAATGTTATAAACCAGGCTTGTGAAAATTCAACAAATTTCATAAAATCATTTGTAATATCTTTTTGAATGAAGTTCTCTTGAAATTGAATTGAAGCCGTTGAAATAAACAAGTAAACAAATATATCTACTTGTAGCATGAGAAATCAGTAATCAATCAACATCATAATTAATCCAAGCAATTTTATTCAAAGATGATTGGTCAACATTTTGAATAAGTCAGAATTAACATCATCAATTATTACACATAACTGGCTGATTTAATTCGGATTATGGTGCGGATTATCACATTGAATGTATCGTTCAAAATAATTACCATTACCTGTTTTACCTTTACGACAATCTTTCGTTGTTTGCCCATTGTGAATCTGTCACCTTTATACTAGGCTAAGGAACTTTGAATTGTCGCCTGTTGTGTTTCTGGAACAGCCAAAATCCAGATAACACTTTTGTTGTTCCTTAGCGTGCCACCACACCTACACGGTAAAAGATTTTTGTGACCTATTTGTTTTTATAGGTCCATGGTTGTTAGTGGCAGTATAATTTGAAAAATAATTTTGTGGAGACCCATAAATATTTATATACGTTCCTTTTGGCACCCAGATTTTTTTAACTTTGAGAGATTCTATATTTGTGCCTTTTGGAACCCAAATTGGAATTGTTTTCACATGTTTGGGTCTATACCAACAATTATTTGGATCGTGTCCAGTTTTTCTACAAATAGTGCACATTGAATTGACCTGTTTAGTTTCCCTTCTATACCGTTCTGTTTGATTATACTCAAGTCCTTGTCTATCAATATTGACAGTTTGTTTCCCTAATAGCATATTCAACGATCTTTCACTTTTGGAAAATTTATCTAAAGTAGTAGACAATTGTTGGACTTGTGATTTAAGTAATTCGTTTTCATTCAATAATTGAGTGCACTTTTTGATAGAATTTTCTTTTCTCGTATTTTCACTCTCTTTTAAAATCAGAATTTCATTTTCAAGTGATTTTATATTAATTTATGATTTTTTAATCTCATCTTCGAATGTTAGACACTTATCACACTTAAGGATTCTACTTTAATAGTTTTTAACTAACTGTTCAAGCTGTTCATTTGTTTCTATCAAATTATCTCTTTGTGATTCAAGTTTAGCATATCTCTCCCTAAGTCATTCAAAACAACCGTTTACTTTGTGGAAATTAATATGCAACTCAGAATGGGTAAGTTTTGATACCTCACTTGGCTCGTCATCGTCACTGTCAGTTATATCACCTCGAAGACACAATTCTGCTTTTTCACTTTCACTGCCAGTGCTTTGATCTTCCTCGTCTGTTTTATCCTAAGTGGCTGCAAAACTTTTCTTTTTCTGTTTCTTTCCACGGCTGAATTTATTTTGTGGACAATCGGGCTTGATATGACCGGGTTTGTTGCACTTGTAATAGATGATCTTCTGTTCTTCAGAGTGGTCTAGTGCTTTGGCTATTCTGCTTTTTAACTTTTGATTTAGAGCTGAATTTCCATATTTGTGATTCCACTTTTTGAATTTCCTTATTAAAGTTCTAGTTTTGCTGCACCATCATCATCGTCATCATCATCACTTTCAGTTGTTCCTTTGAGAGCTATCGATTTCTTTCGAGTATCTCCTCCTTCACGCTCTTCTTTGAATTTCATCTCTAGCTCATAAGTGGTGAGATTTTCGATGAGTTCTTCAACTTTGAGTTGTTTCAAATCTTTCGATTCTTGAATGGCAGTTACTTTTGCTTCAAAACTTCGTGGAAGGACTCTGAGGATTTTTCGGACTATTTCCAATTCGGTGTATGATTTTCCAAGAGCTTTTGATTTGTATACGATATTGGAAAGTCGCCCGAACATCTCTTTGACATTTTCTTCCTTGGCCATTTTGAAGTTCTCATATTCGCTGCTTAGCATGGCAAGGCGAGATTCTTTAACTTGAGAAGTTCCTTCGTGAGTCACTTCGAGTGTGTGCCATATTTCCTGCGCAGTTAGACAATGTGAGACACGATTAAATTCAAATTGATCTAATGAACAAATAATAGAATTCATAGCTTTAGCATTAATATTCTGTAGTTTATTTTCTTCCTCTGTCCATTGATTCTTTTGTTTTTCTATTTCCTGATTATCTACAGTTATAGTTAGAGTTCTATAACCTGTCTCAACAATATTCCAAGGTCAATGGTTTACAGAAAAATTTTCATCCTATTTTTCCAATAAGCATATTCACCATTGAACATTGGTGGTCTAATTATCGACTGACCCTCAACAAAAGCATTATTAAAAGAAGCCATTTTAAAAATTCAAAATTTTAAAATAAAAATTAATTTTTGAAAAATCAAAATTTTAAAACAAAAATTTGACTCCTTTTCCTAGCTCTGATACTAATTGTAGGATCGATTTCACCCTAAAAGGGGGGTGAATAGGGTGATAATGTTAATTATAAAAATAATTGCGGAAGTGTATATTAAATTTAACACAGATCACAGCAGAATAAACACAGCACAGATAACAGCAGAATAATAAAAGCAGAAAAGAACAACACATAATTTACCCAGCTTCGGCAAAACCCTGCCTACGTGCTGCCCCCAAGGTTTCTACTAGAAATTAGATAGTCCCTCGCTTACACACGTAAACTCGCTATACCCGCTATTGACTAATCTAACTCTACGCTCAAAACCCTGCCACAACTCAGCCACTGAGTTGCGAATTCCCAAACTACGCCACGTAGTTTGTCCCCTAGTCACACGACTAGTAAATACAACAGTTTGAAAGAAGAGTTTAAATTTAAAAACAAATTTAAAATGTAAAACCCTAATTTAATTAAACTTAGCCCAAGTATTAAAAAGCCGGCCCAAATCAAAGTTAAGCAAATCCCTTTTATTCTTTTTGTCGGGCCGCTTCTTCGTTTATTCTTCGTCCCAGTCCTTTGTCTTTTTACTTGTTCTTCGGCCCGATCTGGAGAGAAAAAAAATGGTTGCTTCTTTGGAAATTAGGGTTTCTGAATAACTTAGTCGCCGCTTCAATTTTTCGTTTGATTGCTTTGATTCCGTTCTTCGTTCGATTATATGCCGGCGGCAACTTCAGTTTTAATCGAATTCGACTTGATGATTTCGGTATGTAATTTTCTCCTTTTACTTGCTAGTTTTGGATGCTTGAATTCGATTGTTTGATTTGAGTTGATGTTCGTATTCTCTGTTATATTCGAACTCAAATCTTATATGTTGCCGATAATGTTAACAATCTTTATATAGGGCTCGTCTCCCTATAATTTCATTCGTAAAATGTTATTTGAATTTGTCAACTGATTTATTTCGGTCACTCGATGTTGCTTGGATGCTTGAGATTTATTCTGACTTTGTCTTGCCCGTATATTCGTAGTATATATTCCTTTAAACAATTTCGTGCTTGCCACGACGTTGAACGATTCTGGGTTGATTTGTGACTTTGACTTCGGTCACTTTGAACTTTTCTAATGATGTTGATTTCACTGTAACTTTGGTTACACCTTGCTTCGACTTTGGCTTGATTCTTTGATTTGAAACTGCAGTTCTATGACTTTGGCATGATTATTCTGTATCATATTCGACTTTGGCCATGACTTGTTCAACATGAAATTCCTGATGGCATTTTTCGACCTGAAGCTTGAACTTGTAATATGTACACATAGTCTTCAAGTTTGAGTTTGCATTGTGATCTTGTTCATCTGGGAGGTCTGCATTGTTCTGATCTTTGACACTGCCTGACTATATGCATACATTTAGCTGGTACACATTTGTGATGAGTTGCACTGAGATATACATGTGCACCATTGCTGTATCACCATATAGTTTGTATTTGTACATTTGCCTCTGGTTTCACTACCTCTGTTTTTGATCAGATTTGCCTTGTTGTAAGTGGGCTGGTGCATTTCATAGTTGTATACATGAGCTTGACACTGTTGCATTTGATGGTTGTTGTGCACTTTGGTTTCATGATGTATGTTTGCAGCCTTGTATTTGCAGTGCACCACCCCTTATGTGCATGTTTCATTGATGAAGTCTTGTTGACTTTGTTTTCAAGTGTACCTCACTTGTTTTCATTCTTTTACCGCACCTGTGTTGAATCCAGCTTCGGGTTTGACCTGTGCTCACCTGTCCCTGTAATTATATCAAGTGTATATATCGGTGTGGACGGCCTTGTGGCATATACAGTGATACACTGTGTATGTCACAAGCTGTTCGTGTATGATGAATTTGAAAATTAAATGATGATGAACAACCCAAATAACTAAGGCAAATACTTTTCAAAATCACATTTTATTTTATACTGCAAAAATATTTTATTTTCAATTTTACTGCGTTAGTGTGTATTTTTGCAGATTGCTCATATGCTGGATTCTATCTGGAATGAAGTTGAAGATAAATACGAGTCGAGTGAACGAGTGATATGTAGTGAGGTCAAATGTAATTGTGAATGTGATGCAATCAAAATTGTATTTATATAGTGAGAGCTTGAATTTGTACTATTTAAAATTGTAATAAATATTTGTTTGAATAAAAAATCTGTTTGAATACAAATTCTGTGTTATTTATTTTATTCAGCAAATATTTATTTAATCTGTGAATATAAAATAGTACAATAACAAATACATTTAAATGAATATATATATATATATGTTTATTATCATCAAACAAAATCATATAGTCGCATATTCAACACTAATGACAATAGCACTCTAAAAATTAAAGAGTTATTTGGCAATTTAATGTCTTTTGAAGCAAAAATGCAAGGCATGAGAGAAAGCAAAGCAATAGAGAAGAGATCTATAGCTTTTAATGCTATGATGGATAATCTAGGACAGTGATGACGATGAAGAAATTGCTTTCATGGAAAGGAATTTCAGAAAATTTCTAAAATATAGGAAGATGAATAATTTCAAAAGAAATGACAATGAAAATCCAAGAAGTGGAAGCGGAAGCGGAAATGACATTAGATGTTATAACTGCGATGAACCAGGCCATTTAAAACGAGACTGTCTACATCCTCATAAACTGAAAAGTACACCAAATACTGATTCATTTAGAAAATGGAGAAGAGCCTATACTACAACACTTGATGATTCCGACACATCCTCAAGTGATAATGAATCAGATATAGAAATTGCTAACATATGCTTCACAGTAATACATAATTCAAAATAAAATGGTGGAATGGATCAGAAAAAGTACGCTTTTAATATATCAAAAGTTTTAATTTCTTGAATGAATTTTTTTGGTTGCTTCATTGGTTGTTAAGAATATCCTATAGAATTAATAATAATATTAGTTGAATATTGTGTGATAATATTTTAAATCCAATTATTTTATATATTTTAATAATATAATAATATAAAATGTTTTTAAAATTATTTTTCTATAAATAGAATAACTATAAATAGATATATATATATATATATATATATATATAATAAAATAGGATATAGTTAAACAAAAATCATTTTTGAAAAATTCGACATGTATGTCGACATACACCCCTAGCATATGTTGACATACATAGGCAGATTTTGAATTTCAAATTCAAAATTTGAATTTTCCCTCCATCTTTTTTATCAACCCCTATGTTCTGAAAAGGTGTCCCTTGACTAAAGCACATGTCATTTAATTCTTTGTTTATATCTTTATCTCTATCCATTCATTTTACTTTTAAATTTCAAAATATCATAAACTCTCTTATCTCTTCAAACTACTCTTCAATAGCATACTCAAGCAATACTAAGGTAACCATGAGGCTTTCTAAGAAAATAAAAGAATATATTAATGATCAAGAAGCCATGCAAGCCTACATTGAGTATATATCTTTCGAAAAAGTCTTTCCCGGAAGATTTGCTATTTTTGAAGATTTTCCTACTTATGATCATTTTAATCTTTGTTTGCAAAATGAAATTCTTGGTTCAATAGATGCTTCTCAAAATAATTTCATTTGTTGTCCAAAATTGGTGAAGATAATGCAAATTTAAAAGGAAAGTTTTATGATGGAAGAGAAGGAGAAGTTTGGAGTAGTCTCAAGGGGACACAAATTGGTTTAAATTGTGAACTTTTGGGTCATATTCTTGGAGGCAAATCTAGTGGAATGGACCTTTCAACTTTTCAGAGTGATTTTCAAAATCGTGAAGTAATCCATGAAATTTTCGAAAGTGATGATGATTTTGAATTTAAAAACAAAAACATGCGCCCAAAAGCAAGAATTTTAAGCCTTCTTTGCAACAAAGTATCACCCCTAGAACGGGTAATTATAATAACCCGACACAAAAAGTTTTCAAAGCTCTTTTTGCCATTTATGGTGAATACGACATAAATCGGTCTCAAGTCATTTTGGATGAACTTTTCCCTAAAAGTCTTTCTAAACATGAAAACACACTATTTCATGATGTGTGTCTTACTCTTGCTTTCAATTATTTTTGTGTTGATCTTAAAGGAGAGGAAACAATTTCTCGAAAAATATTTGATAAGGTCAACATTTCACTTATGCATATTTCACTCTTGTTCAAACCTTATGAAATGCTTGCAGAAAAGGAATAATTGTTGGCTTGGGAAGAGGAGCAAGAAATAAGAGAAGAGGAGAAAAAGTAAGAGGAAGGAGAGCAAATGGAAGTCGAGGAGGAAGAACAAGAAAAGGATGAGGATACTTCCTCGGAAAGTATCAATATGCCATCTAATCATCCAATAAAGATCTTCTCAAAAATTAAGAGTAGATTATTCACAACTAACAGAAGCTGAAGAAATCATTCTCAAAGAGATTTACCTCAATTTCCAAAAAAATAGATAAATTCTGTAGAAAGATCATCCGCAAGCTTGGTGATTCTTCTTCAACTTCGTCCACATCTTTCTAGTTGTATTTGGATTTTCTAGTTTTAAGTTTATGTTGAATCTCATCTATCTTTCTTTTATTCCTTGTATTCATCCTTATTATTAATGAACATTCTATTTCTTGTTATTATACACTGTCAATTATCTCTGAAAAGTCATACAATACAATAGTATATGCCAAAAAATAGAATTGTAAAATAAAGTAGTTTTGAAAAATATATTGCATATGTCGACATATGCTAATCATGTATGTCGACATATAACGACCAATTTTCTAAAAAAAAATTAAGAAAAATAATAACTACCAAACACTAATTCATTTCAAACGATTTCTTATCCCTATATATATACCTATTTACTCCGGAAAATCATTATTTTCCATCTCTATCTTCGCTCTTTTTATATATAAACTTATCTCTTCAATAATGGCTTCCCCACATAATTTTTTTTTTCAAAAACCTTGAAAAAACTCTTGAATCATTCAAGAACATTCTTTCTTTCAACCTACGAAACCAGAGGCACTTAGAATTGAGTCAAATGCAGATGGTCAAGGAGCAAGAAAGGCATTTCAACGCGATTCAATGGATGATTTCTGCCTTGAAAAAAGAAGAACCAACCACCAATCCAGAGTGTACCATCAACAAGGATGATGAAGATTGGAATGCGATCAAAGCGGATCCAATCTTTGGCGCTGATGGATGGGTTGAAGTTCCTTGAAATGTCTAGTTTAAATAGGTTTGATTGTATATGAATAATAATACTTGATTTGGTTTGGATTTGATTAGTTTGATTTGTGCGGATTTTTTTGAATGGCGTGTGACATTAACTTTGTTGGATTGGATGAATATTTAGACTGATTATGATTATTTCATGGTTATCTAATTTTACATATCACTTATTGTTTTTATTCAATCATTCTCATCATTATTATATATAATTCATATATATATATATATCAATTAGTATTTTATTTAGGGGGAGTTAGAGTAGAAGTAGAGTAAGAGTTAGTGTTAGAGTTATGGTTTTAGGTGGTTATTTTTGTTGATGACAAAGGGGGAGAAATATATAAAATCTCGGCATAGATTAAGGGTGCGTTTTGTAACCCAAGGGGAGTTATATTATATTTTATTTATAGAGTTCTCATCATCAAAAAGAGGGAGATTTTTAGTACCTTGGGTATTGGTTTTGATGATAACAACTATAGGACATTTTATAAAATATAGATACTAATGTTTTATAAAGTTATATATAATATATAGTGTATGATATTAGACAGATGTTAATTAAGAAGACCGTACAGTATCAAGAGTAGATTCAAGATGCTGAGATAGAGTTTCAAGTGTTTGAGAATGAAGACTCATGTGTATTGAAGAGTTCAAAATTTCAAGATATTCCGGATAAGTTATTGAGTCGTAGAATTTATGTTAAAACCTTGATAGCACTTTCCCAGTTTTTCTCTCCTTCTCTGATTTAATTTTAAATTGTTTTTCAAATATTCTAGTTTTAAAATAATGTTTTCAAAATATTTCTCTAAATGACTTTCAATCTCTTATACTTATAAAGATATTATTTTAGTGTTTTTAAGTTTATATATATAATATTGAATTTTTGTTTATACTTTAATAAGTTATAATTATATTGATTATATATGTATATATTATTTACATTATATTAAAGTTTTCAAAATTATTATATAAAGTTTCATTAAGTTTTATTATGATTAAAATATGTATAAACTATGCTTAAATGATTTTACAATGTATAAAACTATTTTACAAAACAACGAGTTTTCAAAATAATGTTTTAATTTTTTTTAAATTTTAAAAAGAGTGTGTCTACATACTCTATGTATATATGTCGACATAGTGGCCGATTTTTTGAAATTTAAATTTCAAAAGAAGTGTCTTTTCATCGTTTCTCTTCACAAATGGATATAACCGTTGTTTCTCTATAAATATCAAACTTTCAAATAAATTTTCAATCATCATTTTCTTATTCATCTCTCCTCCTTCCACTCTCTCATTTTCAAAATCAAAATATACCCAAACTCTGTCGAAATTCAACCAAAATCAAATTGAATCATCACTATTTTGATTCTCCTTCATCTACTCTCCGATTTCTTTCGTCTCTCTCACTCAAACCAAGATGAAAGTGTTATTCAAGAGTTATAGGATCCATTGTAATCAAGATTGAAGATCCGAGTCTGTAAAACTCTATCAAAACATACTGTTATACTTGTGGGTGTGCTTGTAGCCCGTAAAATCAATTAGGTGTGCTTAGTAGCCGATAAATCTAGTGGATGTGCGTATAGCCCAGAAATCAAGTGATTCTACCCAAAGGTCGGGATTCTGGAGGGTGTGTCTCGTAGCCTTGAAATCGAGATTGTATTTGCATCTACTAGTTGAAAAAAATCCATACAAGGAATTGTGCGGGACTGGATGTAGGGTAACTTCGAACCAGTATAAAATCCCGGTGTGTTCTTTCCTTTTTACTTTTACTATATTTACTTTTATCTGGACTTTGATTCTGTGATTGTTAATTACATCATTCCAAGTAGAATCTTAAAGAATTTGAAAAATATTCATATAATCCATTAAATACTACTCACCACTCTCTAGTATTAATTTATCTTTAAAATCCCTATTCCACTGACTCACAGTTCACCAACTGTCTACGTCTACATCTTGTAGGCTACCTGGCAACTTAGCTGGCATAATCATCATCTATACATCATCAACTGTGACCCAGAGTGTTTCCAAGGGGTAATTCAGGTCAATCTCAACCGTCCAAACATCAAATTCGATTATTACAAATACATCATATATTACCACTTTAAGAAAAAAGAAAGAAATAAGAAAAATATTAGCCTAAGACTAGAAAAGAGCATCTTTGTATTTTTAGTCACTTAACCCTGAAATTTTGCGCTGTTGTAACCAATGTAATTGAAATAAAAAAGCTCATAATAATGTATGTAGATCATCTTCGGTCGAACCACTCTAAAAACTATAGTCTCTTTAATTTTTCGCATTTAAGAATTGCCTTATTTCCCATCTTTGAATCAAGATATAGATTTTCCATTCTTGCTAATATCTCCCCATAAACGCAATTCTGAGGTTGACAAAGAGTACAGTCAACACATTGATTTAGTTAATTTATTATACATGTGTTTCATCTGTATAAGTCATATGTTTTATACTGTGCAATTTTAAATACGATAATATACATATGTATGTATACACACACACATAAGTATATATATACAGTTATTTAGATTTATAACTATAATACTATATACAAATACGCGCCTACTAAAAACAAATAATACATATGTATATATATGTGATTTCCAAATAAATACATATCAACGCACATACACATGCATGCACACACACATAGATAAACACACATATAACAAATATTATTTTGGAATAGATAAATTATATTACATACATACATATCAGGTTATTAATATAAGCACTCAACGATAACTAAAAATTTTACATTGTTTAATGTATGTATACAACTATTTATGACTAAAATTAATATTTTTTTATTAATTAAAATTTAATTATGATGTATATAATAATAACAATAATGATTTAAATTAAAAAAAATATTAGTCAAACCGATATGTGTCACAAAATTTATGATATGACTATTTATATACGATTATATAAAACAAAAGGCATTTTTTTTAATTATGATTAAAATTTAATATTTACTAATTTTGATTAAATACAAGATACAAATATTTTAAATTTAAACATAAGCACCATATATTTTTGCATTATTATTTATATTTACATGTGTTGAGTCAAAAAAGACACAACACCCCATATCAATAAGAAACGAGAATAATATAGATTAAATCGAAAGTAAAATGCTTAAACACAAGAATTTTATAGTGGTTCAGCTTCAAATCACTGACTACATCCACTTTAATTTTATTTTAGAAGATTTTGCATAATGATTGAATTATAGTGTTTTAGATTTAGAAAACAAAGTAGACTTGGGTTTAACAGTACTTCATAGCAAAATATAGTTATGGAAAAGAATAGAAATCAAGATCCTTTCTTTCGTTGCTCTAGCGTGGTTATTTATTGGCAAGTCGCCAGCTCGCTGAAGACTATATAAGAGCTTAGATCCTTGAGATTAGGTAGGATGAACGAATAAAACTCATAACACCCATCATGTCGGTACCGACATGATTTTGTATTATTATTGGACATCTCTATTAATTACTCCAAAAATATTTTGATCTGACTTCTCTACCACACTTCGGATGTGGTATATACTCTTTGATCCTTTAGGCATTTCAACTTATACTGGATTACTAGGGATCTTACAGACAATTTATTCAAGTAACTTAATATTTTGCATTATTATTTATTATAATAAATATTCAATCTCGATAATCAAAATGAACCTGCATCCCTTTTATCCTCCCCCTCAATGTTGATGAACATTACCATATTATATAATAATCTTCTTTGATTCTTATTTTGATCCATTATAATATTGATACTAGCAAATAAATTATATATATATATATATCAATTATAAGGGATATTTCTTTTATTCGTTGTGCATTCAAGTAATACTGCTTACTTTTGGAGTTCGTTCTTATTCATTGATCTAGCCAATTGGAGGAATTTAACTATTACATATATCATTTTAATACACAATTACTTCGGGTAGTTCAACATTTATGTTGTTGATTTTTAAATCACTAAATGATATGTATCATAATCTATAAATTGAGCTCATATCTCTTTAGTCAAACAATCTTTAGTTTGTTAGTTAAACGTATACATATATGGATATATACATGCATCCATGTATTATATATATTATAGATTTGCATATTCTTTCCCATTTGAGTTAGTAATTTAAGAACAAACTATTACAATGATCCAAACTATTAATTGTTTTTTATCAATCAATGGCAATGTGAATCCTTAAATACAACATGATAACGTTCAAAAGGTCTGGTTTGAAAATACATATGTATCGAGTTTGACTTATCAATAATAACTTCAAGTGATTGGATATATTATAACTTCTTGTTACTGGATATATTGTATTCTAGTTACTTTTGACTTATCAATAATAAAGGTCTTCAAGATCCAAGTCTTATATTTTATCAAAACTTCATAGTTTAACATTGAAGTCAAACTTTTTTATGTAATATTTATCAAACTTCTAGTTTGATAATAAAATTTGCAATATTTCGTATAACTTTAAGTTTCATGTTTTAATTAATCAAAATACTTTGTTGATACTTTAAGGACCTAATTATAACCTTTTTTGTCTATTTCCCGTATCAATTGAGTATTATTTTGGATGTTTTGAACTTTGTGTTCAATTTTATCTACTTAAATATATGAATCTATGCGAATTTATAATATAATTGAAATTTTCTACATACTTTTATTCAAATGTGTCAAATATACCTTAAAGGTTTTCAATCCAAACCATGTTGAACTTTTAGTACAAACAAATTTCTTACACAACTTCAAGTTGCTAAGACTTATTTTTCAATTATATTTCAAATATCTCTTCTAGGCATTATTTATAATTATTTATCAAAGAATAATACATAGTTCGAATTATACATAGACAACTCTTTTGGAAAGTTCATTAAGAGATATATTTGCAACAAAATTAAGAGTATCTTCCAAACACATGAAATGTTATAGAAATATGCAATTATATTAGTTACACATACAAATTTCTTCAAGATCGTTTTCATAGCTTAAAGTATGATATGACATATAGATTGTCCCTTTAGGAGAATATCTAAAGATATTTCTTAAAGAATAGTCATGCATATTACTCAATTCATAGTAAGTTTTTGAAAAGTAATAGGTTATAGATCACCCTTTCACTCTTAAATTTGTCTAATGGAGCTACGAGTCCATAATGGAAGACTGATTTTTGTAAATGTATTTTGTACCTATTAATACTGGTCCTATTTTGATTTACAAATTCTTGCAGTTATTTATAGTCACATCACTTTTTGAAGTGCTGTATAATATTTGAAAATATTTCATAGGTAATGATTTTGGAGTGCTATATGAGGATATTATATCTCTTTAGGAGATAAACACCACTTTTGGAGTTGTATTAAAATTACTATATCAATAATCTACGAGCTGAGTGTTATAGTAATATACATTTTCTCTTTCAGGGATATTTTGTGAATCTCTTCTAATATTTACCATCTCCACTTCTGGAGTGTTATGTATCTCTTCTATAAATAATTTATGTGCGCTACTTTTAGAATGTCATATACATATGAAATATCTTTTTCTACATATATTTCATAACTACTACTTTTACAGTAGCATAAATTATTTCTTCTAGGCCTATTTAATGTTACTAATTCTTAAATGTAATATTAATTATACAAAAAAATAACAAAATAAGATGTTATAAAAAAAATTAGAGGTGGAAGATAAAATCTCTACTTCTGGAGTGTGATATTGTTATATAATCTCTTCAGAAGATAAAGTATTGTCACTGCTTTTTATGTTTTATATGATGTCACTTTAGGAGATATATCATTATTTTTAAAGGAAGTGCAATTTGACAAAAATAGAAATAGAGCATCTATTCTAGGATGTTCGATTTTGTAATACAAAAATAAAAAACTTTAAAATAGGCCGATTGGAATGATTTGTGAAGTTTTAACGGGCATTTTGGGAATTTTCCAAGGAAAGATCTCTCCCTATATAAGCTATTTTTAGATTAAAAGAGGATGATCATTCCAAGGGTTTTGATCAAGGTTAATCCTTCATTAAATAGGGTTTACCAAAACCTAGTTTTTCTTCAATTCTCTTCTCCACGGATCTATTCTATTTGAATATTGATCACTGTAATCAATCTGTTGTACTCTTCTCATTGGTATTAATAAAGGATCTCTTTCAAAGTGGATGTACACTAACAAGACGTTACTGGAACCACTATAAATCGGTGTGTGGTTTATTTTATCATTATTGTTTTATTTCTCTATTGCTTGTTTGGTGATTGTGATTGAGTTTGGATTGGATTGAGATTTGGAATGAGATATTGGTTGGTTGTTTTTGCACTTTTTACCACGATCTCGTTTTCCGCTATGCTTTGCGGTTTTGATTTGAGTGGTCTCGAGTTGGAATTCTCATAACACTGGTTTTTTACTATGAGGAAACTTGAAATTTAATAATTTATGGAAACTCAACGTTTTAGCTTTATAGAAACTTTAGATTCTCAACGTCTTTTTTTTCAAATACCAGGAATCAAGCTTACCATGTATGCTTTCATTAATGTTTCCATTCACTTCGGGTATGCTAAATCAAGATCGTTATTGGATTTAAACTTTGATATGAATTTCTAAATACATGTTATTCTTATCTATATCACAAACCAAAACACAATCAAACTCAACAAATTTATTTGAATCAACAACAAAAAATTGTCAAATTTAAAACTTGCTTTCCAAAATAAGTGAACTCAAAAACATACGAAAAATAAGCTATTTTAAAATCAATTCAAACCCAAATTCAGATAAGTGCAACATTTAACCTTAAATCATTTACATATTTCAAGGATATATCATTTGAGCATGATATTAAGATTTACAATATAATAAGATTTGTAAAGTCATATTTATGATAGAGTGAGATCTGAAAAGATAACATCTATAAAATGAGATTGGTAAAATTGCTTACTATTTTGAGATCATGCTGATAACGTGGTTACAAAAAATGCACAGTCGTAAATAAAAGAAAATAAGAAGCCCATATAGAAGAAGAAGCTATTTCATTTAGCATACTCATCCTATATATATTATAGTAGTGGATCATGTACATAGGTTTTCTCAATATAGTATTCCGAGATGGTCTCTAGCATGTGCAACATTTATTACTATATATTTGATTGAACTGGAAACAAAGAATTGATGATAAAATATGATATCAATGGACAACGTTATATATTGGTACAAACATAAAAAAAGTGAAGAGAACAAGGGAAGACAACGTTTTGATAAAATGATAAAACTAGTGAATAATCTCAATAGTTTGACCACCCCATGCAAACTACTTCATTTTTGCGGCATTGTTTGAGATGGCCAAGCATGGACCCATACCTCCTTCCCTCATCAAACTCAACCCCAATCCCATCACAGGCAACCTGCAACTTACGTTCACTTCCCAAATCAACAGTGGCATAAACCCTAACTTCAAAATGGACAACTACTGCGTCGGAGTAATCCGATCCGACCACCACAAACCTGGCTTTCAGGACCGAAGCCTCCTCTTTCGCCTACTCGAACGGCGACATGGAGACCTCACCGATCACACGCCCATCGTTGCTCAGCAGGTAAACCTTCAACTCACTGTAGGTACTGTAGCTTTGCCAACGGATTTGCACTTGTATGTCCACATGTGATGACTGCTGACGAAGTGCTCGACCTTTCCAGGTTTGTCATGTTGAAGTCTGAGATTGAGTATTCCGGAAGTTTCACTGGTTTAACCGTGCAGAGGGGTTCATTGGCCCATATTGCAACACAAGTTCCAAGTAATGTGGAAACGATGAACAAATTGAAAAGAGTTTCACTTTCATTTGATCGGGAAGAAGAAGACATTGATTTGATTTGGAGATGAAGAATGTTTACAATATGGATGGCATCGGTTAGATCTTTGATTTTCTCCCATTTCAGTGTAAAGTACGTGATAACGTTTTTTCTACAAATTTGGATGAACTAGGTCAAATCTTCAATATTTCACTCCCCTTCCTCAAAATATCTTCCATCCCGCAACCTTTTTTTTTCTTCCTCTTGTTCAATTTTCATCCGTTATCTCACATATTTCTTGCTGTAATTTCATAATTTTAATAAATATTTTTTAGATAGAGCTGCCAATGGATAGTCGACAAATCCAAAATCCATCCGCATTCGAATCTGAAAAGCGGATAAATATCTGATATTCGAAAAAACGGATGTGGATGCGAATACGATGACATCCGCATTCGAAAAAATTTCATTCGTTATTTTTCAAAATTATAGTTTAAATTATGTGTATTTTAGTACAATAAAATATATTTTTTTATGTTTTATTAAGTTAAAAATTTATATTATACGCACTAAATGCATATTAACTGTACAAAACTATTTACTATCATCATATTTGTTTATTTTTAACACTTTAATAATCAATAGGATTGAAAAAAAATTATGTTAAACTGAGAAAATTCATTTATGTTTTTTGATTTATCGGTTATTAGCGGATAGGATAATTATCTAATATCCGCCCGTATCCGCGGATGCGGAAATCCGATATCCAAAAATAATTTTAGATGCAGATACGGATATGACACTATCCGTATCTGAAAGTATTTGTTGACAAACATACTTTTAAACTAATCAAAGTTTAAGTGTAGTATGATCCTACACTTTTTATTAAAACATGTAAAAAGAGGCCCAAGGCCCGGCTTGTTATGCTTATTACATATCGGGTTACAACCCGAACAAAATAAAACAAAAGGGTTAAAAACCTTAGCCGCCATACATCATATTTTATTTCCTTAAGTCATTTGTATAATCCAACCCTAGAGTTGTACCTTGGGGAAATTCTGGTCAATTCTCTAAGATACTCCACTTCGATGAGTAAATCTTGTCTTAAGGAGGTTTTGAAACCCTCTGCACCTCTTCTGCATCTTCATGGTACTTTAGATTTGAGTTATCTTTCTTTGATTTAGCCGATTCCGCTCGTTTTGTTGGAATTAGCTTAGTTGAACTTGGAGATGTGCTACTCTTCCCATATTCCAGACAAATAAGTGATAAATCCGGTTATTTAGCATGCTTCTATAAAAATTATCATTTATTCTCTAATTGTTAACTTCAAATTGTAAAACCCTATCTTTTTGAAGGCAATGATTCATTTCTAATGAAGTTTGGATAGCGCAGTAGTTCCAATTCAAATCAGGTAATTTTTCGTTTTGATTTCTGATCGTGTTTCCTTCTAAGTTAGTCGTACTAACTCTTTTTCCTTTATGTAGAACTTGGTTCTAGTTTAGAGCATAGAACAGCCACCTCCAATCTTTTTCCTCGAGTGATTTATACTAATTTGTGAAACCCTGCCTCGGAAAATATCTGAATTGAATTGCCTGCTTTGTAAATATATTTCCACTCTTTCCTCATAATTTTTCCAAATCATATAGGTCTTTTTAGTTGTTTGGATCCCTTATTCTTTTGCTTGCTTTGTGAATTAGTGTCAAGGTTTTAAATCTCCCCGAGATCAGCCGAGATGAAAATCCGAGATATTAGCCAAAATCCGAGATTTGGCAGCTTGGTTAGTTATAAGTCTTTTAAATATCGCCCGAGACAGCCGAGATATTTGCCCGAGATATTGGCCAAAATCCGAGATTTGAAACCTTGATTAGTGTTAACCCAAAAAAATGGATCAACACCCAGATATCAAATGAAAGCACCAATTCAGATTGAATAAGAAGAAAAGTAGTAAAAAGGGACACAATTTTTATATTAGTTCGGTGTAATCTCCAACCTATGTCCACTTTAATCTTTTATTAATTATTCTCTCTTTGGATTACAAATTAGTGTATTTTTCATCCAAATTTCTTGAGCGCACATGGAATAGGTAGGCAATGACTCCTGTGAAGTTTGAGTAAAAAATACTAAGCCAAAAATATCTCTGATGACATATTCATACCGGTACCGACATGCGTGGTTAGCCTATTTTCAGTTGAATTTTCTCTGAGATGTTTCTTTGCCATATCTAATGGTGCTTGCCAATTTTCAAGTCGTTTCGTTCTCATTTGAATCTTCTAAGTCCCATTGAAATCTGTTTGCTAATAAGCGGGTTATCCCTTACCCCCCAAAGTATGTCTTTTGAATGTAAGGTGTGTTTTTCTCAAGAACAAGTTCCAGACATCAATGTTCGAAGTTGAGCTCTCCGGCTAATTCAGTCTTGGTGAATTGTCCAGTTCCTTCGGATTCTCTAGCAAATCAAAGGTCGTTCCTAACCCGTTACAGCCTAACCCGTTCTCTAGCAAATCATTCTGAATTATTACATCATATATCAAAATTATCTCATGTTCATCCGAAATTTACATCATTAGCATTCTGATTTCATTCGGAGTTATTACATCATATATCAAAATCATCCCTTGTTCATCTGAGATTTATCAATTTTATTCTAATTATAAGGCGTACAAATCCTTTTAGCAAATCTATATCCATTCTAAGGTTCGATCTCTCCAGATCATTATATATTCAATTTGTTGTGCGATCTCTTTGGATCGTTTTATGTTCAGTTTAATGTGCGATCTCTCCGAATCGTTTATTGTTTAAGTTAAGGGGATGATATCTCCATATCGTTTAATGTTTAAGTTGAAAGGATGATCTCTCTGGATTGTTTATTATTTGAGTTGAGGGGACGATCTCTCAAGATCCTTGCTGAGTCTGTTCACTTTCCGGCAAAGGAACCCAACGACCAAGCAAGCCCATCCGCTCACTCTCCGGTAAGGGGACTTACTTTTTGTACAAGCCCATCCAATCGCTCTTCGGCAAAGGAGCTTGCATCTTGCACTTCAGTCCCGACTCTCTGGTCGAGACTCTAAGGCGATACATATCAGTCATCACATTCAATGTGGATTTTATGAAAATCAAATATCCAAGTCAAGGCAATCAAGAAGAAGTCCTAATTATTCATCCTAGACATCCAACCCATTGCGTGTCTAGAGACCAATCTAGGTCTCATATACATGTAAGAAGTCCGAGATTATTATTATCTTAATTAGTCATCTCATACATCCAACTCAGAGCATGCATAGGGACCACTCGAGATCCCGTACACGTGTAAAAAGTCCAAGAGTTATATTGCATCATTTATATAAAGTCAGGGTAAGGGAATCAAACCTAACCCCAATCAACCTGATCATAGGGTTGTCATCCAATGGAAATCTTTGATCCATAACTTCATTCTGCCCCCCGTTCCAATGGTGATCCTCTGGTTCCAGCATCACCCATTTCAATTACTAAAGCTCATCCTAGATCCAAATCAATCGTGCCCCCGAGTCATGGGGCATTGTTTCAATTTTCTTTTTCTATCTTCAGGTGCTTCTACATTGGTTTCTGGTCTTTTTTCTGAGTTCCAGCTACTCTGGCTGTTCATTATTAATCCATCCTTCTAAAAAATCCCTCCATCATTTCCTGTTATCGGTATATTATTCCATCTTTTATTTCTTGCATCATTCTTTCCATCTACTCTTTGGTCACGTGAATGGATTGATTAGAATTTGAGGACAGCTTTTGGTTGGCCCCATGCTCTGGTTGACTTCCTCCAATCTTAGATCTGGTGTTAGGCACCTTCATCTTCTACATCTCAGATTCAAGCTTTATGTCTTCAGATCTTGTTCAAGTTTCTCAATGAAAGCACCAAAATGTTAACCCAAAAAATGGATCAACACCCAGATATCAAATGAAAGCACCAGTTCAGATTAAATAAACAAAAAAGCAGTAAAGGAGACACGATTTTTATAGTGGTTTGGCGTAATTTCTAGCCTACATCCACTTTAATCTTCTATTTGTTATTCTCTCTCTAGATTACAACTACTTATATCATATCTGACCATAATCTAGCGGATCTTAAATGTACAATAGAGTTTCTAGGTTGTTTGTGAGTCACTTGTACTAAGAATTTGTTGATCTACATTCTAGAACAGCAAATAGTTATTTTCTAGGTGACTCTAATAGAGGAGAAGTGAGATGGAAGATGGAAAAGTCTCTAATGGCATAGAATCCAGTTCTAGAGTGTAGAGAAGCAGAGTCAAGAGATCCTTTTCTGGTTGTAGTTAGGTTTATATTTATAGAAGTAACAGTCGTTTTGGGTCAGAAGTCCACTTGAAGCATAGTCCAAATATCGGCCCAAAGGAGTGTGAAAAATCTCGGGACACACCGACTTGTCTAAACATGTCGGTGGAAGACATGTTCATGTTGATAAAGACATGTTTGTGTTTGTCATATGTGATCAAACTCTTTTGCACTCTTCATGCTACTTGTTTTCTAGTTGCCTCATATTGTTTCAATCAATCGTTGGTCATCCAAAACAAGTTGGTACCTACCTCTCTCCTTAGTGTATTTTTCGTCCAAATTTCTTGAGCACACATGGAATAGGTAGACAATGACTCTTGTGAAGTTTGAGTGGAAAATACTAAGGCAAAAAATGTCACCGACTACATATTCATATCGGTGCCGACATATGTGGTTAGCCTATTTTCGGTTGAATTTTCTCTGAGGTGTTTCTTTGCCGTATCTAAGAGTGCTTTCCAATTTTCAAGTCATTTTTGTTCTTGTTTGAATCTTCCAAGTCCCGTTGGAATCTTCTTTGCTAAAAAGCAAGTTAAAAATTAGTATATGGTATTCGATTTCAATAATTTTCCATAGTTGAATGCTTTCTTTTTCTTTCTTCTTGTGAACTCTAGTGTTTCTTTCCTTTCACATGGGATATACAAATGTTGTTAGTAGTATACACGCTTTTTTAAACTCCATTGTCTTGTTTTTGAACTATTGTTGAATTTGTTGGATTCTTGTTCTAATGTTGTGCAAAGGCTGGAACTGATTAAGCTTTAACATGTCTTTAGCAATAGACTATATATGCCTCGAAAAAATACAGTCAAAGAATATGTATTCTATATTTTCTGTTCTTTTTTACAAAAAAGCGAATCGATTTCTTCATTTTTACACCATTTATTGCATCTGTTTCTAGTAAGCGGCCTATTTAATATAGAAAAATAGGCACAATGTGCCATTTTTGGGCAGTTTGCTCTATTCCAAATAATTTTATGCCTGTCTACTTCAACTTCCGCTCCTTTAATAAATTCCTATGTGTTTTTGAAAGAGAGTTTTCCTTTCGAAGCTAATTTCCAGCCCAAAATATTTTTATTCAGACTTGTATCTATTTCAATTTCTTCAATTGCTGATTTAAATATTGATGCTGCTAGTTATAAGCTTGTATTCCATTTGTAGCTTTGTATGATGTTGTCCACTTTGGCATTTGCTCCACCAAAATGTAATATATTAGTTCAGCCTAGTAAGTTGACCAAGGATTTGCCATTGATCCAAGGATCAAACTATATGCTAATTTTCTTTCCTTCTTTGAATTTTCTTTCAATTAATTTAATACCTATTTCTTTGCATCTTATAATATTTTTCCCAGTATATAAATATCGATTTTCTTTTAGCATGGTCCAAAAGTTTTTGTTTTTAACATATTTTTCCTTCATCCACTTAGCCCACAAAGAATCTCCTTCCAAGAATTTTCAAAAATATTTTAAATTGCATGCTTTACTTATCTCTATGAAGTTTCTTAGGCCCAAACCTCCAGTTTTCTTTGTTTTACATACTATTCCCGTGATACTTCATGATAATTTACTCTCTAAATGAAGTTTTCACACATTTTCTTTATTTTATGAATTATTTTTAATGGGATGTTGTTGGTTTGAAGCCAATACATAATGATAGTAGTGATGCCAATATGTGTAAGCTATTGACAGTAATTTACTAGACTAACCTTCTAATCCACTCTGAATGATGTTATATAATCTGGAATAATCCATGTCTGTAATTTGATTCATGATGAGAGGAAGCCCTAAATACTTGATTGAAAATTCACTTTCCTTGTATTTTAAATTATTAAGAATTTATTTCTTTCTAGTGCAGTCCTTGCTGAAGTATACTTTATTTTTGTTGTCATTTATTTGTAAACCAGCATACTCCTTTAATTTTCCAAATATCTTTATAATGGCATTAGCACTTTGAATGTCTACATTTAAAAATAATAACAAGTCATCGGCATATAATAAATAGGAAATATTTGGTTTGATTCTATTAGTTAGTTTTAGATTTCCATTTACTCAATTTCCATTTGTAAAGAAGAAAATTGCACAACAATAGTAAATAAGTAGGGAGATAGGGGATCTCCTTGCCTATACCCTTATTGTTATGGATGAATCCACTTAGGGTTCCATTTATGTGTATTGAATATGTAACATTAGTAATACATTCTTTTACAAGATTATATTTTATTTCAGGGAATCCTACTTGTTTCTTCATGTGTATAATAAAATATCTATTTGTTTTATCAAAGGCCTTATGTAGGTCAATTTTGATACACATTTTATTTCTGCTTCCCTGATTGAAATTCCTAATTTTTTCATGGGCCAAAAGGGTAATTTTTGCAATTAATCCGCCCGGAATGAAAGCACTTTGATTTTCCGAAATTAAATACGTAAGAATTTTTTTATTCTATTACATAATACAATTGCTATGATTTTATAAATAAAATTGCAACAGGCTATAGGTCTATAATCATCTAATCCATTAGGGATTTTGGCTTTTGGAATTGGTGTAATAAGGGTATGATTAATGTTTTTTAGAATTTTTCCAAAGGTAAAAAAATAATTAATAGCCTTAAAAAGGTTATTTTTGATATCCTCCCAATGCGTTTTATAAAATTTTGCCCCAAAACCATCAGGTCTACGGCTTTTATCATTGTTTTCTTTAAAAAATATAACTTTAATTTCCTCAAAACCAATTGAGGCAAATAGAATATCTTCATAATTTGCATGTAGTAAGTATTTGGTGGCTATATTTAGGAAATTCTTTAAGTATGAATCAGAGTTATATAGATTAGTAAAATAGTTAATAGCTTTCATTTCTATTTGAGAAGCATCATTAATTACTGTTTCTTTATTATCAAGTAATTTACCTATGTCATTTTTGCATCTTCTATTAGATATTTTGGCATAGAAAAATTTCCTTGCTTCAACTCCATTAGTTAACCAGTCCACCTTGGCTTTCTATTTCATGTTGATTGTTTGCTCATGTAGTGCGTTGATTAATTTACCTTGTAATTAGAAAAAGTTATTTACTTGTAAAGTGTCCGAGCTATCAAAATCAATGATATTTTGCAAATTCTTTGCTCTTTGATTTGCTTTATATCATTCTTATTTTGTTTTTGTGCCAAACTTTCAAAATTTTCTTTTGTTTTTTGATGCATTTGCTGAATTTAAATTGGGTTGTACCCCGAATTGAAATAGAAAGGCTAAGGTCCAACCATTTACAAATGTGAAACAGTGTTTTTTTGATATTATGTTTTTGTGAGAAAAAAATTTGAATTAGAGTATGATCACTTCAAACTTGGGGCAATGTGGTACATTTGAAATCATGAAAATAGTTTATGTCATTTTGATTCCTAGTTTACAGCGTATATTTCTATATTCCCCCGATTTCCACGTGAATTTATTTCCCAAAATGTTGGGTTCCACTAATCCAGCTTTTAAAATAAAATTATTGAGAATTCTATTTTTTTGAAAGTAATTGGAGTATCCCCTCTTTTTTCATATGCTTGAAAAATAGTATTAAAGTCTCCAATTACAATCCAAGGTTTGTTCTCATTTTTATTTATTTGTTCTAATTGATTCCAAAGCAAAATTCTTTCACTTTCATTGTCAGAAAATGTGACGCCCCACCTCTATACCCACGCTAGCCAAGAACACTACAGAGTAGTGTTGTCAACTAGGGCGGAGAATAAGGCTGTTGAGGAGCGACCATCCATGTAATTGCTTATCACACGGTGGCTATAAATAATCTTCGAAAACAAACATAGAAATAAGCATAACACAAATCAGTGACAGACATCCATATCACAAAGGCGGAAGAAGATATGAATAAATATATATAACAGATGAAAGTGTACATTAGAGTAGTGGTCAAAAAGATCCATAATAATACAAAGGAATAGCAACACGTGCTATACCAAAAGAATACATCTATGAGTCTATATCTTAGGTGTATACAACAAAACTGCTAATCTAAATAGTTAGCCAAAAGTCAGAGTAGCAAATCCTGGGAAGAAGTCAAGCAGAAGCACTTGTAACATCTCGGTCTGACCTGAGTATTATTTATAAGAAAATAATAAACGGATCAGTCTAGCTATAAATATCAGATGATATGGTATAAAGTAAACGACATGACATGAACATGTAATAACCATAACGTCGTACTACTACAAGTACGTAAATGATAACCAACAAGAGGTTAATCAATTTCACAAGGATCTTCTTAAAGATCCAAACCCATAAACAGGTAATGACACACAAATTCACCAATACACAAAAACTGATATCATATCAATGAAAACCACAAAAGTTGGTGAAGCTCTAAATCCAGAAATCAACACACGAAATCAAGAACAAATCCCAGAAATCAACAAACGAAATCCAGAAATTACTAAAAGGGGGAAGTCCGAGCACACGGACGAGAAGCTATCTCATGGAAGCTATCCATTTAATTTTCCGAACACACAGATGGCCCGAAGGCCTTTGACACACGAACGGCCCAAAGACCATGGGGTGCAGCCCCATATATGTGAGTAGAAACATCACCCAAGTGGGGTCTAGTCTCCCTCGCAGACAAAGAGACATCGCTCAATCGCTAGTCTAAATCACAAGAATGATCGTCATGATCATAAGGAAGTGTCAATCACACCAAGCTAGTAAATATATGAGTTTAGCTTCATGTCCCATAACCACTTGCTTAACTTAAATATTTACGAACAAACTATAGATCTTCACTAGAAAATTGTCACAAAAGGGTTCAATCGAACAAGTCCAAGAGCTAACCGACAAAGTGAACGCAAGCGTTTCATACCACTCGTTTTACTAAGTCGTTTAAGTCCATTTCTCATCCGAGTGAAGTAAAGGCTTGTATATACTAGTAGATTGGAAATCGGTTTGAGAAAACGAACTTTTGATATTTAAAATAGTGTTGAAATCGCTTTGATGAAAGAGTTTTGATATTTACTACTAGTATTGAAACCTTTATATATCTTTAAAGTGACAAGTCATAAAGCGATTGTTGAAACAATCTATCACAAAAATTCACATTCGAAGACGTGAACAAAATCAAAGGAAATCAGCTCAAAATGCATCAAAGTGGAAGTTCTGTTGAATGCTTTTCAGATAAGATTGCCTACGCAGAGGTGTACGGTACGACTTAGTGAAGCCAAGCTGGTCAAGCGACCTAAGGAAAAGTAGGTCATACGACCTAAGTGCTAACTCATGAGCGACCTAACGAAGTGCGCGACCTAACAGTGTGGCGCGACCTAATAATGAGGCGCGACCTAAGGCCTTACGACCTAAGGGAAACAAGGTCTTGCGACCTAACACCAAAGTTCCGAGCGACCTAACGATCTGAAGTGTCAAGCGACCTAAGGGTTAACTCGCGAGCGACCTAACTCATAGCCGAGCTAAACAGTGAAACGACAAAACAGGGGCGAGCGACCTAACAGAGGTACGCGACTTAAGGTGGTTCGCGACCTAAGGGTACACGACTTAACGTGGTTCGCGACCTAAGGGGTACGCGACCTAAAACTCGCGACCTAAGACTCACGACTTAAAACTCACGACCTAAAGGCTCACGACCTAAAGACTCATGACCTAAGGACTCACGACCTAAGGCGAACGACCTAAGCAAGCAAGCCGAGCGACCTAAGGAAGTGTTCGACCTAAGGAAGTGTGCGACCTAAAAGTGGCGACCTATGGCCAGAACGAATTAAGGTCGAAAACGACCTAAACTCTGTATGACTTTTCAACAGCAAACGACCTAACCCTTAACTCGCGTACGACCTAGCGAAGGCCATAACGACCTAGTGCCAGAAAAATCACCAAAACACCGAAAATTGAAGTTTTTCGCCAATCCAATCCAAACCAAATGCAAATGTTGATGCTAGAGTGATAGGGAATCATTCCCAACAGTCCAATGACAATTATAGGCAAGATGTGAGATCAAAAATCTCACCTTTTCACTAAAATGGATGAAGATGGAGATTGAAAGCAAGAAGAAGCAATCCAAAGCTTGAATCCACTATCTTCTACTTGAATTTGATGTTGAATCTCAGATTTGCAATAGAATTTAAGTTTGGAGTTTTAATTTCCACTTCCCACCACCATTTTTGATGAAGCTTGGATGTTATTTCATGAAGTGATGAAGAGAAGAGGGGGTTGGGCTGAGTTAGTGTGTGTTCAGCCCTAAACCAAAGTCCTAAGCCAAAAAGTGACGAAAATTTCACTATCTCCAAACATATCAAAGTTTACACTCAAAAAGATCGCAAACGTCATTTTGAACTCAATGGAAGTGGTCTCGAGTCCTAATTTGACCGTATGCAAAAAGTAGCTTTTCGGACCAACATCCGACTAACGATAAAATATTTAAATAAAATATTTAAATATAAAATCGATAGATATGCGGGTTGTTACAGATAAATATATAAATGTAGCTTCTAACTGAAAGCCACCCTTATTTATAAATTTATAATGTATATATTGTAAATTTATAAATATTGATTTAAATCCTAAATATTAGGGTCCCATAAAACCATTACTCTACAATTACCTCACATTAAGTTATTGTTTACTATATTCTAGTTGTTTAAATTTCTATTCTGATATTCTTCAACTTTGAAGTTGTCCAATTTATGCTCAAGTATGCCTACTATAATAGGTTTATTGGTAAATAATAATTTAGCTAAATCAAGCTTTCTTTCAGGGGAGTTTAGCCCCCTTATATTCCATGCAATTATTGACATTATTTATTAATTCAAAAAGGAAAAAAAATAAAGAATAAATGTTGAAGGATACTGAAAGGATATTAGTTGCAGTTGCAGTGAGCTTCCATAACTGCAAACTTCAATGCATTGAGTAGCCATCTTTCTCTTTTTTTCATGACTTTTTATCTTAAACTATAAGTTGCTCTTTCCACAGTGGGTTTTTAATGATGTATTTTTCTTTAAAGTCGCATCGTTTACTACTCTCTGCATTGTAACTAGAATTGGTATCCTTTAAATTATTTATCCTGATCGTTTTCCATTTGTTCTTATTTGTAGGAGAGATGGAAGATGATACGAGCTTAGCTGCTTTTTCTAACAAGTTTGGTAGGATGCTTTCAGCAGAGAAGGATATGTCTGAAACCTTGGCACATACTTTATTTGAATCTACCTTGCTTGAAGTTTCTTTATCTAAGCATATACCCATTTTTGTATTAGCCATATCTGTATCTATCTTGAGCTATCCTTCAGGGGGGATGCTCAATGACCTATTAATTATAATCTTATGTAATTGGTTGTGTGCTTACTGCTTATGATGCGACTGTGATGCCTTCTCCAATCTGTTCAATAGAATCTTGTATGGGACTTTATCAAATAGATTGTTCTTTATGCTTTCTGTTGTGCGTATGATGGTTGAATTCTGGTTCTTGATTTTGGACTATCTCCATTTGTTCAATGCTATCACGGTTTTAAATAACTGCATTTTGATTTTTTGAAACTACGTATTTCCTAAAGTTCATGTTTTCAAAAAATTGTATCTTTCCTGCAATTGCATTGTACATTGTTTCATTGGGGTTTCTAAAACGAGGATTTTGATCAAGATTGACAACTTCAAAAGCTTGGCCATTTTGATGATAATTTAGATTTTTTGAGGAAAGATTTTCTTTATCTTTTTTGTCATAGGATTTGCATTAAAATTTTCTTTCCATACCTTTTTTGTTGAGCAACTTTCTATAGAGCGTCCAAAACAAACACAATTTGTACATCTTAGGGGAATCCATTTGTATTTGATTCTCTGAACAAAATTTTCACCATCATGCATTGTAATGTAGGCTTCTTCAAGCAGTCTGCATTTGCTATGATTTCAACAAGAATCCTGCAATGACCCGCCTTATCGACCCTCAAAGTCGACACTTAATATGTAACGACCCAGAATTTTGAACAAATTAAATTGAAAATATTTAATTAATTTTAAATATTTGAATGATGATTTAATTTGAATCCCGAATATAACTTTGAATTTGAAGATTAAATTATAAAATTTAATCGATTGAAAGTTGAATAAAAATTTATATCTTCAATTTTAAGTTGAAGAAAAATATTTCGAAAGCTTTTAAAATTCGTATTGATATTACTGAAGATAATAGAAACATCATAATTGAGTTTGGAAACTGATTTGTTCAGTTTTGAAATTTATATCGTTCAACGGATATTTGAAAAAAGCCGTCCGAGGTACAGTCTCGGAATTCGACGAAACCAGTTCTATTGGATCCGTAATATGGAATTATTACCGGATTTCAAATTTCGTAGCATTTGGAGTTGTTATGTGACTGTACGGTGAATAAACGCATTAGAATTAAATCAAATTCAATTTAAATTTAAATTTTGAAATTTGTCAACGCAGCAGAGATTCCTGGCTCCATTTCATTTCAATGCCGACCTACTCTCTGCAATGTCGCGTACTCTTGTCTCCCCTTCCTTCTCTGTTAAAATACACGAAAGAAAATCATTTCGTTCAAATTTTAAATACCCCTCTCGTCCAAAATCAAAAGAAGAAAATCATCTTCGTTCTGAATTAAAATCAATGGCCGCTCCGCTGCAAATCAAATTAGCAATGGCCGAAGCCGATTCAAACAAAAGGATGTCTCGTTCTAAATAAATCAGGACGAAATTGAAATTTGGTTCTCTCCATATCGTTCCCTCTTCATTTTTAAATTGGAATTCAAGGCTCGAAGGCGGCTGCGGCGATCGAGCGGAGGAGCACGACAGGGCGATGGTGACGCATTATCGGTGGAAGGCGACGAGCGTTCGAGGCCGCGGTCGAGGCTAGGGCAAGAGGCGCACGCGAAGTCAATAGGGGTAGCCGCGACTTGGGGGAGGTGGCGACTTCGAGCGTCGCGATGTCGAGCAGGTGATTTCAAAAATATAGGGTTTCGTGACGGCAACGACGAGGCGAAGCTTGATGTCGTGTCGATGGCGAGGGAGGATCATGCACGATATCGTGGAGTTAGTCGATGGTTTGGGGCCAAGCACGGCGACGATGTCGTCTGCAGAGGGGTGTGTCGTTCGAATCCGTAGGCTTGGATATCTCGATCGATCGAGACAGTGAGGTAGTTTCTTGTGTTGTTTATTTAGATTTATTGATTTATATATATATACGAATTTACAGTAAAGTTAAATATATATGTAGATTGAAATAGACTTATATATATGTATAAGTGAATAAATTTACAGTAATGGGAATGTTTAAAAAAAAAGGAGAAAACAATTGTTAAAGGAGAAATTGGTTAAGTAGATAAATAGAACAATAATTTAAGTGTTCGATTTAATTCGAATATTGATATATTGTATAAATTGTTATACAAGGTTAAACCGTGAAGAAATGATCAAATTGGAAAACGGATTGCAAAATAAAAGCTAAGGTGAGATCTTCTCACTCAAATTGAAAAGTGGAATTTTCAGTTATTATTGATTGATGATTTCTATTGGATGTGATATTAGATATAATAGGATATATCTATATATATAGCAATATATACATATTGGCATATGTATATATTGGATTGATTGATTTCCCGCCTCGTATAGCGGATGAGACCCTATTGCGCCGTTAGTAAGCAGATATTTTTATAAAACCCATATACCGCGATATTCCACCTCGAAGTGGAATTGGTATTGTGCTAACGTCTGTGGATGCAGGGAAACAGGTTGGAGGGATCCAACTGGATTCCTCACCAGTATTTATTTATTTACAGATATTGATGTATATTCTGTTATCATATATTGATATATGATGTTTGTTGTTGTGATGGACTAGTTGGTGCTGTTGCATCATCGGATTCAGTTTTGAAATTTAAAAATAACGACTTTTACTTTAAAAGGATTTTTAAAGTGATTTTTCGAAAGTAGACGTTTTATTGGATTTTTGAATTGATTTATTTCAAATAAATAAACGTTTGAAATTTTAAAGTTACAAAAATTTATAGATTTGTGAAATATAACCGAAAAGTGATTTTTGGAATAAATAGTTGATTGATTTATGAAATGGTTTAAATTGAGATTTTTGAATTTCTGTAAACGGTTTATATAAAAGATTTATGAAATCGATATCTACAAAATTAAGAATGTTGAAATTATAAAACGAGTTTTTATAAGTGTTAAAAATGAAATATTATGGAATCCGTAAGTGAATGAAATTTATAGATTTATAAATTGTGAAGTTGAAAATGAATGATAAGTTATTAACTTATAATATGGACTTGTGATATTTATATCGAGTATAACTCGAATTTGTTAATAAAGGAGATTTATAAATCGAAGTTGTTAGAAAATAGAAATGGAATTTATAAACGTTGTTTTATAAATCCGAGAATCAATCAAATTTGATGAATTTAATATAGAAGGTTGTTAAGGGAGTTTTATCCACGATTTTGGATAGTGGATAATTCTTGAAATAGAATGTGTAGAAAATATTGAAAATTGGGTTAGTGAAGTATATTCACGATTTTGGACAGTGAATATATATTATTAAGTAAAAATGAATATGGTCTTGGGAAACTGATACTGAAATAGAATGAAAACGATTTAACGATGTTTTCAAAAGTGTTTAATATCGAATACATAGATTTCAACATTCATTATTGAAATAGACGTTTTCGAGAAATAAGGAAATGATGGACTATAACACTGTTGTTATAGTAAATGATTTTCGAAAGAAAATGTTTTACGTAGTATTGGGATTTATATATATCTATCTTAAAATCCAAATCCCTATACTAGTGATTTCGAGTCGTCGTGACGATGTTTTACGCAACATTCGTTTTGACTCAAATAGATGTTAAAATTTATGATTTCCTTAAAGAATGAATATATACTTAATATTGATTTAAGTATATCGAATATTTTCAAATGTTGAAAATAAATAGATTTGTGAAATACTTATTTTTAAATAAGTATGGAAATGCTTTTCCAATATGAAATGAACTGTTTTGAGATTTTATCTTCAAAGATAAAATGAAATGTGGAAATTGATTTGAAATTGTTTTCAAATGGTTAAGTGTGGAAATTCTATATCTAGTAAAGATATTTTGGAAAATAAATAATTTGGAAAATTATTTGGAATCTGATGATGTTGCGCATCTTTATTGATAGTAAATAACTGACTATCAATAATTACCTCGAATGGGTATTTGTTGTAAATTGGATGAATTTGAATGCCACATTTATTTTTGAATAAGCGCTCACTATTCGGGTTAGCCGGGAAAGGACCATGGGGTCGTATAACCCATTCCGAATATGTGATACGTCGTTATGGATCGCATTTGCTATATTACAGCATGATAGGGGGTTCTCGCTTCGCGGTTTGGTGGCGAACGGGGGACTCTTACCCCTACATGTCCCTGAGTGGGATGGGTTGGTTGTGACAGTCGAGAGGCTGGCCGTAAAAGCAACTGCGAGGTGCCAGTGTAAGCCATTGTGGGGCTGGGATGGTTGCAAAGCCTACCGGTCGCTGCTGCCGGAAATGTCCGTGCTATTACATTTGGTATCAGAGCATATGGTTAAGCGACAACCCTGCTCTGTTGGGCGTTACTCATTAGACATAGAGTCAGCAGTACTCTAGAATGAGTGTGAGTGTAATAATAGATATGAGCGCGTATTTGTTATTGAACATGAAATTGTTTTGTATTGCGTTGACTTATCGGTTGATTGTTTATAGATTTTGGTCGGTGCAGTCTAGCTAACTGTAATCGATAGGGGTTTCTAAACTCTTAAACAAGATAAACCGACACAGTATTGTTTTAAATGGGGTAAATGAAATAATTTTGCCCAAAACTATTTTTATATATAAAAAAATGATTTTCTATGAATTATCATAGTATATGGATGTTTGGTTGTTATTAAACAATAACATTGAATTATTATCATTGTTATATGAAATGGAATGAGAAATTAAAATAATAACCAAGGATTTGGAGATAAATTCAATTAACAAATGAAATTTATAAATGCGAATTGAAGCATAAAGAAATAAATTCACATACAAATGAAATTTAAGAATATAAATTATAAATGTGACTTATAATTTAAAACGGAATTCCAGAGAAGTATTTGGAAATGTTTTGAAAAGAATTTGAAAATTTTGGAGATTTGGAAAGTTTAAATCTTTTTGATTTGAAAATGAATTTCAAAGGTTTGAAAAGTATTTTAGAGAGATGAAAGCTCTAAACTCTTTTCGGTCGCTGGAAAATAACTTTGATGATGACCGCGGCATCATTGGTGTTCATTTTCGGGTTTCCAAAAGAGGAATTGCTGCTAAATTATTTTAAATGGAAGTTGTTTGGAAAACTTGGGTTTTCTTTTGGAAATTCAAAGGATAATTTGAATTGTTTTCAAAATGATTTTTGAAATGTTGAAAAGACTCTGGAATCCTATGGAATATTGTAAGTTGATAACTTATACAAATTGAATTTTGATAGAATAAATTTAACTTAAAGAATGGAGTTAAATTAAAGAAAGTATAAGTGAATAAATTTGAATAAATGAAAGTGAAATTGAAAGTTGAGATTCATTTCGAATTTGTAAGCAATAGAATGGAATTGAATAATTATAAATGAAAGATGAATTAAAATTCATATGGAATTTGAAATCCAGTTTAATATGAGTGGTTATAAACCATAATAGTGAATTGAAAATAAATATAATGTGTACATGGAATATTTACATTGAACCTAAGAAATGAAGAGTGAAATTCTTAAGTAAATGTGATATTGAAATTATTCTAAGTGATGATTGAATAAAGATAAAACTGGAAATTGAAACTGAATGTTGAAAACAAATGTGAATTGTGCGAAATAAAATGAAGTTTCAAGATTAGTTTGAAGTGAACTAAAGATAATCGATAAAACTCAATATTCAGAAGATAAATTGAATCCAAATTGGAATTGTGAATTGAATTCAAATGAATTTGAAATGTGAAATTGAATGAAAATAGATATATAACTTCAATAGTGAATTAGAGATGATATAAGAAGTATATATTGAAAAAATTCGTAATGGAATTTGCAAAATAGGTTGAATGTTGTAACTAGATATTATGGCTAGTAGGACATACAGGTGTATAAAGGAATTGAGATTTTGATCTTGAAGATAAATTTGAATTGCTCGACAAAAGGTAAGTATTTGAATTTCAATATGAGATTTGATGATTTCTTGTCTAGCCGCTTGGCTTTTTCTTTTCTTTTTGAAATCTGAGAGTCCGTAGGGATGTTTTGTAGTCGTGCCGTATTAGCCGCGCAAAGGAGACGCTGGCGAAATTTTTCGAAAATTTAGAGTGTTAGAAAATTTTTGAGAAAATTTTGAAAGTTTAAAATTTGAATTTAAACTCGAATTTGAATTGAGAAGTAAACAATGCTGTTTGGAAGTTATAATTGAAGTTGGAAAGTTAGTATGAATAATAACGAATCTTTAGTAGAAAGATTTGTTTTGAAAAATTGATAAAACTATTTGGATTATGAAAAATAGTAGACGAGTTAAGGACTTTTTTTTTTCCTAACTTGTAATTTCGAGGACGAAATTCTTTTAAGGAGGGAAGTTTGTAACGACCCAGAATTTTGAACAAATTAAATTGAAAATATTTAATTAATTTTAAATATTTGAACGATGATTTAATTTGAATCCCGAATATAACTTTGAATTTGGCGATTAAATTATAAAATTTAATCGATTGAAAGTTGAATAAAAATTTATATCTTCAATTTTAAGTTGAAGAAAAATATTTCGAAAGCTTTTAAAATTCGTATTGATATTACTGAAGATAATAGAAACATCATAATTGAGTTTGGAAACTGATTTTTTCAGTTTTGAAATTTATATCGTTCAACCGATATTTGAAAATAGCCGTCCGAGGTACAGTCTCGGAATTCGACGAAACCAGTTCTATTGGATCCGTAATATTGAATTATTACCGGATTTCAAATTTCGTAGCATTTGGAGTTGTTATGTGACTGTACGGTGAATAAACGCATTAGAATTAAATCAAATTCAATTTAAATTTAAATTTTGAAATTTGTCAACGCAGCAGAGATTCCTGGCTCCATTTCATTTCAATGCCGACCTACTCTCTACAATGTCGTGTACTCTTGTCTCCCCTTCCTTCTCTATTAAAATACACGAAAGAAAATCATTTCGTTCAAATTTTAAATACCCCTCTCGTCCAAAATCAAAAGAAGTAAATCATCTTCATTCTGAATTAAAATCAATGGCCGCTCCTCTGCAAATCAAATTTGCAATGGCCGAAGCCGATTCAAACAAAAGGATGTCTCGTTCTAAATAAATCAGGACGAAATTGAAATTTGGTTCTCTCCATATCGTTCCCTCTTCATTTTAAAATTGGAATTCAAGGCTCGAAGGCGGCTGCGGCGATCGAGCGGAGGAGCACGACAGGGCGATGGTGACGCATTATCGGTGGAAGGCGACGAGCGTTCGAGGCCGCGGTCGAGGCTAGGGCAAGAGGCGCACGCGAAGTCAATAGGGGTAGCCGCGACTTGGGGGAGGTGGCGACTTCGAGCGTCGCGATGTCGAGCAGGTGATTTCAAAAATATAGGGTTTCGTGACGGCAACGACGAGGCGAAGCTTGATGTCGTGTCGATGGCGAGGGAGGATCGTGCACGATATCGTGGAGTTAGTCGATGGTTTGGGGCCAAGCACGGCGACGATGTCGTCTGCAGAGGGGTGTGTCGTTCGAATCCGTAGGCTTGGATATCTCGATCGATCGAGACAGTGAGGTAGTTTCTTGTGTTGTTTATTTAGATTTATAGATTTATAAATATATACGAATTTACAGTAAAGTTAAATATATATGTAGATTGAAATAGATTTATATATATGTATAAGTGAATAAATTTACAGTAATGGGAATGTTTAAAAAAAAAGGAGAAAACAATTGTTAAAGGAGAAATTGGTTAAGTAGATAAATAGAACAATAATTTAAGTGTTCGATTTAATTCGAATATTGATATATTGTATAAATTGTTATACAAGGTTAAACCGTGAAGAAATGATCAAATTGGAAAACGGATTGCAAAATAAAAGCTAAGGTGAGATCTTCTCACTCAAATTGAAAAGTGGAATTTTCAGTTATTATTGATTGATGATTGCTATTGGATGTGATATTAGATATAATAGGATATATCTATATATATAGCAATATATACATATTGGAATATGTATATATTGGATTGATTGATTTCCCGCCTCGTATAGCGGATGAGACCCTATTGCGCCGTTAGTAAGCGGATATTTTTATAAAACCCATATACCGCGATATTCCACCTCGAAGTGGAATTGGTATTGTGCTAACGTCTGTGGATGCAGGGAAACAGGTTGGAGGGATCCAACTTGATTCCTCACCAGTATTTATTTATTTACAGATATTGATGTATATTCTGTTATCATATATTGATATATGATGTTTGTTGTTGTGATGGACTAGTTGGTGCTGTTGCATCATCGGATTCAGTTTTGAAATTTAAAAATAACGACTTTTACTTTAAAAGGATTTTTAAAGTGATTTTTCGAAAGTAGACGTTTTATTGGATTTTTGAATTGATTTATTTCAAATAAATAAACGTTTGAAATTTTAAAGTTACAAAAATTTATAGATTTGTGAAATATAACCGAAAAGTGATTTTTGGAATAAATAGTTGATTGATTTATGAAATGGTTTAAATTGAGATTTTTGAATTTCTGTAAACGGTTTATATAAAAGATTTATGAAATCGATATCTACAAAATTAAGAATGTTGAAATTATAAAACGAGTTTTTATAAGTGTTAAAAATGAAATATTATGGAATCCGTAAGTGAATGAAATTTATAGATTTATAAATTGTGAAGTTGAAAATGAATGATAAGTTATTAACTTATAATATGGACTTGTGATATTTATATCGAGTATAACTCGAATTTGTTAATAAAGGAGATTTATAAATCGAAGTTGTTAGAAAATAGAAATGGAATTTATAAACGTTGTTTTATAAATCCGAGAATCAATCAAATTTGATGAATTTAATATAGAAGGTTGTTAAGGGAGTTTTATCCACGATTTTGGATAGTGGATAATTCTTGAAATAGAATGTGTAGAAAATATTGAAAATTGGGTTAGTGAAGTATATTCACGATTTTGGACAGTGAATATATATTATTAAGTAAAAATGAATATGGTCTTGGGAAAGTGATACTGAAATAGAATGAAAACGATTTAACGATGTTTTCAAAAGTGTTTAATATCGAATACATAGATTTCAACATTCATTATTGAAATAGACGTTTTCGAGAAATAAGGAAATGATGGACTATAACACTGTTGTTATAGTAAATGATTTTTGAAAGAAAATGTTTTACGTAGTATTGGGATTTATATATATCTATCTTAAAATCCGAATCCCTATACTAGTGATTTCGAGTCGTCGTGACGATGTTTTACGCAACATTCGTTTTGACTCAAATAGATGTTAAAATTTATGATTTCCTTAAAGAATGAATATATACTTAATATTGATTTAAGTATATCGAATATTTTCAAATGTTGAAAATAAATAGATTTGTGAAATACTTATTTTTAAATAAGTATGGAAATGCTTTTCCAATATGAAATGAACTGTTTTGAGATTTTATCTTCAAAGATAAAATGAAATGTGGAAATTGATTTGAAATTGTTTTCAAATGGTTAAGTGTGGAAATTCTATATCTAGTAAAGATATTTTGGAAAATAAATAATTTGGAAAATTATTTGGAATCTGATGATGTTGCGCATCTTTATTGATAGTAAATAACTGACTATCAATAATTACCTCGAATGGGTATTTGTTGTAAATTGGATGAATTTGAATGCCACATTTATTTTTGAATAAGCGCTCACTATTCGGGTTAGCCGGGAAAGGACCATGGGGTCGTATAACCCATTCCGAATATGTGATACGTCGTTATGGATCGCATTTGCTATATTACAGCATGATAGGGGGTTCTCGCTTCGCGGTTTGGTGGCGAACGGGGGACTCTTACCCCTACATGTCCCTGAGTGGGATGGGTTGGTTGTGACAGTCGAGAGGCTGGCCGTAAAAGCAACTGCGAGGTGCCAGTGTAAGCCATTGTGGGGCTGGGATGGTTGCAAAGCCTACCGGTCGCTGCTGCCGGAAATGTCCGTGCTATTACATTTGGTATCAGAGCATATGGTTAAGCGACAACCCTGCTCTGTTGGGCGTTACTCATTAGACATAGAGTCAGCAGTACTCTAGAATGAGTGTGAGTGTAATAATAGATATGAGCACGTATTTGTTATTGAACATGAAATTGTTTTGTATTGCGTTGACTTATCGGTTGATTGTTTATAGATTCTGGTCGGTGCAGTCTAGCTAACTGTAATCGATAGGGGTTTCTAAACTCTTAAACAAGATAAACCGACACAGTATTGTTTTAAATGGGGTAAATGAAATAATTTTGCCCAAAACTATTTTTATATATAAAAAAAATGATTTTCTATGAATTATCATAGTATATGGATGTTTGGTTGTTATTAAACAATAACATTGAATTATTATCATTGTTATATGAAATGGAATGAGAAATTAAAATAATAACCAAGGATTTGGAGATAAATTCAATTAACAAATGAAATTTATAAATGCGAATTGAAGCATAAAGAAATAAATTCACATACAAATGAAATTTAAGAATATAAATTATAAATGTGACTTATAATTTAAAACGGAATTCCAGAGAAGTATTTGGAAATGTTTTGAAAAGAATTTGAAAATTTTGGAGATTTGGAAAGTTTAAATCTTTTTGATTTGAAAATGAATTTCAAAGGTTTGAAAAGTATTTTAGAGAGATGAAAGCTCTAAACTCTTTTCGGTCGCTGGAAAATAACTTTGATGATGACCGCGGCATCATTGGTGTTCATTTTCGGGTTTCCAAAAGAGGAATTGCTGCTAAATTATTTTAAATGGAAGTTGTTTGGAAAACTTGGGTTTTCTTTTGGAAATTCAAAGGATAATTTGAATTGTTTTCAAAATGATTTTTGAAATGTTGAAAAGACTCTGGAATCCTATGGAATATTGTAAGTTGATAACTTATACAAATTGAATTTTGATAGAATAAATTTAACTTAAAGAATGGAGTTAAATTAAAGAAAGTATAAGTGAATAAATTTGAATAAATGAAAGTGAAATTGAAAGTTGAGATTCATTTCGAATTTGTAAGCAATAGAATGGAATTGAATAATTATAAATGAAAGATGAATTAAAATTCATATGGAATTTGAAATCCAGTTTAATATGAGTGGTTATAAACCATAATAGTGAATTGAAAATAAATATAATGTGTACATGGAATATTTACATTGAACCTAAGAAATGAAGAGTGAAATTCTTAAGTAAATGTGATATTGAAATTATTCTAAGTGATGATTGAATAAAGATAAAACTGGAAATTGAAACTGAATGTTGAAAACAAATGTGAATTGTGCGAAATAAAATGAAGTTTCAAGATTAGTTTGAAGTGAACTAAAGATAATCGATAAAACTCAATATTCAGAAGATAAATTGAATCCAAATTGGAATTGTGAATTGAATTCAAATGAATTTGAAATGTGAAATTGAATGAAAATAGATATATAACTTCAATAGTGAATTAGAGATGATATAAGAAGTATATATTGAAAAAATTCATAATGGAATTTGCAAAATAGGTTGAATGTTGTAACTAGATATTATGGCTAGTAGGACATACAGGTGTATAAAGGAATTGAGATTTTGAACTTGAAGATAAATTTGAATTGCTCGACAAAAGGTAAGTATTTGAATTTCAATATGAGATTTGATGATTTCTTGTCTAGCCGCTTGGCTTTTTCTTTTCTTTTTGAAATCTGAGAGTCCGTAGGGATGTTTTGTAGTCGTGCCGTATTAGCCGCGCAAAGGAGACGCTGGCGAAATTTTTTGAAAATTTAGAGTGTTAGAAAATTTTTGAGAAAATTTTGAAAGTTTAAAATTTGAATTTAAACTCGAATTTGAATTGAGAAGTAAACAATGCTGTTTGGAAGTTATAATTGAAGTTGGAAAGTTAGTATGAATAATAACGAATCTTTAGTAGAAAGATTTGTTTTGAAAAATTGATAAAACTATTTGGATTATGAAAATAGTAGACGAGTTAAGGACTTTTTTTTCCTAACTTGTAATTTCGAGGACGAAATTCTTTTAAGGAGGGAAGTTTGTAACGACCCAGAATTTTGAACAAATTAAATTGAAAATATTTAATTAATTTTAAATATTTGAACGATGATTTAATTTGAATCCCGAATATAACTTTGAATTTGGCGATTAAATTATAAAATTTAATCGATTGAAAGTTGAATAAAAATTTATATCTTCAATTTTAAGTTGAAGAAAAATATTTCGAAAGCTTTTAAAATTCGTATTGATATTACTGAAGATAATAGAAACATCAGAATTGAGTTTGGAAACTGATTTGTTCAGTTTTGAAATTTATATCGTTCAACCGATATTTGAAAATAACCGTCCGAGGTACAGTCTCGGAATTCGACGAAACCAGTTCTATTGGATCCGTAATATTGAATTATTACCGGATTTCAAATTTCGTAGCATTTGGAGTTGTTATGTGACTGTACGGTGAATAAACGCATTAGAATTAAATCAAATTCAATTTAAATTTAAATTTTGAAATTTGTCAACGCAGCAGAGATTCCTGGCTCCATTTCATTTCAATGCCGACCTACTCTCTACAATGTCGCGTACTCTTGTCTCCCCTTCCTTCTCTGTTAAAATACACGAAAGAAAATCATTTCGTTCAAATTTTAGATACCCCTCTCGTCCAAAATCAAAAGAAGAAAATCATCTTCGCTCTGAATTAAAATCAATGGCCGCTCCTCTGCAAATCAAATTAGCAATGGCCGAAGCCGATTCAAACAAAAGGATGTCTCGTTCTAAATAAATCAGGACGAAATTGAAATTTGGTTCTCTCCATATCGTTCCCTCTTCATTTTAAAATTGGAATTCAAGGCTCGAAGGCGGCTGCGGCGATCGAGCGGAGGAGCACGACAGGGCGATGGTGACGCATTATCGGTGGAAGGCGACGAGCGTTCGAGGCCGCGGTCGAGGCTAGGGCAAGAGGCGCACGCGAAGCCAATAGGGGTAGCCGCGACTTGGGGGAGGTGGCGACTTCGAGCGTCGCGATGTCGAGCAGGTGATTTCAAAAATCTAGGGTTTTGTGACGGCAACGACGAGGCGAAGCTTGATGTCGTGTCGATGGCGAGGGAGGATCGTGCACGATATCGTGGAGTTAGTCGATGGTTTGGGGCCAAGCACGGCGACGATGTCGTCTGCAGAGGGGTGTGTCGTTCGAATCCATAGGCTTGGATATCTCGATCGATCGAGACAGTGAGGTAGTTTCTTGTGTTGTTTATTTAGATTTATAGATTTATATATATATATATATACGAATTTACAGTAAAGTTAAATATATATGTAGATTGAAATAGACTTATATATATGTATAAGTGAATAAATTTACAGTAATGGGAATGTTTAAAAAAAAAGGAGAAAACAATTGTTAAAGGAGAAATTGGTTAAGTAGATAAATAGAACAATAATTTAAGTGTTCGATTTAATTCGAATATTGATATATTGTATAAATTGTTATACAAGGTTAAACCGTGAAGAAATGATCAAATAGGAAAACGGATTGCAAAATAAAAGCTAAGGTGAGATCTTCTCACTCAAATTGAAAAGTGGAATTTTCAGTTATTATTGATTGATGATTACTATTGGATGTGATATTAGATATAATAGAATATATCTATATATATAGCAATATATACATATTGGCATATGTATATATTGGATTGATTGATTTCCCGCCTCGTATAGCGGATGAGACCCTATTGCGCCGTTAGTAAGCGGATATTTTTATAAAACCCATATACCGTGATATTCCACCTCGAAGTGGAATTGGTATTGTGCTAACGTCTGTGGATGCAGGGAAACAGGTTGGAGGGATCCAACTGGATTCCTCACCAGTATTTATTTATTTACAGATATTGATGTATATTCTGTTATCATATATTGATATATGATGTTTGTTGTTGTGATGGACTAGTTGGTGCTGTTGCATCATCGGATTCAGTTTTGAAATTTAAAAATAACGACTTTTACTTTAAAAGGATTTTTAAAGTGATTTTTCGAAAGTAGACGTTTTATTGGATTTTTGAATTGATTTATTTCAAATAAATAAACGTTTGAAATTTTAAAGTTACAAAAATTTATAGATTTGTGAAATATAACCGAAAAGTGATTTTTGGAATAAATAGTTGATTGATTTATGAAATGGTTTAAATTGAGATTTTTGAATTTCTGTAAACGGTTTATATAAAAGATTTATGAAATTGATATCTACAAAATTAAGAATGTTGAAATTATAAAACGAGTTTTTATAAGTGTTAAAATTGAAATATTATGGAATCCGTAAGTGAATGAAATTTATAGATTTATAAATTGTGAAGTTGAAAATGAATGATAAGTTATTAACTTATAATATGGACTTGTGATATTTATATCGAGTATAACTCGAATTTGTTAATAAAGGATATTTATAAATCGAAGTTGTTAGAAAATAGAAATGGAATTTATAAACGTTGTTTTATAAATCTGAGAATCAATCAAATTTGATGAATTTAATATAGAAGGTTGTTAAGGGAGTTTTATCCACGATTTTGGATAGTGGATAATTCTTGAAATAGAATGTGTAGAAAATATTGAAAATTGGGTTAGTGAAGTATATTCACGATTTTGGACAGTGAATATATATTATTAAGTAAAAATGAATCTGGTCTTGGGAAACTGATACTGAAATAGAATGAAAACGATTTAACGATGTTTTCAAAAGTGTTTAATATCGAATACATAGATTTCAACATTCATTATTGAAATAGACGTTTTCGAGAAATAAGGAAATGATGGACTATAACACTGTTGTTATAGTAAATGATTTTCGAAAGAAAATGTTTTACGTAGTATTGGGATTTATATATATCTATCTTAAAATCCAAATCCCTATACTAGTGATTTCGAGTCGTCGTGACGATGTTTTACGCAACATTCGTTTTGACTCAAATAGATGTTAAAATTTATGATTTCCTTAAAGAATGAATATATACTTAATATTGATTTAAGTATATCGAATATTTTCAAATGTTGAAAATAAATAGATTTGTGAAATACTTATTTTTAAATAAGTATGGAAATGCTTTTCCAATATGAAATGAACTGTTTTGAGATTTTATCTTCAAAGATAAAATGAAATGTGGAAATTGATTTGAAATTGTTTTCAAATGGTTAAGTGTGGAAATTCTATATCTAGTAAAGATATTTTGGAAAATAAATAATTTGGAAAATTATTTGGAATCTGATGATGTTGCGCATCTTTATTGATAGTAAATAACCGACTATCAATAATTACCTCGAATGGGTATTTGTTGTAAATTGGATGAATTTGAATGCCACATTTATTTTTGAATAAGCGCTCACTATTCGGGTTAGCCGGGAAAGGACCATGGGGTCGTATAACCCATTCCGAATATGTGATACGTCGTTATGGATCGCATTTGATGACCGGTGTTGAAGGCCGGATATTTTTGAAAACGGAAGGATTACCGTCGAGTCACTCTACATCGGTTGATCTCCGATTTAGAGGTTTTATCACCCTTAGTGACGGGAAGTCCGGACGTGATTGGAAATTATCCGGATTTGCAAGGGCTTCGTGAGAAGTGCCTTAGGTTCTGTTCGATCCCGGAACAGACTTGTATGGATTGTGTGTCTGACATTACACTTTGAGATATAAAGCTGATTTCTTTCAAATACATATCTGTTGGTGGCGGAGAATTTATTCTCTTAGCTTAACACCCTTCTTTGAGACGTACGAGCTCAGAGGTTATGTAGTTGAAGTTATCAGCGATATATCCCAATTTGGTAATGTGGCATGCTGAGTGTTGCTGTGTGATGATCAGTGTTTGATCATTTGTGATATGATCATTTGTTTGATCATTTATCTTTGTGATCATAGGTTGATCATCTATTGACCCAAAGCGGAGGCTTTTTGAGAAAGCGTAGCTTTGTGGACGAGACTTCTTCAGGGCCTCAACAACCCGGAAATGGTCGAAACTGGAATGTTGCGGCAAGGTTATGAGGGTCGCGCCCTTTAGGGTATGTCATTTCCTTCTGGAAAGGGGTGGTATCATGGTATGGAGCCCAGATACTTACTCATGTGGATACACTTTCTTTATGATGTGTGATGTTGGATATCGAGCGCTCGGATAAAGGTCCCAAAGGACCGGGTGATGACATATTCGTGAGTTACCTGTTACAGGGGTAACCCGGCCTTGTTTGGCAGAGAGCAGTTTGTCTCTCGGGACGTCCAGCCAGAGGCGATCCTATTCGGCAGGAGGAAAGGAAGTTCCTTAGCCTGACCATTTGTTGGAAATCCATTTCCCAAATACGAAATTTGTACGGTTTTAGTTGTAGAACCTGCTATCTAATATAGCAGCTATAGTAGGCATAGTATAATGGTACCTATGCTGGCTAAGATTAATATTATACTTTCAAAATGTTTTCCACTATGCACTAATGATAATAATCCAATGATTGGCGTAGTAAGCATCTTTGACTATCATAAGAAGAAATCTCCCCCAATTCTGCGTTTGCATTGTGTGTGTGGTGGGAGGTCTTATGGTAGTTTCATTTTCCAAAAGCATTGCGTATCTGGTTTATTTTCTTTGTGAAAAAAATACTGTTTTACGATCTCACACCAGTCACCATGACTGACTCGGAGTTTATTGTTTCCCTTCTAAACTCTGGGTGCCCACAAATTTTCCACACGGGCAGACTAGAGTTAGGTTATCAGGATATTCTGGATATTCTGGAGCTTTGGAGATAAGCTGGATGGCGAGACGTAGTATTTGTATCTGATAGTATTTATTCCGCTGTGTATTCTGTATGAGGACAAGTTTATATAACTATCCATTGTTGTATATTGACTCTGATTGATGTATGTATAAAAAGATATAGTTCTTTGTTTTAAAAGACTAGTGATTATCTATTATATATTGTTCCGCTGCGATATGTGAGATTCTGATATTGTTTCTGTTCTGATGTTGTTCTGTTGTTCTTCTTTTCTTTTTCTTCTATCTTTTCTTCTACCTCTTCTTCTTTTAAAACCCTAATGGTTCGGTTTTTCGTTCACCTTGAGTAAATCGATGGAGATTAGTGCCTATTCAAGGGGTACGGAAAAGCGGGCTATTACATAATACATCCACGGTATTCAAATGCCGAACATCCAAGTGTCAGAAAGGCATATTATTAGTGTAAAAAGAAAAGAAAACGAAAAAGAATAGGGGAAACATAATCTCAGAGCGGAACGAAAACATATAATATAACAAAGACAGTATAAGCTGTCACTCTAAAATACATGGTATATCAGAGATAAAAAAACCTCATCGGTCTAGACAGTTATTACTTCCTAACCTTACAATTGCTGATGGGTATACATAATAATATAGTGGAAAATAAAAATACTATGGTAGGTGAACATCCAGCTCTACTCCATGAGCTCCATGTCATACTAACGACAACTTGGAAAAATACTCGGTCTGACCCGAGCTTTATAATCAAATAACACCAGGACCAGTTTGGAAAACCAGCGTGAGAAAACTCAAAAGATATGGGGAACATATTATAATTTAATGAGTTCACGCTACTAAACACGTAATGAGTTTTTACCTCATAAGAACAACTTCCATACATGAATGAAAGGAAACAAATTAAAACAAAACCCAAACTTGGAAGAATGGGTATCAACAAGATCAAAATTCAAACTTAAAGAATGGACACAAATAATTAAACATCGAGAAGAACTCCAATCACTTCTCGATGCAATTAAGAAAACAATTCAAAATTTTGAATCAATAACAAGGAAAAGGAAGTTTTCCAACAATGACTAGGAGTGTGCAACCCCTTGCCGAAAGTATACCTCTAGACAATATACTTGAGAGGGTCATTTTCTCCGCGACTCTCTCGGAAATGTACAAGCAGACCCCATCAACCTTACCGAGAATTCAAGTATTTCACATCTTAGTGCGTGTACCGAACCAATCTAGAGTAGATGTGATAATACCCTAATGGAAGTGACCCCACATAGCTTGACGTCCACTCGCTCTTTGGTTTTAGTCATTTTCGACAAAGGATATTAACGCTCAAATGAACAACAAATCGTCTTAAATTGACGATACACAAAGAAGAAAGGCAAATCGATAGTCAATGAATCAACTACCGGAAATATTTAAAATGATTGTATATAGAAATTAAATCTCATACCCTTACCACTACTCGTCAATTCAAACTTGTGCTATTCTTCGGTTGAAAATGAAATCGGGTAAGTGAAGGTAGTGTTACCTATAGGAATTGTCTTGACAACAATTTTAACCTTCGAGATAGAAACATGTTTCCATACCTCGACGTTTACTACTAAGATTATGACTAATCCTTTCATATAAGCGATATCGTTTATGGAAATTAAATTTCTTATCCTTTCCGTAACTGAATCAACTTTTAAAACCCAGACTTGTGCTGGGATTTCACATTACAAATATTAACTTTAAACAACATTATTAAAATTGACTAATTGACTTTAACCATGATTAATTACTTTAATTATCATTATTTAAAATGATTAATTAACTTTAAACATGATTAATTGCTTCTAACATCATTATTTGGAATGATTGACTAACTTTAATCATTACTATTGGAATGATTAATCAACTTCAAAACACTATTATTAAAAAGATTAATTAAACTTAGGACATCATTATTAAAATGATTAATTAACTTTAAATTTTTTTTATTAAAATGATGAATCAACCTTAAAACATCATTATTAAAATGATTAATTACTTTAAGACACCATTATTAAAATGATTAATTCACCTTAAACATCATTATTTAAAATGATTAATAAATTTTAAACATCATTATTAAAATGATTAATTAAATTTATAACCTTTTTATAAATTTTAATCAATACTCGTCCTTTATTTTCAAAATTCCCAAAATATTTGAAAATATAGTTTAAACAACTTTCAAAGTGCAAAACACGATCAAACATTTATTTAGTGAAAATACAAGCTTAAGTCCAATGCACAAAAAGGTTTAAATGGATAATACTTCATAAGTGATGGTATAGTGAAAATTGCTTTAACGACGCTTAATCAAATCAAACAGTATGTCACAAATATTTCAACCAAACAATAATATAAGCAAGATAAGAATACAAGTAATAAATAAATATTGACGAGAAACTCCTTAGGGTCTCTCTACAACAGTCCCATGTAAATCACACATGAATTTGTATTTCGAAGTGTTCCATACCGACCTATTCGATATGTACATTTCGACTTTCCTTTTGTTTTTGTTCCCTACAATACAATGGTTATTTATGCTATCCAATTTCAAGCGGGAATGTAAATCAAACCAAATAATCAAACATTAATATAAACAATATTCCAAGCATTCAGTAGTAATATATAGCAACACATACATCATATAATTTATTTAGAGGTGAGTAAACTCACTGAAATTCTATTTGACGCTTTCATGTTCCGGTTTGATCTAAAAATGAATGACATTCAATTTTAGCTCCAAAATTCCCCTTACTCCAAATTCGATGAAATAAGTTTGAATGTGTAGCTAACATTCCTACGAGCCCAACGTAACTGACCCATCCTAATCCGATCTCGTACGAGGAAGAGATCGATTTTATAAGAAATCGAGTTAATTAAAATAAATAATTACATTAATTAACCAATTTATATTATTACCCTATCTTAATACATCTTTCCCAAAATTAAACAGTCCCGCCTAATACAAGTGCACAAGCCTCCAACCCGTGTACGTCCACCTACGATATGAAGCTCTGGACCACGAAACTAAAAATTGGACTTCACCATTGAACTTCTCGCCCAAATCTCTACCTTGTCGACCCAACGAACTCTCCTCCGCATGCCTCTAGTGAAACGCAACCTGGAGCTCCTCTTCTTCCTACAAAAAATGTTGCGCCACCCCCTCCTTGAGCCGCACTTTACCATACTCCACCATGGTGCCATTTTCCTTCCCAAACCTGATGCTAACCTCTAATTCGCCCAACAACGACTACAACTTCGGGAAAGCCTAACCCTAGCTTCGCCCTAGGCATGCCAATCTCCCTAAATCATCATTGCACCCTCCAAAGCACATACCAAATCAAATCCCTAACTTACACTAGTTCAAATATTCAAGTTTTACAATTTTTTGTTGGACGAAATAATAGATTTTGATTTTTGGAGGCTTGAGGCCATTTTTGAGTTTACTAGAAAGAGGGAATTGGGAATGAAATAGAAAAGAGGCGAAGTGGAAAAATGAAAATTGGATAGAATGGTCTAGAGTTGACTTTGATTTATAACAAATTTTTTATTTACTTTACTTATAACTCAAGTTACACAAAAATTCCAAGTAATCCAAATTCTTCAAGCAACACGTCACATCACTGTCAATTTTTTTTGAATTTGGTTTGATTTTTAATAGGTTATTAAAAGAAATTTTTATGGTATTCCACTACACATAATTTTATTTGTGTACGAACTACGAATGACAAAACAAAAATAAGTTCGTGCACAAAAATGCAACATAATACGTCAAACGAAAATTTAAATATTTTCCAATTAAAAATTATGGAAAAATCCAATAAATTCATTTAAAAATACGTCAATAAAAACCAAGTCATTTTAATAACAATTGATTTTCTTGTTATTTATTCGAGCTATTTACTATTGTGAATAAATTTACAAAATGAATTCACCATTATTATTAATTAATTAGAAGGAGTTACATATGACTATTAAAATCCATTTAATTAATATTTAATTCACAATTCAAATATTTAACCAATCCTTATATTTGTTAGATTTTTAAATACCAATTATTTGATTACTTAAAATTAATTAAATATTTAAAATTAAACGATAAAATTTTGGGATGTTACAAATCTTGCATAACTAAGTCTTATTTCTTTTGTTATTGGCTCATCTAGTTTTAATGGAACCCTTACTACACTAGCAATAGCGTAGAAGGCTCCTTTACCATACAATTTCAAATTTAATTTCGGTAACCTGATCTAGATCGAGAGAGTTGAGAGCAAATCTCTGTCAAGAAACAACTTTTTTCTCCATTTTTTCATTATAATAAGCTTTCCATTAATAGGGCAAAGTTCACAGTTATAGCTTTTTCACAATCTGAAGCATTAGAAAACTCAGTTCTAAAGAAGCCATTACTTCTTGTGTATATCTCGAAGTTGCCCAAGGGGTTCCAAGTTATAGTAACAAATGCACTGAAATGATGATAATAAGGACGATTGTTGAAAATGTATGTAATTACTGAATTACACCACTTGTTTTCGATTCTTTTACCGCTCGCTTCTTTCACTATCACCACCTTATTATTACTAATGGTGATAGACGCAACATATTTCAAATCAAAATTCATGTTAAAGCCTCCATTCTTTATCATCTCTACCCAAGAAGAATCTTTTTTGCTTTAGGAATGGTCTCTAATAGGGGGCTGAGTTTGCCGGCTAGAATTAAATGCGGTTGTCTTGTTTCTTAGATTTCTTCAACCATTGTGGCCATATCTAGAACCTTTCAGCTGAAATTGTAACGACCCTGAATTTTGAACAATTTAAATTGAAAATATTTAATTAATTTTAAATATTTGAATGATGATTTGACTTGAATTTCAAATTATCAGAATGAATTGGCGATTAAATTTTTGAATTTAATCTATTGAAAGTTGAATAAATTTGAATCTTCAATTTTAAGCCGGTTAAAAATAATTTAAAGGCTTGGAAAATTCATATTGATAATACTGAAGATAATAGAAGCTTCAGAATTGATTTTAAAAGCGATTTGTTCAATTTTGAAATTGTATCGTTTGAATTGAATTTAAAAATAGCTTTCCGAGGCACAGTCTCGGAATTTGATGAAACCAGTTTCATTGGGTCCGTAATATTGAATTATTACTGGATTTCAATTTTCGTATTTATCGGAATTGTTTTGTGAACATACGACGTATAAACGCGTAGAAAATTAAATCGAATTCAAAATTGAATTTCTGTAACAACCTGGATTTTTGCTCAAAATTTTGATCATCGATAAATGATTAAAGTTGATAGATATTTGCTGTTTATTGTTGAAATTTTTATAACGATAAAATCTTCGTCAAATTGGCAATATTAATTTCTGTTAATTTTATTGAAATTGGTAGAGGGATTGGAATTCTTTTATTTAAAATTTTATCAATACGAAAGAAATAAACAAATACACATATTAAAATTCAAACAACCTAATATAATAGATAATTTACACGTTAAACGAATTAGTTAGATTTAACAACAAAAATTTAAACAAGACAAAATAAATAAAATAAATAAAATATAAAAGAAGAAAAATACCATACCCTATATCGTGCTAGCCCATTACCAGCCCATACCCCCCACGTTTCCCTTATCTTCTGTAAAACCCACGCCCCTTCTCTTCACAAATCAGAACGAAAAAAAAGAAAAGAAAAGAAGCGACGAAAAATAATGGCGAGCAAATTCTAGGGCTTCGGCGATCTCCTTCGATCTGAAAATTTGGGCTTTCGTTCGTTCGTCTCCATCTTCCTCTTCACTCGCGGCTGGTCCTACGTGCTTCGATCTAAGGTGAGTAACCCTAGTTACTCACATCTAATTCACTCGTAAATTAAATACTTCTGCAATTCGATTTTCTTTTTAGTGATTGGTGATTTTCGTTTTCGCTTACTTGAAATTACGATGTTGATATCGTTCTTTTTTTTACTTCGGCTTTTAACTGCGGCTTCAGCCTTTGTTTGCTTTGCGAAAGAAAATTTGGCTTCTTTTGTTTCGAATCTCTGGGAAATGATTATATGTGGCCTTCGACTTTGCAGTGGTTTCGGTTCTTGATTTATAAACTGACACTCATGATTTTGATTTCAAAAAAAAATTAAGGAAAGAATATATATTACCTTGCTTAAACACTTGTTATAGATATAAGTTCTCTGATCCTTTTATGGCTTAACGGTTTAAACAAAAAGGTGTGTATGAAAATCAAGATATAAGTTCCAATAAATACTTTTGTTGACTTGATCACAACTGATAATTAGCTTGTGATGATGACCATTTCGGCTGTGACTTGTTCTTTGATGCTTTCAATTGGCATTTACTTGTTTAACTTGAAACTTCTACATGTTGCTGTAAAATTCACTGTGTTGTTCATTTTTGAATTAATTTTGTGAAGTTATGTTAGATGGAAATTCATTCGACTTTGTATTTGCCTTAAGAAATTGCCTTCGGTCAGTAAAATCATGGCTTCAGCTTGATGTTTGGACTAACCTGAACTTTGATATTATAGTCTGCATTGCACTACTTTAAAATAATTTGCATTTTGCTCTTGAAGTTATGGACGTGGTTTTGGTTATGTTGTAGTTACATTTACTACAGGTAGTCTGCATTCATTCGAGTTGCACTGTTTGAATTCCTTTTGATTTTTACTGTTGCTTCACTTTGTTGTATTCCAGTTTGCATTCACATGCATTCACTTGTAGTATTGGTTAATTGCGTGAAGTCTGGCATTTACTTGGGGTCTTAGTAGCTTGTTTCACTGCATCTTGGTATACATCTGTGCACTGTTTCCATGCTATGTATTCTTGAATGGATACAAAATTTGGTCATTTTGTATATTCCTGTAATCTTCGACATTGATTGACTTGATTATCTGGGAATTTTAACTTTGTTTTTGATTAACTGAAGAACTTGATTTTTGTCATCACTGTCATCACTTGAGTTGGTCTGGTAGTTGATGTACTTGAGTTGGTCTGGTCTGGTCGCATTCATTTAAGTTCCACTGCTTCATGTTGTATTCATCCCATGTTCGTATTTACACTATTTACATTTGCCCAGTTCTTTTAGCGTGAAATTATAGTTGCATTTTGGCCTTTATACATATGTCTGCAGTCTCGTATGTATATACATAATCGATATGTATATATGTATGTTCGAATTGCATCTTCTTTTCTCTTGGAATGATTGACTGTAATTTGAGATTGGATTACGACTTGGTGGAGTTGTTGTCATTACTATTGGCACTGACTTCATTTTGTCTGCACTTTGATGGTCGGGTTGCATACTCCCCGGTACCCTTATGTGCTTTGTTTTCTTGGAGAATCTTCCTGTTGTTTCATTTTGAACTGATTGAGTTCATTGCTATGTTGTTTTCACTTGATTTTGGAACTGGCTTTGAGTTTGGTTATCTTGTCGATTCTGGCATTAATAATTTTATAAAACTTAAACAGTACCACTAGTATATAACCTGATCTAAGTCCATACTTTAGGATTTGATGTTGAAACTTTGTTAAATTCAGTTTTCAACTTTAAAACCCAGATTTGCCCAGAGTTACAAAGTTTTAAATATATATATACTAGAGACATTTGAGTCTTGTTCATACCATCTGGCATTATGCTTCGAATATACGAGCAGTTTCACTTTAAAACTATAACTGTCTCGACCCTTCAAACTAGTTGATGTTGATTTTTGTGATCTCAGATTCATTGCATTTTGCTTTGAACTGCATCTTCCTGTTGGCATATTCTCTTGATATTTTGGAAATTGAGCCCTGATATCCACGTGGTGGCTGCATTTTTCTTGTTGCAATCCTACCCTTGTTGCTATGTGATGACTTTATATTCGGTGGTGGCGAGGCGGTGCACGCGTGCGTGCACTGCAGCCACCCAAACTCGACAGTTTTGAATTGATATTTCTTTGCGTCGGATGCATTGATTTTTAGGCCGTATTGGCGAGGCCATACACGCGCGCGTGTACGGCAGCCAATCGAATTTCGATGGTTTTAAAGTGACAATTTCAATTTTTTTTTAAATTAATTTAGTCGAGTTGATAAATTGTTTATTTATCTCTGTTGATGATGTAAATCTGCTGATTTATTGTTAAACACTGTTAAGTGTTATAATTTTCGTTATCCGGTTTCTTTGTTAAAAGAGTCGGATAGACGCGAATTATTGTGACTGTTGTCTATTTAAATTATTACTGCCTATATGCACTCATAAACTGGTTTGAATTAGACTGACCTGTGTATTATTTTCTTTTGAATATAATACTCAGGTCAGACCGAGTATTTCTACAGCTTGAAGATTTTCGGGCAGCGAAGTTAGAGAGAGAGTAAAGAACCATTTTTAGTTTCAGAAGAAAATTGTATTTTAAGATATTCCGCTGTATCGGTATTAAATTGTATAAACTCTGATGTATATAAAAAGATTTATAGTAATGAAATAAAGATTCATTTGTTTTAATTCAGTGTTATTATTCTGTGTTTCTGTGGCTGATTCTGTTTAAACCTTATAAACTAAATAACAATTCGTCTTTTTGAACGTTTCGAGTTGGTTTAATTACCGACTGGAGACGGTCAAAAGGGGGAATGTTACAGAAATCTTGCCGGATGTTGAACATCAACAGCACGATGAGGGCGGGGTAAATTTCCCCAGTGATTTTTCACAAGCTGGAACCCTTCATCGTCAATATCTGGAGGCTTTACCTTATGATTTAATAAAGAAGAGGTTTAGAAGTTGGCAGAGAATCGAATACTGTGGCTAAAGTGCCCTTTGGATTTTGATCACTGGTAGCCATCAGAGCTAGAAATTCTTTTTCTTTATAATTGACATGAAGAGTTCATGTATATAAGGATAGAGTATGATCCTACACTTCTTTACACTAATAAAAAAGTTGGTACGTCTTAAATTATAAACAAGTCCTTAGAAACATATGTTTCATGTGTGTAAGAAATCAGAGAGCATTTGGTTTTTCAGACTGAAATTATATTAAATTTTCGCGGATAAGGCAATAGTGATCAATATCATATGATATTGCGTTATTTTGAACTTGGCAACCACTTAAATTGGATTAATGTGCGTTTTGTGCTACATATAAGGACGGTTGGTCCGATGACGAAAATTATTAAACCGAACTAAAACCAATAAAAATGAAAACCAAACCAAACCAACCGAAATAAGTTTGGTAGGTTTGGTTGGCTATTTGATTTAAACAAACTAAAAATGATTCAATTTTATGTTTTAGATATTCATTATACTTTAAAATAAAACATAAATATAAGATTAACGTATTCTTATTTAGTATTCTTATGCTATTTAATAGTAATTTGACACATATATGATAAATAGATTTTGTTGATCATTAGACTAATCTAAAAGAATCGTTATATCATTAGTAATTTTGACAATATAGTAGAAGTTTAGTTAATTTGGTTAAACTAATAACCGGACTAATCTTTTTTACTAACTGATTAGAAACCAATCTAGTTTCAAAACCAAACCAAACCGGCCGAACTAAACTAGTTTGGTTTGTTTATTTGCTTTAACCAAATAATGCTCACCCCTATATTGAATGCCGTGGATTGACAGTCGCATATTTGCATACATATTTTGCATTCATATTCAAAATTAGTGGAAATTTGGTTGGTCCCTTATTTTCAGTTTTTATACGTGGAAAATCTTTTCAAAAAACATGTTTTAAATTACAATATTTTTTAGCGAAAATTAAATCTAAATATTTATCGTGTGTTTCCATGATCAAAACAAATCTTTTTGAATATTTATGAAAAAATGTAAATATTACAGAAAACTCGGTCCAAAAAATTCAAATATTGCAGAGTTCTTTGAAAATATTGCTGAGTTTTTTGCAAATATCCTAAAATCTAAAAATAAGGTTTTTTATTAAAAAAATCGTCTTTAAGGAGGGACGACTGTGTATTATGAAACTTAAAGATTCTGTTTTTATGAAAGTTCCCTTTTAATTTTTTTTAATTAGTAATTCTATTTATTACTCACATTTAGTATTAAATTTTCAATTTATGTAGTGGTTATCAAATATTCAAAAATTTATTTGGTAGCCATAAATCAATAAATGGTAAGTACGCATGCCATTGTGAAAAGAAAAGAGATTAGATAACATTACAAAACTGTTTTTGATTTTTTTTCCATTCTTATAATTAAAGAAAAATGTGACATGTAAAATATTCAATCTTGTGGATCGTGCACATGCATTTGCATTATGTAACATAAAAGGTATATTAATGAGTAAAACAAATGTGGAAATTCCAAATTATATTGTTGAAATATGTTATACTGTATATTGAAGTTAAAGAGAATTTTTTTCACAATCGCAACGATAAAAGATGAGAGGGACATTGTAGTCACCAGTGGGTTGAATATATAAACTGTACTACTAAGTAACCATGACTAAGGATCAAATATGACCAATTTATCTATTTCTGTTATATGTACTGAAGATTCTATACAAAGTAAAACCATATATTTTTATATATATGTAAAGTAAAGAGTAAAGAGATGCAAACTCTGTAATACAAAAGTAAAACAAGTGCATATACGATTTTATTGATGTCTAGCATTTGAACAAAGAGACTTCATGATGAATCTGGACTTCAAGATGATGAAATAATGGATCAAAAAGCCTAAGAGATGTTAGGATGATGAAAAGAAGAAGTATAAAATTTTTGGTGAGAGTTCGCATAAGCCAAATCATGTTGATGCCGACATGATCAATCATGTTGGTACAGAGTGGATTTGTGATATGGGGCCCACTTTTGAGTAGTAGGAGAAGATGCCTTAACTTTGTAGAAAAAGACAAGGTTTACATATGATAAATAATGTCGGCATGATTTGTAGGAGCAATTATTTTCAACGAAGCTTGAAAACTTAAAGACTTGGACGAATATAAGGAAAACTTGAAGTTACAAGTTGTAAAACCATGTCGGCATCGACATGATCATGTCGATATCGACATGATTTGAGTTACAAGTTTTAATCGTTCTTTGTTCATGAAAGTATGAATTTTATCTCTTACCTGGTCTTCAACGTGCTGGTGACCTTGATTGATGGATTTGCCTATAAATTGTTGGAAACTGGAGTGTTTACAACACAATGTTGGATCTTAAGGCTATTCAGACACTAGAAATGGTGAAATGTGTATTAACTACTTACTTATGAATATAAAACTGTATTTACTCAAATTTCAAACAGAAAGAAGTAATCAGAGAATAAGCAAGTAATAAAGTAAAATGCAGTAATGTAAATAACACCTGGATTTTTATACTGGTTCGCATCAACCAATCCTACATCCAGTCCTACACTATATCGTGTAGAATTCCACTATAATCGCTTGCTTTCAACGGGTGGCAAGAACACCATAAAAATCTTGGTTTCACGGGCTACAAGACACACCCTCTTGATTTTACAGGCTACAAGAACACCTTCTCCTTATCACCAACAACAAACCATGGCAAGTAGTCGTATCTTCAATACAGATTCTTGCAAATTCGGTACAATGATCCTACAGACCTCCAATGACAATATATCTTTGAATTCTTTGAGGAATAGGATGAAACCAGAGAGAGAATGATGTGAATTCAAGTACAACTCTCTGATATTGTGTGGTTTGCAAATCGGTGAAGAATTGGAGTGAAATAGTATCAATTTGCATGGAGATTGAAAGAGTATGCAATGCATTTCCTTTGCAAATGTTTGGAGGAGTAAAAGAAAATGAAAATTCTTGATGTTAAAATTCGTTTTCATAGGCCTTTATATAGTGGTTGAAGAGACGTGTCTTTTGGTGAAAGGGTGGAGGGAAATGTCTCTTCATTTAAAATTTGAAATTCTGAAAAACGACTAGCATGTCGACTCCTAGGTACCCCATGTCGACATGAGTGTGTTGCAAAATGAACAACAACACTAATAAGTGTTGCAAATTTTCAGCATTTCAAATTACCTTATATTTGTGGATTTTTGTGATTCGGTTGAGGTCAATGGTTGATGATCTTTAAGTATAATTGCCGTGAGATCTTTAACAAGATATTCTAAGGTTCAACCAACTCCTCATCACTTCAAACACCTTTATCCTTCAGCATTCTTCACTAATTAGGTTTTTTTCTTCAATTGCTTTGATTAACCTTCTTCTATAATTCATTTGATTCCACTGTATTCTTGTTTATCTCTGTAAATGTCTCCATATATATTTGATATGACTGCATAACTCGGAGATACGTTAGTAGTAATATTTATGTGGTTGTTGTTGTCAAAATCAATACCTAGGGTATTAACATAAATATCCATCCTTAGACGAAAAAGGGATCTTTCTTTTTGATTTTGGATCTTCTTTCTTATTTAACTCTTTTTTGTCACTTAGTGTTGCCGAACTCGAATTTCATTGGATTTTCTAGATCTAAAACTTTGTACTTTGATTGTACATGTGCAAAACAATTAGAAATAAAATTAAAGTGGACATAGACAATTGATTTAAGGCTGAACCACTGTAAAATCCTATACATTCAAGCTTTTATTTTAATTTTTGGATTTGTTATTCTAGTTTTTGATTGATTTGAGATGTTGTGTCATTTTTGACCTAACTTTTTTGGTGCTTTTAACGAGAAATATGATTCTCAAGTGTAGATCTAGCTTTAACTTTAGGTTTGAAGCATCGAGAATGTAGACCTAAGTATTGTTTGATATAGATCTAATGTTATTTGGATTTGAAGAAGAGTCAACTTACATATCAGATGTGGAATGGCTTCAAGGAAAGGTGCTACAAAATCTATAACTATTGTTAGAGGAGATCATGAAGGATGTCAACTTTCTGAAGAAGAGATTAATCAATCTATGCCTACTCTACCATCATCCTTATCTCAGCCGATTGAAGTTGTGACGATGGATGAATTAGAAAGGATGATTTTTGATACGAATACAAGGATGATGGAGGAGCAAAAGCATTATATAGATTTGATGAAAGCTATGCAAGAGCAATTGGCAGTGCTGTCTCGGCCTGGGCAAAGGATTGAATCGCGAAGGTGAAGGAAAGATATGGTTGAATCATCTTCTTTGGATTCCAGCAAAGAAAGCTTATCTTCGACATAATAGAATATAAGGGATGGGAAATAACTTATGCAGGGAGAGGCTGGGACATCACAAAAGAGAGTTGCAAAAGATGGTGCAAGTCTCGTAAAGACAAAACATGTCGGTACCAACATGTCTAATCAAATTGATACCGATATAAATGCTGAAGCCGTGATTTGGTTAGATAGTGAAGCAAAGTTACAAGATGTCGGTGCTGATTGTAACAATCCGCTATTTTCGACCTTCAATTTAACATAACTCATGGTGTGTAAACCTCGAAAGCTAAAGACGATGCGTCGTTAGGTTAAGATAATAAAAGATAAAATAAAATAATAAAGACTATCTATTTCTTTTTGAACTCATAATGGAAGAAAATAACACATAATATTTCAAATCAAATATCACTTTACTTCATAACAACATATTAAATGTATATTACATAGTCAGATACAACCAACTCCAATCTAAGTCTGATACACACAATATCAATGGTAGGTGATTATTTATATACAGATCTGTATACAATAGTAACGTCTTCGTCATCTGCACCATCCAGCATCACTCGGTGCAACATCCCAACCTAATGATGAAATAAAAAGGAAAAATATAAGGAAAAGTCAAACTATAATTTGATGAGTGATGTGCATCTACTCTACGACATACTTTAGACATTTCCAAATAATACCAAGATAATTACGTTAACCAATCATACTTTAACCATGTTTCACCTGCATACAATAAGTTAGTCAAACAATATAATGATACATAGCTAACTTTGTTTAACAAGGTCTCAATCCAATACATTTATAATGGTCGATAGAATGGTCTAACCTATACTCAAATCTAGTACATTAAAATGGTCTATGGTGTGGTCTAACCCATACTCAAAGCCAAGCCCACCATATTGCATTAATACACGGCTGAATCACTGAATGGACGCAGTTCCATATATGACTTGCGTACCCATTTTCATACAACATACACCTCAAATTTCTACACATACCGAGCAATATTTTACCGTGATAACCAATATATGTCTCAAAATCAATAGCCAAACAAAACATCAATAACTATCGACTATTCATACATAGATATTCATATATGTCACACACACACATAATCGTCCATATATACGTCCAAAGCATTCCAATTCAATAAAGTCCAGATGTCAGTTCAAAACGTCACCTAATTGATGTCCAAAACCCAATGGAAAAAACCCTCAAATCAGTTTAATTTAATTTATTAAACTTGGCCTTATTAGCCTAGGTTTATTGTGCAATTTTGCTTTACATAAGTGGACCGGTGTACTACATAATTGATGGACTAGTGTAAATTAAATTACAAAAAAACTGCTACTTTATAGAAAGTTCTACACACACACATATTCATATTTTCATTTGTTCATATCTTCTTCGTTTTCCACATGTTTTCAAAATCAGTTTTTTTGAATTCAAATAGGAGTCTCTACTACTCATTCACTTCAACTTTATCAAAATTTCAAGTTGAAATAATTTCAGAAATCACTCCAAAAGTTAGTGAAGACAAAACTAGTTTTTAGGTTTTATATATATACTTTCTTGTATATATATACCAAAATATACTTTAAATTCAAGGTCCATTCGTAGTAAAATTCATATTATCACCTGAAATAACATTTAGCACTTCACAAATACTATATATATATTATACATATATATCAATATTTTCCATTTCTAGTGCAAAAAGAATAGTTTTTCCATATATCTTTCAATATCCCACAATAAATCATATGAAAATAAAATTTATAATTTATATAATTTCCAAAACATATAAACATCTTTCTAAAAATATTTTATAAACTTTTTATATAATTTAAATAAGAATACATATATATGTTAAAAGCTTGGTTTTTTTACATCCCTCTTTATAATATTCATATATATACAATATAAATACATATTTACCAAAGTTTCGATTTCAACTCTTTGGTCTATAAAGTTATCAATCATAAATTCAAACTTACATTATCTCTTGTACTTCATAATGATTATTGATCATACATACATCATATACAATCTCTAATTTACATTATTTTCCTTTATTTGGCCAAACACAATCTAATTATTTTTTTGTGTTGATTTCATAATGATTTAATATTAGTAATTATCATTATAATTCATATTTTCTGTTTCTACGCCATAATTACTTAGAGCTAAACGAGGTTGAAAATAGTATATTGCAAACTAGACATAAATCACTCATAATAATCCAAATTGCTCGATGTCAAGACTTTGATTTGCCTCTAAATCTATGAATTCACAACTTAAATTGGTGTTACCGTGTAGCTCTCAACTCGCTCTTTGATCCTGTACTTAAATCATTGAATTTGGTGAAGAATTGGACTTTGAATTGAATGAGGGTTTATGGAGGTCGTAAGGACGAATAAGAGAAAAAATATGCAGTTAGAAAAGTGTTTTAAATTTTTAAACAGTTGTAACTACCTAGGTATATATAGGTAATCTAGGGTGTTTGTTTAAAAATTGGTGAGTCGGCATATTTTAAAATTCCAAATTTCCGAAACACGAAATTCGCAATATCTCTCACATTCGAACTCCAATTTGGACAAATGAATATACGACATGCATTAGAAAAATGAGACGGCCGCAGTGGAACCAGTTTCATATTCAAAATCAAAAGTTTGAAAAATGACCATTTTGCCCTTCGATCAATTTTTTTAATTTATTTCATTATTTTAAATTATCGAAAATTATGGGTTATTACACCGTCCCCCTTCCTAAAAGGAATTTTGTCCTTAAAATTACTAATACAACATCCAAGCCCATAAATTCACACTAGTTCAACCAAAATCATATTAATACATATATATCACATAGATGAACAAGTAGGAATGCTTGACTAAATGCAAGAATGCAACTCGATAGTCGGCCTCGTGAACTAGTCGGCCTTCTGAATGTAATGCAATACATATGACATATAGGCATGATGCAAACAATCCTAGTATATCAGCATAGACGATATCTATATGAATGCAATTGTTCATAGTATATCATGAATCAAGGGTTCAAACATTCTAATGATCTATACTAAACTAAGTCAACCATGAAGCATTCAAATTCTAAGCATCTAAAATCTAACATCCAAACCTAAATCCTAAAGAAAAAAATGAACCCATATAAATCATCTAACAAACCTAGATTCTAATAAACTAACAATCAAGTAAGTAGGAAAATGTTCCCAAAAGGAGTCAAGTTGAAAATATCGAATTTGCTTCTCATCTTCTCAATACCCCTAACCAAATCATTATCCCTAACTAAATCTAACAAACTTACTACTAACATAAACCCAATCTGAAATAATAACCATAAAGGTAGGTGCATGTCTATAACTTCTGCAGTTCATGCTACCATCTCGAATAAATGATGTCATAATGCATAATAGCGGGTAGCCTTAGCACAAACGTGCCCAAACAAAACTCAGTCTCTCATACCATTCCTAAATGCACATACTTAATAATTAAATCACTGGGTAGTACTTTCCCCAATTCATCTCTCGGATTGATAAGGGAAGACAACTCAAAGTGGATGGTGTCTTATCTAAACAAATCCGAACAACTTGAATCATCGTACCATTCTTTTACCTAAGAACATCCAAAACGATCGATGTCTTAACTTGGTTAACATAATATACCTCCCATCTAGACTTCTAATATAACTTAAGTGGATTACGCTTATGACATCACTTCATCAAATATCCAACAAGTTTGATACTCAGTATCACCTCCTCAATTATCCAAACATTATATCCTAAGTTCTACAACAAATAACCAAGCAAGCATCCAAACAAGAGAAATCTTAGTCTATTCAACCAATACAACCATAAAAATAAAAATCCTAATTCTAAGTGGAATTCTAACCTAAGAAAATGCTAATCTGTGATAGTGATATAGTTAAAAGAATAGACTATATAATACATTGTCTACCTGCACCTCACATGTAATGTAAACTTTAAACCTTTAAGTCGCTACTTCAAAAGAGTTTCTTTGAATAGATAGTATCTCTTCAATCCGAGGGATAATTGAAAATATTTTGTTTTCTCCTCATTCAAAGTCATATCCGAACTTCCAAATTCCATTTTCCTTAATACTGCCTTCGCATCCCTTGTGCATACTAACTGTAGCACTATTTCCTCAATCTTTCCAAATAAATTTTCTTCAGTTATCAATGAACACTTGAATCACATCAATCAGTAGCACTTTCCTATTTTACGTAGTATCCATTTAATCTAATGCATCTTTTCTTTAGTTTTCCAAAACAAGTTTTATCCCAATAGCTCAAAATCCATTATCGAAATCCCTTATCTAAATTCTTTGTCTACGAATAAAAAATACTTCCCTTATAAACCTTACCACTAATCTAAATTGGAATATATTTTATATTCAGAGGTCATAACTCTACATAATTCTTTAGTCTCTAGATTATATTTATCTATAAAATTCCAAATACTTCATTTTTATTCAAAGATAACACCAACTCATATGATCTTAATATCCATCCATATTCGAGTATTTCTACATACTCATCCAACATACGAAAATACTTATCCTCATATAGTCTTATACAAAATCTTATCTTTAACATCCTTTAAAACCTAGAATTCATGCTCAATACCTTTACGATCAAAATCCAAGCTCAATTAATTTTCTCATAATAACTACTAAATGGTATCTTTCCACATATTCCATTTCACCTACTTATTATTCTTCCATAACATGGACAAGACAACTCAATAGGGAAGGTGGCTCACCATATAAGTCAAATCGATATGATAGTAAGCAATCATGGTAACCACGTACCCAAAACATGATTAGGAACATCAAAAAAAGTGATGATGTCCTAGCATAGTGAACATGTCATCAAACTCATGTCATATCCAATTCAAATTATATACTTACTATTTCAACCCTCACTCAAGTATCAACAATCTATAATGGTTACCCACAAAGAAAATATAGCCAGACAAAAGTCACTTGTTTTGAGAATAACATCCAACCAAGCCACCTAACATAAGTTACAAAAAACATCAGGTCAATGACATCTATCCCCAAATCAACTCAAATAACCTATCTTTACTACTTTATCAAACAATAAAGTATTGTAAATATCATCTGCTTCAATCTTCGATCATTACGGCAATGAAATAAAATAATAAAATGCGAATGTCGATTATTTTCAATTTCTGCACTATGGACCAATCACCGGATCGATCATATAGTAGCATCATTGGGCTACTCGAACCCTATCCTAAAATAAACTATAAGCCCTTCAAAAAAATCTTCATCCACATCTCAAAAATATTTCAATCAATTGGTTAACGGGATACGATCAATTGAAATTCCAATATCACTTATCTTCCTTTTACTACCATATTTTCGGAGTCAACTCTACTTCAAATATATCTTCAAAAATTTCAATACCAAATAAGTATGACTTAGACCCAAATCTCCTTCATATGAATTTTAACCAATTATTTTATTATTATATAAGCATATTTTCTTTATTTTGCTTCAACAAAATAATTTGACTTACTTTTCTCTTTCTAGCTATAACCACAATATTTTTTTCGCTAACTAGGAAATTCTCTTATCCAAATTATGATTTTCTTTTAGAGTCATGTGTTTCAATGGCATATCCATGGACCTTAGGAATTTATTTACTCGAGGAGGAAGTTTAGAATCTTGTTCGAAGGGATATGAGGTATCTTTATTTGTCCAATTTCCTGTGACTATCGGGATCTCGACATATGAAAAAATCATGCCCAGTCCACTAATTCTTATTCAAGGCACATTCCATCTACATCCAACATCGTCATATGATGTGTTATTCAAGCTACACCAAAATAAATTCATTTCAAATCATAATTAGACGGATCGCTCGTTTGGACAGATTCGACACCACCTTAAATTCATGCAATGTGCAAGATTAATATTTGTATACTATTTACTATCACGTTCCTGACTCAAAATCATAACTTTCTTCCTATCACAATCTACTTTCCTTCTTTATAGCGGATGGTAACATATTTGCTTTCTTCCTTATTTGCTTCCTAACTTGTTGAATCATTCTTAATTTTACTATTTCAAAATAATAGTAAAAGATTTGCCGACAGAAACTCATCACGATATCAAAATTTAAATTTTTTATTCGCTTTTGGAAATACATTATCGTTTTTCAAAACATAATTTTACAAAACATCTCATTAACTTAACGACTGTAAAATATAATTTTTTTCATCAAACTTTTCATTGTTTTTATATTTTAACTTCAACATCAATTATTTTCTTTTAACTTTAATAACTTATATTAATCACTTTAATTACATTTAAATTTTAGTTAAATTATTGTTATTTCAAAATTACGCTTACTTTATTTCAAAACATCATTTAATACAATTTAAAGCCATTTTATCTTATAGATAAATATTACCACTTTATTTTGAAAACCAAAATTTTTGAACACTTTTAAATAATATATCATATATATACATATGTGAAAATACATTTTTATAATTCACTTTGGCTACCAACCATATTTATTTGAATTCTAAAATCCAATTTAGGCTCTTTAAATAATATATATATAAATATTAGTGTATATATATATTCAAAATTTTATACCGTAAGTCTTTCAATTTTCATCCAAAAATATATGTGTTAAAATGGTAAAATCTCACTTACTTTGAAATAAGACTTTAAATTTCTTTTTCAAAAATCTTTCAAATACTTACAATAATATATATATAAATAATATCAGTTTATAAATTCTCTTACTAACAAAATTTCTAACTCTAATTTTCAAATCAAATTATCTTTATAATATTTCTTGAAAATTTTGTACTCTCAAGAATATCTTGTTTTAAAAACTCAATTCTCGTACATCCCCATTAATTTAGTTTGCAGTGCATCTATCAAATCAAATCAAATTGTTTAAGTGCTTAATCATGTCCCCATTACCAATTATGGTTCGATTCCAATATATGACTAAGAACTACTCCTCATACACTAACCGTGGATGGCTCATCACTAACTAGTATCGGTGGGACCGAACGTGGAACACCGCAATATTCTTAGTATCAATTCTAGTACAATTTCCAATTTTGGTCTTACCCCACCGATATCTATCTTTGTTCCTGTTTTCATTCTCACTAACTTATTCATCCTCTGCTATCCATAATTAGGATTCATTAACAACTTCCCAATAGATAGATAGCTCAATTGGAACAGGTACAATATATTTGATGCATATAATATATATATCTATGTATGTATGTATGTATGTATGTGCATACAAATACGCTCTCTCTATACGTCCTACTCCTTAAATTTTAGGAAAGTTTTGCTCTGATCCAAATGTAACTACTCACCAATTTTGACCTTTCGATTTAACATAACTCATAGTGTGTAAATCCGATAGCTGAAGACGATGTTCCATTAGGTTACGATAACAATAGACAAAACAAGATAATAGAGACTATCAATTTCTTTTTGAACTCACAGCAAAATGAAATAACATATAATATTATAACACCCCGTAAAATAACTGGTAACTAATTAAAAAGAATTAATAAATAATTATTAAAGCTCAAAAGGGGAATTTGGATAAATGTTAGAATTTGGCTATGAAATTTGCACCATTGTGTTCGCAATGATTTTCTTAACAACTATCATATACAAAATTTTGCGATCAGAGTTCAAATGAAGAATTTATCGATGTTTGAAGATTTTCAGACCGAAAATAATTAAATACTGTTAAGGTAATAAATATTAATTAACCGTTAATGTTTAGGAATTAAAGTAATAAAAATAAATAACATATGGTAATGTCCATAACCGGCTGGACCACCATCGGTCGACCGCCTTCATTGGTCCGGTTGACCGTTAATGGTTGAATGTCTCTAAGAACCAATCAACCGGTCTATGTTTTGCGGCTAGGGTTGAACCTTGGCCTAAATGGCTTAGATTTAATATATTTTATTCTAACATATAGAATTGATTTGAGCGCATATGAATACAGGCCTAACCCCTCACTTTCTTCTCATATTTTCTGAACTGTGTAGCAAAGCTCTGTCATTTTTCCTTCTCCACTATTTCAAGAAATTATAATAATATTATATATACATATATATACACTAGAGAAGGAAAGAAAATAAAAGAGAAGAAAAGAAGGAGTGAATCAATTCTACAAAAAAGGTAAGTTTAGAGATTATAAATTTAGATTGCACCTAACTCAAATCTCCTATCAGATATGTAATTCTAATGGGTATATATACATATTTTTGATTGAAAAGAAAAAGGAGTCATGTAAGAAGAATGGATTAGGATCTGGAGATTTAAAAGCCAAAAGGTAAGTGGAAAATTATGCAATTACACAATACTAAATTTATTTCGTTGAAATTCTATTTTTGTTATTATGCCAAGGTGAAAAACATTGAATTGTAGGCTTAAATAAATAAATATAACTTGAAATTATTGCCTGCATATTAAGAAATTGCTTAAATTTGATGAAATGATATAGACACACACACCCTAGTTCTAGAAGTTATGGAGATTGGTCCCTAAAATTTATGAAAAATAATATGGGTAGAATTGCGTAGTTAATTCCAAATTTTTGTTAATTGGGTTGTAAATTGTTAATCTTGATAATCATCCATTGGAGATGTTTTAATTTGATTTGGGATTTCAATTTTTAAATTTTAGTTCATTGAAATTGTTGAATCTTCATGTGAAAAATTTTCCAACCTCACAATTAAATATATGAAAAGTGCATCATTTGAAATAACAAGGAATATGCCTAAATGAAAGAGATATGCAATGTAGGGATGCTTTTTCGTAGTTTGCACTATCTATTTTAATAAAAATAGAAAAGGATATTTTTCTTGTAATTACAAATGCAACACAATCCCGCTTGTGGTAGCTTATGGAAGATTTACAACTGTAATATTTTCTTTTTGGAAAAGATATAGTTCCAATGCATTAAAATGCAGAAATAAATATTTTGTGGAATATGCACATACGTATATATTTCGAAATCCCTAAATGTAGAAAATAAAAAGTTATAAATTGGAATATAAATAATCCCGTTTACCAATTATATATGTATATAAAGTAAGTATAAGTTTAAGAAACAAATACATAAATGACCGTAATAACATAAATACATACATATGGTAACCTGCAATTAATTGTACGTTATCATATTAATTACAAATAAAATGCTAAAACGTGAATGATGTAATAAATTAAAGAGTTAATGGGAAGTTACTGTAACTAAGCCAATATGGATATATACCCATTTAATGAATTTAATTATGGAGACCAAATATGATATTGATGAAGAAATTAAATAGGCGTGGTAAATTAATTCTGAAACGTGTAAATAAATGTCATTAACATTTATCCAATTTCAATATAAAATACCATTTATAAAGGGCTTCAATTGGAGTAAAGAAGGAGTAAATGACATTAATAACATTAGTGAAATAAGAAGTTAAAGATAATAAGCATATAAAATAAAAGGGAAGTTCATAGAAAGTAAATAAATGAACTTAGGGGCCATAACAATTTCCACGGTAGAAATTATATGGCCTCAATAATACATTTGCAAGGGATGTGAATTAGTGGGCCTAGCCCAACTTTAGATTAATTGTAAATGACTTGGTTTAATGAGGTTGGGATGCGAGATCAATAGAGTTACATAACGGAAGTCTGCCATATGCAAAGGGCTACCAACATTTATGTATACGTACTACTGATGTGGGATATCTCCAACCGTAGGACCCATGGGGATATACGTTCATGTATAAGATTGAGGTATTAAATGGTTGATTGGTTTGTATCTTCCCTATTTAAGAAGTATTAAATGGTTGGAATTATCTATTAGGTGCATTGGTGAAATCTCTTAGGGAAGATCCGCTTTAGGGTTGAGGTATTAAATGGCTGAAGGGTCTGCATATTCCCTATCTAAGAAGTATTAAATGGCCTAGAAGGGATTTTATACAATGGCAACTAGGGAGTACTAGGAAGGGTTCGCTTAGGGTTAGGTATTAAATCAGAGGAGTGTCTGCCTATTTCCCAATTTAAGGGTATTAAGTAGCCTAAGTGCTTTCTCTCACATCGTTAAGATATGATTGAACGGGAGATGAACCCAGTATACTCAATAGTTACCGAGGACCCGCTTCTAGATTGAGGTATTAAATGGTCATTAAGTCTAAGTCTTCCCTATTTTAAAGTATTAAGTGGCCATGGTTTTCTTTTGGGAAGTATAATGATGTACTTACACACACACAAATATATATACTTATACCTCGGAGTAGGTTGAACATATCATACATGCATATGGAATTAAATGACTAATATGTGAATAGTGGATATAACACTTAAATGGAAATCAATCGGCATAAAGTAGTGTTATGGATAAAGTATATAATTCACCAGTCACCAAAACATTGTTCTGACCCTCTCCTCATTACAACCCAAAGGATAGATTTAGAAGGACGTGATTCTAGTACAATAAGGGAACAGTAGGTGGATAGGTCTTCTCATTCATGCTCTGAATTGACAAAGCAATGAGATATCCATAGTAGTAGCCTTAGTTGGTATATATGTTTTATTATATTTTACTATTCAACTGTGAGTTCATATAGATAGCTCTCTAATACACTTGCATTTATTACAGGTTACCAACACCAACGATTCTTACTCTAATGGACTTGGATTTTTGATTCAATCAAAAATCGGGCCCATTAAGGTGCAGGTTGTTACAAATATATCAAATCAAATATCACTTTACTTCATAGAAACAAATTTAATGTATATATATAATCAGATACAACCAAGTCCAATTTAAGTCTCATACACACAGTATCAATGTCAAGTGATTATTTATATATAAATTTATATACATTAGTAATGTCGTCATCATTTGCACCATGCAGCGTTACTCAGTACAACACCCCAGTTTCCATCGAACTAATCATGAAATAAAAAGGGGAAAAAATAAGGAGAGGATCAGGCTACAGTCGGGTGAGTGATGTACATCTACTCTATAACATACTCTAGGCAATCCTAAATAATACCAAGATAATTATAGTAACTAATCATACCTTAGCCTGTTTCACCAGCATACAACAAGTTAGTCAAAAAATACAATGATACATAGGTTACTTCTTGTAACAAGGTCTTAATCCAATACATTTACAATGGTCGATGTTATGGTCTGACCCGTACTCAAATCTAGTACATTATAATGGTCAATGGCATGGCTTAACATATACTCAAAGACAACCCCACCTTATTGCATTTACACATGGTTGAATCATCGAACGGACGTAGTTTTATATATGGCTTACAGACCCATTTCCATACAACAACACGCACCTCAGATTGCTACACATACTGAGCCATCGTGTTATCATGATAACTAATAAAGGTCTCAGAATCAATAGTTAAACAAAACATCCATAACGATCGAATATTCATATGTATATATTCATATATATCACACATACACACACACACATACATTCATCCATATATATGTCCAAAGCACTCCAATTCAATAAGGTCAAGAAGTCACTTCAAAACATCACCTAATCGATATCTAAAACCCAAAGGAAAAAACCCCAAATCGATATAATTTTGATTTGTTAAACTTGGCCTTATTGGCCTAGGTTTGTTGTGCTGTTTGGCTTCACACAGGTGGATCGGTGTACTATACCCTGATGGAACGGTGTATATGAGTATTACAAAAAAAACTAATGATTTCAAGAAAGTTAGATGAAAAGATCTTCACCATCATTAGGCTTGGAAAGAACCGGAGGCGTTTCCATATGATGAATTAGTTCATCGAAAGCATTATGGCATTCGGGAGTCCATTCAAAAAATTTCTTTCCTTTCTTTAGAGCATCAAAGAAAGGAATGCATTTGTCTGTGGCCTTGGAAATGAAACGACTCAGAGCAGCGACTTTTCCATTGAGGCTTTGCATTTCTTTCTTTGTTTTAGGGGCTTTGACTTCCCTTAGAGCTGTGATTTGAGTAGGATTGGCTTCAATGCCCCTAGCGCTCACAATGAAACCCAAGAATTTCCCGGACTCTACTCCGAACGAACATTTCAATGGATTGAGCTTTATCCCGTACTTTCAAAGCACTGCAAACATTTCCTCCAAGTGACCCATGTGGTCTACAGCTTTCTTCGACTTTACCAACATATCGTCAACATAAACTTCCATGGTTCTGCCAATCTGAGGTTTGAACATTGCATTGACGAGCCTTTGGTAGGTTGCCCCAGCATTCTTCAATCCGAAAGGCATAACTTTGTAGCAGTAGAGACCCACATCTGTGATAAAACTTGTGTCTTCCTGATCTGGCTCATGCATCATAATCTGATTGTATCCGGAATAAGCGTCCATGAATGATAATAACTCATGCCCAGCTGTTCCATCCACCAATTGATCGATTCTGGGTAATGGGAAGCAATCTTTGGGGCAAGCTTTGTTTAGGTCCGAAAAATTGATGCAAACTCTCCACTTCCCATTTGCCTTCTTAACTAGTACTGGATTTGAAACCCAATTTGGATAAGTGGAGTTTCTGATGAAGCCGTTTTTCCATGAGCCGATCGACCTCTTCCTTTAGTGCTGTCGACCTTTCTGGGCCTTGAGTTCTCCTTTTCTGTTTCACTGGCGTGAATTTTGGATCAATGTTTAAAGTATGTACAGCAATTTCTGGGGAGATCCCACACATATCAGCATGACACCAAGCGAACACATCTAGATTGGCTTTTAAGAATGATATCAGCGTGTTTTGAACTGCTATGCTCAGCTGTGAACCCACATTGAGTACTTTGTTTGGGTCTTTTGAGTCAACAGATATTGGTACCGTTACCTCCACGGGTACCACTCTATTCTCCCCTGTACTGGCTTTCCTGGGATCCATTTGTTTCCTTGCATTGCTGTGTTCGCCAGTACAGGGGCCACTCCGTAGTTGCTACAGGGTTGGTTCCTTGATGCGGAGCGGAGCTGCCGCATCTTTCCCCATTTCTCTTTTCCTGGCCTCTCGGAGCTCTACAAGATAACATTCTCGCCCCGCGTTCTGATCTCCCTTAATGACAGCAACCCCATTATTAGTGGGAAATTTCATTGTTAAACACCACGGAGCGAGGACGACCCTGAAAGCAGCAAGAGTAGGCCGACCCAAGAAAGCATTATAGGCGGAGAATCCATCAACAATTACAAAAGTTTGCTTTCGAACCAACTTCTTATGTCCTTCGCCCATTTCAACAAACAAGTCCACCGTTCCAATTGGCTGTTTCAGCTCTCCTGTAAATCAGGCAATCTTGTGTGAAGAAGCTTGTACGTCTATCATTGGAATTTTCATTTGGTCAAATGTCTTTTTAAAGAGTATGTTGCACGAGGCGCCACTGTCAACCAGCACTCTTCTGACAATAGCTGGCCCAATACCAACAGAGACAACTAAAGGGTCCTCAGTAGGAGCTTCCACATCAATAGAATCCCTGGTTCTGAACATAATATCATCATGAAAAGTTTTCTGCTGCTTCAGAGGTGCAGCATCTTCCAAGACTAAGACATTTTCCTCAGCCGGGGCATACTTCAAAGCTCTAGCATACCTTTCCATTTCACCCCAACTCCTGCCAACTGGATGGGGTCCTCCTGTGATCACATTGATAATAGGTCTTTCCTTTTCAGCAGGCCTTTCTCCCGAACCAGATGAATGAGTTGGGGGTAGTTGTCCTTGGTTAGATGAAGAAGGGTCATTTCTATTCCTTTTAACGTACTGCTGCAACTTATTCTCTCTTAACAATTCTTCAATCAGGCTTTTCAAGTGGCGGCACTCGTTGGTATCACGGCCTGGTTGGTTATGGAATTTGCAAAATCTTCTGCTTTGAGCAGCATTTTTCCTAACTTTTACTGCCGATGGTTTTGGAAATTCAACAGCATCCTTAGTGGCGATGAAAATATTCTCTGGTGTATCAATTAGAGGGGTAAAATCCGAAGGCTTGAGAAAGCGGGGCTTTTTGAGATCCTTCTGCTTCTTTCCACCATTACTCTCCCTTTTCTGATTTATAGATTCCTTTTTGCTCTGAACTGTAGCATTATTTTCCACCACTGTTGTCACAACTTTAGTTGATGCGGAAAGATTCTATAGGCGCATGAACTCATCAGCCTTTTTGTAGAACTTTTCGAGCGAATTTGGTTCCTTCATTTTTAACCATTTTCCAAACTTGCTTGACTTGTCAATAGCCCGCATTAAGTAGGTTAAGATCATTCGTGGTTCCGCGTTATCAACTTCTGCTAGGGCTAAATTAAAGCGATTCAGGAAGGATTTGATGGGCTCCCCAGGATTCTGTTCAAAACTCGAGAGAGACATTATATCCTTTGCTCTTGACATGTACAATCTGAACTGTTCCTTGAATTTTCGGGTCAGATCGGAAAATTGGTCAATAGATCGCACAGGAAGCTTGGTAAACCAAAGTAACGCCACTCCTTCCAAATACACCGGGAAATATCGGCACTTAATCTCATCGGTTGCTCTAGCGCCAGTCATGTGCCAATCATATTTGTATAGGAATTGATTTGGGTCACTTGTTCCTCGATAGGCAGGAATGGTAGGAGGAACGAATTTTCTGGGAAACTCAGCCTTTAGAATCCTCTCGGTAAATGGAGTTTTACTCGAAGCAAATCCCCAATCATTCTCATCTTCGTTTCTCTGACTGCTTTCCTTCATTATCTGCCGAATCATGCTGGAGAGATATTCCTCATTATTTAACGACTTCGCGAAGTAGACTTCTGCCATTTTCTCGGATGTTTGCCCGGGCAAATGTTCACGGAAAACTGGCGTTGGTCTAGATCCTTCAGCCTGGAGGGGTGCCCCTTCAGCAGCACCTAATCCCCCTTGAGGAATGTCTATCCCTTCGGAGTTATGAAGAGTATCAGCAATGTTTTCTTCGTTGTTTACTGGTCTTTGATTAGCCCCGAATAGAGCATTCAATTTTTCCATCATCAGATAATTCTGAGTTTCAATCTGCTGGTATAGTCCGGACACAGCAGCATCTAATTCTTCTCGCGTCACCCCGACGCTTGGAGCTGCCTGACTTGGAGAAAGAGAAGTGGCAGTATTGTCGCGGTCATCATCAGATCTGATAGACTTACGTTTTCTTCCAGGAGCCATTATGTCTGATAGGCATCTGGTTTTGAAGGAAATTCTTTCAACAAACTTCCATGAAGCAATGGTGAATGATCGCCTGAGTTGGGTTCTCAGTGAAAGCACCAAAATGTTAACACTAAAAAGTGAACGCTAACACACGGTGTGTGTAGTAGAATTGTGAAAGCACCACCCGTGTGATGGGAATAGAAATTAAGCAGTAAAATAGCAGAAAAGCAGTAAAAGACAGCAGTTTATAGTGGTTCGGCTTGAGATCGAGCCTACGTCCACTTTGAATCTCTTTATTACTGAATCCGGTTACAAATCGATACAATTCACTTATGAAAACAATACAGGTTGATCACAAAGACAATCTCGACTACTAGCTCGAACTTCGATGATGAAACTCGATGAATCCGTGTTGGATGTGGGGAATTCCTCTCGAAGCTTGTTGTAGTGTCTCGAATGTTTGAAGATCTTTGATTGTTGAATGAGTGGAGAGTTCAGCAGAGTATCGACGCTTTGAGAAATGATCGGCCCAAAAGTCCCCTCGATGTTGGAGTTAGGGTGGTATTTATAGGATTGGTCCTGGGTGAACTTTCTGCCTCTAAGTCTTAGGTCGCGTACGACCTTAGTTAGGTCTTAGGTCGCGAGCGACCTAAGTTAGGTCGTGGCCCACTTCTCGACTTAAGCAGTTAGCCTGATGGGGCTGCTCTCGGTCTTATCTGAACAAGGAGGCATGTAGTAGGTCGCGAACGACCTAAGGAATAGGCCCAAAAGGAGTTGCCTGAACTTGTTTAAACTGGGCAAGCTTTAGGTCGCGAGCGACCTAAAGTAGGTCGTGAGCGACCTAAGGAATAGTTGCTGAAGCCTTTGGGTCGCTGGAATGCTTTATGAAGCTAAGTCGTGATACTTCATAGGTCGCTAGGACTCTTAGGTTGCAAGGCTCTTATGTCGTGAATTCTGGAGCCACTAGGTCACTTTCTTACTGAAAGCGTTAGATCGTTGAATCACTCCAGCAGTTAGGTCGAATGGTCTCTTTGATAGTTAGGTCGCAGAGTCTTTTCCGAAGTTAGGTCGCAGGCTTTCTTAGTTAGGTCGCAGGCTTCCTTTAGCAGTTAGGTCGCTAAGTCCTTAACTCGCAGTCACTTTAGGTCGTAGAGTCTGCTAACCCGTGAAGATTGTTAGGTCGTTAAGTCATCCTGTTCTTTAAGCCGTTAAGTTCCTTAAGTCGTAAGGTTTTTAGGTCGCGAAGCTCTTAAGTCGTATGGTTTTAGGTCGCCAGAAAAATATGAGTTAACAAACGTGATCTTGAGTCAAGAGCGACCTAACGAGTCACATGATAAGGAATTACGACCTAGTAGAGATTTGCGACCTAGCGAAGATTGTTTGCGAGCTAACAAGCAACGTGTTTTAGGTCGGTTGCGACCTAGTGGAGACTCGCGACATAACGAAGGTCGCTCGTGAGTTAACGGGCTAAGCAGGAAGACACTCGCGTGAGTTAACGTGATAGGTCGCTCAAGCGAGCTACGACATAGCAATGGAAACAAGTCAAGTTTAGGTCGCGAACGACCTAACTCTCACATGCCGCTTTCTTTCTCAGGCGAGCTACGACCTAACAAGGAAAACAAATCAAGTTTAGGTCGCGAACGACCTAACTCTCACATGCTGCTCACTTTAGGTCGCTTACTATAGGTCGCGAGACCTTAGGTCGCGAAAATTTCCTGAAGCAATGTTTTTTTAGGTCGTTCGACCTTATGCTGCTGTGAAGATTAGGTCGCTGCCATCCATTTTTAAGTCGCTCAAGTATAGGTCGCAAGACTTAAGTCGCTAGAAGAGCTTAGGTCGCTACTGCCGAGTGTGTGTTGTATTTTAGGTCGTAACGTTGTATTCTTATGTCGTTGTAATGTGTTGTAACATGTTTCTTATGTCGCTTTGTATATAAGTCGTAGGTCGCGTCTGTTTTTAGGTCGAAGGGTTGTTAAGTCGTGAACGACCTATGTGTTGTACAAATTTGTGTTGTGTTGAGTTGTAAGCCTATAAATAGGCGGGTGGTGTCATTTGTAACTTTTAAGTTGATTTTAAATAAAATTTGTTTGTGTGCTTTGTGCCACTTCTTCAATTGGTAGTTGAGTGTGATCTCCTATCTCCACCTTCGGTATTCAAGTGCGCTTGAATCAATGATCGCTGAAGCCGATTCACGGTATCTAGTGCGCTAGATCAAATCGTAGATCTTTAAACACGATATCGTGCGCGATCAACGTGTTTGAGATAGCTAAAATCCGGTATCTTTGGATCAATGGATTTGGGCCATTCGGTTTCTTCTATTCCACAATCGCTACTTTCACCGATTCATCATTTTTGTTATTCGCTGCTGCATCATTTGGTATCAAAGCTAGACTTAGCCAATCATAGCTAAGCCGAGTCTTGGAGCCAACTTTATTTGAAGTGTTGAAGATTGGATTTGCATTTTTGAGAAGAATAGTGTTCATCATGTTCATCATAAGTTACAACAAGTTTGAAGATTTCGATCCATCTCATTTTGGATCTAAGGAGGAAAGGTGTTTGAATTTTGCGCGGGAAGTTGTTTGCGCGCCAAAAGGTATTTTGAATTGTGTGTGCGAGCTATCGAAAGGAGACGAGCTAGTGAGTAATGCGAGCCAAGTTAGGTCGCAATCCGTTCAGAACAAGCTAAGAGTTTGAAGTATCGATCCGAGAGAGTTCAAGATCATATTTGTTCAAGCGAAAGTTGAAGATTGTTTCATTTGACAATGCCGCCGAGAAGAGCTAACCGTCATCAAAATGTTGAAGATTTATACAAAAGGGAAGGTGCCGAACAAATGGAACAACGCATTAATAACAAATTTAATGAGAAGTTGGATGAAGGTATTGGGAGGTTAGAGAAATTGATGATGGATATGAACCAAGGTCAAAGAAGAAGGTCGCCAATCTCGAACCATGGAGGAAACACAGTTTCGCCATCGGTGACGGAAGCGAGGAGGGTGTCGCCACAACCTTATCGAGGAAGAAGAGAATCTTCAGTTTCATTGAGAAGAGAACATCACGAGTATAGAGATGAAGAGAGAAGAACTCCACGTGAGTTTGAACATGAACCATACCGTGATGATGAAAGACAAAGTGGAAGAGATATGCAAGATCATAGAAATGAGGGTGGTCGAGATCGTTATCGAAGTACATCTGTTTTTGATGAAGATGGTGGTAGAGGTAGTGTTCATTCTCGAGATCGAGACCTAGCACGAAATGCATATCGGGATGTTAAGGAAGATCGACGATGGGAGTCGGGGATGAAAACTGAAATTCCAGAATTCAAAGGTGGAATGGTAGCGGAGAAATTTTTGGATTGGTTGTCTAATGTGGAAGAAATTTTTGACTTTAAGGAAGTTCCCGAGCATCGGAGAGTGAAGTTGGTTGCTACACGATTAAAAGGAAGAGCTATGGCATGGTGGCAGCAAACTAAACTAACACGGGAGAGAATGGGGAAGTCAAAGATTGAATCATGGAATAAGATGAAGAAGTTGATGAAAGCTACATTCTTACCGTATAACTATCAATCTCTTATGTATCAACGATTGCAGAATCTGAGACAGGGAATGAAATCTGTGAATGATTATGCTGATGAATTTTATCAATTAATTGCGAGGAATGATATCATGGAGACGGAGGAGCAGTTGACTGCTAGATTTGTTGGAGGGTTGAGAATGCAGATACAAGACATGGTGAATATGTTTGATCCCAGATCTGTGGTTGAAGCACATCAAAAGGCTCTAGCTTGGGAGAAGCAAGGAAGGAGAGGTGGTGGTGTGTTTACAAATTCTAACAATCCAATGAAAGGGGCTAGTAGCAATGCGAATGTTTCGAAGGCTGTTGCAAAACCGGTTGTTAATGAAGTTGTTAAGACCAGAATCAAATGTTTCAATTGTTAGGAGATTGGTCACAAAAGCAATGAATGTACGAAGCCAAAGAAACGAGTAATGATTGCTGAGGCAGAGGAAGATGAGGTAGTAGCTGAATGTTCTAATTCACTACATGATGAGGAGGAAGAAAATGTGTCGGGAGATGAAGGGTACTCATTGATGATGAAAAGGTCTTGTCTAACACCAAAGCAAGAGGAGGAAACTAGCTGGTTGAGGAGTAACATCTTTCAATCAACATGCACTATCTTGGGAAGGGTTTGCAAGTTTGTTATTGATGCAGGAAGTTGTGACAATATTATCTCTACAGAAGCTGTGAAGAAGTTAGCATTGAAGACAGAGAAGCATCCGAAACCTTACAAGTTAGCTTGGTTGAGGAAAGATGGGGAGGTGAAAGTTGGACGAAGGGCTTGTGTTAATTTTTCAATTGGGAAGAAATACAAAGATGAAAATTGGTGTGATGTTGTGGACATGGACGTATGTCATCTGTTGCTGGGAAGATCGTGGCAGTATGATAGAGCGGTGCAACATGATGGATGTACTAACAGTTATAGTTTCATGTTTGAGGGTACTAAAATCACTTTAATTCCTAAGAAACGACAACAAGAAGAAAACAAGTTGGAGGAGATTGAATAGCTGAAAACTTTGTTATCATTGAAGGAATTTGTTAAGGAAGTCGAAGAGGAGCCTGAAGTATTTTTGTTGATTGGACGAGAGAGTAATGAAGTGGTTGAGATTTCTGCAGAAGTGAAACCAGTGCTGGAAGAATTTGACGATGTATTTCCTGAGGAGCTACCAACGGAGTTACCGCCGTTAAGAGACATTCAACATCAAATTGATCTTGTTCCAGGAGCCGTGTTACCTCATAGACCACACTACAGAACGAGTCCAAAGGAACACGAGGAGTTGAGGAGGCAAGTGGAAGAATTGCTTGAACAGGGATGAGTACAGGAAAGTTTAAGTCCTTGTGCCGTGCCAGCTTTGTTTGTGCTGAAGAAGGATGGAACGTGGAGAATGTGCACTGATAGTCGGGCACTGAACAAGATTACAGTGAGATATAGATTTCCTATGCCTAGACTGGATGACTTGTTGGATCAGCTTAGTGGGGCGACTATCTTTTCGAAAATTGATTTGAAGAGTGGTTATCATCAAATTCGAATCAGACCATGGGATGAATGGAAGACAGCATTCAAGACGAGAGAAGGGTTGTACGAATGGCTGGTTATGCCGTTTGGTCTTTCGAATGCACCGAGTACATTTATGCGGGTGATGAATCAAATCTTTAGACCATTTATTGGGAAATTCGTGGTGGTGTATTTTGATGATATACTGATATATAGTAGAAGCTCAGAAGAACACTTGCAGCATTTGAGAGAAGTGTTGATGATACTGCGACAGGAACAATTTTATGCTGCAATAAAGAAATGCGTGTTCATGACGCATAGTGTTTTATTTTTGGGATATGTTATTTCCGAAGGAGGTATACAGGTGGATCAGAATAAAGTTGAAGCAATCAGAAATTGGCCACAACCCAGGACGATAACCGAAGTGAGAAGTTTTCATGGTTTAGCATCATTCTACCGAAGGTTTATTCCACACTTCAGTAGCGTGATGGAATCAGTTACTGATTGTATGAAGGGGAAGCAATTTTCATGGACAGAGGAAGCAGGATTTACTTTTGAGAGAATCAAGGAACTTTTAATGACAGCACCGATTCTAGTGTTGCCGGATTTTCAGTTGTTGTTTGAATTGCATACTGATGCATCGAAGGTTGGAATTGGAGGGGTGTTAAGTCAGAAGAGACGTCCTATTGCATATTTCAATGAGAAGTTATCGGGAGAAAAGATGAGATATAATACTTACGATATGGAATTTTATGCTATTGTGCAAGCTGTGAAACATTGGAGACATTATTTGTTTCATAAAGAATTTGTTTTATATACTGATCATGAGGCGTTGAAGCATATACAGGGACAGGACAAGATTGCAGCTAGACATGCTTTGTGGATTGCATACTTACAACAATTTACATTTGTGGTGAAGCATAAATCGGGAGTTACGAATAAAGTGGCAGATGCATTGAGTCGAAGGAATCATTTGTTGACTACAATGAAGATTGAAGTGACGGGGTTTGATGTATTGCCAGAATTATTTGTTGATGATCCTTACTTTGCGAAGTGTGTAGATGAAGTCAAGGAGGGAAAAACGGATGAGTTTGTATTGGTGGATGGTTTTCTTTTTAAGGGGAATCGATTATGTATACCGGAGTGCTTACAAATGAAGATTGTGAAAGAGTTGCATGAAGAAGGACATGTGGGGAGAGATCGTACATTACAGTTGATTTCACAGTCATATTTTTGGCCTTCTATGAAGAAAGAGGTTGGAAGATTTGTGGAAAGGTGTCATATCTGTCAAGTTTCCAAAGGGACAGCGACGAATGCGGAATTGTATATGCCATTAACCGTGCCTAACAGACCATGGGTTGATATCAGCATGGATTTTGTTTTGGGTTTGCCAAGAACTCAAAGGGGAAATGATTCTATATATGTAGTGGTAGATAGATTTTCCAAAATGGCACATTTTATCGCTTGTAAGAAGACAGCTGATGTCGTCCGTGTTGCCGAGTTATTCTTTAAAGAAGTGTATCGCTTACATGGTTTACCAGAAGCCATTGTTTCTGATCGGGGTACTAGATTTCTAAGTCATTTTTGGCTGAGTTGGTGGAAGATGGTGGGAACAAAGCTAAATTTCAGTAGTGCTTACCATCCGCAGTCTGATGGTCAGACTGAAGTTGTTAACAGATCTTTGGGAAATTTGGTGCGGTGCCTGGTGAAGGATAATCTGAAGAGTTGGGATATGAAGTTATGTCAAGCGGAGTTTGCTCATAATCATGCTATAAACCGTAGTACGGGTTTCAGTCCATTTCAGATTGTATATTCAAGCTTACCAAAGGGGCCGTTGGATTTGACGATAGAACCACAACCAAAGGGGACAGTTAAACGGGCTGTTGATTTTGTTGATGGATTGGCAGAATGCCATAAAATCGTTCAGGAATGATTGGAGAAAGCGAATGAAAAGTATAAAAGATCTGCGGATTTGAAACGAAGAAGCGTCGAATTTAAGGAAGGAGATTTAGTATATGATGTACTAACAAAAGATCGTTTTCCAGTGGGAACATACAATAAACTTAAAGCTCGAAAGATTGGTCCTGTAACAATTGTGAAACGGATCAATGAAAATGCTTATAAGTTGAAGCTGCAGGAGGATGTGTACACTTCTGACGTGTTTAATGTTAAACATCTTATACCATATCATGGGGATGAGCTTGTTGTGGAAGAGGAGGGCGCAAATTCGAGGATGAATTTTTCCCAACCAGGGGAGGATGATGCAGCCCAGAATGAGACCCAGATTGATGAAGTGTTAGGTCGCGAGCGACCTAACGAGATCTTGAGTCAAGAGCGACCTAACGAGTCGCATGATAAGGAATTACGACCTAGTAGAGATTCGCGACCTAGCGAAGATTGTTTGCGAGCTAACAAGCAACGTGTTTTAGGTCGGTTGCGACCTAGTGGAGACTCGCGACATAATGAAGGTCGCTCGCGAGTTAACGGGCTAAGCAGGAAGACACTCGCGCGAGTTAACGTGATAGGTCGCTCAAGCGAGCTACGACATAGCAATGGAAACAAGTCAAGTTTAGGTCGCGAACGACCTAACTCTGACATGCCGCTTTCTTTCTCAGGCGAGCTACGACCTAACAAGGAAAACAAATCAAGTTTAGGTCGTGAACGACCTAACTCTCACATGCTTATCACTTTAGGTCGCTCACTATAGGCCGCGAGACCTTAGGTCGCGAAAATGTCCTGAAGCAATATTTTTTTTAGGTCGTTCGACCTTATGCTGCTGTGAAGATTAGGTCGCTGCCATCCATTTTTAAGTCGCTCAAGTATAGGTCGCAAGACTTAAGTCGCTGGAAGAGCTTAGGTCGCTGCTGCCGAGTGTGTGTTGTATTTTAGGTCGTAACGTTGTATTTCTTATGTCGTTGTAATGTATTGTAACATGTTTCTTATGTCGCTTTGTATACAAGTCGTAGGTCGCGTCTGTTTTTAGGTCGAAGGGTTGTTAGGTCGTGAACGACCTATGTGTTGTACAAACTTGTGTTGTGTTGAGTTGTAAGCCTATAAATAGGCGGGTGGTGTCATTTGTAACTTTTAAGTTGATTTTGAATAAAATTTGTTTGTGTGCTTTGTGCCACTTCTTCAATTGGTAGTTGAGTGTGATCTCCTATCTCCACCTTCGGTATTCAAGTGCGCTTGAAATCAACGATCGTTGAAGCTGATTCACGGTATCTAGTGCGCTAGATCAACGTACGAAGAATCGTAGATCTTTAAACACGGTATCGTGCGCGATCAACGTGTTTGAGATAGCTAAAATCCGGTATCTTTGGATCAACGGATTTGGGCCATTCGGTATCTTCTATTCCACAATCGCTACTTTCACCGATTCATCATTTTTTATATCCGCTGCTGCATCATAATCCGACCTCAGTTCGTTTAAACCAATCATCGATAAAGAAATGTTAAGTAAATAGGGAATTATTCTTTTGATTTATTACTTCCTTTTTATCAAAAATATCTTCAAGAGATATATATATATATATCTTTAAAACTTTTCTTTTCAGTATATATGGAATCATTAAACCTCATTTATCAAACCCTTTGGTTACTTAAAACCTTTTTAAATCTAAGGATAATTCTAAATCATTTTATTTTTCATTCACAAAAATATTTCCAAATCATTTTTTTTTAATCTTATCAAGATTTCTTAATTCAAAACTCAAAACTTTGATTGAGTTAAAACTATGTTATCTAGGATGTTAATACAAAATCAGTAAATATTAAGTGAGCAGAATCTATAGAAATCATCTAATTCTACTGAATATTAATTTTCATATTCAACAAGTACTAGAGGCAGAATAACAATGAAATCACCTTTTAAATTCCACGAATAGTATGAGTCCCCTCTTTGGGCTTTAATACCAAGTGTTAACGCTAAAAAGTGAACGCTAACACCCTGGTGTGTGTAGTAATATTGTGAAAGCACCACCCGTGATACGAAATGTTAACGCTAAAAAGTGAACGCTAACACCCTGGTGTGTGTAGTAATATTGTGAAAGCACCACCCGTGATACGGGAACAAGAAATAAGCAGTAAAACAGCAGCAAGACAGTAAAAGACAACGATTTTATAGTGGTTCGGCCTAAGATCAAGCCTACGTCCACTTTGAATTCCTTTATTTCTGATTTCGGTTACAAGTTGATACAATGCACTCTAATATATGACACACTTTGATCACAAAACACTCTAGATTAGTAGCTCAAACTTCGATGATAAGATTTGTTGAATCCACGTTGGATATGCAAGATCTTTCTCAAAGCTTGTTGTAGTGTCTTGAATGCTTGGAGTTCTTCAAGTGTTGGACGAGTTAAGAATTCTGCAGAGTAACAGCGCTTCAAAGAATGATCCAAAAGTCCCCCCTTATGTTGAAGGTAGCGCTGTATTTATAGAGAAGTCTGGACAGGAATTTTTGCCAAGATAAGTCGTAAGTCATGGTCGACTTAGCAGGTAACAGTATCAGTCAAGCGGCATAAGTGTCACGGCATTGGATTTTAACTCGGTAGCCTTAGGTCGTGGCCGACTCAAACTAAGTCGTGGCTCGTCGTTCAACTGGTAGGCTTGCTCATTTCGAATAATAACATAAGTCCTAACTCGCTGACGAGCTAGGGAGTCATCGTGTTAAATAAGAAGCGGCATCTCGTTTGTTTGTTTAAGTCACTCACGACCCAAGTTAGGCCGTAAGTCGAAGGTTGCGACTTTAAGGATATGAGTTACGGTTCATCCTGCTCACACCTGACCTCCCTGAACGGGTTAGTAGCTTAGGTCGTTAAGTCACAGATTGCCTTAAGTTGTTAACTCGTTTCCTTGTTAGGTCGTGCCATCTCTTGAGTCATTAGGTCTTAACTTCTTTGACTCGTTAAGTCATCCAGTCCTTGACTCGTTAAGTCGTCCAGTCCTTGACTCGTTAAGTCGTCCAGTCCTTGACCCGTTAAGTCGTGTGCCTTGCTTGAGTCGTGTAAATCCACTAGGTCGTTGATTCTCTTAAGTCGTCGACAAAATGAGGGTTAACATTTGCCCCTCGAAGTACACGCCTAAGTCGTAGGTCGTGTGCTTCGACTTTCCTTAACTCGCGTGTGCCGATTCGGGTTCCACTGCCCTAAGATATAAAAGACTTGAGTCGTTTCTTCCATTTCTTTCTTCTCATTACCTATCTCCTAAGTCGCATCTGTAATCATTTCTCCAAGCTCCCTACGGCGATTCCTTCTTGATTCATTTCCGATTCTCTCCAGCATCATACTACGTAAGCGATCCAGCTTCTTTTTCAATCGTCGAACATCGTCAATCTACGAGCCCCGTTCTTCGTCTCCGATTCACCCCCTTTTAGCCGTGCGAGTATTGTTGCATTGGTCATCGATGGACTCAGGGATATTTGATTTGACTTAAGACAACTCGCGATTTGTGGCGATTCAGTGGTGTGATAGAACTAGGGTTGTTGTTGATTGAGAGTTTATTGGGTTAACGGGTTAGGAGTTAGAAGGGTAACGGGTTAGGAGTTAGGGAGAAAATTCGGTTGGTCAAATGGAGTGAGATATTGGCTTGGTCACGACTTAGCAATTTCGTGCGACCCAGTGACTTCCACGACTTAACTCTGAACCGACCTAGCAGCTTTTGCGACCTAAGCTTTGAGTCGTGGCCGAGTTAGGACTTGGAGAATTTCTCACTGCTTTGAACTGAAGTTTTTCTTCTTTTCCACGACTTACGACTCAAAGTACTGCCGACTTAAAGCATCAACGACTTAAAATTGAAGCGACTTAACTTAACTCGCCCCATAATCCTTACGTCATGGACGAGTTAGCCAGAGAACCAACGACTTAACTTAACCCGTAGGAAAAATTCTTAAGTCGTCGACGAGTTAACACTTGATCTTCCTGAACTTTGGATTGCTTGAACCTTGAGCTGTTTAGTCTTTAAACTGTTAAACTTTGCTGCATTCTTTCACAGATCACTTTAACTTGCAAGCTAACAATCTGTTTAATACAACATTACAGAAAATTGGGACGAATATACTACCACTGACTGCCCACATCAAATGACAGATTAGTTAATAACGGATGATCAACTTAAATAGATTGTGTGAACGAAGTGCTTTAAATCAATAAATTCAAGCAAAGTATTAAAGCAACATTGAAATAGTCAACTGAAAATGACTGGTTTGCACTAATACTTTACCTGAACTTTAAATTAACAAGTCCTAAAATTTGGTAATCGATCAATTGTCGACTAGCTTAATTCCAGTTATATTTACTTGTTATCTTCATTAGTTCTGCACAACACTTCACACTTTTTAGGAAACGTGCACCTTCATATTTGAATATCCAGTTGCTTGTGTAGAATGTCTTCTCAGCAAGAAGATATAACAGTCTAGACTGGAGAGGCCACTCTTATTCCAGCTCCATTAGTCAATCCTCCCGAAAGAGTCTCAACTACTTTGTCGTATAAAGTTTTCCAACAATTATGCATTCAGTTTGGTATCGTTGAAGCAGATGCCATTCTGCCTGAGAAAAACGACACTGCTGACATACAACCCCACGGTTTAGTTGCCGTTAATCGCCAAATGTGCATGAACGGAGCCATTCCTCCTTTCAATGATTTCCTCCAGCAGCTTTTTCTTTGACTGTCTATTTCTCCCTTTCAATTGCATCCCAATGGCTACGCCATCGTGATGGGACTATGTGTGCTATTTAGGAGGACGCTGGATCGTCTTCCGAGCTTCGATGAGATTTGTTACTTATGCTCTTTTACTAGAAATAAAGATCACCCTTCCATTACTGTCATACGAAGCGCTAGAAACCGCAAACTGATCATTGGCCTTTTGGATAGTGTTCACGGGTTTCTAAGTCAATTCTTCTTCGTTCGCTGTCCTCCGGGATTTTACGCTATCTGGAGAGTAGGAAGTAAGATCATTTATCTTTGTTTCTTATGTTTATGAACCTTTCGAAGCCCGAGTTGTCAAGCGTTAACTTTGCTCTTTTCTTTTCAGCGCTTCCTCCTCCTTCTAGGGATCCTGGTCACAAACCAACCTTCGAGAGGCTCATGGTCGTACCAGTTGACGAGAGGAGTATCCAATTTCTGTTGACAAATGATTTTTTACATCAATTCGGACTTCTACATTCTTCCCATTCTGTTCAGCCTCATGAAGTCCCTGATTCCCCAGTAAAGACATTAGATGCCCCAGCTCTTGCTAAAGAACTTACACCGAAAGAACCTACCACTGAGGCTTCACTGATGAAGTGTTCTGCTTCTATTGACATTGCGGGTTCGTCAAGCAAGCTAATACTTTCCCCAGTCATCGAAGAAGAAGAGACTTCTCAGCATTCCGGAAAGACGGTTGATGTGGGAATCGAAAGGGAAAGTGCCACCGAGCATAATGGCGATGATATCTTTGAAGGGTTGAGTGATTTAATGATAACTTCACAAGAGCTATTCAAGGATGACACTTCAAAAGCTATTTCTCCTGTTGTCGAGGCGACTTCCTCTTTACAACAAATTACAACGCCTGTTACACAAGTCGTCACCATTCCCACACCAAAGAGTGGTTTGTAGTCTGGCGCGCGTAGTTTGCACGCCACACACACTTAGGCTGCTTAGCACTTTCATTCACTTCACTTTTCTACTTTGAAGATTTATAAGACTTGACTTTTCTTCAATTTCAGGTTCTCCGATGGGGCGAAGCGGTTCATATTACGATAAATTCCAGTGCCATGGAAGCCGCGACACTTATGATTTTAGGCGCTATCTCCCTGCCCCGAGGGAAACAGATGAAGAAAGAGCTATTAGGAAGGCTCAAGAAAGGCAAGATTATGAACATCAATACGGGAGGAGGGATGAGCGATACGACTCTTCTCATAGAGGCGATGATTCCCATAAGCGAAAGTCTTATGACGATAAAGGGAAGAGTCACCTTACTGGAGATCCAAGCAAGCGGGTCAAGCCTAGTGACGGGTCTGCAAGTTCTGAAAAGTCTGATGCTCCTACCTCTGCAGAAATTCCATTTTGTTCTCCAGCTCTCAAGAAGTCTGACATCCAAACAATTATCAACAGGCCTCAATATCAAGTTGGGGACGGTCCTCCTACACTTCAATGCCGATTCCCAAATTGGTGCTTAAAAGGAGTTCGCTTTGACTTAGACTTGGTTTCCATTGATAAGCAGACCATGCTTAGGAGTCTTAATGCTGTTAAGCTTGATATTGAGAGGATATCCGGATGGCAGAAACTCGTTGATGAGCTTCAAAGAGTTAACCATATGAATCTTGAAGCCATGCTGACAATGGAGAATGACAAGACGGAATGGGATAAAATCTGCAAGCAGCATGATGTAGAGATGGCGAGCATTGTTGACGATAATGCAAGACTTGAGTCCGAGGTTAAAAAACTCAAGGAAGATCTTGCCGCTTCTTCCGCTTTGCACTCTTAAAAAGAAGAAGTGTTTCAAAAACAAGTGCGGGATGCGCATGCTGCTCAAAGGGATGCTGAGATGAAACTTGCGGCTGAGCAGCATATTACTGAAGAATATCGCAAAGATACCGCTCAGCTGCGGGAAACAGTTGACTCCCAGAACATAGAGATCGAATTGTTAAAGGCTCGACTTTCTAAAGTTGAGAAAGAGCGTGATGAGGCTGTTGTTGGTCAAGTTACAGCCGTCGTCGAAAAAGAAGCGGCTGAGCAGTCGCATGAGGCAACGAAGGCCAAAGTCAGCTCTACCTTATTTGACTTTTATATCCACAACGTCTTGGGGCGCGGGAGCCTCTCGTTTTTGGGGCCGGATTATGAAGTCAACTTGGCTGAAGTATGGGAGGCGATAATCGATATGTTTGGTGGTGCCGGTTATGCCGAAGCAGATCTTGAAGCGACTTATTTAGATGAAAATGCCCGTGCTACACTTGTTAAGGGAAAGGAGCAACTTGCCCAAGCGTGAGCCGAAGCGACGGGAGAGAAGCATTCCGAAAAAGAAATACTTCTTACTTCCCCTACTCGTCCTTCGGTTTCGGCTGAAATTGACATCATTGGCTCCAGCTCCCATTCTCCACCTCTCGCGAAAGTTGAAACCAAAATTTCAGAAGGCGGAGATGAAGGCCAGCACAGCACTGAAGCGCATGATTATGAGATCGAAGTTAGACAACCAACTTTACCAGGTAACTTCAGCGTTGATCCAAGTCAAGTAGATTGCTCATTTGATTTGACTGAGATCGATGAACTTCTTACTAACTACTTAAGCCCTGATGAGCCAATATCTTATCTTTTTTCGAAGAATACTGATTTTAACTTCTTTTCTTCTATAGCGGAAGTGCCAAAAGCTGCGCTAACTTCTCCTTCTTCGGCTGCCATTCTTCCTTCTTCTCAAGTTACTCCTCTTCCAGCTTCTCAACCAGGATCGCAAGAAGAGAAAATTGAAGCCCTCAAAGACTTGGACGATCCGGTTGCTTCGCAAGAGCAAAAGACTGGGGAACTTGAAGAAGGCGAAAAGACTCTGGAGCAAACTTATGATGACGACACAAAGCTTTCCGAGTTTTTTACTCCAGGCAGTGAGTCTTCTTCGAAAAAGAAGGGGAAGCGCGCAATTTCAAAGAAGGGCAAGAAAAGCACTTCCGTTGCTGGAGAAGAAGCGGAAGTTGACCCAGCTGTGCCTCTTTCTCCTTCCTCCCCGACCCGTCTACAACGGCTTTAGAAACTAATCATTAAGCTGGGTAAAAGCTCCAAAGGTGGGAAGAAGGAGAAATGAGCTTGATTTACTTTCTCCGTTTTGCTTTTTGCATGTATTGACTGGAGTTTGTGCAGATACCGGCCTCCGCTTATTGAAACCTGCGAATGTACAAAAATTTCATAATATGGAATAAAATGGTTCTTTTTGCTTGTACAATTTCTTGTTAGTATATGTGCGAACGCATTTATTCCTTGTTTTTGCATAAGTTTCTTTATTTACTTTATATGATATTGTAGTGAGCTCGTGGCATGATGTTCGAGCGTTTGTTTTTATTGATATAGCTATCTGCCCCTATACCACGGCTTACTGCAATATTATGTAAAGACTTGTACTCTTATTTTAGAGAACAATTCTTCCGTTTTGAGGAAATATTATTTTGCTTTTTAATAGAGTACGCTTTGTATCGGAGAAGTTTTCTCTTCTCTTTCTTTTTTTTTTTAAAAAGAACACTTCTCCTTTCGGGGATGATCGCTTTTATGTGTTGAAAAGTGGATTCCCCTACGTAGTGAAGCGAACTCCTAAAGAATGTTTTGATCTTCTTAAAGAGAGTTATATTTCATCGTTGAATAGATCCACGGGACAGACGTTAGCTATTTTACTGGACACTTGTTTGTACAAATAATTACAAGTATTTAGCTGAAAATGCCCCTTTAGTGGTCCCATCAATGACGTTTTTGGATGTGCCTTGTTAAAGGGCTTTGTTTAGAATTTCACTATTAAGAGTAAAAGTGTGCCTCTGAAGAGGGCTTGTTTGATATGCCTTTGGGAAGGGCTTTTTGGTTATGCCTCGGGAGAGGGCTCCTCCGAAGAGTTGTGCCTCCAAAGAGGGCTTGTGCCTCGTTAGAGGGCTTTGACATTTCAACTCTGGTGAAGTGTGCCTCCGAAGAGAGATTTTTGCACTTCAACTCCGGTGAAATGTGCCTCCGAAGAGGTCTTTTTGGCATTTCAGCTCTGGGGAAGTGGGCCTCCGAAGAGAGATTTTTACACTTCAGCTCCGGTGAAATGTGCCCCCGAAGAGGTCTTTGTGGCATTTCAGCTCTGGTGAAGTGGGCCTCCGAAGAGAGATTTTTGCACTTCAACTCCGGTGAAATGTGCCCCCGAAGAGGTCTTTGTGGCATTTCAGCTCTGGTGAAGTGGGCCTCCGAAGAGAGATTTTTACACTTCAGCTCCGGTGAAATGTGCCCCCGAAGAGGTCTTTGTGGCATTTCAGCTCTGGTGAAGTGGGCCTCCGAAGAGAGATTTTTACACTTCAGCTCTGGTGAAATGTGCCCCCGAAGAGGTCTTTGTTTGGACTCCGAAGAGTAGCAGTTGGACTCTGAAAAGTAGCACAAGGACTCTGAGGAGTAGCATGGACCCCGAAGAGTAGCATGTGAACTCGGAGGAGTAGCATTTTTGCTCGTGTCCTTCCATCATCTGCTTCCTAGCGATTCCTTGTTGTCATCTCAAATACATGTCCCATTCTTCCACAAGATTTTTTTTCTAGAGGAGTGTACTTTATAGTTGAGTGAATCCACGGGGAAAACGCAAGCTACTTTACCGGATGTTTGTTTGTACAAACGATCGCGATTGGCTAGCAAGGTGCCCGCTTTGGTGGAATTACTAACTGTTTGGATAGCACTTCTTCTGTAGGAATTGGATTTTGGAACTTTTGTGACTTGACATTGGTTTGTTGAATGATTTATGGGAATCACTGAGTCTTGTGATGGGTTGAATAGGTAGGCTTTGCTTTGATAGCCTGCAATATTAAATCGACATTTTAGCAATATATTTAAGATATTTGCATATCGAAATGAAACAGGCATTGTATAGTATTGGAACACAAGATTTAAAATTCTTTATTATTAACCCACACTGATTTCTCAGTGGTTTACAATACAAGAATTATACATCCATCATCATTTTACAAATTTAAGCAATGTTGTTAAGTAAAAATTGGATGCAAGTGATTGTTGTTCCGGAATTTCGGGATTGAATCTCCATTTCTGCTGGAATCATTGTCTTTGATCCGTATGCCAGTTAGAATGGAGTCTGGTCATATGCTGCGTGAGGACCCCCCCCCCCCCCCCCGTGACAACATTAATGACAAGCCTCTCTGATTCCTGCTCTGCAATTTCGTTGCCTGTGCCGTATTGATGGGCAGGAAGTTGTTGCCCCTGAGTGGATGAGGATGGGTCATTCCTGTTTTTCCTGCATATTGTTGAAGTTTATTCTCTTTCAACATTTCTTCAATCAGATCCTTCAAGTGGCGGCACTCATTAGTGTCATGGCCAGGCTGATTGTGGAACTTACAGAATCTTCCACTCTGCATGGCATTTTTCCCAAGTCTCAACTTATGCGGCTTCGGATATTCAACAATATCCTTAGTTGCAAAGAAAATATTCTCTAGAGTATCAGTCAAGGGAGCGGAATTTGAGGGTTCAAAGTGGCGAGTTTTCTTTGCATTTCCCTGCTTTTCCCTGTCATCATTTCCCCTCTTCTGTCCTCCAGATTCTCTTCTATTAGAAGCAACATTGTTATTCTGGATTTCGGCAACCACTACTTTTGCCGGCGCAGAAAGGCTTTCTAAGTGCATGAATTCGTCGGCCTTTTTATAGAATTTCTCGAGTGAGTTTGGCTCCTTCATTTTTAACCATCTTCCGAATTCACTTGATTTGTTGATGGCTCGCATCAGGTAAGTCAGGATCATACGGGGTTCTGCATTATCCACTTCGGCTAAAGCTACATTGAAACGGTTCAAGAAAGATCTGATAGATTCTCCGGAAGCTTGCTCAAGGCTCGATAGTGACATTATATCCTTGGCTTTTGAAGCATACAACCTGAGCTGATCCTTGAATTTTCGAGTTAAGTCAGAGAATTGATCTACGGACCGAACTGGTAGCTTAGTGAACCAAAGTAAGCCACTCCTTCCAAGTACACTGGAAAGTATCGGCATTTAATCTCATTTGATGCTCTTGCACCGGTCATATGCTAGTCGTACTTATACAGGAAATGATTAGGGTCACTTGTCCCTCTATAAGCCTGGATAGTAGGAGGTACACATTTTCTTGGAAACTCTGCTTTCAGGATCCTTTCAGTAAACGGAGTTCTACTTGGTGCAAATCTCCAGTCGTTCTCATTTTCTTCCCTCTACATGCTCTCTTTCATGATTTGGCGAACAATCCTAGATAGGTACTCCTCATTGCTCAGAGGCGTTGCCGGGCAGACGCCAGCTCTCCTTTCGGAAGTTTGCCTGGGAAAATATTCGCGAAAAGTTGGCTGCGGCCTCGAACCTTCAGCTTGGAAAGGTGGCGCTTCGGCGGTGCCAGCTGCTCTTTGAGGAATATCTTTTTCTTGGGAATTATGAGCATCTTCAGTGAAGACTATTTCATTGTTTTCTGGCCGTTGATTTGCCCCAAGTAGAGCGTTTAATCTGTCCATCATCAAAGAGTTTTGAGTTTCAATTCGTTGGTATAGTCCAGATACAACATCGTCTAATTCAGCCCTTGTGACTCCAACGGTAGGAGTTGCCTGGTTTGCTGTTGGGGAAGCGGAGGTTCCCTCATGAGCATTTCCAGATCTGGTAGATCTACCCTTTCCTCCAGGAGCCATGATCTCAGATAAACCTCTGGTCTTTAGAGAGATTCTTTCAACAAACTTTCGCGGAGCAATGGTGAGAATATTCCTGAGTTGGGTTCTCAGTGAAAGCACCAAAATGTTAACGCTAAAAAGTGAACGCTAACACCCTGGTGTGTGTAGTAATTTGTGAAAGCACCACCCGTGATACGGAATGTTAACGCTAAAAAGTGAACGCTAACACCCTGGTATGTGTAGTAATATTGTGAAAGCACCACCCGTGATACGGGAACAAGAAATAAGCAGTAAAACAGCAGCAAGACAGTAAAAGACAGCGATTTTATAGTGGTTCGGCCTAAGATCAAGCCTACGTCCACTTTGAATTCCTTTATTTCTGATTTCGGTTACAAGTTGATACAATGCACTCTAATATAAGACACACTTTGATCACAAAACACTCTAGATTAGTAGCTCAAACTTCGATGATAAGATTTGTTGAATCCACGTTGGATATGCAAGATCTTTCTCAAAGCTTGTTGTAGTGTCTTGAATGCTTGGAGTTCTTCAAGTGTTGGACGAGTTAAGAATTCTGCAGGGTAACATCGCTTCAAAGAATGATCCAAAAGTCCCCCCTCATGTTGAAGGTAGCGCTGTATTTATAGAGAAGTCTGGACAGGAACTTTTGCCAAGATAAGTCGTAAGTCGTGTCCGACTTAGCAGGTAACAGTATCAGTCAAGCGGCATAAGTGTCACAGCATTGGATTTTAACTCGGTAGCCTTAGTCGTGGCCGACTCAAACTAAGTCGTGGCTCGTCGTTCAACTGGTAGGCTTGCTCATTTCGAATAATAACATAAGTCCTAACTCGCTGACGAGCTAGGGAGTCATCGTGTTAAATAAGAAGCGGCATCTCGTTTGTTTGTTTAAGTCGCTCACGACCCAAGTTAGGCCGTAAGTCGAAGGTTGCGGCTTTAAGGATATGAGTTACGGTTCATCCTGCTCACACCTGACCTCCCTGAACGGGTTAGTAGCTTAGGTCGTTAAGTCGCGGATTGCCTTAAGTCGTTAACTCGTTTCCTTGTTAGGTCGTGCCATCTCTTGAGTCATTAGGTCTTAACTTCTTTGACTCGTTAAGTCGTCCAGTCCTTGACTCGTTAAGTCGTCCAGTCCTTGACTCGTTAAGTCGTACAGTCCTTGACTCGTTAAGTCGTCCAGTCCTTGACCCGTTAAGTCGTGTACCTTGCTTGAGTCGTGTAAATTCACTAGGTCGTTGATTCTCTTAAGTCGTCGACAAAACGAGGTTTAACACCAAGTATAAGAAGATTATCACCATAAAATCCAAGTTATTTATATTTGGAAAATTATTCCTTTATACTTTGGAAAATTTTAATCTAAGTAAATCAAATTTCTTATCCCCTCCGTCGGGCCTGTTCGGATAGCCAGGGAGAGCAGGAAACTGATTTTCCAAACTCTAGCCTAGACACTATCTCTTCTTCACCCAAAAGGCGGTCAAATTATTTGATCGACTCTAAATCATTTAACATTTATTTAACCATTACATAAATCCTTCAAATCACCTTTAAAATAATTTATTAATCATTTACAAAAGATTTGGAAAAGAATGGTTGCGTTTAAAACTATATTTCAAAGGTTATAGAAAAGTGCTACGAAAAAGTGCTACGATAAGTGCTTTTTAGGCTATATTGATCAAAACAAGCTTTCTATCATTTGGAAATTCATTTTTATAACTAAAATCACCTTTAAAGCATTTTAAAAGATTTCTAGAATTTATTTTATATTTTTAAACAATTTTAAAATATCATTTTTAAAGATATTCTTTACGGATTTTGAACTACAAAACTGCGGTTTTTCCAAAAGCTTATTTTACTCATATTTAAAAATCTACTTTTCAAAATCTTGATTTTCTTTCTTTGTTTGAAAACTATGGACATAATAGTTCAGAAAATTCTTATCTCGAATAATTCCGAGCTATATTCCATTATACACATTCATTTGACTTTTACAGTGCGAAATCGCGAACTACCATTACGTGATGCGCCTATTTTTGATCAATTTCAATGTTCATTTAGACTTATTCAAAATACTTTAAATTTTTATAAAACATTTCTAAATCAAATTAAACCATTTCTAAGAGGTTTAAACATTCCATATACACCATTTCATAAGGAAACTGATTTACTTTGTGCTTATCAACGTGTATTTAAATGTGACTTGTATATATATTCAACAACAATATTAAGCAACCAAACTTGATGATCAAAACATATTAAACATCCATTGCAAACATCATATCATCATCCAAAATATAAAATAAGTAAGAGTTTCTCACCTTATATTTGATCGATCTAATTTTAAATTGGCTATAGCTCTACTACCGTCGCACCGAAGCTTATGATACTGGTCCTAAGAAGCCTAAATGTGCACTACTAAGCTTGGAAGAGGTGGACTCATAGCCTAAGGTGGTGGTGGGTTGTGGTCGTCGGTTTGAGTGGTGGTAGGGAGGTGATTTGAATTTGTTTTGAAGTGGATTTATATTATAAACTATTGTATATATCTTTCTCTATTATTCTCAATATTTTTCCCTAATTTTTCTATATTTTTTCCAATGAATAAAAAGCCATTAGAGAGGCCCTTAAGAAGAAGAAAGAGAAAAATGAAGAATGTGTTAGGAATATATGAGAAGAGGGGTGGTATTTATAAGAAAAAGTTAGAATCAAAATATCATGATATTTATTTGCAAATACCTCACTATAACATCATCCATTCTCTCCCCTCCTACATCACCATGCACGGCCATAAGCCCCTCCCCCATGTGCACATCACTTCCATCACTTTAAGGCATGCATATGTTGACTTTTGAATACTTATATAATAAGAAAACTAAAAATTTCTTTGATATTTTAATTATGTATATATATATATATTTAAGTTTATAAGTATATATGTATGTATACATATGTTCATGTTCTGATATATATATATATATACATATATATATATATATATATGTATGTATGTTGTATATGTGCACATGACACAAAAACAAGGTTGCAACGATTTAAAATAACTTCCATTCGTTAAACCGTTGAAAATCGGGAAACCGATTCCCGGTCACATTTTCACTTGTATTTTAAATTACATATAAATGTAAACAAAATTTGAAAATAAATTTCTTATCATTTTTAACTAATTAAAATGATTGCATTTCATTTATAAAACCATAGGAATTAATACTAACAACTATTTACAAAAATCGCTATTATATCAATAAAGCAATACGAATTTTTCTCATATTTTCAAATCAAGCATATACTTTTATAAAATTATTATAATTGATTTATTTTCACTGTATGATTAATTAAAATGACTTATTATCATTTTAAAATAATTATTGGAATAATCAGAATAATTATTAAATTATTAAATCTTAATTTAATTTCATAAATCAATTATTATAAATAATGACTTTTTTGATAAATACATTTTATTTTCAAAAATAAGTTCATCATCATTTTTTATCACATAAAACTTGATTATTTGTTGAAAATAATCTATATTGGAATATCTAAAATAATGTAAATATACTTAATTAAAGTGATCAAATTACGGGTCGTTACATAATGTTGAAAGTTTCTATCGTGGAAAGAAAGGAATATGGAATGGTTACTTAAGGATGAGTGGAAATTATATCGAGCAAGGAAAGAGCTCGAATACATGTGCTAATGGATCGTTGGTACTCAAAGTGCTTTCTATTATACTCGTAAGCAGGGGTATTGTGACGATGCTCTTGGGTACTTAGAATGGCTACCCAAGATGGTGAAATGAATTTGAATACATAGATCGGTGGAATGGCTCTAGTGTCAACTATGTGCTGATGGGCAAGTCATTGAAAACTGTAATTTTTCCATTAATTCTTGATAGAGGAATTGTCATACGAGTTATAATATATCAAGAGCACATTGAGTAATAGTGAGAGTTGTTTGATGGTTGTCATGTTTGTTATGGTTACTTTTCTTGTTATCTCTCACTTTCGGGATGTCATATGATGTTGGTATCGTAGATGCATATACCTAGACACCCAATGTTGAACTTAGGATGTACACCTTTATGATATTTGAAAAGTAGCATATTATCGATGTTATGTGCTAACTCTTTGGTTGCAGTGATAGGTCGGGTATGGTTCATATACCTTTATTTCTTACTACATCAACTTGTATAATATTTTGAGATTTCTCGTCGCAAAAACTAGATTGTCTAACTCGAGTTTTTATGCTTTGCTTATAATTATCTCGGGTACTCTTCAATGAGTGTACTAGATAGCAGATCTGGGTGGTACACAATGGTAGTGTAGAGGACGAGCATGATAAAGCTTTTCCATACTAAGTATATGCATACTTATGCTTATTCTGTTGTGCGACACCGTGGAGCCTAGACAATGTTCGTCTATCATATTTAAAGGCAATTTGAGTTTATAATCAGTTGTATAAACTATACCATTATCTTGTATAACTTTGTGAACGTATGTACTCTGATATTGTGGTTTATTTTAGTTATTACTGTTTTGCTTGTTTTATATTTGTGATGTTTATTATTATTATATTTTATTTAATGTGCTGTGAGATATAGGACATGTTCTATTATTAGTTTTCCTCTTTTCACCACTGGCAGTCGTCTTACATCGACCGGGCACTGTTGTAGTGCACTATTCAATTATATTAAGTGTTGGACACTACAAGAAAATGTGATTTTGGTAGCATTAAATAGCAGCGTTTGAGCACTAAATGCAACTATTTCCCTGACCTTAATATAATTGTAGCGTTGTGAGTTTAGATATCTGGAGTAATATTTCTAAGCGAACTTTTTTTACTTTTCCCGCCCTTATTTCATCTTATTTTCACTAAAAGAAAATAAAAACCTTCAACAAAAATTAGCTGACTCCGCCTCTTCTTCTCAAATCTCCAAAATATTTCTTGTACAAAGAACGTCACCACCAACAAAACAATTAGATTGTTATTTATCACTGATTGAACATCGCTTCAGCATCTATGTTGCACATTACCACCAATTGACGTTAGACACTAATTGCCGGCGCTTCTTCAGGTCACCGATACATAATTTATTTAGGTATTCAATTATTCATAGATTCTTAAATCTATTCTTAAACCTAAATTAGGTTTAGGTATCCAATTTATTTCCCCCCAAAATCGAAATTGATTTCAGGTGGCTACATGCTGCAAGGAAAGGTGCATGAGATAGTAGCAGGCAAAATCTAGGGTTTCGATGTTCTACCGCGTCCAATTTAGGTATTATAATTTTCAATTTAAAACTATTTTTGACATTTTGAATTCAGATATGAGGTCTAAAAAATATTAATGATATTAGAATTGAAATCCGTCTACTTAAACAAAGATGGATTGATTTAGTTTGAAGAGTTCACTATAATCTATTGGAGGTAATGAAGAGATTGAAAATGACTTGAGAAACATGTTCGGGTGTTTGAAATGGAAGGGAAAGCATTGATTTAATTGTTAAAATTAAAATGTGAACCATTTAAACTCAGTTTCATCGGTATGAACAGCCAAGAATTGTTTCTGATGCTGATAACATGGATACTATATAAGACTTGGATACTTCTTCATTTGTTTGTGATCTCAAACACGACAACATAGAAAATTGCATGAGTCACATGCATAAACATCATGGCTTGATGTTGATTAATTGAAAGATCCTAATGGTCTACTCACATATGTCGGGTTAAAGTTAAATAGTGTGTCTATTTTGTTGTTAAAGGCTTTATGGTTAATGTTGACTTGATTAGCTCTTAAAATCTATTGTCATAGGTTAAAAGGAATTTTATGTGTTTATATTACAACTAACTTCCTTGTAAATCCTAGAAGTTGTTGGGAAACATATGATTGCAAAAAGTCATTACATAATTCATTATGGAGATGGATGTGATGATGAAGAAGCTATGTTTGAAGAGTTTTATGATTATAGCCTCAGGTCTGTTCATATATTCATTTCTACTTCATATAGTTTACCATATGGAAACTTTCTTTACATACATGCTGCTTCATGCAAGCTTTACAGGCAGGCTAATGACCATATACTAGTGGATTGATAAAACTATAGTCACTGGTTGTTGAATTAAAATATCACAAAGAAAACAATTAATAATAATAGTTTCCAAGAATAAGGCATGATGTATTTTGAGTATCAATCAAGGGAAAAAATATTCCTGTCAACTAAGCTAAAGGGTAACCTTGTGCATATATTATATTAATATTAAAGAGTTGGTCAACGCTATGCACTTGCAGACAAATAGAACAAATTAGTTGCATCAACGGTAGCTATGATTTACAGGTGGAAATGGAATCTACCAAACAGGAAAAAAGTTTATGTATAACTTGAATGCAAAAAAACACTTAGGACTTGTTTTAGCTTTAGTACAAGATCACTTCTATGATAAATATCATTTTTGTTGGATTCTTTATTAAAAACTTTATTAAGAAGTAGATCCAAAAACCTAATCACACTAAAAAAGTTAACACACACTGTCTTGGTTATCAGTTAACTTTCAGCACTACATGTAAATATTCTTAGAAATGAAATGTTTGTTATATAATTTTGTGTTGCTGGTTTCATAAATTTAGTTCATATAGTTTACACATCTAGCTAGAATTTACACTACCTCCTAATGTAACCAAGTACCAAATATGGAAGCTAATTATCATGTCATACATCTATCTGAAACACAATGAATTTGAGGTCCTCGGTTGAAAATATTGTTGTTCATGCTAATCACTGATTTTGTTGTATGTGCAACACATACAATTTTGTTTGGATCCAAGGATGGTTTTATGAAGAAATGCACTTTTCAATGAAAATATCTGTAGCTCTATTATAAATGTTTACTAATACAAGTCAATGATAAGCCTATTACCATCACTTAATAGGTGCATTGCTATTTTTATATCATAGTTATGTACATAGGCTGCTCATATAGTTATATCTTCTTGTTTAATCAAGAAAGCATTAAATCTTGGGATGCATGTTATCATATGAACATCATATATGTGGCTGAATTCAATTAGATTATCAACCCTCTTGTTTTTTGTCAGTCTTGACTTGATACTGGATGTAATCTGACTCAGTCCGTATGACATAAGCATTAATTACCACTAATAGAAGTTGCATTGAATCTTGAATGCAATTCATTATGCAACTTTGAACTATTTCTATTCTATTATTTCAAATATCACAATAGAATCGATGAATGTTTGATTATGTTTCTAGCTTAGACTTTGAAATGCAAAGTCAATATAATGTTTTATGCTTTGTATGAGTTGGTAACACTTCTTTCAAGTTGCAAATATATAATGTTATAATAATTTTTTAACACGTTTTTATTTTATTTTGAGAGACATTGAATGAGAATACAATGGGCTTCAACCTTTTTTTGGAAGGTAAAGGCTTAGGGTGCCTAGCCCGTATATATATTAAAAGAGAATAAATAGTATGTATAGTAGGAAGGCCATAGGAACAAAAGGGCTAGCCAAAAAGGCCATGGACAAAAAGGCCCAACTAAAGGGAAAATAAAAATATAAAAGAAGCATTACGACAGCAAGACTTTGAACTTGAAATAGGAATATCCAATCCCAGCTCTGGCTATAGGGTGAAGTAAGGCATTGAATCTTCTCAAGTCACGAAGGATCTGACAGTGAATAATTTGGACAAGGCTGACTCAGGTCTAGGCTTGTTCGAGAAGACACGGGCATTCCTCTCTGTCTATATGGCATGGATAAATCGCTTGAGAATGAAAAATAGAGTATACGATTTAGGAGATTTCCGTCTGGTATGGAAGAAAATAGAGTAAGTTAAGGCTTGTATTGTAGTTGTTGTTATGCAGTTTTTATGTGAAGTTCATTAATATTATATTGTTCTTGCCGCTACATTATACGCTATTTATATTTGGAACTAACTCATCATCTACTTTTCGTAATGCAGGTATGCATACTTTATTTGATTGAGTACTATAATGGGGATACCAAATAAACAATATCAAGCCAACAATTTGAGTAAGTAAATGCATTTTACATCACTCCCTTGTTTCTCCAAAAAGTATATATTTATCTAACTGCACGCCTTAATAAATAACATTGAATTTTATTATTTTAAGAAACAAAAAATAATAATAATAGAGGGGCAGTTCGTGAATGGTGTTGTGCGGATGTGAAAAATGGTACGCTTGGCATTTTCCATGTTGGCTATAAAACTGATAAGATGCATTCCTTTAATCATTTGATGTAAACTGAATATATCAAACTAATCAAATATGGAGTTAATTAATGCAATAACAAATTTAAATTACACGAACTATATATCAAGCAACATTCATATTGTTTTGTATTTTTGAAGAAAATAGTTTTTTTAGCAATTTATTTTGATTTGCAAAAATTTTGATGCTTTGGTTAACAGGCTGTGAAGGATTTCGCAGATTTTGGATCACATGGACTTCATTTGCTGTAAGTTTTATTTACTTTATGATATACTAGGAAACTGCAGAGTTCTTAGAATTTATGTGATGATGACAATGATGATAATTTGCTTCAGCTCATTTCAATAAGGTATTGTTTGATAGTATGTCCCAAGCCTAGCAAGTAGCAAGCACGTTGGCCTACTGCCACCAAAAGAATGTGATTCATAGAGACATCAAACCAGAGAACTTATTGTTTGGATGTTGAGGTACGTGATATGTTCTTTATAGCTGTGGTTATTTCCTTGCATTATGTACATATACTGCTAACGTTATATATATGAGCTTCAAATCACGAACCGTTCAAACCATTGGAAAGCTTATACATACCTCTACATTTTCATCAATATTGCATCACAAAATTTAACATCAGCTACAATGGTTGCAAAAGAAATCTCTAGAAAATTTATTGGTTCACTCTGACTACACCCAAAAGGTCTAACGGTGTTACAAAAGTGCAATCTGACCATTAAACCCAACTAAATTGTTATTTTGACTCGAACGGTACTTTATCCAAAACTGGATAATACATGACTACTATAATTTTCGTTTCTTTCCTGCTGAATGCAGTCAACTAAAATTCCTTTTCGATAGTTCTTTTTCAATCAGCGGAATAAGATGCTTTAAATAATTATAAAATGTGTATGTGAGGGACTGACATTGTGATTTTATCCCTTCACTGAATTTTCTTATAATATTTCTTTTATCATGGAGCTAAGTGTAGTCAACAATATTCCTGTCAAACCACGTATCCAATTGTTTAGCAAGTAAATACAAATATGATACAGAGTAGACATGTGGACATTCTGGAAACATTTTATGTTTGTGGGTATTGACTAAACTATTTTGTATGTATTGACTCTTGATTTTTTTTCGGTCACTTCAACAGTTTGTAGGTGTAGATTTCGAACTCCAAAATGAGGGATCTACCAGCAGTAAGATGGAGACAAATATGGGTGAAGATGATTTGTATATAATGATTTTACCATCAAGGTTAGTTGGACATTATTAAGACATATCAATTTTTTCAAAATAATCTATTTTATTGTAATTTACATGGATACACAATGCTGTTACTTTCTTGCATACACGGCTTTATTTAGATTATTGTAATAAAGCTAATTAGTTGAATTGTTTTTCTTTTTTTCTTTTCATAGTAAAGCTATTTAGTTAAAGTTTTTCAATTTGTTGTATGGTTTTATTCTCTCTCTATGTTACATGTTACATTGGCTCTTATGAAACTTCCTTTTCTTTTAGCATTACTGCTAGAAATTATCATGTTGTGAGCTTATAAATGAACTAGTGCTTTTGTTTTCATGAAATGTTTGTTTCTTCCAAAAAAAGTCGAGTATGGAAATGCTAAAAACACATTCAACATAGTAGCATTACAGTCCGAACTTCACGTGGATGTGTAGATTTGGTTTTGCAAACAAAATTGTTTTAAGCTGCCTGCAATAATTTGTCATGCCTAATTTCTTCGTAATTATCGACTTCTAAATATGAAAAATGCACGCCTGTTTACGAATATAGAGGCGAGTTTTTTTCCAAACAAATGTCTTACTGGATGCGGAGAACCTTTGATTAAGTCAGGGATTGCAACAGTCATTTCTTGCTACAGCAAAGATTAAAATCCATTTGAAGTCCGAATGTTTGGGTATGCTCAGGGAGCATGAACTGGAGCTGAAGTATAAGCTTTGGGATTTTGGACCTTCTCATCAGCAAACTAGCTAGTTTGAGCATCAAATTGATGCACATAATGTGCATTCAATCTTGTAGCATTGGGTTGATAAGCAAAAGCATGGGAGGGGTCATATACGCATGAAAGAGAGTATTTAATTACTGATGCACGGGAAGTAGTATGCAAAGCAATTAAAAGGACAATCTCACTTTTTTGGGTAAATATTTTATCACGTATTTTGCTTAACTATTAGTCTGTCATTTTTAAGTTTGTTCCAACAGTGTATGTTTTGTCTTGGAAACATTCTAACTGAAGTATGTTGATTCTTCTTTGGTACTATTAGTCTATCACTTTTTATTTGACATGAGTTAAGATTATGGCCTATCAATAAACTATCTGATATCTTGAAGGACAATTTATGAACAAAAAAACATGAATAGTAAATTTGAACAAACTAAATAATTCAGCTATAACCATTACGTACTTGGATGAGTAAGTTATCAAACATTCTTTTGCTGGTAGTTATAGTATGGTTATGGCATGTGTATTATATAATACCCTTTTAGATGTAAATTCTATACATTTGTTAGTAGTTAATTCACTCTTTAACCTTTTGAATTTATTATTATTTGTTGAAGAGATGGGTTGGAAAAATGCAATAGTTCACTTTTAAAGGTGACCAGGCACCATCTTGTGGCACTGATGGTAATTATCATTAGTCAAAATGTTATTTCCTTGAGCATTGTGTTATTCCCCTTGATCATTCAGTCTATGTGGTTTTGACGTGTTTATTTATGGGATTAGGAAGAGCTCCAGCCTTCTATTGATCAGATTAGAACATTTGTGGAAAACTTGAAGAAATTTAATGGGAGGTGTGATTTCTCAAATACTTTTAGCTTGGACTGTGATGTATAAAATTATATTACACAGTATATGATTTATTTTTTTGGTCATTTAGGGTGGAAGACACAGATATTGAAATTTCAGAAGAATTTAACCCAAAGAAACTTCTTGAGGAAGAACTTTTGAGTGTTGAAACAAAGGTTTGGTCATTATGTTTTTGGTTTGCTGGATGAAATTTTTTATAAAGCCTAGGAATGTATTCTCATGCATATTGAATATTTCCTCTTTTACTTCATCCATGTCAATTTGATCATTTAGAATGTTCTGCCCATATTCCGTTATGGTTTTCTTCCAAACCACCTTTGGAAAATTCCTGCTTTGTTGTTAGTCATATCGTCTGTCCAAATTTACTAAGGCTTTGTTGATCAAATCCACTTGCTTGACATTCAGTTAACCGTCTACTGAAATAAGCCCTACCTTGTTTTACTAATTTATATTATTTGACATTTTTGCATAAAAGAAGGATGTCACTTCATCTCGTAAAACCATCTATTCACATTTCAACTTCTATTTTGTGTTTGTGTATTCATGTTTAATAGCTCTTTTAGGGTTGGCCTTCATTTGAAACAGTTCAACGTTAACATTCTCATCCCTGTTGAGTTCCAGTTCGTTTTGCGGTTGTACGCATTCGTTTTTGAAGAATTCAACTTCAAGCTTGGAGCTATATATTCAAACATTCTCTTTTGGAGCTGTTAGCTATATCTATAACATAAACTAGTGTGAACCCGTGCTTCGCACACGGGTTGGCCGAAAGAGGATATATACATTTAAATCAATGTAATTAATGGTCATTACCATTGTAAATACAGGTGTAACTTTCACTCTTTTGTTTGTTTGTCAGGAGAACAGGCTATTATTATAAGTGTCAAGTATTGGAACATGATATTAAAATATGTTTTGCATGAAAAGCCTAATATTTATATTTATATGGAAGCATTCTTAGTTTGAACAAAACTTGAAGAAATCCAATCAATAAGTTAGCCAACACGGTTCTATTTTGTACCAAAAGTTTTCAAATCTTTTATCATGTTGATGGCAGGTAGATAGTTGTGATATTACTTCGTATGTGTTATGTATATGCTAGAGTTATATATATATATATATATATATATATATATATATATGTGTGTGTGTGTGTTGGAGTTACGTCTCATTGAGTAAATCGGGCCTATATTATATACATAAACTTAAAGGAAAGAAACGAAGTTAACACCATGTGTTAAGCTTCAATGAAAACTATCATCAGTTGTAAATTATTTTCATCAAGATAAGAGTTACAGGTCCCTGTTTTTGATGTTGTTATACAAAAAGTCCCTGCAGAAATGAATTTGTAAATTTGGTCCCTATTTTTCAAAAATAAAAAAAAGCAAAGCGTTTGCAGTTTTCTGACAGAAAATGCAAGATAACTTGCACTTTTCTAATTTTGAAATATTTTTCGAAATTTTCGAAATTTTCTAAAATTTGAAAATTATGAAAAACGCAAGTTAACTTGCACTTTCTATTAGAAAAGTGAAAGCTAGTTTGCGCTTTCTAATTTTGAAATTTTTGAAAAGCGTAAGGTAACTTGCGCTTTCTAATTTTGAAATTTTTTTGAAAATTTTAAAATTTTTGAAATTTTTGAAAAGCGCAAGGTAACTTGCGCTTTCTATCGGGAAAACGTAAGCTGGTTTGCGCTTTTTTATTTTGAAAATTTTGAAATTTTAAAAAGCGCAAGCTACTTGTGTTTTCTGATTAGAAAAAACAGAGACTAAATTTACATACTTATTTCTACAGGGTCTTTTCTTGTAACACCATCAGAAATAGGGACCTTTCGTGCAAAGCCCCTATTTTCATTTATATACATTTATGGAGACTGCCATTATATCAGAGAAGAATAGATCGTAAAAATTGACAAAATAGAAGAAATAACAGAATATTTATGAAAGCAAACATCATTTGTATACTATTTTCAATCGGCAATATGCATATAACAGTTGGTTCAAAATCATAGTTTTTTTTCCATTCATTTTTCATGTTGGTAGCAATTGTAATTGACTTCATATCTTCTGGTAAGACTATTGAAACCTTCTTGCACACGTAAATTTAATAAAAAATTGATGGATCACAAAGCTTGTCTTGATTCTCATTTAGTTTTTGGCTTTGAGGTAGTAACATTCATAACTGACCTGCATATAAAAGGAGTGCTATACATTATTTGCCATATACAATTCACATAGTGTTCATAACCATTTTATTTTGTTGTAAAGAAAATAAATAAAAATTTGTTCAAGGCAACAACAGAAGGTATAACTGATGGGTACAGCTTCAAGATGGTCATAAACAGAGATTTGTAAATAAACATACGGTAAGCAAGCATTACAAATTTGTATAAAACCATATACTTCTAAATGCAATGAATGGAGATACCGTATACAACATGCTAAGGACATTTATACTTCAAAATGCACTGAATAGAGATACCATACACAAAAAGCTCGGGGTATGTCATCAATAACAGTTAGGGACATTTATAATAGTTTGTAGTATAATAGTACCATTAGTTTATTGTGTACTATTTATGAAAACTAGTGCGACTGCAAATAGACACCATGATAGGAAATAGTTCAAATATAGCATTTGGCAGCTGGAGATAAATTAATGTTTAGTAAAATCTATTTATTAGAAAATTAAACATATAAAAGGTGACAAAACAGGAGTGATTAAAAAACGCCAAGCACAACAGTACAATATGGTAACAATATCTTCTGTTCACAATTGGAAACTAATGCATAAAAATATAAAATAATCATAATAGAAAAGAGCAACCATGTTCGTATCTATATTCGAATTAACAAAATTTATGAAAGCAACATGCTAGTACAAAATGTTGTTTCCATGGAGAATCCTTTGTCTAATTGATTCTGACATATTTTATGCATTTTTCATTCTCTAGTAGGGACAATGAAAGTATACAACATTAAATTATTGTGTCATACAACTACTCCATTCAGTGAAGCGACACCAGTAGTTTTTTTTATAAATATGTAATATGACATTTTGGTAAAAAGTAATATCATATTCATATATTGACATCAATAAACTACGAAAGCTAAGATTTTTGTAGTCTGATAAAATATGAACGATACAATGAAATAATTTGGTATTTTATACTAAGATATACCATATAAACTGAGATCGATCAATTATTTATAGAAGGCTACCATTTAAAAGTTACCTCATGCATAAAAGAGTACACACCCAAGCTTAAAATGAAAACACTAATATTAAAAGTAGTATCACATAGTGTAGAATGCACAAAAGAACTTAAAAACCCAAAACTTCAAAAAACATACCCAAAAACACATGCTCTTCATCTTCCTTGACTGTTTGGAATTCAACATCCAAAGTAAACTACATAAATCAAGCGGAATTCATAATCAAGATGATTGAAAATAACTTTGCCAACTCTTGCCATATCTCTGAACTCAAAAAAAAGAGAAGGAAAGTGCTACAGTGATCGAAATAATTTACTTCATTTTGTGCAAAAGGAAGAAAATTGTACCAGTACACATCCAACATTAAGGGGGTGTCCCACATTTTTACTTTTTTTATAACATTTTGTGAAATTATTGTCAGGTAGAGTAGCAAATTTTAAAAAAAAAATTAAAAGACATTTAACAATATAAGAACCAATGAAGTACTACCACTACTAGAAAAGGCTGGAATTCCGACAGCGAGGACCGACGGCTTCCGACGGCTAATTTCCGACGGCTTTCGACGGGCCGTCAGCGGCCGTCGGAAGCCGTCGGAAAACTGCGATTATAGGGCTCAGCCGAGCCCTCTTCTTCTTCCTCATTTCATACGAAGATTATATCAAAAAATCCCCAAATTCGTTCTCCAAGCTTCCAATCCCTAATTTCGAGCTTCCGGATCCTCCACGGCTGCCTAATCAACCTCCATTACTCTTAATCTCAGGTATAATCTCTTATTTTTATAAAAAATTTAGTTTTTACCATAATTTTAGATTTGCATAAATTGATAAATTAGGGCGAATTAGGGATTGCAATTGTTTCCAATAGCGTAATAACGGTTTATAGCATCACATGGTATACGTATTTCATCTTTTATCGTGAAATTGTGAAAAACATGTATAATTTGTGGTTGTTCATGTATATGTAAATTGTTGTGTATGCCTTTATTGTACGATTGTATACGTTAGTTGGAATAAGATAAAATGAATGAATGAACTCGAAGTATTATACTGTGCACGTATTTACTTATGAAACAAAAAAAATGCATTACTCTAAATTATAATTGTGTGTATTAAAAAATGACAAAAATGTTAAACCAGCCTTAAGTTGATGTAATACGTCGAATAAATGTGTTAAATTAATTAATATATATTTTTGTAAATGTGAACAGTGAGTAAAACTGTATTTTTTCGTCAAATGCGCGCATGTAATTGACAAATGTCCCTTAGAGAGTTTTTGGCCCCGTCTGACGAGTGTTGTACATGATCGTTGTATAAATAGTCGTTTTTTCGAAAAACAACCATTTATATTCATCTGGTACAATGTTTGTCGGATTTGTCCCTGTATTGGAAAATACTTTCCTCAAAAGTCTTCTATAGAGGAATCTAAAATACAATAAAATATTGCTAATAATACAAACATCTCTTTTGTTTTGATATCTTATGATTTAATAATTATTATTTTTAGGAAGTTAACTTCCTAAAAAGTGAATAGTGTACATTGAATTGTTTTTATTTTACAAATAGAAAAAAGAATTCTCCAATCCAAAATCCACGTCTATTACTCACCGTTCATTAATTGAAAAATTGATGTTGTTTAATATGGGTATACTAAAAGAAACAACGATAGAATTTTTTTGAAAACAATAGATTTCGTGTATACAAATATTTCTTAAGCTACTTATTAGCATTCGAAAAAGGAAAAAAATTGTTCTGTTAATTAGAATGCCAGTAATAATTAGATCCATTTCAATTTCCAACGTACTTTCCTTTTTCTTCCAGTAATAATTAGATCCATTTCGTTTTTTCCAGTAATAATTAGAATGGCATTATAATACAAGCGAACTAAATCCAACGTACTTTCCTTTTTCTTCCACACTAGAAATGAACGGGTATAATGTATCTAATAAATGTGTGTGTGTATATAATGACAAAAAAATAGAATTACATTTTTAAGTTACAAATATGAACTTAACTAATATTTTTCAACTCAACTTATAAAGACACAGAGTCCGAAACATGAAATGATGGATTCCTTATTTAGGCCAAATGGCACTGAAGACAAGGGGATCATCAAGTAAGCCACTTGGCTGGATTTTATTCCAAAAATTTTGCACTGATATTTAATTGGCTTTTCTGTGTTTTGTTTTACATTCTTTCACTGTTATTGCGATGGCTTAAATGTAGTGTTTTGTTTTCTGAAAGTTATCTTAATTTGTAGGGAACTTATGCTTGATTTTTACACTAGCTCTGGCAAGAGGAAGCCTGAGAATATTATTATATTCAGGTAATATTGTATTTTGCTTCTTTTACAAGTTGCAATCTAGTTTCAGGCGCTTGCTAAATTTATTTTTACTTCTACAAAAAGCATGAATTAATTTTTTGATATGAACATCCAATGCGTTTCCTGTCAACTATTGATTTGAGTTTACAAAGTTGTATTAAGCTGCATTTATATTGCAATTTGTGCCTGTCCGACTTTGTAGCGGGCACTGCTTTCTGTTTTTGCACCATGTTGAAATACTTATTCAAAAACAATAGCAGATAGTAAAGTCTAATTTTTGTTATTTGTACAACAGGGATGGAGTGAGTGAGTCTCAGTTCAATCAAGTAATGAACATAGAGTTGAATCAAATCATAGAGGTATGATTTCATTAAGCATCTTATTATTACCTAATAGTTAATTGATACCATGTGATATAACACCCTATACTTTGTTGTATCCAAACTAATTAGCTTCATCCATCACACATGAAATGCTTATTGGTTTTGTTTCTCAAGTCTGTTTTTGTCAAGGAATGTGGTTAAACCATATTTATTGTACTCAAGTCTACGCTCTACATAGTAGCCTTTTTTGTGCCAGGTGTCAATTTTGACAAATTTTAACTGACTAAACCATGATGGGTTCAGCCAGGAGAATTTTTCTTGCTAAATCTTGACTAAACCATGATAAATGTTGTAATTTGGCAGTTTTTTCATTTTACATGCTTTGATCAAGGAGAAATTTCTGCATGTCTTTGTATTGTTAAAAAGGATGCTTTAATAGTTTTATAGAAATATATTCTATTAGCCAATGTTCCACCACATGATCTCCTCTACCTTGTTGAATTCTATTGTAGTTTTATTAAATTGGAGCTTGTGTTTATCTGTTGGCAGGCCTGCAAATTCCTTGATGAGCAATGGAATCCCAAGTTTACTATTAGCAATATTTATTAGCAATATTTTATTGTATTTGGCGGAGATTGATTCATTGCTTGCTTGCTTGCTCGTTCAGGTATGTTTTGTTTTAGTTTTGAATGATTTGGTAGACTGGTGATTTAATTATTGATTTATGTATAAATACGTTTGATACACTTGGTTTTATGGTTGTATGATGATGTGGATGTTGATGATTTTGCTCGTTCAGGTATGTTTTGTTTTAGTTTTGAATGATTTGGTAGACTGGTGATTTAATTATTGATTTATGTATAAATACGTTTGATACACTTGGTTTTATGGTTGTATGACGATGTGGATGAGGATGTTGATGATTTTGTGTATTCATAACATGATAGAACACTTACTGTTATGATTATTGTCAATGTTGGGATGATTATTGAATATTATGTATTTTTTGATTTAATTTTATTTATTTGTGTGTTTATTGAATATTGTGTAGGTTGAGTTTTGATATTTAGTTGGAATATTGTATACTGGATTGTGCAGTATTGATATAATAGTGTTTGGAAGAGAAATGTGGTTGAAAGGCTATATTTGCAGCGAAAATTAAAAAAAAACACAGCAGATTTCCGACGGCTTACAGATCAAAATTTCTAACGGCTACCGACGACTACCGGCGGTCTGTAGTTCATTAATTTCGACGGTTTCCGACGGATCCCGACACCTGTCGGCATCCGTCGGAAACCGCCGGAAACCGTCGGAACCCGTTGAAAATATGTTCGACAGGCTCCGTCGGAAGCCGTCGGAAATACTGCTCTCCGACGCAGTAAAATCCGACGGCTTTTTCCGACGGCCGCCGACGGTTTTTGGCCGTCGGAAATTGCGTTTCCCCTTGTAGTGTACGTTGTTACTTCGTCAATAAACATGCCTTTGATTAAGAGTTAAGTTGGAATCTATTTAAAGTTGAGATGAAGGAGTTCGAACAAAAAAAAGTTAAATAAAATGTTTATTTTTTGGCTGAGGATTGGAAGTATTTGTTTCCATCTCCATCAAATACTTGTTATATTGCCTTACCCATTGTTTGTATTGCTTCATAAAGATTTTCCCTTTTAGGAATAAATTAGAGTATTACAAATTTTCTCATTGAATAGAAAGAACATTCAATTTTGAATGATCAATTAACATATTCATTTGTATTTTTTGTTAGTTACTATATTCTGAGCTTGTATTGAAAACTTTTGATACGGCAGGGTTCGAATCAATGTTACTATGTATAACAACCTCTCCATGCACTGATAGGACATCTATCAATAAATTACTCTGACAGTTGCACCAGAGCTTAGGTCAAAAAGAATTAAAAAGTTATAGATAGTATCGCTAGTTAATTTATAGAAGAAAACACCTCTTAAAATCAGTCTTCACACCGATCTTTTGATTTTATAACAGAACACTTAAAAAGTTTAGCCATGCATGTTAGGCTGCAGGTATCACTTAGTTAGAACCCCCAAAAAATATCATATTTATTGTTAAATATCATATGTTATATTCATTTGTATATCCATAATATTGAACCACATCATGTTTGTGTACATTATTATTGTGATGTTGGCATACTTACCAATAGGCTTTAAGCATTTGAGAGTAGTATATTTGATGGGCTTAGCTAATAAACAATATATGAAGTAAACCACTCAGTTAGCATCGGTTTAAAAGAGTAAGAAGTTGCACAAAAAACTCATTAATTAAGAATTCATGCATACAAAATTGAAAATGATTTTGTTTTCTTGTAATATAAACTTCACTCTCCAACTGAAAATTGATAGTGTGAATCAAAATCAGTATATGGTATAATTGTAAACTAATTCATGAAAATATAAGACAATAATTAGTGCTGACTACTGAAAAGTAGGAACCCTTAATACATAGTAAAATAAGTATGCAACATAATACCTTTCACAGCTTACGTTCTACCAATAAAATACTGCATAAATAACAATAAATTCAAATATCTGATCTGACTTACCCAATATTTCAATTTAGTTGTTATAGATTTGGATACATATATGCAAAAAAGGAAAGCAGGTACAACATAAGTTAATTTGAAAGTTATAGAAATATAATTATTAAGAGGAAGAGGTAAAGAAATATGATTATCACTATCTCTTACATCCTACCTATTCAACCCTCAAATCCAATGGTTGTATTAGATTTAGCATTGTTACTAATAAGAAGTTAAAGCTACAAATCAAGTACAATTTTCCACTTACAAAGCAAATTTTGTCAACATCAGGATATTTACCAAATGCCAAGAGTCATGCATTGTTGTCAAAAATCTTAAAACCTCATGGTTTATATCCTTAATTTAGATCGGGTCTCTCCCTTTACGATTTGATTTTTCGATTCAAGCTTAGTTCAAACTATTATTACAAAACCATTCAATTCAAATTAACGTATTTAATATACTTATTTGAATTCACAATTCAAATTATAATATTATCAAAATAAAATGAAAATAAAGTAAGAGAGAATTGAATTTTAACTTTAGTTGCATAAGTTTAAACACCAAAATCGATTTAAAAATATGCATAAACTTTAAAATATAGATCATTTGATGATCTACAATTTGAATCCTGTTTTGATTTAAACTTTGAACTTTACGTTTTGCGATTTAAATCTCATTTTTAAAACCTGGAGTCGCATACTTTTGGAGCACTTTCGTTTTTTCACATAGATTTAATCTTCTAATAACACATGAATTTTCATCAACCTATCCCTTTAGATTAGATATAACTATCATATTAGCGTCAACTTTGACAACCTTTTATCCTTTTAATTTTCTTCCCGAACACCTCCTGTTCTTGTTCCAACTTTAGTATTATTATCAATTCTATATTTAAGGTCATTGATGATTTTTTTCCCCTAATTATTGATCTATTCTAGATATAATAATAACTATACGTTAAAATGACTTAGACGATGACAACGGTAAGGTTATAAAAATTTGAAATGGAACAAAACCATTTTTACAATTTTATTCTTCTTTATTAGCTTTTTGATCCCATGTATATTGGAAGGAAAAAACACTCTTTTTTACTATGGTCATTCTTAATTTATTTCTTTTAGTTTACAAAAGACTTTGTATAGATAAACATGTAAAATTCAGGAAAAAGTAAAGTTGAACATAAGTAGAAGATAGATAAAAAAATACTGATCAACTCATGTGTTTTTCATAAAAATGAGGGAAAAGTGTAAGAAGTGATGAACAACAATAGTTACATCTATATTTATATATCAGAAAGCATGGATCGTGTCATTTCATTACCGTTTAAATTATAGCATGGGAGAAAATGTAAAAACTATGTACATGGGAAGAGAGAAATACCTTTAAATTGCTAAATAGTTTCTTACGAATGATTAGGAAGTAGCTTATCGCATCTAACCTCTACCTTTACCAATGTAGAAGGGTCCCATTGACCTAAACAGTTAAGAGTTCAAGGAGTTAGAAAACTAATTAACGATTAGCAAAAAAAATACCCATGCTATGCACATGGATTTTGGTGCACAAAGTAATTAATAATGAAGTTTCTCATTTATATTCTTTATAAACATTTACCTGTTGTTGGATGAGTTTAATTTGTTTTTAATCTACTTATAGAGCTTAGTTTCCTTGATAATTTATTTAAACGTATATTTGTCAATAACCAAACAATTCAAACAATCATGATATGACCATTCAGAACATAATGCACATTTAGTTTCCACACACAAAATTAATTGTTTATTAAAATTACCTTAAGCGTGACCAACACCGTCATAATAAAAATATCATGAATGTATATTTATCTTATCTATTTTATTTGTCTCAAGAATGTGTTCTTCGGTGAAATAGTTTCATTATACATTAAACATCAAAAGTAGTAAGATCGCCATTCTCAAACTACAGGACAGGTATTCCCAATATGAACGGATTGTTTTCCCAACAAAAAACTACATTTTATATATCTTATTAAACACATATTCACTAATATAAAGCCAAATAATATTATGAATTTGAGAAATCATGTAACGTAAAAAGAAATAATGAATAATGCATTAAAGGAATATTAATTAATAACCCAACCACTAAAGCAATCTTTCTCCATGCTCACACACACAACATGTATTTTTGTTTTCACATAAAAATAATGAGGTGATGATCCCAACAGTTAAAAAAGAATACATGGATGAAATAAAAAATATTACATACATTTCAGTACGATGCACGTTTTTTGTACAATATCAATAAAGGTGTAATTAATATTTCTTCGGCATCAAAGACTGTTTACTTTAATAAACCAACCTATGTCACAGTTGGGAAGGCTGTAGGCTTATGGACATGCAATCAAAGAAACTACTCTACAAATAGATTATAAACTATATAGAGATCCATACATTATTTATTAGACCAAAAGCAGATCTCTCTAATCTTGAGAGGCAATTGTGGGCGAAATAGTTTTTTGAGCATTACACCCATGGAACATGGAGAAGGACTGATCTAGAAAAGCAATAGGAGAAAATATACACTGATTTCATACATAGTTTTTAAGGAGCAATAACAAAGCGGTCCAGCTTAAAATATTATAGTTATCACTCATAAGTTGAATGTATGGAGTTGCTACGTGTTCCCCCTACAACTCTTGTATTTCAATAGTAGTTTAGCTTTGATTCTTGCTTTTTAACCTATATTTCGATTAATGTTCTAATGGAAGAATGAAGTTTAAAATTTTGATCCTTGGCCAACTTGTCTTCTTTTCTCACTTAAGTATCCAATAAAAGTAATAAAAAATGCATCTATAAGCTTAAATTTGTCCTCAACTCTTCTTAGAGTTTTCATTTTTTTTCAACCCGTAGTAAATTCATAGGATTCATGTACAACCACCCCTTTCAACTCATTTCTCAAACTTTTATCATGCACTGACAGCATATAATGTACTCCAATAGCTAATACCAGTGAAAAATCACGTTATATCATAAAACAATTACCATATTTTATTGCATATAAAAAACTTTTATTTCCTTCTAAACTTTTAACTATAAACATTAATGTAAAAGGACTCTAAAATTTATGTCCATTTCTAACCTTCGAAATTCTCTAATACTATTATTTAGGTAATTTAATGAATACTGGTAATGCTTATGTTTCATATGTGTTAATAATTTATTTATTTGTTCTTTTGAGCGACAACAGGTATACTTTCTTTCATTTCCTGTATTAGTAGAAATATGAACAATATTTGCACTACCTAAGTAGCTTCAATCGTAAATATTATCTACTAAGTACATAAATGCAAAGAAACAAACATTAATTCTCCAAAATAAAACATTTACAAAAAAAATATCGAAGAGTGCAATAACCCAATAAAAAATATCATGAATTGCATACCAAACGTAAACTAAATATATGATTATAAAAAATTACATGTACCTCTAGACCTAACATTTCAAACCAATTTTGTCGCAATCTTAAGCAGGAATTACTGTCTTTAAATTTATAAGATTCATAAGAAAATATCAAAATTTAAAACATGACATATTCTTCAAAACATTTCAAATAAAATCATTTTAATTATTCCTATAAACTCATACGACAATTCTTTATTTATTGAGTGTCCAATCTATATCTGTTACATACACATCATCTTTCATCTACACGTGCTTTGATCTGTTTAATTTATGTCGAATCACACCCATCAAAAAGTAAAATTACTTTGTCTTCTGTTTCTTTCCCCTGTTTTATAGATTTTTTTATTGCCTTCGATTGGTATAACATGCTGATTTTTCGCATGAATTCTATGTAGTTGCGCCAAGTAGAAAGTAAATATATTTCTCTATGATTCCTTGTCCCATATTTTAATTATGAAATCATTTATTCATTGTTTGTTTCATATTCCTCTTCATCTAATTAATACTTATTCGAAGTTGTTCGAATATAAGCATGCCCAATATAAATAATATATTTTTATTTAACAATTTCCATTTACTGTCTAATAAAATACTACATGTGATTTAATAAAAATAACAATTGAAAAAAGATGACATTAGAAATAAATCATGGAAAACTTACCATTTCCAAAATCATATAAAAGGTAAAAATGAAAAGCAAGCTTTATTAAACTTTGAAAGATGGTTAAACGATCTACTCAATCTTCGAATGGCATCGACGACACTAGTGTTTACCAGTTTCACTATCGAGAGGCTCATGAATGAAAATAGGTTAGGCTATCAAGCAAAAAAGGAATTCAACGACTATTTCACAATCAATATGAAATAATTGTTAGGATTTAGTACGACTATATCAATAAGGCATTGACACCTTATGAAAACTAATATTTTAAATGAAATTGGCAATTGAAATTTCATTCACTCCTTACCAAAATTGGAATAATTACTTTGTATGTTATAACATATATCACTTTAATATCTTTTTAATGATACACACACACACACATACACACACATCGTAAAATCTTGTTTTGGTATAATAATTTTTTAAATAATATCATCTCATTCATAATTTGATTAGTCCTTATGAATTCAGCTCTTTATCTACTAATCCTAAGATGCATACTCCAACAAAATTGCTTTAAATGAAGTTTTTCAATGAATTTCCAGTCCTTCAAGCCTAACATACATATCCCACACCTTCAACAAATGAATGTAGAACATTAATCCTACAGTAAATAATAAAGCATAAAGATCATAATATATTTTGTGGGAATCAATGCCGAAAACAATAAATATGTAGTATGATATTTATACTAAAAGAAAAATTAGTCGGATAAACCTAAAATCATGTTTGTCTCAAATATCTATGAGCTTTGGTATTCGAGAAGCAAATATATTATCATACTTGATGAATTTTTTCATATGTAGTTTACACATGTGTGAGAAAGTTGGTGCGGCGTTCAGATATATGGTAGTAACATATACGACAAACATCATTTTTTTAGGAGCTTAAAAAATCTTTATATTTGATTAAGAAAGCATAATGAACATAAACGAACCTGGAACTTGTCCATTAAAGTTATGGACAGCAAGTTGTGCATAGACATATAATTTAGATACCCCAAGGATCAATTTTTCATGGCCAATCAAGCCACTTCCATCTGTATTTGTATAAATCAATTATTTAATTTAGATACTACAGTTAAAAAGGACTTGAATATTATTATAAAACACATATCATATATCTCTTAAAATAACGAACTGGCAAACAAAATTGGGAACCAAGCATAAATTAATGGATAATACTAAAAAGAGAGTAAAATTTAGGGTCATGCTTTTGAAGCGGACGACATTGTTGAATCACCATTTCTAAAAGAAAAAATCAACCTTGAGGAAACTGGAAGTTGGTATCAGAGAAAGATCATTTCTATTTGAAATTGTTTTACATGAAAAAATAAAAGTGGATTTCAAGGGGATAAATAGGAGGTTTATGTGTGTCTCTTTTCAGTTAATTTGCAATAAGAAAACCATAAACACACCCAAATTAACAATCTCTTCTAATTATGTTATATAATAGATTTCAACTTTTAATGATAACAGCGGTCCCTAAGCGACGATAAAAGTAATGAAATATTCTAAAATTCTAGTTGACATATGATGAATTAACTAATGAAATTGGCCAAAATTGAACTTACTCTATTTTATTCCAAACAAAAGTTTAACCAACTTGCAGTTGCAGCAGTATGGCAAACCCTCGATTTCAAAATGGGGTACTCCAATTCTGTCCAATTAATAAAAAAATTCCTATATGTTATTGCAATTGATATATCTATGAAGAAGTAAACAACATAAGATACTTGAATTACCAACCGATGAATTAGAGCACAATTGAAATAATGAAATGAAGAATCGTTGCGTCTGCAGTTTATTTGGAGGACAGTTTCGAATTTTCAGACGATTGCGTCAACGGTAGAGCGCAATACAATCGACCAAGATAAACACCAGGTCGCTGCACAGATGCAGCCAGAGGTAGGAAGTACAGCAACCAGAATATATGGTGGGAAAAGAGGCGATGCTACTGTTTAAGGTAAATGCGAGCAACAGCAATCAGGATGGCGACCAATAGCCATGGTTCTTCGAAAACGAATCTGAATGATGTAACCAAAATGAAATTAGGGTTATTAGTTTAAGGGTAGTTCGATTAGCTGTAGCTTGTCGAAAAATAATCTGAATGATGTAAGCCTAAATGAAATTAGGGTTATTGCTTTAGGGGAGCTGCGAGGGTAGTAGAAGAATGGAATGCGACGTTTGATTTCACAAATTAGGAAGGAGGCTTCTGGGCTCTAGAAATGGAACTCAGTTATCGATCCCTAACGAAACGAAGGCCAAAAGGGGAAGAGGAGAGAAGTGGAAGGGGATTGGATCGATATCGGGTAGAGGAAATTGGAAGGAGGAGAGTAGGGCTGGAGAGAACGGAAGGTCTTGTGAGGGGAAAGATAAAAATATGTATAAATATTGAGACGGTTCAGCTGTCCAAATTTAAGGGGGCTTCTGTGCTCTTGAAGCCAAACTCACTAATCATAATACAGTATAGATGTACCACAGGTCCCTTTCCACATGGAACTCTGATTAATGTTCAAAAATATTACGCATTGGACCCACTAGAATTTATGTTTACATCCATCATAGTATGCTGCCAATAAGTCGATCTCAATAGTCAAATAGTACTTGCCTACTCATTGTATGTAGTGTGTCATGGTTCTGTCCAGACCTTAGCTCAAAATAAGAACTGATAACTTATTGCTACCTTTGGTTTTTATCAAAAAATGTACATTTGATAGATTAGTTTTTCTATGTTTGAAATATGATATTTGATGGAGAGGGAGCCATAGTTAAAAATAAGTTAACTCAAACTCTTAGTCGTTTTCTTTTCTTTCCTTTTTCCTTTTTCCTTTTTCTTTTTTTTTTAAAATTAGTGAAATGTGAAAATTTTGTTGATGCATCCCTTGAAGCCTTATGTAAATACACTTATACACACAGAGAGGAAAAAAAGCAGTAGGAAAATGAAATTACACTAAACATATATTTTAAGTTAATAAGTTTTCAAAAATTAAATAAGTTTATTATAAAAATTAACCAAGTTTTATAAAAATTTAACTAAGTTAACTAAATTTTATAAAAATTATTTAACTTTAATAAAAGTTGAACTAAGGATGTTTGATATACTTTAATAAAAGTTCAACTTTAGGGGTTGTGTTGAGAGTGATTTTTGGTGAGTGTTTGGTGTAGCAGAGAGACAATGGTTATGGAGGAGGTTGATGGATGGTTCAGACTGTTGATGATGTTGCAAGGTAGTTCGGTTCGACAGTGCTGGTTTCGGATTGATGTTTTGGGAAGGAGAACTTTTGAAGATGGGGTAGCTGTGAAGTGAAGTTAGAAACAGTGGGTTGCAGGAGTTTATACTAAAGTGCACAGGGATGCACAATGAATGCTGCAAATGAAGATATGAGGTTAGGTTAGCTTCTGATTCCATGGAGGGTGGATATGGATGGTAAGTTTGTGGTTGAATATGTGTGGTTGTTTGGTGAATTTAACAGAGTTGTTGAAGGGTAATTAGCTATTTCGAAGCGAAGACTGTCGACAACAAAGAACTGGTAATCAAGCAACGAACATGAATTTAATTGTTATATATGTTGTCGTATTTTGTTAGTACCATTTGTGGAAACTTGTCTGTGAATGCTTGTAGTATGTGACTTATTTTATTGAAAAACTACTATCGAATAGACTATGGATATTATATTTGATTGTGAGATTAGCATGTTTTTGCAATTATTTGAATATGATGATCATATGATTGATTGTTTGTATATGCTAATTATGTGATTTAATTGTTTGTTTGAATATATGAAAATTATGTGATTGATCGTTCGTTTTAATATGAATAGTATATAAGCAATTGCTAGAAATGGTATAAACCATCAACCGTAAATAGTAGCATTTAAAATATGCTACCAAACAACCAATAACTTTTAGTAGCATTTCAGAAATGCTACAGAAACAAATGTAAATTAATATAAAAATTATACAGTTGCATTTTAAAAACGCTACTGAAAATCAAAAAAAGCATATAGACAAAAAATGCAACCAAAAAATGAAGACTTATGGTAGCGTTTTTTTAACCATACAGAAAAAACCTATAGCTGCATTTAAAAGTGACTTTTTGTAGCTTTTTTAAATCCTATAGAAAATACCTATAGTTGCATTTAAAAGTGACTTTTGGTAGCGTTTACTACAACGCAACAAAAAGTTTTAGACTTTTAGTTGCATGTCGTATAGCAGCGTTCTCTAAAACGCTACCATAAGTTATGGTAGCGTTTTTTCAACGCTACCAAAAGTCTTTTCTGATGTAGTGGGAAGTGTAGGGTGGTCTTCACAAGAATTGTACTATAGAATAAGGAGGCAGCGACTATGGTTTAGAATAATTTATAGCTGAAAACTAGGGTTATCTAATCTAAATTCGAACCTAAAAATTATGAAAGTGCCAATGGTTGTGGTTGTAAGTTCACTTACTGTGACGCGTTTTATCAAGTTTAACAAATTGAATATATTTTTTAACTATTAACAACATTCTGGACGCAATGTAATAGCTTCGTAGCTTAATTCCACTGTTTATGAAAATTTGCTATTTTGCTTTTTTATGTAAAATTATATTTTTATATTTTTCTTAATATTTTAATTTAATATTAAAATATATGGGGTATTATAATATACGTTGTCAAAGCATCACATAGCTTCTTCACCTCCTTTATGTTGGAAAACTACACAAGAATATCATTTGAAAGGCACAACTGAATGTCGCTAAGGGCTTCTTCTTCTTTCTAATCAAATTCCTTCGTATAATTGACTAGAAGTAACATGAATTGATGGTGAATGAGATGGAATATAACGTATGTGATTTGATAGCTCCAATGTCGTACCATGCCTTTTGGTTGCCCTTAACAAGATGATAAGAATGAAACAAATGTGTAAAAGAAAAAAAAAACCTAGTTTCTAAGGATACTATCATTGAACTTAGGTTCTTTTGCGCTAAAGTTAAGCAACCAACCAGTATAGTAGAGTTTATTTGCTAAATTATTTATGAACATTTAAAAAAAACCATCTAAAATATATCTTTTTCTTTTGTTGTCTCGTCATGTCAGTTGTCCTAAATAATGGTCTTGCTTGTTTTGCCCTAGGATCGATTGTTCTAGACGGCGGTCTTGCTCTAGGGTCGGTCCACGACATATATGACCAACCTTCATTTAGCAACAAAACATGATTTTATTAGTATTATTTAAAGTTCTACTATTAAAGTTATTGGGCAATGGTGTACAATAAACATATTATTCAATTAATTAATACAAAGTGAAGATACCTAAAATCAAAGGACTTTGAGTGGGTTTTCGTCTCTATTATAAGTTTTTCTTCACCTAAGACTGTCTTGATCCACTAGTTCAAGGTTTCAGTATTGAATGGTTTTGTTTAGGTCTTCCAAAAATGTAGTGAGGATACTAGCAGGACCTTGGGACAAGGGAAGATCAAGGCATTCATGCAGCAGCAAGGTTCTAAAGTCACATCATGTCATTGAATGAGTTCAAATCTTCTCTCACCTTATTACATGTTCTCGTGTGCCATAAGATTTCAGTCATTCATCAAAACAAAATAACGAATTAGCGGATCCACGACATCATATGAATAGTTGTTGATAAAATATTAATGACTAGAATGTATGTGGCACATGAAAACAGATAAATAGGATGTAAGATTTGATATGTCGTTGCATTGAGCACCAACGTGGAATAAAGAAAAACAACCTCGCTGTTTCGACGACATAAGCAAGTCATATTCAAACAAGCTGCTCCGAAAAATAGCCCCAGACAATGTTAAAATCGCCAATATTGTTGATGAATATCAAAAATAAATTTTCAAAACTGATTCAAGTGTTGTGAAATAAACAGAACATGAACGTAGCTTGATGAATTGTAGTTACAAACTTTTACAAATCAATAATACGGTATACTGTCCCTAGCACAAAACGCTATTTTTGAATCAAACAGAAAGACATATAATCCTTGAAATTTAAGGATTTTTTGCTTTAATCCTCAACTTTCTAGCAATCTGTGTAGCTCTAGGATGAACATCACTTTGCTCAACTTCTACCCAATTAATCACCTTCAGTATCAAAGACTGAGGACAACAATTGTTTTCCTTCTTCTCCCCTCTTACTTTCTTCAATCCGTTCTCTAATGACATTTCCAGAAAATCCATAAACCAATTTGCTGCTTCACATTGCAATTCTTTAGCAAGCTTAATCGAAATTCTCAAACTCAAAGATGAACCATCATTCCTTTTAGTTGCATTAGATCTTATTTCTTGCAATATGGACGATGAGTCTTCATCCTTTATGACTTGATATTTCTCCATTTCTAATATTGCATGCGCAATTTCGTGATGGAAGTTGAGAAAGTTGTCAAATGAGATTGCAGGAGAATTTGGCTTTGCATTTGTGCTCATGTCAGAAAATATCCTGTAAATTTTTTGAACGTGTATATGAATATAAACTACAGAAAATAGAGATTCTCTTTTAATAAAACTACATAGAGTTTACTTGAGGACGCGAACAAGAGTTTCTGAGGCAGAAGCATCTTTCAATGCTTGAACAGCTATCCTTTGAGCTTCTTCTCTATTTTTTGTTGCTTCCTGAATTGCAAAAAATTTATTGCTTAATCATACATTTGTGATATATTAAAGAACATTGCTTAAAGTGCTTTTTATAATGCAATAGTTTACTGAAATTAGAACAAAGAACCAATAATGTGAATTTATGCCCATCTCCCTTAAATTCATTTTGAGTCTAGTGGGTTGCTGAATTGCAAAAAAATTATTGCTTAATCATACATTTGTGATATATTAAAGAACATTGCTTAAAGTGCTTTTTATAATGCAATAGTTTAGTGAAATTAGAACAAAGAACCAATAATGTGAATTTATGCCCATCTCCCTTAAATTCATTTTGAGTCTAGTGGGTTGCTGAATTGCAAAAAATTATTGCTTGATCATACATTTGTGATATATTAAAGAACATTGCTTAAAGTGCTTTTTATAATGCAATAGTTTAGTGAAATTAGAACAAAGAACCAATAATGTGAATTTATGCCCATCTCCCTTAAATTCATTTTGAGTCTAGTGGGTTGCTGAATTGCAAAAAATTTATTGCTTGATCATACATTTGTGATATATTAAAGAACATTGCTTAAAGTGCTTTTTATAATGCAATAGTTTACTGAAATTAGAACAAAGAACCAATAATGTGAATTTATGCCCATCTCTCTTAAATTCATTTTGAGTCAAGTGGGTTGCTGCTTTCAGCATCATGACATAACGAAATCAAACAAATAAGTTCATACTAACGTTGTTATCCACAGTGTATGACTTTCAAGGTTGCAAACTAATCAAATCAAATAAATGATTAATACCTTTTGCAGTAATCCAATTTTACCAGACAACTGATTAACATTAGTATTTCTTCTATTTTCTCTAGAAATCGGAGAAGAAAATCTTCCACTTCTCAATCTTGAAGCAATACTAGAACCATTCTTCTCCTGCAATATTTCAATCAAAAACAAAAAACTAATTCAATAAATCAGTTAACTACAGTACGCTTAAAAATTCAGTTTTCAGGTACCTACAGTTGAATAAGGACTCTCTTTCGAGTTCTTACTCCTTGGAATCTTTGAAAAAACACAACTTTTTCTAACTGAAGCAGCACTCAAGTTCACTTCTTTACACTCTTCACCCTTCAGAAAACTGCTATTACTCGAAGATCGTATGTTTTTAACAGGAGTCTTTTCTTCAAAATTTAAAGTTGTTGGTTTCACTTTATGATGCATAGGAGAAGCAGCACCAACACTTAAATTCTCAGAACCCCAAGAACCTCTTCTATGAACTGATGTTTTAACTATAGGTTCGGGTGTTCCAATTAACGGGTGTCGACCCGGTATCGGTCTTGCACCGATAAGGATCGGAACGGGCTGCCCACCTTCCAATCTATCAACATAAATGAACTGACCAAGTTGAATTTTGTTGCTTAAAACTAAGTCATCTTGGTCTAGTGGCAGGTTCACATATATAGAGTTCGAGGAATCGGATACTTTTATATAGAATCCATGTTTCGGGTAGAAGTCATTTTCGTCTAGTTCTGCTGGTAAAATGTCTGTTACTTGAAGAAGAGCACTCCTGTGTTCACCTACTGGTTTTTTTGTGCCTTTGTTCATTCCATCTAGTAGTTTCAGAATTACTCCTGGGGCTAGTGCTGCCATTATAACTGCAGTTGAATAAACGATTCTTTCTGTTAAAAAATTGGATATTGACGGATTTTACATTGATATTTACATATAACTAACAAAAGATTGTAAATTCCATTGAGTGTTCTATCTTGGATAACATATAGCTTCTTCAAATATACTTCATTTCCTAAATAAAGATTAACAATAATTTGCTAACTTACTGTACACCATCTCAAACAATAATCTCAATTGGTAATGTTCTGCTTACAATCAGTTTAAGTTTCGTTTATAACAATAAACAATAAACGAATGAAGTTGTAGATAACAATGAAAACTTAAGCGTCAAGACTACCTGAAGTTTGATTCTTGAATCCAAGTTCCGAACCCAAAAGATAAATTGATGAAAAAGACAGTAAAATGCCTGGAAATCTTTGGTAGAGATGTTAAAGCAAGAGAGAGGAGGAGAGAAAGGAATCAAAAGAGGTATGGAATTATCGAAATTTGTAAGAATAATGAGTGAAATTAAGTAAGAAAAACTGAAATTTGGTTACATCGCTCCTCAATTATGCGGCGGTTGAGGCTTCGGAAATTAGACCGTTACGCAACGGTCGGATTTTGCTTTTATTTTGTGCTGGATAAATGCAAAAAGGCTACTATAAGGGAGAAAAATTGTTTTGTCCAATTGTGCACAAAAATAAATAATTTAGAAGGACCGCATAACAAATTATCAAATCATCATCGAAATTCCTTCAAATATAATATTCTTACATTTTGACATAATTTCCTTTTTACGACAGCAGTCAAAATCCGAATAAACGTCTCGAATATCCTTGGATGATTGGGCTTTTATTGGTTGAAGGCATGAATATTTTGTATTGTAAAGAGTAACGTGATCATGAATATTATGCGAAATTATAGTTTTTACTCATCATTTAACAGGCTGTTAATAAACACCTCACTTGCTTTGAAAGATCATTTCTATTTACACTCCATTTATCTCCACATAGACTATATAAAATCGTTTAAACACAAGTACGTCAATTTCTTTTTTCATACCCCAGCCATCAAAGTTTGTTTCTTTTACCACCCCATTTCCTAAAACTTACCATTCAACCACCAACTCCCCTTTTAAAGTTTTTCAAGTATCATTTTAGCTTGAAATCCATTTATATAGATATTACAGGCATTTCGCCAACAGTATGAAGGAAAAGGAAAAAACAACAAAAGACATAGAAATTGCTGGAAGATCCATGATAAGAAGTCATGTGACGACCCATATTTTAGAAGGTTTAAATCGACAACAATCCATACATGTCCAACTTAAACAATCCGGAACATAGATAATCATTGGGGTTAATTCAGAAAAATAAGAAAAGAATAAGAAAACAGCGGAATGACAAAATATAATAATCAAATAAACAATTCATGAAGTTGTTTATTATACATTTGATTATAATTTATACAACATTTATCAGAGTTATATATACAACAGGGATAAATAAAACAATGCAGCAGACAACATGATGTAGGAATACTAATAGTAATAATATACCAAATCTTTGTTTTCGTCCTCCAGAATAAATCTTCAATAAGCTGAAAACTCAGGGCTGACCCGAGCGTAATGAAAAGACAAAACACTCGAGTCAGGACTAAAATATTATTATATGAGTCAAAGCGATATCGCATATAACATGAGTGTCGTGGTGTCGGAGATGTTTACGGGTTTTACATCTCCTATCCAGTGTATAACGTGTGTGCAATAACTCAAGAGATATTACGAGATTTTCCATCTCTTAAGGATCCGTCAAAATATTTATATGTAGTAGAATACGCTATATATATAATGTCCGATCAGTAAAATAAATATCAAAATAGCATTAAGGCTTTACATTGATCCCCCTTAACGCGTTTTTAAGCATTGTCGTACAGTTTGCATATAAAGCACCAGTAAACCGTCGGTGAATAGGGATGCGCCATGATACGACAACACTAAACCAAAACCGTAGGGGTCTCGTATAGGGATAAAAGTATGACAAGGCATGTGAGGCAATGCCCAAGGTAGGATACTACCAGTTTACTCTTCCCGGCTGGTGGTAACCCCTAATGGCCCACCGTGTCCAACACTCCCAAAATCAGAGGATGTGCACCAATCAATCACAATGTAAATGATGGTAATACGAAGAAGTGCGTCCGCTAGAGGTAGCTAGCCTCATTGTCCGGTACGGCTCCTGTTTTAGTCATTTCAATTGACACAAGTGTTAGGCCAATCCATCATCGTTCTCTTTCTTCAAATCCAGCAAACGACGCCAAATCCAACCACTTCGCTCTGGAGTCTCCTCCGCGTACAAAGTTATTAAAGTGGTTCCAATATTGACAGAGAGTACGCCAATAAGAGGCCCCGGTCTCTTTAACAACCAACCGTCGTTTTACACACCGGTTGGTACTTTTATTGTAACAACCCAAAATTTAACCCGTAATAATTAATTCGTTAATTAATTAAATAATAAAATAACTTTGTGAAATTATCAGAATTATCAGAAATAGCAGTGGGTTCAACTAACATCTTGGGAGCTGAAAGAGGAGGCTTTGTATTGGTGGGAGGTCATAGAGTTAGAAGGAAGGGAGGTGACTTGGAATAGATTCCGGAAGTAGTTTGATAGGAAGTTTTTATCTCAAGCGGAGGAGAGTGTTCAGTTAGAGCAGTTTATTAATTTGAAGCAAGGAAGTTTGTCGGTGAAGGAGTACATCAATCAATTTAAAGAATTGTCTCGGTTCGGAGTGGAGTTGGTGAATACGCCGCATAAGAAAGCTATGAAGTTTGCGAAGGGATTGAATTAGCCCCTTAAGGGATTGTTGTTGACTCACGTACCGATGGGAGCTACTTATGAGTCTTTGGTAGAGATGGCACTTATGTCTGATGCAGTCAAGGAAGGAGAGTCTAAGGATGTTGTTAAGTCGGAAGGTCCAAAGAAGAAATGTTGGAGGAACAACAAAGAGAAGAAGAAAGGCGACGGCCCTCAGAAGCAAATTAAGAAAGGATTGAGGTGCAATAACTACGGAATATGGGACATACCGCCAAGAATTGTAAAAGGGAAAAGATGAAGGGAAAGTGCTTCAATTGCGGGCAGCCCGGTAATATGAGTAGGAGTTGTCCCTAGAGAGCTGGTCAGGGAGCGAGTGCACCAGTCGCACAGATTCAGGCGTTAGACGCGGCACCTTCCAGTAGCATTCCAAATAGAGGTAGGAAAGTCATAGTTTAAGGTTTGATTTCTGTATCTGATTTTCCCATTCGGACTTTATTCGATTATGGAGCATCACACTCTTTTATTTCTAGTTCTCTTGTGGATTGTTTGCACTTAGACATTTCTTTAGTGGTAGACCCCATTGTTGTTTCAAACCCCATAGGTGGATCGGCACACTTATCTATGGTTTGTAGGGGTTTGAAAATTTATATCCTAGGCATAGAATTGGACTACAACGCCTATGTTTTGGGATTCTCGGGGTATGAGATGATCTTGGGTATGGATTGGCTATCCACATATGGAGCTATTTTAGACTGCAAGAGGAGAGTCGTTAGATTAGAGACTTGAAGTGGTAGGGCTCTTGAGGTATCTTGCGACCCGCAAGGGTCAATCATGTTGAGCTTTCTCTATTCTCTCGATTCATCTTCAGTAGAGTTTGATTCGGTTCCTATCGTCGGAGATTTTCCCGACGTCTTTGAGGAGGTCAGGGGACTGCCCCCTAAGAAAGAAATTGACTTCAGAATTTATTAGACCGAGAATGCTAAGCTGGCGGCATTACTTGTGAGGCACATGACACCTAGAGGAAAGAGTTGAGCAAACAAGTTGGTGAGTTTTTTAGAGAAGGGTTTTATAAGAAGGAGCATATCGAAGTGGGGAGCAACAGTCGTCTTCGCTACTAAGGCGGATGGTTCTCTTCGATTTTGCATTGATTATAGAGAATTAAATAAGCTCACCAAGAAGAACCGATATCCATTCCGTAGGATTGATGATCTTTTTAACAAGTTAGTTGGCTCTTCGGTTTTCTCTCAGCTTGATTTAGCCACGGGATTCCATCAGCTTAGGGTCCCCGATGACAGCATAGATAAGACTGTGTTCAGGACTCCAGACGGACTTTATGAGTGGTTGGTTATCCCTTTTGGGCTAACCAATGCCCCAGCCTACTTTGTTGACTTGATGAGCTGCGTCTTTAGAGAAGTCCTAAATAAGTTCGTGGTGGTATTCGTGGATGACATCTTGATTTTAGGGAGGTTCTTCGCACACTTCAAAGTCATCATTTGAGAGCTAAGTTTTCGAAGTGTTACTTTTGGAGAGAGAAGGTACAATTCTTGGGGCATGTGGTCTCGAAGGAAGGTTTGCCTGTTGACCCTGCCAAGGTTATTGCAGTACAAGATTGGAAGGCCCCCAAGAACGTCACTGAAGTTAGGAGCTTCCTAGGATTGGCTGACTACTATAGGAAGTTCATTAGAGACTTTTCCAAGATTTTGGCACCACTCATGCGCCTTACTAAGAAGAATAAAGCTTTCGTGTGGGACGTGGATTGTGAGGATTCCTTCACAAATCTTAAGAGATCCCTTACTAGTGCACCAGTGTTAGTACTACCCAATGGAGCTAAGCCTTTTACCATATACACTGATTCATGTGGGATGGTCCTAGGAGCGGTGTTGATGGAAGAAGGGAGGGTGGTATGTTATGGTAGTAGGCAGTTGAGGACGCGTGAGAAGAATTACCCTACTAGTTTTTGCACTCAAGTCTTGAAGGCACTATTTGCTTGGAGAGAGGTTTGAGCTTTTCACCGACCACAAGTCATTGAAGTACCTATTCTCCCAGAAGGACTTGAACTTGAAGCAATAGAGATGGATGGAGATTTTAGCCTCGTACGATTTTGAGATTGCTTATACCCCTGGCAAGGGTAATGTGGTTGCAGATACATTGAGTAGAAAGAAAGCAACCCTTAGTCCTTTGTTCGTAGAGTGGAAGAGCTTAGAGTTTATTTCTACTTTTGATTTTAAACCCTCTACGGACATTACTCCCGGATTGTTAGCGGCATTAGAGGTAAGGCCTACCCTTATGGATCAGATTGGCTCGAGGCAGCAAGAGGATTCGGTGCTTATGGATGTGATGGATAGGATTAGCCTAGGAGTGGTCTCTAGACATCTCCAACGTTATTCCATTGATAGCAAAGGGTGGCTTAGGAGAGATGTGAGGCTTTGTGTTCCACGCGCTAGAGATTTGTTGAGAGCGGTTTTAAAGGAAGCCCACCATTCTCGTATGACTGTTCATCAGGGTGGTGACAAAATGTATCGGGATATGAAGAGGATGTTCTATTGGAATGGAATGAAGAAGGACGTGGCAGGGTCCGTAGCTAAGTGTCTCATATGCCAAAGGGTAAAAGTAGAGCAGTAGAAGCCCGGTGGACTACTTCATCCCTTAGATGTACCAGAGTGGAAATGGGACAACATTTCTTTGAATTTTATAGATGGTTTGGCCCGTTTCAGGAAGGGGAATACTAGCATTTGGGTGATTATTGATCGGTTGACCAAGAGTGCCCACTTTATCCCAGTTAAGAGTAAGCGTACGACATCATATTTAGCATCCCTTTATCTTCGAGAGATAGTCTAACTTCACGGAGTCCCTTCTAGCATGGCAAGTGATAGAGATCCTATTTTCACTTGTGAGTTTTGGAGAAGCTTACAGGAAGGTTAGGGACGCAACTTAGATTGAGTACGGCCTATCACCCACAGATGGATGGCCAAACGGAAAGGGTGAATAGAGTGCTTGAGGATTTGCTACGGATGTGCATTTTGGACTTTGGAGGAACTTGGGAGGAGCATCTTCCATTGGTTGAGTTTGCGTATAATAACAGTTACCAAGTGAGCATAGGAATGTCACCATTTGAGGCTTTATATGGGAGACCTTGCAAGTCCTCTTCATGTTGGCTGGAGTCTACGGAGAAGTTGCTACTTGGGCCTAACATGGTGAGGGAGACATCGAAGAGAGTAGATTTATTTCGGCGAAGGATGAAGATAGCTCAAGATAGGCAGAAGTCTTATGCGGATAAGCGGAGGAGAGACATTGAGTTTGAGGTTTTATCAAAGTATCCCCGCTTAGGAAGGTGGTAAGATTCGGATCGAATGGAAACTTAGCCCCCAGATCTGTTGGACCATTCCCTATCATGGAGAGAGTTGGGAAGATGGCTTACCGAGTGAAGCTACCAGAGAGGCTCGCAGGTATGCATGATGTTTTCCATGTTTCGCACTTGCGGAAGTGCTTGCATGACTCAGCGGAGGTTGTAGTGCCCAGTCAGTTAGAGGAGGTGGAAGTAGAAAGGGAAGCATCTCTTCGGTGAATCCCCACGAAGATTATTGGAAGAGACATCAAGCAAGTAAGGAATAAGGAGGTTCCGCTAGTGAAGGTGCAATGGGGAGATGATGTTGCAGACGCCACTTGGGAAGCTGAAGAGAAGATTCATACTTCCTATCCTCATCTTTTCGATAGTAAGCTTTTAGAATTTCCTCTTTCCATCTTTAGTTTTGAATAGATTCTTTCCTTTATTATCCTTTGGGAGGGTAGAACTTAGGATTTAACCTATGGATGGTAGGATTTGATGTAAACATGTTATTAGAACAAGTTATGAATGATGTATGCTAGTGGTTGCAAGTGTTTGCTGGTGGATGCTAACGGCGCATATAGGTACACTAGCACTATTATTCTTTAAGGATCGGCCTAACTAGGACATTAGAGCATATGCATATGAATGTGTGCATATTTTATTCTATTTTCCATGGTTGCTATAAATGGATTATTTTGACATGGTTGTTGCATTTGGATGATGTTTGTAGCACACATATAGAATTATCAGTTATCATTAGGAAATTTTCGCATTCATTTGGATACATGGCACGGACATGATTGCATAAAAGGAGGTCAATTGAATCAGTGGACCGCCTAATCTTTTGCATTAGCTAGGGGCATTGACATTACACTAATTGCATAAGTATCATAAATCGCATTAGAAAAACTTAAGGACAATGGATGTAATGGGTGATGATTGAGTAGTTGGTTGTAGAACTTGGATGAAAACATTTAGTACATTCTTTTATCCTTAGAGATTTCGGGACGAAATCCCTTAAGGAGGGGAGAATGTAACAATCCAAAATTTAATCCGTAATAATTAATTCGTTAATTAATTAAGTAATAAAATAACTTTATAAAATTATCAGAATTAGCCACATGAGTTACACTATTGTGTCCGCGGTAATTTTCTGGTCAATTTCCATATATAGAATGTCAGAATCCGAGTTAATATGAGCAAGGAACAAAATAATCAAAGAAACGAATATATATATAGTCCAGGTCGACCGGCCGGTCGACCTGGGCACAAGGGCGGTCGACCGCCCGGTCGACCTGGGCACAAGGGCGGTCGACCGCCCGGTCGATCCGCCTTGTTTTTTTAGCGAACGAACGTTCGTTCGTTCGTTCGAACGTTAGTGACATATTTTGCATTCTTCAACTCGATCCAGTCCTTCCGTTTCTGCATCCAATAGCCCCTATTCAGCCTATGACGTGGTTGCATCCTATTCAATCCCCAAATCCAACAGTCTGAGATCCACTTCTACCCCTATAAATAGAACCCTAGGCCTAACACTTTTTCTCATTTTAAGATTTTCTCCAATTAGATTCACCTATTCAGGAAGGACTCTAAGCGGAATAATTTCCAAGGAGGAAATCATTTTAAATAAATATATTTAACAACCCCAAGTGGATCCGTGAAGGCCTAAAGGGAAGAGCTAAGGACCAGAGGTGAGTGATCGTAATTATTTTAAATTTCTTTAAGTAATTTAAAATAATATTGTTTCCAATAGTTGAAGTTTGACCATGATTTTTTGAGTAACCTTTTTACTAATTTATTTACAGTTTTTAGAATTATTTTCAGTCTATTTCTTCTAGATATTCTTTCAATTAATTTCAGTTCATTTCTAGCTTTTCCATTTATTTACAGTATTTTAGTTTATTTACTATTATTTATGCATTATTTACATTTTCTTCCTACGCCTTGGATTTCCTTCTATTTTCAGTTTTCTTTTATTTCTCCTTCTTCTTCTTCGCGTATGGATTAGAATAGAATTAACGCGAAATGGGATTAAATTATAAGAAATCCAAAATAATGGAATATAATATGTAAACTGTAAAGAATGTAATATAAATGGAATTGGACTGAAATTATGCCTAATTATGATATTAATTGGATTGAATTTAGAAGATTGGCTTAGTTATAACTTAGAATTATAACTAAAAAGAACAAAAGAAGAAAGAAGCTTATTTTCATGCTTAAACCTTAGGTTAAGTAATAAGCATGATTATAACGTAGGTTATAATAAGAAATAGAACAAAATAAGTCTTATTTTAAGACTTATGACAAATTAACAAGCACATATAGTAGGAACAAGAGTAAAGGCTTATTTAAATAATTTATCTAAGTTAATAAGCAAAGAATTAAAGTAGGACCTGTACCAAATAGCATTTCCCTATTATTTTCTATGGGTACGGTGTTTCACATAAGCCTGAAGTGAGACGAGGGGCACGCTTATGCTAGTAGTGGTAGTAATTGGTCAATATAGAGATGTTCAAATCACGGGGGATTTGGACAAGGGCGCTATTAGATATTGTTTGGATGACGGGCCAGTACCGGCAGCATTCCCCTAAATTTTCTATGGAAACTGTGTTTCACATAATCCTAAAGTGAGATGAGGGGCACGCTTATGCTGAGTCGAGGTAATAATACGACCCTATAGGTGGAGCAATATGTAGCATGAGCATGGTGGCAGTTATGCGTGCGACTTCCATTTTGGTGCTCAGTAATCGCTATGAGTTCCAAGCGCTTAGTATGTGTGTCTTTCGTAGACATCATTACCTTCTATGTAGGGAGCTATGTATCATCTAGTCCACAGTGGGTGCTTTGTGTATCTTTCATAGTTACCATTGGCTGTTGTGTAAGGAGTTATATAACGTCTATTCTGTAGTAAGGTCTATGAAGTAGCAGGCTGATCAAAGGGTAGAATTAGGATTTCAGCCTAATTATAGGATTAGAAATTCGCCTAATCAAGCAGCTATCAAAGACAAGTGCAAACAATCAAAGTTGACATATCTTATCAATTGTAATAGTTTAATCGTATTTTCTAGTTTTTCTCTTTCCTATTCCCTTTGTTTTCTTTTGTATATACGAGAACTATTGAAGAGTCTATTACTTTTACTTTGCTTAAAGATTCTAGTAGTTATTATCACTCACTAGACTTTCAGTCTGACCCACTCTTCTATTTTCCCCTTTTTCCCCTCATAGTCAATCAAGGGAGAGGGCAGTAGATTGCAGTTGCTTAAAGGTTTCTTGGAGAAGATTCTGCTATGTATTTCCCTACTTTTATTTACGTTTTTCTTTCTTTGTACTGGCACTTGAGAGGGATATTTACACTCTGAGTCGTTCAAGCCGTAGATTCCTTTTCAGCAACTAAGTCGTGAGTCGTTGAGTACACAGGTTTTAGGCTTTTTAACTCGTAAGTCGTTGCTAAAAGGGAGTTAACATTTGCCCCTCGAAGTATACGTCTTAAGTCGTAAGTCGTGTGCTTCGATTTCCTTAGCTCGCTTCTTGATGAGTGCGCTAGATCGCGATCGACTTAAGATGAGTCGTAGGTCGCGAACGACTTAGTATAAGTCGTAAGTCGGATGTGTCGATTCGCCTTTCACTGTCCCAGGGCATAAATAGCTTAAGTCGTTCCTTTTCCTCCTTCACTTGTTCTTATCATCTTATTCTGCCATTTGCAAGCATTCGAGCTCTTCTAAGACGAATTCAAATACTCGATCGCCAGTTATCCCCATCGTTATATTGCGTAAGTGCACTCGATTATTCAATCCCCGACTGTAACTGAATTATGAATCCCATTTTCGCCATCGACCCCCTTTTCTCATGCCGTACTTCTCTGCAATCCTTGTTTCAATCGATTATTGATGGATTCAAGATGATTTGTCTTAGCCTTGGACAGTCTTGTGTGAACAAGGCGATGGATTGCGGCGATTCAGTTTGACCGATTTGTGATTTGTGATGGAATATCATTACACTGGGTGTATGGTGATTTCGGGATGATTGAATGCGTTGAGGGGACGAGAGTTTTGGTTGAAGGAGAGGCTAATGGGTTAACGGGTTAGGAGTTCGGCGAATTGATGTACTGGGGAGAATGAACGTCTTAACACCTTTGAACAGAAATCGCGACTTAATTTTTGACGACCTTAAGTAGGTCGTAGGTCGGTAACGACCTAGGACATTGCATTTTTGCATTCAGACTTGAAACTTTTCCTTGCAGTGTGACTTAAGGACTGACGACTTGACTTAACTCATAGCTTGCCCCTTAGGTCGTGGACGAGTTAGCAGATGCGTTGTTTCAAACCGAGGCTTCATATCCCTGAGTGTTATGGCTGATGACTCGAACAATTAGACAACCAACGACTTAACTCATAGGGAATCTTTCTTAGGTCGTCGCCGAGTTAGCACTTAAGGTTTAATCTTGCAAGCACATCTGAATGACTAGGTCGTGGATGAGATAGCCCTTAACTCGTAACTCGCGAACCCATCCGAACGACTTAATAACTTGAACTCTATGACTTCGAATTCTTGGACTTGAATGATCTGACTTAAAGAGAACATGCCTTGAACATCTTGACTCGCCTAATACGACCTAAAAGTCCCAACTTATGACAGGTCGTTTAACGACTTAAGACTTAGATGATTTTGTACAGAAGTTGGCTGAACTCCTGAATTTGAACTGTGTTGTGTCCTGGGGCGTGGGAGCCTTTCATTTTTGGGACCAGAATATGAAGTCACCTTGGCGGAAGTATGGGAGGCAATCATTGACTTGTTTGGCGGTGCCGGTTACGCTGAAGCAGATCTTCAAACTACCTACTTAGGTGAGAGCGACCGCGCTGCCCTTGCCAAAGGAAAAGTGCAGCTTATCCGAGTGCGGGCCGAGGCGACGGGAAATAAGCTTCCTGAGAAAGAAATACCTCCTATTGCTCCTGCTTATACTTCGGCTTTAGCTTACGCGGATATTACTGGCTCTAGTTCTCATTCCACGCCTCCCGCTAAGGTTGACAAAGAAACTGTAACCACCCCTACAGAGGAAGAGGCAATGAAGGACTTCCAAGCTCGGGAATTTGAGATTGATCTCGCTAAACCGGCTTCTCCAGGTAACTTTGACGATTCACAGTCTTCTTTTTTCTCGGAGAATACTGATTTTGATTTCTTTTATTATGCAGCAGACGTGCCGGAAACTGCCCCAATTCTTCCTTCTTCAGCTGCTGTTCCTCCTCCTTCTCAAGTTATTCCTCTTCCAGCTTCTCAACCAGGTTCACAGGAAGAACCAATAGCAGCCCTTCAAGGTTTGGACGAACCACCTGCTTCCGAAGAGCAGAAGGCAGAAGTTCTGGAAGATAGCGAGAAGACCCCGGAGCGGTCTTTTGACTACGACACAAAGCTTTCTACATTTCTTGCTCCGGGGAGTGAGTCTTCTTCCAAGAAGAAGGGAAAGCGTGCGGTTTCGAAGAAAGGAAAGAAGAGTTCTTCTGCTGCTGGAGATGAAGCAGAGATTGATCCGGCTGAGTCTCTTCCTCCTTCTTCTCCGATACGGCCTTCGAAACTAATTACCAGGCCGGGTAAAAGCTCCAAGGGTGGGAAGAAGGAGAAATGAGTCTGATTTTGTCTTTTCTGCTTTTTGTATTGACCGAGGATTGTGCGAATACCGGTCTCCGCCTTTTTTGTAATCTGCACAATGTAAAAAGTTTCCATAGTATTGAATAAAATAACTATTTTACTTGTACAAATTCTTGTGTATGTAGGAATATATCTGTTTTTCATTTGAAGTGTAGAGTAAACGATTCTTTTTACTTGTACAAACTTTTGTCGGTGTTTCAAGAACGCATTTATTCCACATCTTCTTTATCTGATATTGCAATGAACTTGTGGTGTGTCGCTTGTATATTACTTTTATTAACGTAACTGAATTGTATAATGTTGCCCCCATACTACAAGTGCATTGCAATATTTCTCGCTTTTACAAGACTGATACTCTTATATTAGAGAATAACTATTCCATTTTTGAGGCAGGAATCATTCTGCTTTTAATAGAGTATATCTCGTTTTTTTTTTTGGAGAAATTTTTACTTTCTCTTTCTGTCAGAAGAACACTTCGACTTTTGGGAATGATCACTTTTATTTGTTTAAAAATGAATTTTCCTGCACAGTGAAATGAGCCTCTTGAAGAAGATTTTGATTTTTGTGCCCAGTAAAGGGTTCATTTTTGGTACTTCAAGCAAGGTGAAGTACGCCTCTGCAGAGGTTTTTTGGTCTCTGAAGAGAAGCAATTTTGGTCTCTGAAGAGAAGCAATTTTGGTCTCCGAAGAGAAGCATTTTTGGTCTCCGAAGAGAAGCAATTTTGGTCTCCGAAGAGAAGCATTTTTGGTCTCCGAAGAGAAGCAATTTTGGTCTCCGAAGAGAAGCATTTTTGGTCTCCGAAGAGAAGCAATTTTGGCATTTCAGCTCTGGTGAAGTGGGTCTCCGAAGAGAAGCATTTTGCACTTCTACACGGGTGAAATGTGCCTCCGAAAAGGGCTTTTTAGTATTTCATCACTGGTGAAGTGGGTCTCCGAAGAGAAGCATTTTGCACTTCTACACGGGTGAAATGTGCCTCCGAAAAGGGCTTTTGCCTCCGAAGATGGCTTGTGCCTCCGAAGAAGGCTTGTGCCTCCGAAGAGGGCTTGTGCCTCCGAAGAGGGCTTGTGCCTCCGAAAAGGGCTTGTGATTGCCTGGAAGTTACTTTCTCATGGTCGGAGGGGTCCACGGGACAGGCGTAAGTTGCTTGATTGGATGTTTGTTTGTACAAACGATCGCAATCAATTAACAAGGTGCCCCTTCGGTGGTCCTACCAATCTTTTTGATTGAGGAAAGCACTCCCATTTATTGGCGTGCCTCGTTAGAGGGCTTTGGTTGGTGTGCCAGGAAGGTTGCGTCTTAGGGGCAAGTAGATCCATGGGATGGACACAAGCTGCCTGATCGGATGCATCACAATCAGTTAGCGAGGGTCTTATTCCTTCTGCTTGGGAAGGTATCCCTTTAGTGGATCTACCGGCTTTCCTGTTGAGAGGCATACCTCCCTTTGGCTGCTTCCATGTTTGCCCGCTCATGTTGTATTATCATCTGCTAATCTGTGATCCTTTATCATCGTTTCCAAGCGTGTCTTCCTTTCTTTTGCAAGTAAACTGCTTTATCCGAAGAAGTATACTTCACTGTCGAATGACTCCACAGAGTAAACGCAAGTTATTTGGTTGGATGCCTTTTTATATCAACGATCGCAACCAGTTAACGAGGGCTTGACACAGTGGAACCGTCAACTTTTTATGTGAAGTTCCTCTTGTATGGGATTTGAGTTTGGAATTTTTGTTGCTTGAAATTTGCTTTAATGAATGATTTGTAAGGCTCGCTTAGCTTTGCGATGGGTGAGCTTTGCTTTAATGACCTGCAATATTAGATCGACTTTTTAGCAATACAGTTAGAGTATTTACACATCGAAATATAACAGGCATTTTTAATAGAAAACACAGAATGCACAGTTTTTCATTATTCAGTCACGCTGATTTCTCAGCGGTTTACAATGCAGAAGTCACACATCCATTATCATTTTTACAAATTCAAGCAATGATGCTAAGTAAAAGATGGATGCTAGTTATTGTTATTTCAGAATCTCCAAGCTGGATTTCCATTTGTGCTAGATTTGCAGCTTCGGATTTATATGCCAGAGAAAGTGAAAGATGCCCCATTTGCAGTTTTGTGGACCCTTAGTAGTTGTCCCAACTTCTGCCTGCTGGGTGTGGACCTCCTGTGACAACATTAATAACAAGCTTTTCTGAATCTTGCACTGTAGTGTTGTTGAGAGAATCGGATTGATGGGTAGGACGTTGTTGATCCCGAGTGGATGAGGTTGGAGCGACTCCGCTTCTCTTAACGTATTGTTGGAGTTTACCCTGTTCCAGCAATTCTTCAATCACATTCTTTAATTGGCGACATTGGTCAGTGTCATGGCCAGGTTGATTGTGAAATTGGCAGAATTTTCCATTACGCTTTGCACCTCTCGTCATCTCAGGTGGCTTAGGATACCTGACAACGTCTTTTGTTGCAAAAAAGATATTTCTTGGTGTATCAGTTAAAGGAGTATAATCTGAAGGATTAAAGCGGCGAGGTTTCTTTTCATTTCCTTGGCTCTTTCCTCCTTCATTCTCCCTTTTCTGACTTTCCGATTCTCTTTTATTAGATGGGACATTGTTATTATTAGTTTGGGCAGCAACCACTTTTGATGTTGTAGAAAGGCTTTCAAGGCGAATGAACTCGTCGGCCTTTTTATAAAATTTATCAAGTGAGTTCGGTTCTTTCATCTTTAGCCATATTCCAAATTTACTCGATTTATCAATGGCTCGCATCAAATAAGTCAGGATCATACGTGGTTCCGCATTTTCTACTTCGGCTAAAGCTATATTGAAACGGCTCAAGAAAGATTTGATTGATTCTCCTGGCGCTTGTTCAAGGTTAGACAGTGACATTATATCCTTAGCTTTTGAAGCATATAATCTGAATTGTTCTTTAAACTTTTGCGTTAAATCGGAGAACTTATCTACAGACCGAACTGGAAGCTTTGTGAACCAAAGTAAAGCCACACCTTTCAGGTATACTGGAAAGTATCGACACTTGATCTCATCTGATGCTCTTGCACTGGTCATATGCCAATCGTATTTGTAGAGGAAATGATTAGGGTCACTGGTTCCCCTATAGGCTTGGATAGTAGGAGGTGCAAATTTCCTTGGAAACTCCGCTTTCAGGATCCTTTCAGTAAACGGAGTTCTGCTTGGCGCAAATCCCCAGTCGTTCTCATCCTCTTCCCTTTGCATGCTCTCTTTCATGATGCGGCTAACCATTTCAGACAGGTACTCTTTATTGTTCAAAGACACCTCCGGGCAAGCATCAGTTCTTCTCTCGGAAGTTTGCCCGGGCATATGTTCATGACAAGTTGGTTGCGGCATAGAACCATCAGCTTGGAAAGGTGGCATTTCAGGAAGATTAGTTCGATGGTTTTCTGGTTGACGATTTGCCCCGAGCAGAGCATTTAACCTATCCATCATCAAAGCGTTTTGAGTTTCAATTTGTTGGTATAATCGAGAAACTGCATCATCCAATTCATCCCTGGTGACTCCAACGGTTGGAGTTGCTTGGTCTGTCATTGGGGAAGCGGAAGTCCCTTCGTGAGCATTTCCGGATCTGATAGGTCTACCTCTTCTTCCAGGAGCCATTATTTCGGATCTGGTTTTTAAGAGAGGTTCTTTTTATGAATCTTTGCGAAGCAACGGTGGATGATCGCCTGAGTTGGGCTTCTCAGTGAAAGCACCAAAATGTTAACGATAAAAAGTGAACGCTAACACCCGATGTGTGTAATTGAATCGTGAAAGCACCACCCGTTGGTACGGGAACAGAATATAAGCTGAAAATAGCAGAAAAGCAGTAAATGAACAACATGTTTATAGTGGTTCGGCCCGTAATTGAGCCTACGTCCACTTTATAATCTTTTATTGCTGATTCGGTTACAAATCGATACAAATCACTCGCCAAATACAATATAACTTGATCACACAACAATCTAGACTACTAGCTCAATCTTCGGTGATGAATCTTGCTAAATCCGTACTGGATGAATGAAGTCCTTCACGAAGCTTGTTGCAGTGCCTTGAGTGTTGGAAGATCTTTACTTGTTGAGTGAATTTTCAGTGCAGCAGAGCATGGACGCTTGAAGAAATGAATTGCCAAAAAGTCCTCTCCATGTTGGAAGTGATAGGGTATTTATAGGAGCAGCTCTGAATTCTGGACAGAAAATTGGTTAAGTCATGAGTCGTGACCGACTTAAGGTAAGCAATAACTCGTAGCCGACTTAAGATAACTCGTGGGCGCCATACTGGGTTCTTCTTGTGGCTCAGTTGAAGACAAGTGCTAACTCGTAGCCGACTTACCGGATATAGATAGCATAAGCACGGGCTTTAAGTCGTAAGGCCTTATGAGTCGTAAGACCTCATGAGTCGCAGAGCCTTTAAGTCGTAAGGCCTCATGAGTCGCAGAGCCTTTAAGTCGTAAGGCCTCATGAGTCGTAAGACCTCATGAGTCGTAAGAAGCTTGTCTCGTTGAGTCATGAAGCTCTTAAGTCGTAGGCCTGCTAACTCGTAAACTGTTAAGTCACAAAGTCTTCTTAACTCGGAGCATTTCATAGCTCGGTATTGTTAGGTCGGAGCAGAGTTAACTTGCAATCTTAAGTCAACCATTTGTTAAGTCGGTTGGCTTCTAGGTCGGCATACATCTTGAGTAGTTAGGTCGCAAGCTCCTTTAGGTCGCAAGCTTCTAGGTCGCGAAGCTCTTGAGATAGTTGGGTCGTAGACTCCCTTAGGTCGTAGCTCCCTAACCCGGTAGGTCGTAAGTCGTTCAAGCCGTAGATTCCTTTTCAGCAACTAAGTCGTGAGTCGTTGAGTACACAGGTTTTAGGCTTTTTAACTCGTAAGTCGTTGCTAAAAGGGAGTTAACAGAGATTACGAGTTTTTATTTCATGAGACATATTGGGTTTTGAGACATGTATGTTGTATTTGGTATTTGACTTATTTGGTTTACGAAGCAACTATGAAGTTTTTGTTTTGAATAAGTTATTATTTTAGTTTCCGTTGTTTTTAACTACTTTTGTCTTGTGAATCATAGTCTCTGTTAGTTTCAGTTATACCTACAACGCACCACGTCTTTTAATGTGTCATTTTGGGTATATTAAGGGTTGTGGGGTGTTTCATTTATATTTCGAAAAAAATTCGTACTTGACATCAAAATATCATATTCACTTCAAATCAAATCCATTTTGAACTCATCATATTTACTCAAAATATACTATTTCATTTCAAAATCATTTTCGCCTTAATATCCCGATTTCGTTTCCAAAATTGTTTTGAATTTCAATTTAGGTTATAACTTCATTTTAACCCAATTCGAATTTAAATCCAAAATTTAAATATAAACATTCCACCCATTTGACCAGTTTGAATTTTTAGAAAATAGTTTAAATAGTTTTAAAATAGTTTAATAGAAAATATTTTGAGTATTGAAAATGGTTTATATAGTAAAATAGTTTGGAAAATCAAAATAATTTGAATATTTAAAAAGATAGATTTTTAATAGCTTATACTAAAGTAATTTATTTGAAAATAGTTTCAAAGTCAAACCGATTCAATTCCAAATTTCCTAATTCAAATCATTTTAAATTTCCATTTCGATTTAATTGATTCAATTCCGATTTCAAGTCGAATTTTACTTCAATTCCAAATTAATTTCTCTTCCTAGTCCAAATTAATTTCAATTTCAATTCCAAATTAATTTCAATTCAAATTCCAAATTAATTTCAATTCCAATTCCAAATTAATTTCAATTCCAATTCTAAATTAATTTCAACTCAATTCCCAAATTTAAACCATTTCGATTTATATCAATTCCAAGTTCGATTTTCAAAATATCAATTCAAAGCACTTAAATCAAATTTACCTTCAATACCTAATTTAAAATCCAAATTTTCAAATATAATTCAATTCCGAGCTCAATTTTGAAATATCATTTTATATCACTTTTACTTAGTAATATTCAAAGTTCGAATAAAAGTCCAATCCTTTAAATCAAATCAATTTCTGAAATTTAAATCATATTTCGATTACAACTTAAAAATCTCAACCTCGATTATTTAAACCATTTCTGTTAACAAATTTAAATTTCAACGTTTCGAGCTCACGTTCGAAAATAACTCAATTTTCTATAAATTTGATTTTTATTCTTTAAATCAAAATCATTTAAATAAATTTCAAACCAACATTTTTAAAATCCTTTAATTTAACCAATCTGGTGTCTGTATATAATTTTCTATCCTATGGCCAAGTAATCAGTTATTTCAATTTATTTTCAGGATGGATATATATCATTTCAATCCAAATCACAGTGTCATAGGTATATATCATTTCAACCTATTTCTTAATTTATTCGAAATAATTCAATTTACAGTTTTATATACTATAAATAATTTACCAGGTGCTAAGAGGATATATATAAAAATAAACAAACATCCAATCATCCAAATATCAATCAATTGGCATCCATCACAATCAATCATCTAGACAACAATCAAATAAATTTATATCACTTCATAATTTCAAATTTAACTAGCATAAAAATATTTTAGTATGTTGTGAGCGTTATAAAACAATCACCTTTTATTTTTGTTGTGCCACCGAGACATGCCAGTTTGGAACTAAAACCGAACAACGTCCGATTTTAGCCCAAAATTCAACAGCTCTAAATCTGCCCAAACCTGTTTCATTTCGAAGCTCTCGTTATCACGATTGCAATGCAAAAGGTTTTGTCGAGTTCATTTATTGAGCGTAAATCCATAAATAAATAAAAAATCTTCTTATGGATTCGTTGAGAATGCTTCTGATCTAGTTCATAACCTAAGCCATTTCCATATTTGCATTCTAGACCGAAAGAAGCACCCTATAGTGCTTCCGAGAAAAGCTTAGATTCGTCTTTTTGTCAAGGCCGGTATCTTCTAAAAAGTGAGAATGGATTCTCCGTTCTGACAAAGCCAAGCCTCTTGAAAGCACATTCTTCGATTCGGGGGGCTACGGCATCTGATTGAGCAAGGGGATCAATTCAACGGTGGAAGCTTATAATGTGACTTGTGAGGTACAACAATTATTAGGAAATAATCGAGTTAGAGCTGTAGCTATGAGTGCTACAGATGGTCTGACGAGAGGAATGGAAGTGATTGATACTCGATCGGACCTCGTATGTGAGAGTTATTAAATTTTTAGTTCATCGATAAAAATATAATTAAATTAAACATTAATAATTTTTTTTATCAAAACCCATACCTATATGCTTACTGACCCGACCCAAATTCTCAGCCCAACCAGACACCCCCATCTTCTTCTTCCCAAACTATTCGTCTGTACACTATCCCAAAACACACGCGTGCATGATCACTGACACGGAGCTAGGGGCCTTTAATCGACGAATCAATTTCGCCATAGATCTTCTCTCGCGAATCTCCATCCAACTATATTAAAATTGTCGAGCTCGCTTCCCCCATTTGACTCGCAACCTGCTGCCTTGACATTTCCGATGACGCGAACTCCAATGATGATCGGGCTTCATCAAATGCTATGCCTAGCTGCGACATACAATCCTGAATCAAAATCTAAGCCTCACTTGTTGAATCGACAACTAAAATCTTGTAAATCCCAAACCCCAGCCCACTACCCACTCACAACTTCGCTGTCGATCACTAGTAAATGACGCGCAACCCTAAAAGCTTCTACAAAAATGAACATCTCGTCATTTCAGACCCAAAGAGCCTTGTTTTGCATTTTTTTATTGAATGGAATTTGCGAATTTAATTTTTGAAGTATTCTTTGTTTTTTCATCTTCCCGCTCTACCGTGTTTTTTTAAACGAGAAGAAGAGGGAAGCTTTTTGAAGAAGTAGATAGGCACTAGGGTGGATGATGTGAAGTTTTGGTGGCCTTGATGTGAAATGAAAATAACATATATATTTAAAAGGGTGCTTTTGGCACAGGTCCTTCATAGGTTTCAAAATTCAGAAAAACCCCAATGGAAAAAAGTATGTAAATTAGTTCCTTATTTTTTGAAAATCATCAAAAAACATTTAAAAAAACAAAAAAACTTTCAAATTTTAAAACTTATTTCAATTAATACTTATCTTCGTATTCATATTAAAAAATCAAAAAACAAGGATGTAAGTGAAAAAAATGACACACGGTATGTTTCAGGAATACCTGCAGACATGTATGCAATTTTAGAGAATAATTGCAGCCATGTCTGCAATTATTCTGGATAGCATGCCTTCGCAACTAAAAATTGCAGATATGTCTGCAATTTTAAGGAATAAGTGCAGGTATTTACGTAAATATCCTGATTGTTAAATCAAGGTGCTGTTATTCAGTGAATAATTGCGTACATGTTTGCAAATATATGGAATAATTGCAGACATGTCTGCAATTATATTGATTTTTATTCAACGCAATTATCCAGTGAATAATTGCAGACATGTCGGCAATTATATGGAATAATTGCATACATATCTGCAATTATTTAGATGTTTATCGAATGCAATTATTCAGTGAATAATTGCAGATATGTCTGCAAATTTTTTGGTAGAAACATAGTTATAATATTTACAGTTTTTTGAAATTTTTTTAAGCACTGGCGCAAAAAAACACGACAAATACACGCTGCTACAGTAAAATAATTATTGGGACCCGCTTTACAACTTTTTTTAGGGAGGATGCCATTTGAATTAACTTTGGTTTTAGGGATGTGTGACTAATATTCACTATTTAAAATTCCCAAAATATCCAGATATTTTATTCGAACTCCGATCGAGACATTCCGCCAGGCGTTCGTAATGTTATACCCTATTCCGAACGCAATGGAACAAGTCTCGACCCCCAATTCAATCGTGTAGAGAAGATAGCTTTTTGAACCCAATTATTATATTAAATTTTCAATATTAATTTCAACGCGTTTCTATCCAATACAACCAAACGCTAACTCCAAACCTTACGAAATTTGTAATACAATAATAATACACTACTATGGATCCAATGGAACTAGTTTCGTCCAAATCCGAGACTGTAGTCAAACTGGCTATTTTTACTCGTTAAATACAATATAAAATTTCCAAAATTTATTTATCCACCTTTAAATCCAAATTTAAATGTTAACAATCTTCATTGTTACTTAAACAAAATTTATATCAATTTCCGATCTCATTTTCATTCACATTAATTCAAGATTCAATTATTTAAATAATTGCAATATTAAATTTAAATAATTTTAATTATCCAACAAATCGATACTAATAAATCAATAAATTTCAAATGAATTTGAGTATCAACATTATTTTATTTCTACCAAAATAAATCACATTTATAATTCAATTCCAGTTATGGATAAAAAAAACATTCAATATATAATTTAACTTAAATACTTATTATTTCCAAAATCTTCGTAATTGGTTATTTCAAAATTTTTCCAAGTTCATATTCAATAACTACACTAATAATTCGTTAAATTTTATTCTTATCCTTTTTTATTAATCATATTAAATTTAATAATTTAAAATAGTTAAAAATACGGGTCGTTACAAGTCAAAATCCAGATCCAATGCTATCGACCGGGGTATTGGGAACAACAGTTCACCTAATTTACTTGCACCCGATCAAGGAAAACATTCAACGAGCACTCCCACACTAGCCGACAGGCAACTTGGATAGTGTTATGGCTGAATTGAAAGATTAGTCCGCTGCCTAAGAACATGCAATGGTGAATCAATTCTAGACACGTTTGGGGTAGTAGCAAATAATCGATTACATCACTGAACAACGAGAAAGATCATGATCAAGAGAACAAGGAAGCAGAAAAATGTCACATTCTAGTAAAGATTCTGATTGTGATGGTCGAAGAGCAGGACAAAGAGAAGCGAATGGAGAGAATATACGTACAAGAGTTCAACTCGAAGCTGGAACTAAGGAACGGTTCAGTAATGGAATGAATTGGTGATGGTGAATAGGGTATATTGAATGTAGTTTTCATCACCATTAGAATTATGATGATGTGTCACGAAGAGCAAAGGTTACTTGCTAATCGCTAGCTTAAGAGCTAAGATGAGCGAAAAACAAGCATTTAAAGGTAAATCACACAAGGTGTAAAGTTGTTCGGCAAAGCTGCCTAAGTCAACTATGAAGCTTTCTTACTATATGGTTCCCTTATAATTATGAGAAATTACAAAAGAATAATAAGAAAAGATTAGACACTTAAGACTACTCAAGCAAGTAACCTCAAGGATTTGCTGAGTAATAGTGTAACAACCGGGAATTTTGAACAATTCGTACTTAAATATTTGAATTATTTAAATATTTGAATCTTGTATTTAATGTGATTAAATTGATTTAATAACCTTGTTAACGCCTTTTTTATTAATATCTAATAAAAGTAAACTTGTTTTTGAAAAATGCTTACAAAAATAAATAGCTCGAAGAAATATCGATAATGTGACTGAAAATCGTTTTATCAATAAACAATTTTTTTTCAATAAAATTTGTTCAAACTTATTGTACCTTCCTAACCTATTAGTGTGTAATTAATTAGCAACTAAAAATATTTTTTACGATATGACTAACTAAATGTGAGTAGTAAAAGGAGATTAGCAAATGGTTTAAGGATGAGATATTTTGATGAACAGTGTTTTAAATATTTATTTTTGTCAATGGCGAGGTGCAAAGAAAACACATGGTGGAATGTTTCAACCAAAAATAGGAGGATCATGGAGTGTCTTTTGCCTTTGTTAAAGTTTGTGTAACATATCTTATATGGTTCATAAGTTTATTTTCAAGTTTTATGAAAAAATGACTAAGTATTCAAGCTCTCTCTCTCTCTCTCTTCAATCTTCTTTTTCCTTAAGAAAATCATCAAAATCCTTTCAAACTTTAACGAAGACCTTAGATCATCATAGGAAGCATGGAAAGCAACTCAAATGATGAAGAAGTAGAGAACAAATTCCCTAGTCATTTTGGGCCATGAGCTTTAGGAAGGAAGATGGAGCTTGGCTTGACTTATGAAGCCGAAAGGAAGTAGATGTGAAGGTTTGGTGATGGTAGGAAGTGATACTTGAGTTTCTAGTGGGTTATGCTTGTTTGTTGGCTTGGTTTTGGGCGAGTTAACTCACCATTTGATTGTATATATTGTGTGTGTGGATACACACACACACAGATATATATATATATATATGCAGATGAGTGTAAAGTTATATAAAAAATAATGATTGTTACAACTGTTGGATCCTTTGCTTTGGAAAGGAAATGATAACTTATATTATATTATTGTCACCTCTATTACCCTCTAAAATATGTATTGTGGCCTAAACTTTGTGTTTATGTGGTTGTTGTGATTGTATGTGAATTTGAATTGTGTTGAAAGTGTTTGAAGTGAAAAATGTCGCTATAAGCACACTTTGAATCCCCCTGCGTTTAAACTTGTTCAATGTGGTTATTTGTGAATATATATATATATATATATATATATATATCCAAACAAGTATATTTTGATTGTTATTTACACTAAATGTGTATGGGACAGCAAGGAAAAGGTTTGGAAGGTTGTAAGATTTGTGAAAGTAGAAGTGAAAATGTCGCTATGAATGCACATTGAAAATGCCTTATGTTCATCAATTTTTAAAGTTAATTTTGGAAGAAATCATAAGGGTTTGTTTGTTGTTTTAATAAGTACTATAGGTGTACTTATTAATGTAAAAATATCAAAGTTTAAAATCATTCATTAAATTGTAACGAACCATATTTTACGTATTGGAGGATCGTAAAATAATTTTATTTTATTTATATATAATCGTGTGATTCTATAATTCTGGCATATGATAGTTAGGGACAATTTATACACCTATAATTTTTTCTGAATTTCTACGTGCCAATTTTAACTCTAGAATTTTTTTTTGGTTTATAACTTTTGATAGGAGTTGAATTAGGGTCTCAAACCAGTTCCATTGCTTCAGGATGATGGTTTCTCATTCCATAAAGTGATCATAATAGGAAAATAGATTTATGGGTAGGAAGTTATGCCCATTTAAATTTAGACAGCTGCTAGCCAATATTACTGTATAATTGATTAAGCCCATAAGTTGAATTATTAGTCTAATTCGATATTGGTATAAATAGAGGACTGTAGGAGTCAAATTAAAATTATTCACTCCTTTTCAAATCAGATCTAAACCCTCATTAACTCTAGATTCATCCAAAATCACACAAATTACTCTTAAATCAAGCTAAATCATTAATTGGGGAGAAGATCATCAATTATAAGATATAGATAATTATATTGGTTGATTTTGGTTATTGGTGAGTGGTTTATTCCTTCTCACTATCGTATGCATATTTATATGGTATAATTATAGGTTTTAACATGATTTTTGACCTTAAAATCCTTTTCTAACTTTAATAACATGTTAACATATGTTTATGACGTAAATTAATGAATTTTAATATGATCTTTAGTATTTGTTTTGTAATTCAACCTTATTCATATTCATATATTCATAGATTACTTAGATTTAGATTAGAATATGCTTGATTGCTATAATTCTATGTATTATTGTGTGACTGGTTGTATATGCAAGTTGATCTGTGCTTGTATGTTGTGCTTTGATGTTGTTTGCTAGTGATTTGGATGTTTAGAAAGATAGGACGATGAATTTGGCAAATAGAAAGCAAAATTGGTTGCAATTGGACGAAACTTGGAGGAGAGGCTCTCAAACATGGAAGGAGCTTGCAAAATAATAAACATCTCAATATTGGCTAAGGATTTAACTCTGGTCTGAGTTGAAGAGTTAGCACCGAGTCATTTTGAAGGGCCAGAAAAGTTCGGTGGTTAACATGGGTCTTTAAAGCATGGCTAATGGAGGTGGTCCATAGCAAAATGCAGTAGATTGGTTAAGTATTAGAGATATGCCGAGTTGTTTTCAATAATTGAAGAAGGAGCTTTAGAATGAAGACCGAGTTATTTTGGAAGATAGGTCAGGGTCTAAAGCATTTAGGAAAAGGGTGTATTGGAAGTAGGGAGATTAAACTAGCCAGACGTGGCTAAGTAAATGACTCGGTGCCGAGTCATTTTAACTCGGTACCAAGTTATTTTCATGATTGCAATGGGGTCAGGCTTGTACAAGGAGGAAGCAAGAGACTCTTTAGATCATACTGGAGGTGTTGGCTTATTCGATTGAGGATTGGATGGCGATGTAACAACATGATAAAAGCTTTGTATCTTCGGTTGGTGACTCGTGAAGGGAGTAAGTGCCGAAGATAGTGGTTCGATAAAGGAAGGAGCCGTGTAATAGGAATGTGAAGAGTTACAAATAATGGAATCTGGATTGAGCAAAGGAAGGGCTCGGATTCGAATGATGTGAAGGAGAGCTTGGATGTATGTGCTACGGAATCATTGATACTCAGAGTGTTTTCTATTGTACTCGAATAAGGGTATTATAAGTGGGGACGCCCATGGATCAATGGAGTGGATCTGAATACCATGGACTAGTGGCTTGGGGCCCACTTTATAGCTTTGGGCTATGAGACATGTATTTAGCTTTAGGAAACATGATATGAGAGTAAATTGAAAACCGGAATTTCCATTAGTCTCCGACAATAAAGAGGCTATATGTAACACTCCGTAATTTGATGTTAGTTATTTAATTAGCTAGATAATTAATTAGGCTCAAAAAATGGAATTTGTGCCAACGATGGAATTTGACTATGAAACTTTCATCATTGTGTTCGTGGTGAAATTCTATGCAACTTTCATATTTGGAGTTTTACGATCGGAGTCCAAATGAAGAAGTTACGGATGAAAAATGAATTCCAAACGAAAATTAATAAGAAAAATTAACGTTTATTATTATTCGCTTGGGCCCATAGGACGACCATTCACTACGACTGGCCACCATATTATGGTAGACCGGTGTATACACGGTGGTCGATCGGTTGGGTAATCGCGGGCGCAATAACCCTAGCCACAACTACTTGGATTTAATATTTTAAATCGTGCAGTTGAGGTTAATTCTTACGCCTATAAATTCAGGCCTAATATTTTTCTAAAGGCGGTAGTGAAACTCTGCCATTTCTTCTTTCTCAACTTTCTTTCTAAATTATAAAGATAAGATATTTATATCTATATTCATACAAATTGGAGAAGAATAAAAATTTAATAAAAAAGAGAAGAGAAGAGAATCAACCATAAACGTATTTGAGGTCAGATATATATATTTGTATCTACTTTCTATCCCTATCCCAAATCTCTTCTCAGATCTATAATTCTGATGTGTGTATATACCCTTTATACATATCTCTTAGATTAAAAAGGATTTGCAGATGAATCAATGGTTCTACTTCTGATTTGGAGATTTGGATCACTTTTAAAAGGTGAGTGGTAAATTTTATACAATGTTATAATATAAAAATTATCCATGTTATCCATAAAATAATCTCAAGGCTGAAAATATAAAAGGAGCAAAAGCATTGATGAGGATCATAAGACGTTAGAAGTATTCTTTGCAAACATTAAGTAAAGCTTTCGACAAGAAGTTGATGGCGCCAGCAACACCTTTCGAAGAAGTCAAAAGGATGCACCGATGGTGTTTAGGATAAGCAAAGAGCTTTCGACAAAGTTAAAAGGTACCTTTTGAGAGCAATGAACAGCACACTTTCTGCATTTACGCCAAACCATTCAAATCGACTGGTTTCGCTTTCATTTACCTTAATTGGAAAAATGTTCAGCCAACTCAACATTTTTGAAAGCATATATTAGCCTTTCGGATTGGTTAAAGCCATCCTCACTAATGAAAGAAGAAATAATGAGTTCAGCGTAACATCCTCGAGCATATTAAAGCATAAGATTCTGCATCGGTCAGACAGGGCACTTTCGAATGGTGTCACTTGCAGCTAGTTTCTTAAGAGTGTTTCGAGTCATTCGACACACAAAGTATATGTTTCGATAGCGTTGGAGGCCAATTCCTATGTTAACTTGCATAGCACATAAACGACTACAAGAGGAGCGCATTTATACATCTATCGATGAAGTCGAAAGTAATAAAGCAATACCTTTCGATGAAGTCAAAAGCGATCGAACAATATGCTTTTCGACGAAGTTGAAAGGAATAAGGAAGCCTAGTCTTCAGTGGCAGGGGAAGGTCAGCAACATAGCCCTTTCAACCAAGTCTGAAAGCTATGATTTAAGTGAGGCATACAAAAAAGGGAAAGCAAACCTTTCGAACGTGTTGAAAGCAAGGGATCGACAGGCGCTGACCCGCAACTATAAATAAGACCCTAGAGGTCTGTTTTAGGGGGTCAATTTCTTTCACTTCTCACTTGTTTTTTTTTTAAAAGTTGGTAAACCCTAATTTCAAAATCGAATTGGGGATTTGACTAGTTTGTACAACTTTTTTCAATAAAAGAGAGATTATAATAATCTTGGTTATATAACAACTTTAGGATTTTATTTACCCACCATTAAGAACATCTGGATTTGACCTGGATGAAAGGTTCCATTCGATCAAATCAAAACCCGCTCCATTCGACCAGTTTTACCAAAACTATTAGATCTCAGTCTAAAGCCACCTTAATCACTTCGAAAGGTGGCTTCGATGAAGTCCAAAACCATTTGAATAAGCTCGAAAGGCATTATAAAAGAGATTGAATGTTTCGACCACATCAAAAGATCATAAAAGAAGTGGTTTCGTCTATTACAATATATTCGAAAGTAAAACTTAAAAGAGTCAACAAGCATTAGCTTTTTCTATACGTTCGAAAAGAGGTTTCGAAGGAATCACTTATACTTCAAACTCCACATTGAGATGTTTACAAGTTTTCTTGTTAACATTTTTGGTGCTAGAAGGAGGGCTCGAACCTCCGCTCCCCAATCACTTTCATCACAAGATTATTTGCATAGAGTTCTTCATTCAAAAGAAGAAAATGGTAAGAGAAAGGAATAATAATAATCCAAATGAAAAAGCTGCATCACAATCAACCTTGGAAGATAACATAGTCCCAAACTTCAACTTAGAGAATATGGAATTAGGAAACCTTCAACCCTAATGAGATTAGAAAACAATGAGATTAAAGTCCAGAATCTACAACAACAAATGATAGCAATACAAGAACTTCTTGAAAGAGCTCCATCTCAAGGATCATTAAGGATTTTGGAAGGAGAAGATGAAGCGCAATCTCCAAATGAGGTAAAAGATGAAGAGTTTAACCAAGGAAGTCAAGCTAAAGGGTCCCCTGGGCAATCAAATAGTCCAATCCAAAGAAATAGTAAAGGTTACCATAAAAAAAAGCCAACCGAGAAGACATCTTACACCAAATGGATATGTGTAAGGAAAAAGGAATTCCTGATCTAGAGAAATATGTTATCCTGCAAAAGACTTCGTTTTTGAAAGAAATAATGGCAGTTAGTCTCCCTACCCCTATTCAAATTCCTCCGCTAAAGTATGATGGAACTATTGATCCATACGATCACCTTGTAGGTTTTGAAAACTGGATGAACTTATATAATGCTCCCGGGCCAATTCGCTGCAAACTTTTCCCAACTACTTTTCAAGGAGCTATCAAATAGTACAAGAAGCACCAAGTGGAAACCATCTGTTCTTGGGAACATTTTTCATATGATTTCATGACATAATTTTCTATATTCAGAGATTTAACCATGGACTTTAGCTAGTTGGCTACAATCAAACAAATACCGGGAGAATTGCTTAGCGAATACTTGAATAGATTTATCACAAAAGCATTAAAGGCAGAGAGTACAACAGATAGAGAAAAGCTTATGGAAGTTCAATCAGGATTGATCAAACAAACCCCTTTTTGGAAAGACCTTTATGTTAATGGATGCAAAGATTTACAACATTTTTATCTCCGAGCTGAAAAGTTTATGCAAATGGATGAGACTCATCATGTTATGAGAAAATTTCATCAAGAATGTAGAGAAGAAAAATCCGACTTTAAGCATCTCGACAAGAGACCAAGGAAAAGTGGAAACCAGAAGGGGAGTCGAAAAGAGATTTCTAAATCCAATTATGTAGTCCTAAACAAGCCCCTCTCTCAAATATTCACCATGGTAAAGGAGAATGAAAAATTTCCTATTCTTTATAAGATCCGGAATTTTCCTGAACCAAATAAAGGAGGAAGTTACTATGATTACCATAAAGCAAATGGATGTGAAACAGATAAATGCTGCATCTTAGCAGAAGCAATTCAAGGCATGATTAGGTCGGGATTCCTAAAAGAGTTCATCAAAGAAACTTAAAGAAACTACTTGTTCAAGCTAAGAAGAAAGCAGCTTAGCAACCTTAAAATGCTAACCTGTATCAAATCATGAAGTCTTGCAGCATTAGTTCAACTATGAACATTCTTATTTCATAACTTTTTAATGTGATTTGTATTTTGATTTGTACTTTGAGTTGTCCTGGAGATTAGTCATGTACCAATTCAAACTTTGAGTGTCATTACAGGTAAAATAATACCAGTCCATAACATTCAACATACTCTTGGACCACAACAAACTTCTAGCTACTTGGGAAAGACAACTCAAATGCCTAATACAAGATGACTATCAATATTTCAATCAGTGCAACACAAAGGTTCGATTCCATGAAATCTCGGGCAGCTATTAATCCTTTACCAATGCATGAGAAAAACCATATATACCAACTATATTTTTGGCAAATTATTTTAAAAAGAAATTTCTCAAACGTATTTTCATAGAAAGACTATTTTCAATTACCCCTCATCTAAGAGAAGACAAATGTCTGTATATTCCAAGAACTAATTTGTGCAATCTTTCAAAGAAATTATATAGCATTAGTGAATGCACAAAAAAATATTTTAACTAACGATCTAGATGTTTCAAAGTTTTCTAGAACCTTGGGCGAGGAGAAGCCTATTCATACCTTTTCAAGAAAAGTTTTAAAACTATCAAAGGTTTATTGGCAAAACCTCAGATTAAAGAATCATATTCTCGACTAAAAGACTATTAGTTTATGAATCATGACCTTCTAGTCTCCTATTTGAGATTTATCTCTCTATTATGAGAATAGCAAGAGAACCCTTGCAAAAGGCAACATTAAGAAAAGTTTCTTTTATCTGAAATATTCATGTATTCAAACTCTTTTTCAAAAAAGTAATCCCGAGATATATTTGAAGGGTTTGATTACAAAACTACTTTCTCTCAAAAGAGACCGATGTTCAAAAAGATGTTTGCAAACATTTTAACTGACCAAAAGTGATTTTCATATAAAAATGATTTTCATATACCAATTTTCAAGCCTAAGATGTTATTCCCTAGCACCACCTAGAGGAAGGGACATAAGCCTACGACACTCTTCCGTAGCACCTCCTAGAGGGAGGGACAAAAGCATACGACGCTCTTCCGTAGAACCTCCTAGAGGGAGGGATAAAAGCCTACGACGATCTTCCGTAGCACCTCCTAAAGGGAGGGTCAAAACCCCTAACATCCAATTCACCTCTTAGGGGAAGGGTCAGGTCAAACACCCACTAACAACCTTTTTAAGAAGAAGGTCAGCCTAACCTACACTACGCCCCTTAGAATCAAGGGAAGCCCAGAAGAGGCACCAAATAGATGAAGAAGGACAAAGATGTCTTCGACTCAAAACAAAGGTCAAAACCCATAGGAACAAAAGGTTAAAGAAAGAAATCTATTCATCATCTAAAACACAGATTAAACCCGAAAGAAAAGGGTACAGACAAAGGCAAAAGGATGAAGATGTCCAATGCTATAATCAGAAACGGACAAGGAATCCTAGACCATAATCAAAAAGTTAAGAAGCTTGCATCCTAAAAGGAGACACGAGATAGGAAAATGGAAAAAGAGATCCGTTACATGGGATGGATAGCAAATTTTTACTACAAAGGCAAAAGTGACTTCATTTGAAGAATGGATTAAGTAAACTACTCCTGAATCCATAGAAATAAGGTGTCCCTTTAGGATGGAAGAGTCTATACATTATAATAATAGGTTATTTGGACCATTGCACTACTGAACGTCCAAGCAATAATACGGAACTTGCACCGTTGAACGACCGAATAGTCAAATGGAGCTTACACTGCTGAACGGTTAGTCAACTGAATGAAACTACCTGCTGAATGGTTGAACGGCTGAAAAGTTGAACAGTCGAACGGAACTACCTGCTGGATGGTTAACCGGTCTTACGAAACTACTACTACGAATGGCTGACTGGTAATACGGAACTACTATTCTGAATGATTGCCTGGCTTTACGGAACTACTCGGCTCCAATATAACAATAATACTACTAACTTATAGGCACTTCAAGAACTACACGTTGATTAATAAGATACTTTCCATTGAATAACAAGAACCCTCGTCGCTACTCAAGGCATAAGTTTTAAATAAACTCTAGCATGGTATTCTAGAATTAACTTTAAAATTAGGGCCAGATAGGCTTAGGGGTCTTTTGCTGAACCTAGCAAATCTACCATTACTAGACGGTTCTCTGACTTTGTACTTATATTGAATGAAATTTTGAATAGTCTATTTATCAGATGAGATCCTAACAAGTTTTTAGTTGAATTCCTGATTTTGTGAATTTTCAGTTTTCTTGTTTCTTTTCAAAAAGATTCATATTGGGTTTTGTGAATTCTAAATTCCCTTATTAATTTGTATGATAATTTGTGGATTTCGTATTCTTGGTTTCCTTATTGAATTTTTGATGATCTCTTATTGGGTTTCTAATTTTGTGAATTCTAGATTTCCTTATTGATTTTTATGATGATTTGTGGGTTTCATATTTTTTATTTCCTTATTGAATTTTTGATGATCACTTATTGGATTTCTAATTTCGTGAATTCTAAATTCCCTTGTCGATTTTCATGATGATTTGTGAACTTTATATTCTTAGGTTCCTTATTGAATTTTCAAGACGATTTCCTACTGAATTTCTGATTTCATGGATTTAAAATTTCCTGACTGGTTTTTATGGTAATTTGTGGGTTTCATACTCCTAACTTACTTATGGAATTTCTATAATGGTTTCTTATTGAACTTCTGGCTTATTCCTTTATCGATTTTATGATGATTTGTGAACCCCCTATTGAATTTTTAAATTTAATTTTTAAACAAGATTTTATCCATATCAAATAGGCTACCATTAGAGGATGGAATAAAAAGGAAAAAGAATCTTTTGATCCTTATATTATCTAACAGCATCAGCACCAAACTATCTATTAACTTGTTGATGAATGAATGAAAATTATTAACATAAAGTGCATGGATGAAAAAGAATTATAATGAAGACACAGGGTAAAGCCACCTAAAGCAAGAAACAAATACCTAGCGACTGAAGAAAACTAAACTCAAGACAAGAAGATTTGGAGTGAAAAATAGCTTTCTTGAAAGGTTCACTTATTTACGCCAATGTCTGCTGACCAGGTGATATTGTTCCACATTTTTAATATTATTAATCAAAAGGAGTTTGGTTATGTATTTATCGTAATGTTGCACCCAAAAAAATTACCCGAATAGTATCTTGAACTTTAACTTCAAAGTTTAGAGTTACCTATTAAGGTCTCATAACAGGGTTATGATCCTAATGGAAGTTGTCATCAATTTTATAGGAATATAAAGAAAGAAATTCTTGGAAATTTTGTCCTAAAGAACAAAAGCTTCTTTCATACTAGGGGGGCTAAATGTTATCCATAAAATAATCTCAAGAGTGAAAGTATGAAGGAAGGAGTAAAAGCATTGATGAGGATCAAAAGACGCTAGAAATAGTCTCTACGAACATTAAATAAAGCTTTCGTCAAGAAGTCGATAGCACCAGCAACACCTTTCGAAGAGGTCAAAAGGATGCTTCAACAGTGCTTTGGATAAGCAAAGTGCTTTCAACAAAGTCAAAAGGTATCCTTTGAGAGCAATGAATAGCACACTTTCTACATTTACACCAAACCATTCGAATCGATTGGTTTCGCTTTCATTTACCTTAGTCGGAAAAATGTTCAACCAACTCAACATTTTCGAAAGCATATATTAGCTTTTCGGATTTGTTAAAGCCATCCTCACTACTGAAGGAAGAAATATATGAGTTCAGCGTAACGTCCTCGAGTATATTAAAGCATAAAATTCCACATCAGCCGGAAAGGGCGCTTTCGAATGGTGTCACTTGCAGCTAGTTTCATAATAGTGTTTCAACTCATTCGAAACACACAAAGTATATGTTTCGATAGTGTAGGCGGCCAATTCCTATGTTAACTTGCATAGCACATAAACAGCTAAAAGAGGAGAGCATCTATACATCTTTCGACGAAGTCAAAAGTAATAAAACAATATCTTTTGATGAAGTCAGAAGCGATCGAACAATATGCTTTCCGACGAAGTCGAAAGGAAAAAGGAAGCCCACTCTTCAGAGGCGGTAGAAGGTCAGCCACATAGCCCTTTCGACCAAGTTGGAAGCTTTGATTTAAGTGTGGCATACAAAAGAGGGGAAGCAAACCTTCCGAACGTGTCGAAAGCAAGGGGTTGAAAGGCCCACGCCTATAAATAAGACCATAAGGGTCTGTTTTAGGGGTCGATTTCTTTCACTTCTCACTTGTATTTTCTAAAAGTTGGTAAACCCTAATTTCAAAATCGAATTGGGGATTTGACTAGTTTGTACAACTTTGTTCAATAAAAGAGAGATTATAATAATCTTGGTTATATAGCAAATTTGGGATTTTAATTACACACCATTATGAACATCTGGATTTGACCTGGAAAAAAGGTTCCATTCAATCAAATCGAAACCCGCTCCATTCGACCAGTTTTCCCAAAACTATTAGATCTCAGCCTAAAGCCACCTTTATCACTTCGAAAGGTAGCTCGGATGAAGTCCAAAACCATTTGAATAAGCTCGAAAGGCATTATAAAAGAGAGTTGAATGTTTCGACCACATCGAAAGATCATAAAAGAACTGGTTTCGTCTATTACGTCATATTCGAAAGGAAAACTTAAAAGAGTCAACAAGCATTAACTTTTTCTATATGCTCGAAAAGAGGTTTCGAAGGAATCACTTATATTTAAAACTCTACATTGAGGTATTTACAAGTTTTCTTGTTAATAATCCTGTTGGTGTTTATTTGATATTTATACCTAACTGGATAATTGTATATGAGTTGTAGACTATAAATTGAATATAATATGAATATAATAAATATCGTCTACATATTCTTATTTATGAATTGATCTAGAATTATTTACAACCTGATCTGGAAATCAGTCCCAAAAGTATGAATTATTGATTTGAATGAAATTTATTTCAGATCTGAAATATGTCATATAATAATGTTATGAATTTGGATTATTACCTAATCTTATTCGAATGTGAACTTTTCTATGTTTAGAATTATTGGAATTTATATCCGTTTAATATTTGTAAAGTAGTTGATTTCTTTCCCTCTTTGGAAGAATACAGCATTTGATCTAGTAGGGAATAGATGCAAACAAATAGAGAAGAGACATGTAAAGTATGAACTCATTGTAGTTTACACTGTTTATTTCAGACTAAAAGGGAATGAATATTCCTTGTAATTTCAAACGATGTAATCTTTTGTATTATAAATTTAAATCTTTTGTTTTGGACTAATTTATGGAAATTATAGTGGATAATCTTTTTAGGTATGGTTCCAACAATTAAACATCAAAAAGAATATTCTAGTGAAGATATAACACTGAAATATATTTGATAAAATTATATATCTGTACATAGTTTACTACGCTTATAATAATTAAATAAAAACTAATAATGACGCTTACACGTAATACTCGCGTTTAGGATAATTAATTAATTAGAAAGGAATTTAAAAGGTTGTAACTTCAATAAATGAGAAATAAATGGTAATAAATATAAAAGTTGCAATAATTTGATATGGTAAATGGATTAATGAGACTGAAAAATTTGGAAAAGATATAAAAGGTTACTAATTCGAAATTAGTAATCATATATAAATGTCTTAGAAAATGTCTGTTAGGATTTTATGGACAAATTGATATTTATAAGCATTAAACGTGGACTTATGGGTGGATAAGTATTTAAGGTAAATCTTATTGCCTTCAATAAAAAGGGAATTGGTAAGCTAAGTCCAATGTCTAACTAGGATAATATAAGTAATCCGAGGTTAGTAGAGTCACTTGACGGAAGAATGCCCTTCACTTTGAGGCTATAGCAGTTGGGTGCACTTACTACTGATGTGATATATCACTAATCCTAGGACCCATGACAACGTGGGAGATTGGGCCTACTTTATTTATTGGAAAGTATTAAATGGTCCAAATTTGGAATTAAGAGCGTTTAGGGATATCTCCATAGGGGTTCGGTTCTAATTTGAGGTCTTAAGTGGCTGTAGGGTCCGCCTCTCTCCTAAATGGAAGTATTAAGTAATCTATTGAGATTCCAAATAAATAAGGATGTCTCTAAAATGGGTTTACTTCGGTGTTTAGGTCTTAAGTGGCTATAGGGCCCGCCTTCCTATCGAAAGAAGTAACCTAATGAGATTCCATATTTATAATTAATGATTGATAGTGTATATCTTGTGAAGGGTCATCTTCAGGTTTGGGGTATTAAGTGATTGAAGGGTTCACCTCTTTCCCATAAAAGAAGTATTAAGTAGCCCAATGAGATTTTCAAGCAATGTCAACTAGATGTTACTAGTGAGTATTCCGCCTTGGGTTATGTATTAAATGACAAAGCCTACCTATAAATAGGTGTTAAATGGTCAGAGGTCTGCCTAGTCCTTATTGATGAGGTATTAAATGGCTTGGGTATAGTCACTCACGTTGCTAAGGCCACTATAATTATAGTAATATTGAGGAGAACACCTTGCGAATAGGTCTTAAATGTTGGGTCTGCCTTAATTACAATATTAATGACCAGAGTCTACCTATTTTCTAATAAAAGGTATTAAGTGGCTTGGGTACTTTTTATTACATGGCTATGACTTTATCGACAATGGATGCGATAATAGTTAAACATTTAATATCGGAAGTCTTAAATAGTGGTTAGAGGTCTTTGTAACTAGTACTCGCCGACCATTGACAACATTGTTAGGAAACCACCTTGGGAATTGGTCTTAAATGATAGGGTCTACCTTGAATTAGGTCTTAAATGATGGGTCTACCTTGATCGAGGTCTTAAATGGTAGTGTTTGCCTATTTCTCCTTTTAAAAGTATTACAAAAGCCCGCTTCATATTTAGAATTATTAAGTGGAAAATGTGTATTGGGTGGTTGATAAGGCTTCATCGGTATTTTGTACCTTGGGAAGGGTAGGTAAGTAATCGTGTATGCAATGCAAGGTCAGATTAGAATTGCATACCTTGATGGACATAACTATTAAATGAAAACCAACCGATAAAAATTTATGCTATGGACAATTTATATATTTTTCCAATCATCAGAACATTGTTCCGACCCCCTCCCATTACAACCCACATGATAGCTTTAAAGGAACAGGGCACTGGAGCTGGATGTGCTTTATTGTTGAAAATTCTTCTTTTCTCTCATGCTCGATGCTGGTGTGACAATCTGCTATTTAAGGAATACCATAAATTCTAAGGTAGTAGTCATAATCAGTTTTCTTATCCTATTATTGTTTCTGCTATGAGTTTAGATTTCTATCAATCTCTATTAACGCTCATGCTTATTTGCAGGTACCAAATCCAACGATCTGTGCTCTGATGGACTTGGGTTTTGATTTTTGTTGAAACTTAGGCAAATTAAGGTGCGGGTTGTTACATTTGGTTCCAGAGCCTAGTTTAGTAGATTAGAGGAATTATGATAAATTAAGAGAACTTATTCATACTTTCCTATCTAATAATATTATATTTTACGCTAGATTATAAGAGTTCCACAATAAGGAAATGGGCAAAGCAACTATGGGTTGGAAATATCTTAGACTTAAGATTTTCACACCGACTCCGGAGTACCCCATGGAGTGCTAGCGAAGCGTAAAGCGCTATTGATGAAGATAATGAGTTCGACATATGGCAGAATTTCGAAGACTGGAGGTGTTCGACTTGATGGTTGAGATACTAGCTTTCTTATGATTTTGGATTTTGAGTTCCAATCAGAGACACACATTTATTCCAGATGGGTGGAAAATCATATCTATATGTCGCAATTTTCCAGAAGCAAGTTTTTGCTAGGGTGCATTCATTGATCACCTCTTTGATGACAAACTGGATTTCTATTTGAATAATTAATGTCAATTCCATAGTCTAAACCCCGCGAGAGAATTTTTATAAAGTATGTTTCGGAAATGCCTTAGATTTTGGAAAAAGAGTTTTTAAATGATTTCTTTTCAAAAGGATTTATTTTGGAAATTTTTTTGGGAAAGTTTTAAAATTTTAATTTTCAAAGAAAAACGTATACGACTCGGTTGGTTGTGTTAAGAAATTTTTAGTTTATAAAAGATTAACTTTTGAAATCCTTAAATATTTATATGTATATATCAGTAAAGGCTTGATTTTGACTTTTGGCAAGGAAATAGTTTTCCAATTTGGAAAGTTTGTGTCTGAAAAGGTTTTTGGAAACCCGGAAATATATATAAGTTTGATTTTTATGGGAAGCTTTTAGTATGAAATAGTTTCTATTATTTAGAAACAAGTATAAAGGAGCGTATATTTAGCTCAGTGATTTTTCGGTTTGTAAAATCGAGGTTTTTATATTTTCTCTCTTAAGGTACAGACAAAATAGGAATGACGTTCAATTTTATTATAGTATGTAGTTTGAAGTGTTGATGTACCCACCGGCTATTGGAAGAAATATTTTAGTGCGAAGTAGGGATTAAATAGTAGCTGGAATATTTTCGAGTTTTTGAATTGTTGTTGGTCGCTACAGTTTTGTTGGGACTACTGTGAATTGCTGGAGCATGGTTCGGGACTAGGGGTAAGCATTGAACACCGCCGTGACGAGGACATGAATTTTTGGATCGTGTCGAATTGAAGGAGATTGCACGAAACGATTATTATTATTTAATCCGACCCTAATTGGGTCTAGGTTCAATTAACACCCAAAGCCCATCTAGCGGTTGACCACTAGCGGTAAACGTATAGTGGTTTACCAATTAATGAGTTTTGACATAGCTTAAACTTGGAAATGGGACTATGAAAGTCGCGTTCGATCCAACTTCCCCAGTTGCCTTCTTTCATTCTTCCTTCCTCAACAAGCCAAACCCAATCTCCATCATCTTCCTCATCCAAGTATCAGTCTCCCTCTTGCGTTCCTCCCCTAGGCGATGCCATTTTTCCTTAGGAGATGCAGCCTCACCTTCTCATCGTGCTGGTTTTGCACGTTAGATCTCACCCCACCACCACTCCAGACCTAAACCCAATTTCTTCCATTCGACAGCTTCTTAGCCCAAGACACCTTTCCATACTACAGGTTTTTCCTCGCACCATTATAGTCACAACCATCAAGTGGCCACTTGGTTGGATTGAAATGAGTAGAAGGTGTCGCCACTTTTGGGCTAGAAGAGCTATTCCTAACAGTTGGATTTGCACCGATCATCTACTTCAAGACTTTTGAGCGGAAATGTTACCCGTGCTGCATCTGCCTTTTCAATAAAGGAAATATTTTGATTCATTCGAGGGTGAAGGATGTCTTGATTAAGCTGACTAATGATGATCTTGCTGAGATTTGGTAGTCTCCACGAAGGGCGCGGACTTGGATGATTTTGAAGTGATCGACTCAAAGATTTTGCATCAAACCTTTTCCCAAGATGTTGGTGTTTGGAAGTTGGATAATCTACGTCCGACTGACTGTCTGATTTTGTGCATCATTCGGCACAACGTCATCCAAACGACATGAAGTTATGACCAAATTTATCTCATGGTGCGGAAAACCACCTATCCGAGTATTGGTGGCATCTCCGTCAATTGGACTCGCACCCTTTTGATTCAATTTGTTGATCAATGATTATCACTCCACAGAGTCACTTTTCGTATTTTAACCAATCCACTCTCATCTTTAGGTAATATAGGCGAACCTCCATGGGGACGCAGTTTAATTGAAGGTTCCTTCAGTCATCATTAGATTTTTCCTTAGGAAGATGGCAATTCCAAAGTCATTGGCAACACCAGCAGCGCCAGGGGCATGAGATTAGCTGCATAGCCGCCATGCTATGACCATTCAAAGGTTGTAGTAATGGATCGAACTCTAGTCGTGGAGCAAGGCATCTCGTAGTTTGTAGGCATTATTTTAGGAGTTATGGTGTTGTTTCCTTTTCCTTCTAAATTTGTTCTTTTCTTCCAGATTGCTTGGGTTGTAACAATTAGTTGTCTCTTGTAAAAGACACACATGATATAATAAGTTTCTATTTATTTATTGTGTTATTATTTTTGGACATGTGAACCGCTCCTATATATACATAATAAAGAAGCATTATAAATATGGGAATCTCATAAAGACACTTAACTAAAAATAAAAGTAATATAAGACTAGAAATTTAGAATAGTTGGAAATTTTAGCGAAGGAAATGATAAAGTTGTTTTGATATTGCGGGTCATTGCTCATGTTCCTTAAATGCTGAAATTTTTGAATAATAGATGTGCTGACATTTTTAAATAAAATGTCAAGTTTTTGGTTAAAAGTTAGTTGTAGAATTTTGGAATTTGGTTTATGCGGTAGGCACATAATTGGCTTCCGACTACGTTGAGATTGTGGCTTGATTTATCAAAATTTTTGAGAAGGAAAATATTTTGAAAAATTTCTCCTTGATTTGAAAAGTTCTCTGTTGAAAAAAGAGGGTTTTTTGACCCTTGAATTATTTTTATAGTTTTTGTTCAAAATTTGATTTCAAGGGAAAATGTGCATCTAAATATTTAATAATTTTATTTTCCAAATGATGAACAAATTTGAAAAGTGAGAAAGATTTTTGTGAAATCTTTTACCTTGAAGGCCACATGTTAAATGTAGGGAAGGTAAATAGAGTTAGAATTTATGAATTTAGCGGTGCATTAGGATCGATGATGCGATAAATGCAAGCAATAACAAGGGAAAAACTATTTTAGCTCTAGAATTTCTATTTCCATACCTTATCGACGACGCGCCTGAGTCTATTTTTAGACTTAATTCCATTTTAGAGCTTGAAAATAAGTCTTCTTATGCATTTTGTGTATGGAAAATTTAAAGTAAATCCGAGGCAGTAGGAAATTTCCACTGTACTATGGAAATAGGAAGAATACAGAGTGGTAAGAATGTTAAATTCTCCACCTAAATTCCATTTTCCGGTATAGGAGTAAAGTTTAGGAAGCGATTTTTCAATTTGTTAGATTATTGGATGGTAGAAAGTGGATGCAAAATTGGTTGCTTCATACTTCTATTTACAGAAGTATAGGTGTTTTGGTTGAATTTTTTTTTCAAAAAAAGGCTACATACATATAGAACTGCTAGTATATATGTAGGTTGTTTGCATCATGTATCCAAAAATATTTCCAAAAGAAATGCATTCATATAAGAGGATCCAATTTAGAATCATTCTGCATACATATTTTCTATGTAGTGATACAGTAATACACTATGCACTTGTGCACGTTTGGTTGTAAAATTGTTTGTACACTCATTGGTTATGTAGTTCAGGATAACTAGAAGTCAAAACCATGACTTAATCATTGGTGAAATTTCGGGGACGAAATTCTTTTTAAGGCGGGAAGAATGTAACACCCTGTAATTTGGCGTTAGTTATTTAATTAGTTAATTAATTAGGCTCAAAAATGGAATTTGTGCAAATGATGGAATTTGACCGCGATACTTGCATCATTACATTCGTGGCAAAATTCTGAGCAATTTTCTTATTTGGAGTTTCACAATCGGAGTCCAAATGAAGAAGTTACGGACGAAAAAAGAATTCGAAACAAAAATAAATTAATAAGAAAAATTAACGTTTATAATTATTTGCCAAGACCTATAAGCTGACTGTTTACTACGACCAGTCGACATGTAGTGGTCAACTATTGCATACAAGGCAGTCGACCGGTTGGGTAACCGCGGGCGCAATAAACCTGGGCCATAACTACCCGAATTTAATATTTTAAATCATACGGTTGAGGTTGATTCTTATACCTATAAATTCAAGCCTAACCCTCCGTTCTCTTCTCATATTTTTCTGGAGACAGTAGCGAAGCTATATAATTTCTTCTTCTCCACTTTCTTTCTAAATTAAAAAGATAAGATATTCAGATCTATATTCATACAAATTGGAGAAGAATAGAACTCTAATTAAAAGGAGAAGAGAATCAACCATACGTGTATATATATTTGTATTTGTTTTCTCTCCCTATCACAAATCACCTCTCAGATCTGTAGTTCTAATGTATGTATATACCCTTTTATTCATCTCTTGGATTTAAAAGGATTTGGAGATGAATTAAATGTTCTACTTCAGATTTGGAGATTTGGATCACTTTTAAAAGGTGAGTAGGAAATTTTATAGATTATTATAATATGAAAATTATCGCATTGGTGTTTATCTGATTTTTATGCCTAACTGGATAATTATATATGAGTTGTAGGCAACAAATTGAATATAATTCGAATATAATTATACCGCCGACATATTCTTGTCTAGAAATTGATCTAGAATTATTTACAACCTGATCTGGAAATCAGTCCCAAAAGTATGAATTTAGAATATTAATTTAAATGAAATTTATTCCAGATTTGAAATAGGTTGTATAATAACGTTATGAATTTGGATTACTACCCTAATATTATTGGAATGTAAACTTTTCTATGTTTGGAATTTTTGGAATTTAGATCTGTTTAATATTTGTAAATTAGTTGATTTCTTTCCCTTTTTGGAAAAATACAGCGTTTGATCTCGCAAGGAATAGATGCAAATAAAAAGAGAAAGAGACATGTAAAGTATGAATTCATTCTAGTTTACACTATCTATTTCAGTAATAAAAAGAAATGATTATTCCTTGTAATTTCAAATGATGTAATCTTTTATATTTTAAAGTTAAATCTTTTGTTTTGGACTAATTTATGAAAATTATAGCTGATAATCTTTTTAGGTACGATTCCAACAATTGAACATGGAAAAGAATATTCTAGTGAAGATCGGAATATATTTGATAAAAGTAGATATCTGTATGTATTTTACTACACTTATAATAATTAAATAAAAAGCTAATAATGACACTTACAGGTAATACTCGCATTTAGGATAATTAATTAATGAGAAAGAAATTTAAAAGGTTGTAACTCCAATAAATGGGAAATAAATGGTAATAAATATGGGAGTTGCATTAATTTCATAAGGTAAATGTATTAATGGGACTGATAAAAATGCAATAGATATAAAAAATTACTAATTTGAAATTAGTAATCATACATAAATGTCTTAGGAAATGTCAATTAGGATTTTATGGACAAATTGACATTTACAAGCATTAAACGGTGATTTATGGGTAGACAAGTATTCAAGGTAAATCTTATTGCCTTAAATAAAAAAGAAATTAGTAAGCTAAGTCCAATGTATACCTAAGATAATATAAGTAAAGACTTCAGATTGTTAATTAGACTTAGTAGGTTAGTGATGCGAGGTCAGTAGAGTCACTCGATGGAAGACAACCTTTCACTTTGAGGCTACAAGCAGTCGGGTGCACTTACCACTAATGTGAGATGTCACTAATCCTAGGATCATGAAGACGTGAGAGATTAGGCATGTTTCTTAATTGGAAAGCATTAAATGGCCCAAATTTAGAATTAAGAGTGGTGAGGGATATCTCCCTAGTGGTTCATTTCTGGTTTGAGGTTTTAAGTGGCTGTAGGGTCGACCTCTCTCCTAAATGGAAGTATTAAGTAGCCTAGTGAGATTCCAAACAAATAAGGTTGTCCCTAAAAGGGTTTGCTTCATTGTTGAGGTCTTAAGTGGTTGTAGGACCCGCCTCCCTACCCAAAGAAGTAACCTAATAAGATTCCAAATTTATAATTAAAAAATGATAGTGGATATCTTGGAAAGGGTTTGCTTCAGTTTGGGCTATTAAGTGACTGAAGGGTTTGCCTCTTTCTTATAAAAGAAGTATTAAGTAGACTAATGAGATATCCAAGCAGTGTCAGCTAGATAGTACCAATGAGGAGTCCGCCTTGGGGTTAGGTATTAAATGACAAAGGCCTACCTATAAATAGGTGTTAATTGGTCAGTGGTCTGCATAGTCCTCGTTATTAAGGTATTAGTGGCTTGGGTATAGTCTCTCACATTGCTAAGGTCGTAATAACGATAGTACCATTGAGGAGTATGCCTTGGGAATAGGTCTTAAATGATGGGGTGGGCTTTAATTAAGGTATTAAATGACCAGAGTCTACCTATTTTCCAATAAAAGGTATTAAGTGGCTTGCGTATCGTCGATAGATGCGGTAATAGTTGGACATTAAATATCGAAAGCCTTAAATAGTGGTTAGAGGTCTTTGTAGCTAGGACCCGCCGACCATTGACAACATTTTTAGGAACTACCTTGGGAATAGGTCTTAATTGACACGGTCTACCTTGATTTAGGTCTTAAATGATGGGGTCAACCTTGGTTGAGGTCTTAAATGGCAGAGTCTACCTATTTCTCTTTTAAAAGTACTATAGAAGGCCGCTTCATATTTATAAGTATTAAGTGGAAAACGTGTATTGGGTGGTTGATATGGTTTCATCAGTATTTTGTTCCTTGGGAAGGGGTAGGTAAGTAATTGTGTGTGCAATGCAAGGTTAGATTAGAATTGCTAACCTTGATGGACATAACTATTAAATGAAAACCAATCACTATAAACTTATGTTATGGACAATTTATATTTTTTTTTCAATTACCAGAACGTTGTTCTGACCCCCTCTTGATTACAACCCACATGATAGATTTAGAGGAACAGTTCATATGAGCTGGATATGATTTGTTGTTGGAGAGTCTTTTTTTCTCTCATGCTCGATGCTGGTGTGACAACCTGCTTCCCAAGGAATACCATAAATTCCAAGGTAGTAGTCACAATCAGTATTCTTATCCTATTATTTTTTTCGCTGTGAGTTTTGTTTTCTACCAATCTCTGATAATGCTCATGCTTATTTGCAGGTACTAAATCCAACGACCTATGCTCTGATAGACTTGGGTTTCAATTTCTGTTGAAATTTAGGCCTATTAATGGCCTACCATTAAGATGCCCATTAAGGCTCATGTACTTTGAGTTGAGAAAGGATATTTTTATATATGTTATGCATACATGTTTTTATTAAATAAAATCTTCTTTTATCTTATATGTTTATATATTTAAGGGGAAAATATGTACATGCAAATATACATGTACACACCATGTTAAAATAGTTTGTAATGTGTGCAAGTGTGTTTACAATAGTGCTGTGACATTTGAAATGACTTTTAACCAATGAAAAATCGATAATTCGAAAAATAATTTTCGGTCATGTTTTCTATTCCTCGATGAGCTATATATATTTGTAATCAAATTTTGAAAATGATTTTATCATCATTATTTTTTATTTAAAATAGTTTTATTTGTTAATAAAAAATCATTTATTAATTATTTAAAAATAAAATTAAATATCCATTTAAGTAGCGATAAAATTCTGGATCGTTACATTTACTATATTGCTTGGTATGATTTAATGCTTTATTGCGAGCTAGAACCAGAGATGTTAGTTTGGCGATCGGACCTTGTAACAACCCATAATTCTTGTCATTTGATTTTGAATGTTTGATTTATTTTAAATATTTAAATAATTGGAATTTAGAATTTAATACCTGGAATTCAATTATAGTGAGCGTTTAAATGTTTGAATTGAGAATTAAATATTTGAATGGTGAACTAAATATGAATTAAATATAAATTAAATGGATTTACTAATTTTATTTAGTGAATATTAGGCTCAGGTCCCTGATAAGTTTCAAAATACACAAAAACCCCAGTAAAAAAAAGTATGTAAATTAGGTCCATAGAATTAAGTTAATAAGTAATTGCATATAGTTATGCAATTATTCAGTGAATAATTGCAGACATTTATCCAATTATATCCAAAAGTTGCATAAATTTATGCAATTTTTTCGGTGAATAATTGCGGAAATTTCCGTAATTTTTTTGGTGAATAATTGTGGAACTTTCCGCAAATTTTTGAAAAAATTGCGGGTGAATAATTGCTGAATTTTCTGAAATTTTTTGAAAAAAATTGCGGAAATTTCCACAATTTTTCAACGAATAATTGTGGAAATGTCTGCAATTTTTTGAAATAATTGCATAAATGTCTGCAATTATTCACTGAATAATTGCATAAGTGTATGCCATTATTCGGTAACTTAATTCTATGGACCTAATTTACAAACTTTTTTTTACTGAGGTTTTTGTGTATTTTGAAACTTATTAGGGACCTATGCCAAACTATCTCTTTTATTTAACTCCATATAATTTAATAAATAATAATGGTGAATCATTTGGCAAATTTATTTACAATAACAAATCGTTCGAATATAATAAATAATAAGAAAAATCAAATTGTAATATAATGACTTAATTTTTGATAACGTTTTTTAATTTAATTTATATGACTTTTCTCTAATTTTTAATTTTGGAAAATATTGAAATGATTCGTTTGACGATTTATCGGCAAACGATGATATTTGGAAAATTTCACAAAATAAAACAATATGTATAATTCACTGTTGATATATGATCGTGTTGAATTTTAGTGCGCGATTATATTTTTATCTCGATCACCCGTGGTTCGTACTTGAACGAAATATTGCATAGCAGGGTACCGTAAATATTTCATTTTAAAAGCCATTGAAAAATCAAATCGTTATTCAAATGTCAGCGATAATTTGATGGCGTGGACATGTTGGACGGCTTGAGAAGTCCTTTTGTTGTGAGAAAAGCAAACATTTGTTGTCAAGTGATTTTATTATAAAATCAAAAGTTATCACTTAAGTCATCTTCTCTACATTCCATTATCCACTTTGTCCTCTGCTTCTGTTCAAAACTTTTGCAGTAAAAACCAAGATAGCTCCATAAGTTTTAAAATCAAAATCCATTGATTTTGTCCATGGAAAAATATGAAACCACTTTCATTGCGATCGTATCGAGAAACTCTACCATTTGATATCAAAATCCTTGTGTTCGATCCTGTTTTTGGGGATGGCCAAAATGCACAGTCAAACTAGGGCTTTAGTTTTCAAGTGATTGGAAGCGAATTTGCTTGAGGTGAGGGTGGATCCAAGCTTAGCAGGGCAAGGCGAGGTGGTGGCATCGTTTTGGAAAACTTTGGTCAATGTTTTGCTTGCACGACTTTTTGGGTGTCGCGGTCGATTGCTTCCAGGCGCATTTTGTTGTGGTTGACCGAGGTTGGATTGGAGGTGGTGGTTGTGTAGAGGAGTCGGAGAGACGATCTTTGGTGAAGGCGGTTCAGGGTTTCGTCGAGGGAGATGCGAGAACGGGCGTGCATTCACAGGGGTATGCACTGTCATTTTTCATGCACAAGGATGGTATTTGAAGAAGAAGGAATATTGGGTGAGGGGCATTATTGTAAATAATTTAAAGTTATTTTAAATTTTATTTAAATCATCGATAACTTCTAAATGGTATATCTCGCTCATAGGAGGTCAAAATCGAACGTGGTCAATTGCATTGCACTTGTTGGAACATTAGCTTCGCGATGGAGTTAGTTTTGTTAGATTTGGAGCAAGCGAAAACTTTGGGTTAAAATCGGACGACCGTTTGGTTTTAGTCTGAAATCGGGCCATTTTGACAAAAACGAAAATCAATGTTAGTTTAACTCACATTTAATTTTATTATATCATATTAATGATGTTAAAATCGTTTATTGATTGTTTGGATGTTAGTTAAAATTGTTTGATTGCTTGTTTGGTTGAATTTCTTTTGGAAAATGGATGACATATTAATTGGATCATTATAAACCTATATGATTATCTGTATATTATCGGTAACCATTGTTTTGCAGGGAAAATCTGTAGAGAGACCCAAAGGGAGTTTCTCGACCATAAATTATTTATTACATCTTTATGTTGTAGTATTGATGGTTAATTAAAATAAAACCATGATATTCCATTTAATAGATTAAATGTCGTTATAGCAATATTTCCTACATCGTCATTCTTTCAATTTCATCCCCAAAACCTTGTTATTTGAACTTGAGCTTGTGTATTCGCCCAAAAGAATATTTTAAATTTATTAATTATTTTGATTAGTGATAATTTAAAATTAATTAATCTATTTAATTAATATGAGATTAATTAACCAATTTAATAAATGATGATTAAAAATGGGTTTATCTTAAGATTTAATTTATCATTTTGCTAATGATTATTTTATACTTAATTAATCATTTTAACTGATGATTATTTGAGTTTAATTAATTCTTTTAATTAAGGATAATGGGGTTCAATTAATTTATTGAACTTAATTAATTATTTTAATTAATAATGATGGGATTAAATTAATTATCTCAATTAATGATAATTGAAATTAATAATCATTTTAATTAATGATACTTAAAAGTAATTAATCATTTTAAATAATAATATTTGAATTTAGTTAATCATTTTAATTAATGATTGTTTTCAAATTTAATTAATTATTTTAACCAATGATTTTTAGAATTTAGTTAAATCAGCTTAATTAATGATGTTTTATAATTAAATAAATCATTTTAACAAACGAAGTTTTAATTAATTGTTTTAGCTAATGGAGTTTGAATTTAACTAATCTGATTAATTTATGATTATTTTAAATTTCGTTGATTGTTTTAATTAAAGGAGTTTAAAATTACTCATCATTTTAATTAATGATGTTTGAGATTCATTATTCATTTAATTAATGACTATTTGAATTGAATAAATCTTTTTAATTAATTGATTTAATAGAGATGATTGAAGTAAATTAACTAATATATAAAAAAAGTTGTTTTAATAAATTGATTTAAAGTTAATAAACTGATTTAATAAAGATTTTAAAGTTAATTTTCCAAAGTTATAAAAGTGTTGGAAATAATTATATATATTATTATAGATAATGAATTGTTTATTTAAAGGGATTTTAAATGTGATTAATTATCTTTCGGGATAATTATTATTGTTTTTTTAAAGTTATAAAAAGGAATTGGAACTTGATTATTGGGATGTTAAGTTGGATAACCTTCTAAGTGTTCGGTCTGATGTTGGTTTAGGCCTTCGGGGTTGCGCACTTTGAAAGATTCTTCTCTTAACGTTTCAACAACTAGGAACTAATTCTAAAAGTGTTTTACCCATATGGAAATCAAGTAAAAGTTTAGTTTGTTTTTTAAAAGGTAAAAGTTTGATTCGTTTACGGAAGCGAATCACTTATATGGAAACGATTTATCAGTATAATTAGCACTAAACATCGAAGAAGCAAACTTCTCGCTATTTTAAAAGTTAAGAGTGATCGTTGGACATGACTTTGAGGTAACACTACCTTGACTTGTCCGGTATTACTGTTAACCAAGAAAAGTACAAGTTTGAATTCAATGGGTGGTGATAGGTATACAAGACTTAATTTCCATATACGATGTTTTCTATCCTCGATAATTGGTATCTCAGCTATCGGTTACTTCAACTTCTTTATTATCGTCATTCTAAGACGATGTATTGCTCCGTTGAGCTTTGTTATCATTTGTCGGAAATGACTAAACCAAAAGCGCGAGAGGAAGCCAAGTTATGTGGGGTTGCTCCCATTAGAGTATTTTTACATCTCATCTAGACTTTGTGTACCATCACGTGAAAAACGGTTAAGACTTAGATGTGAAATATTTGAATACTCGGTAAGGTTTTGCGGGGTCCGACTTGGTATTGTTCGAGAAGTGTCACAGAGTATATGAGCTTGTCAGAAGTATATTTACTAGAGGTATACTTCAAGGGGGTGCACCTTCCTAGTCATTTGTTGGAAAATTTCCTTTCCTTATTTGATTTGTATCCCTGAACCTATTTTAGCTTTAAATTGCAACGAGGAGAGCCAACTCCTCATCACGTCATTTAAGTGTTTATTTAGTCCATTCTATCGAAGTTGCACTGTTACTTTATTTAGCCCATTCTATCGAGTTTGGACTGTTACTTTATTTAGCCCACTCTATCAAGTTTGGATTGTTACCTTATTTAGTCCATTCTATCAAGTTGGATTGTTTTCCCTTGTTCTATCCATTCTGTCCAGTTTGGATTTTACTCGGTTTATTTCCATTCTTTCAAGTCTGGTTTAATATTATCTATGCTCATTCATATTTGGATTTGTTTCCCTGATATTTGTTTCTACTCTTTCCTATATGGATGTTAAAGCGCTAATAGCCTCAGGCACATCCTAGAATAGAATGGGAAGTGCTACTCCATTCTGATCTGATGCATTATCAAGTTAAGCAAAGATAACAAGGGTATTGCAAAGCAAAACGATTTGAATACAAGGTGAGGTCATTACCACATATGCAACTACATTGTAGCAGAGAATCAGGGAAGTCCCCTATTATTCCTCTCAAGACATTAGCCATTCTGAGAGAGAGGAGACTGACCCATAAAGAACTAAGCTTCCCGCCTAATTTGAATTCTCTCGCAATATCTTCGGAGATTCTTGCACTAAATTTGGGATTCCCAGCTCCATTCAAACTTCCCACCAAAAACACGTGAGTAATCCAGTCACATCAAATGGGTATTGCGAACAAATGAAATCTGGCAGGATCTAAAGGTTAAGGAACAACGACGAAGAAAAATTTTAGTAATATGCATGCTTTTCCTTGCTATAAATAGAATGGGCACTGAAGCATGAAAAAGGACCTTTTGGGATTTTCTAGAAAGAGTAAAAAAGTCAAAATCCCAAAAGGTCCTTTTTCATGCTTCAGTGCCCATTCTATTTATAGCAAGGAAAAGCATGCATATTACTGAAATTTTTCTTCGTCGTTGTTCCTTAACCTTTGGATCCTGCCAGATTTCATTTGTCCGCAATACCCATTTGATGTGACTGGATTACTCACGTGTTTTTGGTGGGAAGTTTGAATGGAGCTGGGAATCCCAAATTTAGAGCAAGAATCTACAAAGATATTGCGAGAGAATTCAGATTAGGCGGGAAGCTTAGTTCTTTATGGGTCAGTCTCCTCTCTATCAAAATGGCTAATGTCTTGAGAGGAATAATAGGGGACTTCCCTGATTCTCTGCTACAATGTAGTTGCATATGTGGTAATGACCTCACCTGGTATTCAAATCGTTTTGCTTTGCAATACCCTTGTTATCTTTGCTTAACTTGATAATGCATCAGATCAGAATAGAGTAGCACTTCCCATTCTATTCTAGGATGTGCCTGAGGCTATTAGCGCTTTAAATGGCCCGCTGTGTGAGTTTGTTGGGATTGTTGATGAGAGAGATTGTCATTTGCCTGAGAGGTTGGGCCTGCGTTGAAGCGTATTTCGAGTGGCCATGTATATAGCCTCTTTGAAGTGCTTTTGGCTCTGTATGGCACTATCTAGGTTGCCCTCAGTATGTGTTGGAGCAGACTTGTTCTTTGTTTCTTTAATGTTGGGAATGGCTAGGTGGCCCGTCCCTATACCTTGATGCATGCAGTGTTGATCCTTTGAGTACAAAGCTTGGGTTGAGTTAGGTGCTATGGATTTAAGTCGGTTCTCCTTCTATTCTGTCTCACTTTACCTTATTGCGGTTTATGGTAAAACGGGTGTAATACTTACCCCCCAAGTTTGCTGCGATCACAGGTCGTGGTAGACTTGTTGCCTTCAACGCCCGATCTTTTGTGCTCCGACCTGTATTTTACATTTGCTTTGATACCACTATTCTCATCTAAGATTGCCATGGTAACTTATACGTGGTGTTGTGTAACATTCCCTTACTTGGAGGCCCAAAACTAACGGCTACGGATGCTGTAGTCATCCATAGTTATTAATCCTCGGCGACCAAATATGGAAATATTAGATACATTGATACACAGAAACACAATAATATGGAAAAAAAATTAAACAGCAATTAACGTCCATATTCCATTTCAAAATATTTCAAATTGATTACATAATCCCAGTTCGCAGACCAAGTTCAGATAACATATAATAATTACAAAATATGCCAAAAGCGATGTATGAAGATGCCCCCTTGGTTGATCAAAGTATATATAGTAAGGCATTAAACAATTTGCCTTTACAACCAAACATACAATGGAAATAAATAACTCTAATAATAAACTAGCCTCCTGCACGTCTTCGGAAACTTTACTCGTCTAAATGAACACTTGAAAACCATAACTCTCAATCTACTCAAAATCAATTGAGTACCCGAGAATATAAAGGGAAAACAAAAACTTCAAGTCAGACATAAAGCCTGGTATAAATAATAATCTACCATCTCAAACCATTTGGATATCTAGTGAGACCACACCGCTCAACGGAATGGGTTTACCCCTCACTAGTATCCTAAAACATTTATAAAACCATATAATGTGCTCCTACATCCATAATGGTTAAAACATAGTATTTCAAAATATTATGATGATATGCAAAACCAGTAAATTAAATCTGGATTACCCATCCCCTTTTATTTTGACTATCTTATCAATTATAGTTTTAAGGGTTCTTATTAATCCTTTTTAAATATTTAAGGACCATCTGTCCAAATTCATAGTTTTCATGGGAACACTAAGAACCTATTGGTAACTCCAATATCATTTTACATATCCTAGTTTTCATGGGCTAACTAGGAACCTATTGACTATATGTCAATATCTTAATCCGGGTATAGTTTTCATGGGCTGACTACAAATCTACTGGCCCCTACCACTATCAAATCATAGTTTTCATGGGCTGACTATGAACCTATTAGCCCCTGCCAATATCCTACAATTTTCATTGGCTTACTGTAAACCTATTGGCCATTACCAATATCTTTAATTAAAATTTTAATATCAGTTAAGTTATATTCACTACTAGGTCAACTTTACTGGTTATTCTGCCCTTTCCCCAAGATACAATTATGGGTTAATAACAATGTGAATAATATTTTCAAATTTTTTATTTATGCCATGGTTTTTCCTTTATAAATGAGAATAGGTTATTTGTTTTGAAACTTTAAATCATCACTTTTGAAACCATTGGATGACCTCCTTCGAAAGCATAGAAAACTTCTTTTCAAAACGCTAAGTATATAACTTTCAAAACCAATGATATCTTTCGATGGTATCAAGAAAACATTTTTTTAAAATAACTTTAAAACAAATAAAGCATCCTTTCGAATGCATTGGGTTTACTCTTTAGAAACATCATTTGGGTCAAAATGGTTATATACGAAAGTATCTCTTTCGAAACCAACAAAAATAATTTAGGGAAAAGTTGATGGTGTCGGAACCATCTTAGACGAAAGCAAAGACCTTTAAAAATTAAAGCTTCGAAGGACAGAGTCGAAACCCTCGTTCGACTTCATCACCTTCGAAACCCCCAACCCCTTTCGAAAGCAATTAGGAAGCAGCTTAACCTAGGAAAAAAATCAAATTTAACCTTTCGAAGGCATTGATGACTTCAATACTTCGGAAGGAAAATGACGGCTAGGTTTTGACTAGGTCGGAACCATCCCTTTCGAATGCTTCTCATTTAAAGAAAAGGAACCCTTTAAAAACTATTATAAAACCCTTTCGAAAGCATGGCTTTTGACTGTGTCAAAAGCTTTAAGTAAAATAAGGCAAGACTTTAACTTTTGAAAACAAAGCAGGGTTTCGACCCCATCGGAAGCTTACCATTCGACACCAAGGCTTCCGCCTTCCTTCCAATCCACTTCGTACCATCTAGATTAGATGATACCTTGTGTATTGGTTTCGACTATGTGGGTTTCGACTATGATGGTTTTGACTGGGATGAGGTGGAATCAATAGAGTCGAAAGGTGCTTGCTAATTAAGGCAGAACACCTTTTTCTAATTTGAAGACTGAAATAGCAACTTTAGTAATTACTTTCTAACAACTTGCCTATTTGTAAACCGTTGATTTGCTGCCATAAAAACTTTTCTAATACTTTACATATAAAACTGCCGCATTTATACCAGATCTGAAACATAAAAATGTAACGTTTAAGCCCTTACTTATACTAAAACCAATTATTTCAGAAAAGTCTTTCTTTTAAAATAATTTATTTTTCCTAGCAAATCAATTGGGAAAAATCCCTAAAAATCGCAGAAATTCGATTTCATCATGTAATCTAACATATTAAAAATTTAGACCCAGTTTCTTCTTGAAATATTCAAAATAAATTTTAAACCCAATCACATCATACTTTTCAACAAAAATTCATAATAAATTTCCATAGCTTGGAAAATTTTGAAAATTAAAAATCATCTCCAAAATCGTGTTTTACTTGACATAAATTTTTTCCATGGCATTTGAAAATCAATAAACCGCGGTTTTGACCCTAAAACAGTACAAATTTCATATACAAATAAATCATATAAATCAAACAATTCATAAATTAAGCATATCATCATCCAATATGTCATATAAACAAAATAAACACTCAAATCCAAAATCATATGAGTATAAAACCAAAAAGAGATAGAATGAATTATTATTTAGCTTAAACTTGATAAGGGATTTGAGATTTGTAGAAGATTGATTCCCTTAGCTTTGAAATTTAGCTTTGATTTAACTTTCCATCCGCTTTTCACTTGTTAATGGCCGGCTATATTTAGGTTTCTGATTTTTGTTTGTGAAAGTGGAAAATGAAACTTGAATGGACAATTACAAAAGGTTATAGTTGTGTAAAATAAAATGGCTATTTACTAATATTCCCATCTGTAGTTTAATTAACCAATAAACCGAATTAAAGCCCATTTATCTTATTAATAAGCATGGCCCAATATAATTTATTCAAATCTTAATCTCCTTATCTTCGTTATTCTATTTAATTTATCTAATTAAATTTCCTGAATAATGTTATCAAAAATTAGGTATGTTACATGTTGCTAATACCACTACTAAGTGATGTCGATGGGTTTTCGTTTGACCTACCCCTTTTCCAGAGTGAAAATGTCCTTAGCCGTATCCTTGGCATATACTTGTTTTGACATGCTCCTTACTTTGGAGGCATAATTTCCTTGGCCATATGCTTGGCTGCATGCTTGTTTTCGACCTGCCCCCATTTGTTATTCTTCTCTATAGTATATGATACTCTTCTTTGTGATAGGATTTTAACTTTAATAGCTAGCATGGCCTCATATCTGTAGGTTAACGAAGAAGGAGTATGACTTATAGGGGTTCTGGTTGAAGTTCGGTAGGCCCCGATACTAAAGATAGTTCGACTTCCCACTTTCATTTAGCCTTTTGTAGCCTTTTCTTTTTGTTGTTTTTTTGATGGTTTTGTTGGCAGCTTCAACCTGTCTGTTTGCTTTCGAATGAGAAACTCCTGAGAAGCTTTTTATTATACAGTTTTTCTCATAAAGCTCCATGAATTCTTTACTCTCAAATTAGGTGCGATTATTAGAAATAATTTATGTGGTATTCCATATCCGGTAATTGTATTTCTTACTACAAAAGTGACCATCTTCTTTGTAGTAATTATGGCTACGGGCTTCGCCTTTAAACATTTGGTGAAGTAATCTATGGCCACTATGATATATTTAACTCCTCCTTTTGACATTGGAAGTTACCCTATCGGGACTATTCCCCATATATCAAATGGCCACGGGCTTGCGAGAGGGACAAGCTCATGGAATGGTTGTCTTGGGATGCTGGCAAACCGTTGACATCTGTTAATTTTCATACAAATTCCTTTGCATCTTGAAGCGCTATAGCTTAATAATAGCCATGTCTTAGCACCTTATTTGCTAATTTGTTTCCCCCAAAGTGACCGCTGCACTGTCCCTCACGCTCTTCCCTCATGACATGTACCCCTCTTTCCTTGGAAACGCACCTAAGATAAGGAGTAGAATACCCTCTCTTGTATAATGTTCCATCAAAGAAGGAATAATATAGGGCTTGGTATCTTATTCTTCAGGCCTCATTTTTGCTCGTAGGTAGAGCTCCATTTAGAAGATATTGCTTGATGGGAGTCAACTAGTTGTCTTCCTCAGCTTGTTGAAATGAAGGTTCTTTAACTGGTTGTTCTTAGCTCTCTACTACCTCATGGCTTTGTATGCCTTGTATGGTGACCTATTGGGCTCACATCAGGACTAGTATGTGATTTGATTCTATTATACTTGGCTCTGCTATATGCCCAATCGGTACATCCTTCATTTCACTGGCTGTTTTTGTACTAGCTAGTTTTGCTAAAGTGTCAACAAATGAGTTGCTTTCACGAGGGATTTGTTTTATCTCAGATTGCTCAAATTGCTCTAGCAATCTTTTAGATAGTTCCACATATTTGGCTAAGGTCAGTTCCTTTGCATGGTAATTTCCTTGCACTTGGTTCATAATTAACCGAGAATCATTGTGAACTTCAACATGTGTTACCTTCATTACCTGGACCATTTGTAGGCTTGAATGGCGAGCCTCTCATATTCTGCTACATTTTTAGTTGCTTTAAAACCGAGTTGAACTGCTCCATGTAGCTTTTCCCTATCCGACGTGGTCAAAACATATCTGATTCCTGCACCTTGCCTTTTGAGATTCCATTAATGAATAGATGCAAAAACTGATGGGCGCTTGTTTCCTCTTCTGAATGGGCTCGGTTGGTGAGGTGCATTTTACAATAAAATCTATGAATGCTTATCCTTTGATTGCCTTCTTGGAGTAGTAGGTAATGTTGTACCGGCTAAGTTCCATTGCTCACTTTAATAGGCAACCTGATGACTCTGGCTTTTGTAGTATTTGTCTGAGTTATTTGTCCGTGAGAACTTTGACAGTGTGTGCCTAGAAATAAGGCCTCAGCTTTCTCGTTGTAAGGAGAAAATTATACACTGGCTTTTCGATAATTGAATAGTTTAGCTTCGCCTCCAACGTCAACTTGTTTGTGAAATAGATGGGCCTTTGCATTCCTTCATCCTCTCGTACCACGGTAGCACTAATGGCCTGATCAATTAAAACTAAGTAAATGTGTAAGTTTTCAGCTGTTATTAGTTTTGATAATATGGGAGTTTTAACTAAATCATCCTTTAAGTTTTGGAGCGCTACCTCACACTCCTTAGTCCACACAAAGTTTCTCTCCTTCTTTAATTGATCGAAGAATGGAATACATTTGTTTATAGCTTTGTATATGAATCTGCTTAGAGCTGCTATCCTTCCATTCAGCCTCATCAGATCTTTTGGCTTCTTTGGGATCTCCATCCCTCTTATGGTGTTAATTTCTCAGGATTGGCCTCTATACCACATGCACTCACTATGTATAGAAACTTGCCTGATTTGATAGCAAAGGTACACTTCAGAGGGTTTAGCGTCACATGATATTGCCTTAGGACTGTGAAGGTCTGCTTTAAGTTTTTGACATGATCTGATGCTACTTTGGACTTAACTAACATATCATCCACGAAGACCTCTGTGTTTTTCCTAATCCGCTCAGTAAACATTGTATTAACTAGCCTTTGATAAGTTGCCCCCTCATTCTTAAGTCCAAACGACATAACATTGTAGCAGCATAATCCTTTGTCTGTCATGAAGCTAGTATGTTCCTGATCTGGCTCAAACATTGCTATTTGATTATATCCTAAATAGGCATCAATGAATGAGAGTAATTCATGCCCACTAGTTGCATATACTAGCTAGTCGATTCACGGTAATATGAAACTGTCCTTGGGGCAGGCCTAGTTGAGATTAGTGAAATCTATGCAAGTCCTCCATTTTCCATTAGGTATTCTCACTGGTACTAGATTGCCAATCCACATAGATTAGTAAACTTCATTGATGAACCCATTTTCCTTTAATCTCTTCGTGTATAGCATTGTATATTTCTTGGTCTAGTGTTTTGTACTTCTATCTGATTAGGTGCACATCTAGGTCAATGTTCAGTGCATGGGAGATGACGGACGGATCTATTCCTACCATGTCTAAATGGGTCCAAGAAAATACATATGTGGAATGTTTTAGAAGTTAATCAGTTAATCCATGGCCTTTGCAATAAGGTTCTTCCCTATCTTGAGCACCTTTATAGGATCCTCTAGATCTATCCGAATATCTTCGGTATCGTCTATTGCTTTCAATTCTTTCTTTGTTGCCCCTAATCTGAGGGCCCCTGTTTCTGGGATTCCTCAGAGTAATACTGCGCATAAACTGAGTTATATTCATCAGTACCAATCATGTGCATATACGTTCTCTTTTCTCTTAGGTTTGGGAGGTGCAAGGCTGTTCGCCGCAATATCGGCATGGGTGTCTGGTACTACTATTGTTTTTTCCCCCGATTTAGGTTCGGTTTTACTATTATAAACATCAAAAGTAATCGCAGAATAGTTTGGAACAATTTTATTGCTAGAGTTAAGAGTTACATGATATAATTCTCTAGCTTAAAACTGTTCCCCTCTTACAGATCCTATCCCAGTTGGGGTGCTAAATTTCATGAGCAAATCCTTCTAAGAGATGATTGCTGTAATAACCCGCCCTTAAAAACACAGAAAGACGCATCATTATTAAGAAAGAAAGGGGTGAGAAATAGAAAAGATAAAGAAAAAAGAAGAAACAACATCAGAATCTCAACACCGGAACGAATGAAATATAATATATCACATAAGAGATTACATAATAACATATACATCAGAGTTGCATAGATAATACATCACATACTAGACAGTTATAAACACCTGTCTAGTTAATACAACTCGATACAACTCAAATACAAAACAGAGATACCAACACAGCCGAACACTATACATATCTATATCGTTGAAGCCTCCTGCTCCATTGCTCCTCCACAAATCGTCAAAGCTAACCTGAATCCCTTGGCTACTCGTAAAAATTTGAGTACCCAAGAGTTTAAGAAAAAAAATAATAAACTCCGGGTCAGACATGGGTCTGGTATGAGTAACAGGTTAAAGTTGCTTAACTTTGAAAATACTTTGAAAACAAAAGGTATCACGTAAGACTTCCCACACATAAACATGGAAAACTTTTAACCTTACGCTAACCAAACATTTGATAGGAAATTCAGTGATATTATAGTAGGTCTAGGGTTTTCAAGTAAATAAGAAATAGCTGAAATTGTTACATGATTAAATTCCAGCATACTAGGTTTACAATCAAGTCCGAAGGAACTTATTGGAGATTGGATTCCATACAATGGCAGGGCTACTGGGGTACCTCCCGTCACAGTACCTGGCCTAGATCAGCGTACCGAGGATTACTCCCAATCCCCTACAACACAAGGCCGGAACCATCCCTTACTGGACAGTCCCGAACGAAACAACCCCGGCAGTTGTGGCCACAAACTGCCCACACAACCGAATATAAAGGGACATCTAGACAGGGGAAAATCTCGCTCTCAAGTGGGTGCGACCCACGAAGCCTTGCTGCACCTCCCCTGTTTTAGCCATTCCCGGTTGATGAGGCTTGAAGTCACGATTACCTTAATAGAACTCATCACTTTAGAATGCTCATCGTCCACCTGACGATGTTCTGAAAGCATTCAATCCATACAAGTTCGTTTCGGGTTCGAATGAAACCGAAGGCATTATCTCGTTACACTCATTTTGGAAACATCCTCAGAGTTAACGACAATAACCCTTGCACTCTGAATCTTCATCTTCACTTGAGATTCACGACCTATCGTTAATTTGGATCGATGTGGTTTTCGGATATCCAAATCTGGAAATCCGATCCCGGTCTCATCGAAATCCATATCATACAGCACTACTTATCTCATAACTGAGATTTCAAATCATTCAAGGAAATCAATATATCCATCATACATAAGCAAGGATAATAATCACACCATTTATAATTAATTTAAAGTGAATTAAATTAATTACTTACCTCTAATTAATTTAATGTAAATTAAATTAATTACTTCATCATTATAAATCTTGCTTACATAACCATTAATTAATTACAAATCAATTAATTAATCATTCTCAAATTTACATTTTAATTAATCATCCCGGATTAATTTTCCTTTAATTACATTCAAGTAATTATTCTTTAATTAATTCCACAAATTAATTATTCTTAACCAAATACAGTAACCAATCTTTAATTACTTCATTAATTAATTAACTATAATTAATTACATTAATCCTTAATTAATTATATTAATTAATCACTCAAAATCACTTATTATTGATTAATTAGTCTTAATGAATCAACATTTAATTACATCATTAACTATATAAATTAATGATCACTAAATACATTTAAATTAATTATTCTATTTAAATTAATTACATTAAGAAATTAATCTTTACTCAAACCACATTTATTAATCACTCTTGATTAATCTCATTTCAGTAATTAACTACCCTTAATTACTTCATCAAATAAATTAATTACTTCTTAATTAATTATCTTGATTAATCCCTTGATTAATATCACAAAGTAATTTAATCCAAATTACTTTCATTATTAAATCCTCTTCGATTAATTACATATAGCAATTACCATTAATTACTTCATTAAGTAATTATACTTCACTAATTACATGTAAGTAATTATACTTATCAAATCATCCAATGATTAATTTAAATTAATTAAACAGAATTAATTAACTTAAATAAATCAAATTTATTTAATTAATTACCTTGAGTAATTTATTCATTTAGTTACACTTAAACAATTTCACAATTGATTATCTTTAATTAATCAATCTAATTAATTATTAAAATTAATCACATTTATTATTTATTAAATAAATCTTAAGTAAATGACCTTCATTTAACTATTAACAGTTCTTAATTTCTTTTCTTTAAGAAATTAAACTTAGATTAATCAATATTAATTATATCTTAATTATTCCTTAATAACCAATTAATTAACCACTAATTATTTAATTAATTTAAGTTTTAACTGTAACTTAATTAATCCTTAATTACCTGATTAATTCATCCCTAATCATTTATTAAATCTAAACTTATTTAATTAATGACCCTTAATTACAAATTTATTAGTCTTTAAATAATTTGTCTTAAACTTGAATCAATTAATTTAAATCTCTTAATTTCATAATTAATCATCCCTAATCATTTATTAATTGAATTAATTAATTATCCATTTAATTACCTTAGTAATTTAATTACACTAAATTATTAAACCTTATTTTACTTTATGATAAAACAATTTCTTATTAATGGTTAATTTAGCATTAACAAAGAAATGAAACAATTTACTTTTACATTCCATTTAAATTTAAGTTCTAAAATGAATACAAAATTAAGTTTGAAATCATACTTAAAACTGTTTTAAACTTAGCTTTAAAAACTTGGTTTAAACTTTGCTTTATACTTCAAAAATCATTGGTTTTAGATTTAAAAACAGAACAGGCTTATATGTTGAAACCTGAGATAAAACATTCGACCCGAGTAAATCTCAAATTACTTCGAGTCAAACTTCCCACTACTTCGAGCACTTCACTCAAACGACCCGAGATAACCAAAAACCATTTCCTTCTTCACAAATTTGTTAAAGTTCAGAAAAACTAGAACACCCTCCCACGTTATTACTCGAGTCTTAACTCGAGTCATATCCTTACAAACCCGATTGCTCCTTCGAGAAGAAACAAAGCCCAAACACTGACAATCTCGACGCTGCTGTGCACGTGTACACCTCCGTTTGCCACCTCCGTTCAACGCGACATCAACGAGCAAATCGACGCTGAACTACTAACCAAGCTCCGAACACCCAAACTCTGATCTACACTCGAAACCCAAAAATGAGATCAACAAGAAACCTGGAAACACAAACAGCCATCACCACCTCAACTTGTCATCGCCACGCTCCAAAAATCTCGACCACCAGAATTACTACAACTCCAGCCACGACTTCAACTGTGGCTAAGCTAACACCACACCAAAACCCACTGCACTCGATCAACCATACGTGCTGTGATGATCGATTCATCAAATATAGTAAAAACTAGGTTTATAGAACAAAACCAACACCATAGCCTCCACAGTGATTTACCACCACTTCCACCATTTTTTCCATCATCACTGATCACTCTACCATCACCAGAAGGAATCCAGACCCTCCAAACAATCGAGATCAACAGAGACTCTCTAATTTCCATTTTTTGGTTAAACCAGAAATGCTATCAAATCTTTTTACCAAAAATAGTGATTTTAGTTTTAAAAATCAAATTTTAGTTTAAGAATTCAAGTTATAAACCTGAATTGATGTCCTAAGATGTTTGATATTTTACTTACCTTGAACAAGGACTGATCTTATAGTTACAGAGACAACCGGATTCTTAACTTGTCTTAATTATAATTTATAGACATAAATCCATACTAGACAAACAACTTTTGTTTACAACTCAAATCCTAACTGAGATCAAATCAAATGGTAAAGACTTTTTATCAAAATCTTAGTCTAAACCAGGCACAGGCAAAACAGATTCACAGCATTACTTATGTATTTACATATACACACAGAAGAATAATCACAAACCAAGCATTTAAAGCATACACATTTCTAGTTATCCACATGCAACTGATAGTTAACATTTATGTTTTGAAAAATGAAGTTACTCACTTGTTAAAAGAAGAGAGAGCATTTAAAACTTTGAAACAGGCTTTGAACTTTTAAAACTGAGCTTTGATCTTCCTCTAAATCATCTAGCTTGCCTTTGTTGTTGTTGATGGTTAAGTTGTAAAAATGGAAAGCTTGCTATGTCTCTGGTTTTTGAACATGATTTACAGACCTAGTTTGAACTTTTAAAAACTGGAAAGGCTAAGTTTTTCTTTTGCAAACGAAAGTGAATTGAGACAGATGGATATATAGATCAAATGTTTAATAAGATTGTTTATTTTCCTGGTATAAACTTTGTTCAGAGATTTTTTTCTATAGGGGGCTGAGATGATCTATATTGTACTAGAGATATGCTTAACATTTAATGAAGATGTCCTTAAGCCTACATATACTTATCTTCGTATGTACTACTATGATTTTTCTATTCAAGTGAACATAGTTAATTATACTTCCTGTACAAGCATTTGTAAAGATATCTTTCCTTTCATACTTAGTTTCATTCTTGCCTGCAACATGAATTCCTACAGACCAAATATCCCTAGAATTTACTTAAGTGTTCATTTTTCTCTTGTCTTGTTTTAGTGTTTGTTTCTACTTACCTATTCATGTTTTATGAATAAATATGTTACTTGTTTTATATTTTTGAAATGTAAAAGAATGTTATTTCATTTGTTTTGTTGTTTGAGATCTAAATGAATTTTATAGTTGTTATGTTATTATAATTTTAACTTATAGATAGGTTCTATTTCTAACATACGTGTTTATTTTTATTTTACTTTTATTTTTAAATTTAAACTATTAAATACTTAGTCTATTATTATTTATATTTTACCTATGTTAGAAAGACTAAATTTTAATATTAATAAGGTCTATTTTATTTTAAACATTTGGAAAGATTTCATTTCAAATTTACAAATCATAACTTCCCTTAATTAATAAATTTAAAATAACAATTTCTATAAGAAACCCATTTGTAAAGATATTACATTATTATTAATATTATTTAAAATATAACTCATTATTAAATTAAAATAATTTATAAAAGAAATTATCACTTATTCAATAAATTACTTATTTAAACAAACTATATTTAAAAAGAACAAAACAACCTTTTTGTTAACCTTATTTAAATTCAAACTTAAACTAAAATAAATTTAAAAGAATTAATTTTTTTCTTAAGTATTTTAAACCATATAGTTATTTATTTTAAATAGCCTTAAAACAAATATATATATTAAATCAAATTATAATTACCAAAAATATTAAAATTAGGAAACAAGATTTATTTATTAAATTTAAAACAAAGCTTATCTATTCACAATATATATACAAATATATATATATATATATACATTATAAATAGAACAATTTATTAGCTTTTAAAAGATAAATTATCAGTTAAATATTTATTTAAAAGAAGATTATTAAATCAATTCAAATCTTATTAACAATTATTATCAAATCAATTTAATTTTAAATGAAGATTATTAAATTGATATTGCCCAAAATTCCGGGATGTCACATTCCTCCCCCCTTAAAAGAATTTCGTCCCCGAAATTTAAAACAAAGGTAATTTAATAATCTAATTAAGATTTAATTTTAAAACACAAGCATATATTAATTATATGCTAACAACCATAGCAACCAACTCATCCAATCAAACAAATCTAACTATCCAGACAAAACAGGATAAAACTATCTAGAGTTTCCCAGGTATAAATACCGGGATACTCGCCCTACAGAATCCAAAGAAAACTATACTACTAAGCTATAGAGCTCCTACTCATCTAGATCTGCAAAACTAGACAGGATATCAGACTATAGACAAGTCTGACTCAACAATCAAACCTCTAGAACTGCTAGTTCCAAAACAAAAGATGGATCTTACACGTACTCCCTCAGATATACGTGAAACACATCGAATACCAGTTATCCAAACTGATAGTCAATCCTAAAGACCAACACTTAACCTCACAAACACAGAAAAGATCCAAGATACCTCGGAGCTAGCTTCCCAATCTTACCAAACTATATAGCTCCTTTGATCGGAGAAAACTTACTCAAAATCAAATCTCCGTCTTCAAAATCCAAATTCCTCCGTCTCTTATCCACAAAACTCATCTGACGATCCTGGGCTGCCTTCATCCCTACCGATTAGCTCAACCTTCGCTGAAACTTCTCAAAACAACTCATCAAGATGATCTACTCAAAATCAATCCAAGAACACAGCTCTACTCCTCAACATCAGAAGACTGAACATACTTTTCCTATCTGAAAAGATAAAACAGATGCACTCCCAACTGCTTCCGCTGCACAACTCTGATCTGAGATGAAAATGCAATGCTACACATGAGCACAAACTGGACCACACATCCCAGAAATATGGTTCAACAGATCCATAAAGAGAAGACTCTGAAATTCCGAAAGATCTTTGACAAACCAAGAGAACACTCAACTATCGCAAGTCACTTTTGCGATCAACCCAATCTAATATCCAAAGGAAACTGTTCTCTCTTTACCAATCAGAACAGCCAATGCTTAATCAGCCAATCCATCGAATAAATGGATCCACACCGCTGCTTCTGAACTTCACCTCTAGCAGACTACTGACAGATGGCCTCTGTAACGACCCAAAATTTTTGATAATTAAAATTCGAATATTTAATTGATTTTTAATATTAATAAATGGAATTTAGAAGTCGAATGATTTATTTCTTGAATATTGGATTTAATTGGATAATTAAATCGATAAATTAAATAGTGAAATTCCAGAGATAATTGTAAATCGAGTTTAAAGTGATTAAAAATGATTTGTAAAATTTTATTTAATCATACTGGAGTTATAGAAAGGTTATAGAACTTTCAGAATCGAATTTGGAGTTAATTTGTGAAAATCGATTATTTTAATATTTAATTGACTGAAAAATAGCCAATTTTCGAACAGTCTCAGAATTTAACGAGACCAGTTCCATTGGATCCGTAATAGTTAGTTATTATCGGATTTCAATTTTCGTAGCAATCGGGATTGTTGATTGACCCTGGCAACTCGAAACGCATCGATATCTTTTTAATTTTAAATCGTCGAGTTAAAATAGTCATTTTTCAAACGGTCTCGGATTTCGACGAAACCAGTTTCATCGGATCCGTAATGTGAAATTATTGCATGGTTTCAAATTTGATAATTTTTGGATGTACCGTTTGTCCGGGGCAAGCTAAAACGCCTCGAAATCGATTTAAATCGGTTTAATTTAAATTTATCGTTTTTCTCCGTATCTCGCACAGATGTCCGAATTAGCTCCCGAAACACGTTCCATTGCGTTCAGAACGTGGGGTAAACCTTAGAAACGTCAGCCGGCATGCTTCGTTTGGAGTTCGGAAAATTTCGGGTGAATAGTGTTTTCGTTGTTTTTCTATAAAAGGCCCTCCATTTTTCAATTTGCAAACTAAAATCAAACCCTAACCCTAATTTGTTCCAGCCGCCACCATATTATTCTATGGCCAGAAATCACTCTCCTTCTCCCCTTAATCTCTTCCAATCCGTGAAGAATTAGTTAAAACTTTCAACTACAAACTTGAAGAGCATCTCGAGAGCTTCGAATCTATACGGTGATGATCGAGAATGGTGCGACGTGGGGGGAGGTAGGGGCTGCCGTTCATCATCAGGTCGCACGCGTTTCTAGGCATGAAGGGGGGGCCGAGCTTGTCATGGTGAAGGCTGGAGGTAGCTCGTGTGATGGGCTTTCGTTTGGCGGTGGTATGATGGGTTCTAGTTCGTCGAGGGTGGAGTATAATTCAAGGAAAAGATGGAGGCTATGGGTTCTCATATTCACGTTCAAAACCTGATGGGAGGGAAGATGAAGTGCACGGCCAGATCTGGAGATGCAGAAATGAACGGCCACGATTGATTCCAGGGTTTGAAAATTAAAATAAAAGCTGAAATTGTATATTTAAATTCGTGCAATCTTTGAAATATCATAACTTCTTCATACGAGGTCCGTTTTGGACGAAACGAATTGCGTTGGAATCGTCTCGACGCGTACTTCGCTATGGAACTGAATTGGAGCCATTTGGAGCTAGTTTGAATTTTGGGTAAAATTAAACGCCGTTTAATTTTATTCGAAAATAAACGCTGAAATCAAAATTAAAATCACGGTGAGATCTCCTCACTCAGATTTAAATTTGTATTGCAGTTATTGATTTGATTGATTGATGTTTTGGATAAGATATTAGATATAGTAGGATATATATCTATATATAGCAATATATACATATTGGCATATGTATATATTGGATTGATGATTTCCCGCCTCGTATAGCGGATGAGACCCTATTGCGCCGTTAGTAAGCGGATTTTTATAAAACCCATATACCGCGATAATTCCGTACTGGAGCGGAATTGGTATTGTGCTAACGTCTTTGGATGCAGGGAAACAGGTTGGAGGGATCCAACTGGACCCCTCACATTGATTGAATTTATTTCTATTGTGATATGAATCTGTGAATGATTATAGTGATGCTATTAATCATATTGATAGCTGGAAATTGTTTGAAAGCTAAAATTTAGCTGAATGGATGTTTTGACATCATTGGATTCCAAAGATAAACGAAATTGAATTTTTGAAATTCAAGTAGAAAATTTCTAAGTGAATCAATTTTTGAAATTGAAGGAATTTTGAAGAAAGGAATTTTTAAAGTATAAAAAGTTAATTTTTATAATCTTATCGAGTGAATTCCAGAATCAAGTGAAAATGTTAAATAAATGGATTTCGTAAAATAGTGATTATAAATTGAAGAATTTAATTTAAAATTAGGATTTTTAAATAGATGGAAAGAAACGATAAAAATTTATTTTCTTAAAAAGGAATTTATTTAAAAGAAGATAAGTTGGAAATTCAATTAGAAATTTAATTCGTAAATTGAAATAAGTTGTGAAATCAATGTAAAATGATTTTAAATTTGAAGAATCCATTTTAAAACCGAATATTGAATAATTTGAGAAAAATAAGGAATTCATTTAGTAGTGATAAATAAAATTAGAAATCAATATTGAAATTGATTTGGTATTGAAGTTTGTATAAATAGAATAAAAATTATAAAAGTTGTTTATAAACCCAAAGTCACTTATCTTGATAAGTTAAATATAGAAGTTAATAAAAGAAGGTTTATAAGTCGAAGTTGTTATAAAAAAGAGAAATAGAATTTGTAAACGTGTTTATAAATTCGAAATGGATTGAATGTGATAAATTAAATTTAGAAGGTTATTAAAGAAGATATGTTCGCGATTTTGGATAGCGAATTATCTTTGAAATAAATGTGTAGAAATGATTGAAATTGGGTTAAGTGAATTATATTCACGATTTTGGACAATGAATATATTGTTTAGTAAAATGGATTTATTTTTGAAGAAGTAATATTAAAAATGAAGTTAAACATTTTAAAGATGTTTTAAAATGTATTATGAATCGAAAGCATAGATTTCAACAGTTCTTGTTGAAACAGGCATTTTCGAAAAATAAAGAAAATATGGACTATAACATTGTTGTTATAGTAAATGATTTTCGAAAGAAAATGTTTTATATAGTATTGGGATTTATATATACCTATCTTAATTCCGAATCCCTATACTAGTGATTTTGAGTCGTCGTAACGATGTTTTACGCAACATTCGTTTTGACTCAAATAGATGTTAAAATTTATGATTTCCTTAAAGAATGAATATATACTTAATATTGATTTAAGTATATCGAATATTTTCAAATGTTGAAAATAAATAGATTTGTGAAATACTTATTATTAAATAAGTAGGGAAATGCTTTCCCAATATGAAATTAAACGTTTTGAGATTTTATCTTCTTAAAGATAAATCGAAAATGAATATTTGAAAACGATTGTAAATCGAATATTAGTAGATATTCGAAAAATGTAAATTCAAGATGGAATTTATAAAAAGAAATGGGAATTCGTTTTGAAAATAAATATTGATTTATTTTGAAGTGTGGAAATTTTATATCTCGTAAAGATATTTTTGAAGAATAAATAATTTGGGAAAATTATTTGGAATCTGATGATGTCGCGCATCTTTATTGATAGTTAAATAACCGACTATAAATAATTACCTTGAATGATATTTGTTGTGAATTGGATGAATTTGAATGCCACACTTGTTTTTAAATAATCGCTAACTATTCGGGTTAGCCGGGAAAGGACCATGGGGTCGTATAACCCATTCCGAATATGTGATACGTCGTTATGAATTGCATTCGAAGACCGGTGTTGAAGACCGGATATTTTTGAAAACGGAAGGATTACCGTCGAGTTACTCTACATCGGCTGATCTCCGGTTTAGAGGTTTTATCACCCTTAGTGACGGGAAGTCCGGACGTGATTAGAAAATTATCCGGAAATGCAAGGGCTTCGTGAGAAGTGCCTTCGGTTCTGTTCGATCCCGGAACAGACTTGTATGGATTGTGTGTCTGACGTTACAATTTGAGATATAAAGCTGATTTCTTTCAAATACATTTCTGTTGGTGGCGGAGAATTTATTCTCTTAGCTTAACACCCTTCTCTGAGACGTACGAGCTCAGAGGTTATGTAGTTGAAATTTATCAGCGATATATCCCAATTTGGTAACGTGGCATACTGAGTGTTGCTGTGAAATGATCAGTGTTTGATCATTTGCGATATGATCATTTGTTTGATCTTATATCTTTGTGATCATAGGTTGATCATTTTGGTTGACCCAAAGCAGGGCTTTGTAGAAAGCGTAGCTTTGTGGACGAGACTTCATCGAGCCTCACACCCCGGAAATGGTCGAAACAGGAAGGATGCAGCAAGGTTCTAGGGAGTAGCGCCCCTTAGTGTATGTCATTCCTTCTGGATAAAGGTGGTATCATGGTATGGAGCCCAGATACTTAACCTCTGTGGTTACTGCATTATTATTATCTATGTGGTTTGTTGCGAATCGGGGATCCTCGGGAAGATCGGTGACGATCGGGGGATGGCATACGCGTGTCAGTAGTTACCTATTTTTGCAGAGGTAACCCGGCCTTGTGTTGGCAGAGATCCGGTTAGGTTCTCGGGTCGTCTATTCCAGGGACGTACCCATCGTGGATAGGAAGTTCCTTAGCCTGACCATTTGTTGGGAATCCAAAGAAACAATACGAGCCTTGTACGGTTTTAGTTGTAGAACCTGCCATCTAATATGGCAGCTATAGCAAGCATACTATAATGGTACCTATGCTGGCTAAGATTTATATTCTACTTTCGAAATGTTTTCTACACTATGCACTAATAATAATATTAAAAATGATTTGATTTTTGCGTAGTAAGCATCTTTGACTATCATAAGAAGAAATCTCCTCCAATTCTGCGTTTGCATTGTGTGTGTGGCGGGAGGTCTTATGGTAGTTTCATTTTCCAAAAGCATTGCGAAATTTACTTTAAATTCTTCCTGTTGTTTATTTTAAAGAATAACTGTTTTACGATCTCACACCAGTCATCATGACTGACTCGGAGTTTATTGTTTCCCTTCTAAACTTTGGGTGCCCACCAATTTCCACACGGGCAGCCTAGAGTTATATTATCAGGATATTCTGGATATTCTGGAGCTTTGGAGATAAGCTGGATGGCGAGACGTAGTATTTGTATCTGATAGTATTTATTCCGCTATGTATTCTGTATGAGGACAAGTTTATATAACTGTCCATTGTTGTTTATTGACTCTGATGATATGATGTGATGTAATGTAATAACAGATATAATTCTTTTGTTTTTAAATGATATTCATTTATCTATTATATATTGTTCCGCTGCGATATGTGAGATTCTGATATTGTTTTCTGTTTCTGTTTCTGCTCTTGTTCTGTTGTTGTTCTTCTTTCTTTTTCTTCTATCTTCTTCTTCTACCTTTTTCTTCTTTCTTAAAACCATAACTTTCCGGGTTTCCGGCATTCGATGGCTCAGCAGTCGATAAAGTGAGTATCGATGTTGAATTTTCGAAAGTCGAAAATTTTCGGGATGTTACATTTGGTATCAGAGCATATGGTTAAGCGACAACCCTGCTCTGTTGGGTGTTACTCATTAGAGATAGAGTCAGCAGTACTCTAGAATGAGTTGAGTGTAATAATAGATACGAGCGCGTATTTGTTAGTGAATATAAAATTGTTTTATATTGTGATGATTGGTTTGTTGAGTGGTATATGGATTCTGGTCGGTATTGTCCGTACAACTCTATCGATAGGGATCTCTAAACACTCGAATAGAACAGTTCGGCACAGTATTGTTTTAAATAGGGTAAATGAAATAATTTTGCCCAAAAACTATTTTTGTATATAAAAGAAATGATTTTCTATAAAGTACTATAATATATGGTTACATGGATGTTAGGAAGTAATAATAGTGAATTATCATCACTAAAATTGAATAAGAAATTCAAATCATAACTCCAAAGTTAAGAAATAAATCCACATACTAATGAAATTTGAGAATGTAAATTATAAATGTGAATTGTAATTTAAAACGGAATTCCAGAGAAGTTTTTGGAAATGTTTTGAAAAGAATTTGAAAATTTTGGAGATTTGGAAAGTTTAATTCCTTTTTGATTTGAAAATGGATTTCATAGGATTTGAAAAGTATTTTGGAAGAGATGAGAGCTCTAAACTCTTTTCGGTCGCTGGAAAATAACTTCGGTAATGACTGCAGCATTATCGATGTTCATTTTCGGGTTTCCAAAAGAGGAATTGCTGCCAAATTGTTTTAAATGGAAGTTGTTTGAAAAATTTGGAATTTGTTTTAGAAAATTCAAAGGATAATTTGAATTGTTTTCAAAATGGCTTTGAAATGACGGTAAGACTCTGGAATGCTATGTAAAGATATAACTTATACAATTTAAATTTTGATAGAATAAATTTAACTTAAAAGATAGAGTTAAATTAAAGAAGTATAAGTGAATAAATTTGAAGTTGTAAGCAATGAATTGAAATTGGAAAATGAAATGAGACTTGAATCAAGTGGAATAAAATCAAAACCTGAGAAAAATGAATAAGGATTGAATCCGAATAAACTATTTTGATAATTAATTGATTCATGAAATGAAAGTTAAATTAGTGAAATTAAACCTTGAATTGTGAACTAAATGAAAGAATGGTTCGAAATTTCAAATAAATTCAAGTAAGTAGAAATAAATTTCTGAATGAATGGAATTTACAATTGCAAGTAAATGAAATTAAAGATGAATGTTAAACTTTGTTTTGAATTTGTTAGCAAATGTAATTCAAGCTGAATGTTGGAATTTGTAACGAATTAGTAACTGAAACTAATCTAAAATAATGTAGTTATGAATGAAAGATAATTGATAAAATTTAATATTCAGAAGTGAAACTGAATCCAAATTGAATTGAAATGGTAAAGTTAATTCAAATGAGAATGTGAAATGCAAGATTGAACGAAATTTGATATGTAACTTCAATAGTGAAGTAAAAATGATACAAGTAGTTATATCGAAATTTTGTAATCGAATTTGCAAAATAGTTTGAATATATGTAACTAGATATTATGGCTAGTAGGATATACAGGTGATAAATTGGGATTTTGATTTCAAAGATAAATTTGAATTGCTCGAAAAAAGGTAAGTGTTTAAATTTCTATATGAGATTTGATGACTTTCTTGTCTAGCCGCTTGGCTTTTTCTTTTTCTTTTTGAAATCTGAGAGTCCGTAGGGACGTTTTGTAGTCGTACCGTATTAGCCGCGCAAAGGAGACGCTGGCGAAATTTTTCGAAAATTTCGAGTGTTAGAAAATTTTGAGAAATCTTGAAAGTTTAAAATTTGAATTTAAACTCGAATTTGAATTGAGAAGTTAAACAATGTTGTTTGAAACTTATAATTGAAGTTGGAAAACGAGTTGAATGATAAAGAATCTTTAGTAGAAAGATTTGTTTTGATAAATTGATAAAACTATTAGATTGTGAAAAACAGTAGACGAGTTAAGGACCTTTCTTCCTGACTTGTAATTTCGAGGACGAAATTCTTTTAAGGGGGGAAGTCTGTAACGACCCAGAATTTTTGATAATTAAAATTCGAATATTTAATTGATTTTAATATTAATAAATGGAATTTAGAAGTCGAATGATTTATTTCTCGAATATTGGATTTAATTGGATAATTAAATCGATAAATTAAATAGTGAAATTCCAGAGATAATTGTAAATCGAGTTTAAAGTGATTGAAAATGATTTGTAAAATTTTATTTAATCATACTGGAGTTATAGAAAGGTTATAGAACTTTCAGAATCGAATTTGGAGTTAATTTGTGAAAATCGATTATTTTAATATTTAATTATCGACTGAAAAATAGCCAATTTTCGAACAGTCTCAGAATTTAACGAGACCAGTTCCATTGGATCCTTAATAGTTAGTTATTATCGGATTTCAATTTTCGTAGCAATCGGGATTGTCGATTGACCCTGGCAACTCGAAACGCATCGATATCTTTTTAATTTTAAATCGTCGAGTTAAAATAGTCATTTTTCAAACGGTCTCGGATTTCGACGAAACCAGTTTCATCGGATCCGTAATGTGAAATTATTGCATGGTTTCAAATTTGATAATTTTTGGATGTACCGTTTGTCCGGGGCAAGCTAAAACGCCTCGAAATCGATTTAAATCGGTTTAATTTAAATTTATCGTTTTTCTCCGTATCTCGCACAGATGTCCGAATTAGCTCCCGAAACACGTTCCATTGCGTTCAGAACGTGGGGTAAACCTTAGAAACGTCAGCCGGCATGCTTCGTTTGGAGTTCGGAAAATTTCGGGTGAATAGTGTTTTCGTTGTTTTTCTATAAAAGGCCCTCCATTTTTCAATTTGCAAACTAAAATCAAACCCTAACCCTAATTTGTTCCAGCCGCCACCATATTATTCTATGGCCAGAAATCACTCTCCTTCTCCCCTTAATCTCTTCCAATCCGTGAAGAATTAGTTAAAACTTTCAACTACAAACTTGAAGAGCATCTCGAGAGCTTCGAATCTATACGGTGATGATCGAGAATGGTGCGACGTGGGGGGAGGTAGGGGCTGCCGTTCACCATCAGGTCGCACGCGTTTCTAGGCATGAAGGGGGGCCGAGCTTGTCATGGTGAAGGCTGGAGGTAGCTCGTGTGATGGGCTTTCGTTTGGCGGTGGTATGATGGGTTCTAGTTCGTCGAGGGTGGAGTATAATTCAAGGAAAAGATGGAGGCTATGGGTTCTCATATTCACGTTCAAAACCTGATGGGAGGGAAGATGAAGTGCACGGCCAGATCTGGAGATGCAGAAATGAACGGCCACGATTGATTCCAGGGTTTGAAAATTAAAATAAAAGCTGAAATTGTATATTTAAATTCGTGCAATCTTTGAAATATCATAACTTCTTCATACGAGGTCCGTTTTGGACGAAACGAATTGCATTGGAATCGTCTCGACGCGTACTTCGCTATGGAACTGAATTGGAGCCATTTGGAGCTAGTTTGAATTTCGGGTAAAATTAAACGCCGTTTAATTTTATTCGAAAATAAACGCTGAAATCAGAATTAAAATCACGGTGAGATCTCCTCACTCAGATTTAAATTTGTATTGCAGTTATTGATTTGATTGATTGATGTTTTGGATAAGATATTAGATATAGTAGGATATATATCTATATATAGCAATATATACATATTGGCATATGTATATATTGGATTGATGATTTCCCGCCTCGTATAGCGGATGAGACCCTATTGCGCCGTTAGTAAGCGGATTTTTATAAAACCCATATACCGCGATAATTCCGTACTGGAGCGGAATTGTTATTGTGCTAACGTCTTTGGATGCAGGGAAACAGGTTGGAGGGATCCAACTTGTGACGACCCGGAATTTTTGAGCATTTGAAATAGGAATATTTAATTAATTTTAAATATTCAAAAGATAATTATTAACTTTAATCTCAAATATCATTATTGATTAGACAAGTAATTGTTGAATTTAAATTATTGAAATTGGTAAATTATTGAATCTGGAGCTTTAAGCCTGTTAAAAATAATTTGAAGACTTATAAAAATTTATATTGATAATATGAAAGATAATAAAAGTGATAGAATATAATTTAAAGATGTTTGTTCAATTTTAAAAATTCTTGGCTACGATTTTGAGTCGATTTAAATTTTGAAATTTTAAAATAAGGTATGGTGTTTGACTAGTCAACATTTCTTTCCATATCTAGACTACGAGCCTTCTGGATCACGCTGTCTGTCCACACGTTGAAACATCTGTACACGCGTCTTCCTTATTGAAAATGATAACAAAGATAAAAATAGGCTTGGATTACTTCTGTAAGTAAAAACGTTCTTCCCCTTTTCATTTCAATTTCCTAATACCAGCCCTTAATTATATGGCGGATCCAAAATCATCACCCTCTCCATCTTTTTCAAACTCAACCGAGTCTCTTCATTTGAGAAATAATCAATCGGCTGCTTATAAAAAATATAATAAGTAAATGTGATAAAGGGGGGAACATCTCGTTCGATAAAACAAATTGAGGGCCGAAACATTTCTATCGAGCTAGCTCAAAATTCAATTAATGGCTGTTCTTTCTCAAAAAAATCAATCGAAGCTGTCGGAGTGTGGAGCATCGCCTGAAGTGGAGCCACAGCCTGCCACTCGGAGGAAAGCATGCCACGATCTGCAGTTGCTCATCAACGTCGCGTCTGTAGCTCGACTTAGAAGCTGCTGCTTCGTTTTCGAGAATGAATCCAAGTCGATGGCGTGGGGGAGGGGTCGACGTGACCTAGGCAGCACGTGGTGGTTTCCGTGGTCCATAAAAGGGAAGTCTCGCATAGCTTGATTTCAGAGCTCGTCGGCCTTTTTCTTGTTCCAGCTTGGTAAAGTAACTTAAATTCAAACGTTTTAATTTGATTTACTTAAGATTTAAACTTGTAAATGAACTGTTGTCTGTTATTTCATTTATCAGGATTTAGCAGCAGACTATAAGACATCCTTGTTTAAATTTAATTAGAGAATATACACATATTTTAATTTTAAATCAGTAACTATGTTAAATAATATTTTTCTGGACTTCAATTGAAATTTAAAATGAAGTATATACTATTTTTATCTTTTCTGTGACCATGCTAGGTTGAAAAAGGAAAAGTGATACAGTAAAGAAATTCAAAGGGCAGTTTTTTTCCCACATTTTAAACTTGCTAGCTATTGTTAAAATAATGTATTTAATAAACTTACCTAATTTACCTTGGTTACTGAAAATAATTTATTATAGGAGGATTAATTCAAGTGAAATTATTAATTTGAGTCAAAATATATTAAATGGTAATTGATTTTCGATTAGTTCATAATAATTATTTGATAACGGGAAAATTACCTTATTAAGTAAAATAAAATCTATTAGAGAGAAATTGATTTGTCCAAATTGTTTGAATATTAATGAAATCATATAATATGTATTCAAGGTCTGGCATCGTGAAGAGGACTATTGATTTGGGTTGAATTGCAAAATAGAAGGGGAAAAAGGTGAGTTAATCTCACTCAGTTAGATTTAAATTTAAATGGTTAAATTTAAATAATTGATTGAATGGTTGATTTGGTTGATATGATATATATATATAGTAGTATATAGCAATATACACATATTGGCATATGTGTATATTGGAATTGTTGATATTCCCGCATTTATATAGCGGATGAGACCCTATGCGCCGCATAATAGCGGATGATATTTTATAAAACCCATATACCGCGATATTCCACCTCGAAGTGGAATTGGTATTGTGCTAACGTTTGTGGATGCAGGGAAACAGGTTGGAGGGATCCAACTGGATTCCTCAAAATTATTTAGATTATTTGATATTCTGTTCTATGAATATTGATATCCTGTGATGATTTTATTGATGATTGAAATATTGGATGATATGGTTGGATTGAATATTTAAATAAAAGGAGTTATCAAAATATATTGAATTGGATTTTGAAAGAAATAAAAGAGTAAATTTTAAGTAAATAATTCAAGTGAATTGGAATAAGGGAATTTCGAAATAACAAGGGAAATATTAACTTTAAACTAAAGTGATATTAAATTTAAAGAATAAAGGATTTATTTTGAATGTAAGGATTAAATTTAATTAAAGGCTAAAGAAGGAATTTTGGAAGTTTAAAATTGGTATTTTCAGTTAAAAAGGGTTTTAACTCAAATAAAGGAATAAATCTAAAAGTTAATGTATTTTGAAATAAATGAAGTAGTAAAGGAAATTTATTTCAAAGTAAAGTAAAGTAAATTGGAAAATCAATTGGAAATTGATTTAGTTGTTTAAAATTGGAATTTTAAAAGAGAAGTGAGATTTTGGAAATATAAACTGGGTTTATAAAGTAAAATAAAATATCAGTGGATATTTGAATATAAATTCAAGGTGGGAATTTATAAAAAGATATGGTTTGGTTTAAAAAAATAAATGTTGATTTATTTTTAAAAGATGGAAATGAGAAGTGTATTTCTCTGGATAGCCAAGTACGTTTTCAAAGCAATTTAAATATAAGTTAAAAGTTTTAAGTATGTTTTAAAAAGCATGTTTTAGAAAATTGATTATTTCTAAATGTTAATTTTCAAAGTAGGTATTTTTAAAATCTATTATTGTAGTAATTATATAAAAGTGATTTGCTATTTTGTTTTAAAAAGAGAAATTTAGTTTATATTTATAAAGTGGTTTATTTTAAAGTATATATTTTTAATAAAGTATTAAAGTAGTTTGATTTCAATGTTATAAAATATATTTAAAATAAAGTGTTTTTAAATTATTTTAAAAATAAAAGTATTTTGTACTTGGTGATTCAGTGGAAATAATCATTTGGGAAATGTATTCCGTAAGCGGAAACTGTTTGAAATTGTTTTCAAAAGGAGTTTGAAAATAGAAATATATCTTGGAAAGATAATTGGGCAAATAAATAATGTGGGAAATTATTTATTGTGTGATGGTTGCTATGGATGTGAATTGATAGTTAAATAACCGACTATCAATATTGGCCAATGCGCTGATCGTTTCGAAGAGACCGGGATCGGGTTTGCTACATTACAGCGTGATAGGGGGTTCTCACTTTGCGTTAGGTGGCGAACGGGAGACTCTTACCCCTACATGTCCCCGGGGGTAGTATAAGGCCTTTTGGGGTTGGTTGCGACTCGAGAGGGTGGCCGTAAAAGCAAACCCGAGGTATCACGGTTTTTCATGTTAGAAAAACTCGGGTTGTTACACTTGGTATCAGAGCTTAGGCTAGCGATAACCTTGGCTCTGGTGGGAATTTTGAGAGTTTTAATAGATATGAGCGCGTATTTGTTAGTGAATATAAAATGGTTTTATATTGTGTTGGTTGATTTATTGAGTGGCATATGAACCTTAGTCGGCACAGTCTGTACAACTGTATCGAAGGGGTTTCTAAACACTTGAATAGAACAGTTCGACACAATATTGTTTTAAATAGGGTGAATGAAATAATTTTGCCCAAATTATTTTGTATATAAAAGAAATAATTATTTGAAATTTATTATAGTTATATATTTGGATGCTTGGTTGTTAGAAAATGACAATAATGAGTTAGTCTCATTATTGAGTAGAAATTGAAAACTTATAACCTAAGTTGAAGAATAAATTTATATAACAAATGGAATTTGAGAATATAGACTATAAATGAAATTTATAAATTGAGATAAACTTTATATACAAATGTGAATTATGAATGTGATTTATAATCAAATAAGATAAATTCATAAACAAATGAAACTTGTAAATGTAAATTGTATATGTGACTTATAACTTGAAATAAAATGTGATAGCATTCCAAAGTAATGTTCGGATATAAAATTGAAGGGATTTTGAATTTGAAGTTTTGAGAAAAGTTTAAATTCCTTTGGATTTAAGAATAGTTTAAAGGTTTTGGGGAAATAATGGTGATATTATTTCATGAATATTTTAAAAATTGAATTGAAATCTGGTGAATTTGGGATTTAAAAATGTTTGAAAAGTTTTAAAGTGATAAAAGCATTAAATTCTCTTTCGGTCGCTGGAAAATAATTTCGGTGATGACTGCAGCATCATCGATGTCTATTTTCGAGTTTCCAAAGAGAAATTGCTACCAAATTGTTTTAAATTGGAAATGATTGTGAACTGGGTTGGTTTTGAAATTCAAAGGGAAAATTGTTTGGTAAAAGCAGATTATTTTGGAAATTGGGATTTGAGGTGATATACCAGATATGTGTATGAGTTATTTATGGATTCAAAATGCTTTTGGAATAAAATCGGGCAATTGGATTCTGAAAATTCTATTTAAAATTTAAATGTGGAAATTTAAATGAATCAACAATATAAAGTATAGAATGAAGTTGATTGAAATAAGAAGGGAATCAAAGTTTAATTATGGAATTATAATTATGAGATGAAAATAACTAAATGGGTAATATAAGTTGGTAGATAAAAGAGTTAGAGAACTTGAAGGTGAATGAATTGTAAAACTTGTATAAAATTGTATCCTAGAATTAAAATTTAATTTGAGTATATGAAGGTGAATAAAATATATTTGAATTTAACTTAAGATGAGTTAAATAAAATTGAGAATTTGAAATTGAATTAAATGTAAGTAAGTTGAAGTCGAATTGAATTGGATATAAAGGTAATGTAAAATGCTTATAATTGTGTAAAGAAATTCATATTCTTAAGTTCTTAAGTGTAATAATTTGAAATTTGATATGAAGATGGAAATGGACTTAAATGAATAGTCCCAGATCTTAAGTAAGTAAGTTAAAACTTATGAATAGAAATGAAATTGTAATTATCAAATGGAAACGACTAAGATGAGCAACCTTAATTTTTAAATAAATCCAAACTTGAATTATAAAATATATTGAACTTAAGAAAATTAAGTGAAGTGATATTTGGAATTAAAAAAGAAAGTATTTAATTTTAACCAGCGGAGGAACTAATTAGATAATAAATTAGTTAATGAAATTGAATTGTGAGTTAATGGAATTGGATTAAAATAGTGATGGTTTGAATTGCGAATGAAATCCAAATTAGTGAAAATAAATTGGAAAGGGCCTGGTTATTAATAAATAAATGGATGGAATTTGATTAAATAAGAATCAAATGAAAGATGGAAATAAAACTTTAAAGGGTTGGTTAAATGGAAAATAAACTTAAGTTATTGACTTAAGTAAATGTTGAATGGAAACTGAACTCAAACAGAGGAGTGGTTTAAATAAGTTGAGAAATAGTTATTGAATGAATTAACTTGAATTGTTTTCGAGCTAAATAAAATTCAATATTCATAGGTTGGAGATGAATTGAATTTAAGAAAGAAAAATTGGAAATGGAAATCTGAATGAAATGTGGAATAAGTATTTATATTTGAAATGAAGTAGTAAATAAATATAAGAAAATTTATATGAACTTAAGAATTGAAGAATGAAATTCTTAAGAAAATTGGTATTGGAAATATACTTAGTAATTTTGGAAAAAAATTAAATACTAAGTGAATAGTTGAATGAAGACTAAAACTGAAGTTGTGAAATGGGATAGTTGTGAATAAGGGGATAACAATCAAAAGGAATGTGAATAAAGAGAATTGATATAACTAATAATTAATTGGGCTAATTACGTAAGATGTATGTATATTATTTTATTCGCATAGCTATTTGGTCCAGATGTCGAACACAGAATTTCGAGATAGTTTTATCGATCCGAATCAGGATTTTTCACTCGATTTTCAACGGCGAACCTGGATATGGATTGTTGATTGATTCTGGATATTCTCTATCATAGTTTGTGTCTATGCAAGGAGAATGACGGTTTCTGATCAAGGAACCAGATCTGAGTCCGCACTAGGAAGTCGGGTGGACGATACTAGTTCGGAAGTGAAATTGTGTGATCGATTGAGCGATCGAATGTGATATTGCGTACGGATGATATATGTGCATCGTACGGGCTTAAGTAAAACAAATATTGGAAATTTGTAAAGAAAAGTATAAAATGACTTTGGGATTGTGATTGAATATTATTGATTAGTTGGATATACAGGTGTATAAAAGCAATGGATAAATTGGGATTTTTGATTTAGAAGATAAAATTTAATGGCCCGACAAAAAGGTATGTATTTGAATTTCTATATGAAATTTGATTGGGTTTTGGATCCAGCCACTTGGCTTTTTGTTTTCCTTTTGAGATTGGGAGGCCGTAGAGCCATTTTGTAGTAGTACCGAGCTAGCCGCGCAAAGGAGACGCTGGCGAAATTTTTCGGAAATTTAGGGAGTTAGAAAAATTTTGGAAAATTTTGGTAAGTTAAAATTTGAATTCAAATTTAAATTTGAATGGATAAGCAGGTGGTATGGGTTGAACTTATGAATAAGTTTGGGAAGTTAAAGGATGATTAGTGTATCATTAATAAAAGAATTGTTATGGAAAGTTGTTAAAACTATTTGGATTGGGAAAAAGAACGGGTATCGAATCATTTCTCTTAACTGGTAATTTCGGGGACGAAATTCTTTTAAGGGGGGAGGAATGTGACGACCCGGAATTTTTGAGCATTTGAAATAGGAATATTTAATTAATTTTAAATATTCAAAAGATAATTATTAACTTTAATCTCAAATATCATTATTGATTAGACAAGTAATTGTTGAATTTAAATTATTGAAATTGGTAAATTATTGAATCTGGAGCTTTAAGCCTGTTAAAAATAATTTGAAGACTTATAAAAATTTATATTGATAATATGAAAGATAATAAAAGTGATAGAATATAATTTAAAGATGTTTGTTCAATTTTAAAAATTCTTGGCTACGATTTTGAGTCGATTTAAATTTTGAAATTTTAAAATAAGGTATGGTGTTTGACTAGTCAACATTTCTTTCCATATCTAGACTACGAGCCTTCTGGATCACGCTGTCTGTCCACACGTTGAAACATCTGTACACGCGTCTTCCTTATTGAAAATGATAACAAAGATAAAAATAGGCTTGGATTACTTCTGTAAGTAAAAACGTTCTTCCCCTTTTCATTTCAATTTCCTAATACCAGCCCTTAATTATATGGCGGATCCAAAATCATCACCCTCTCCATCTTTTTCAAACTCAACCGAGTCTCTTCATTTGAGAAATAATCAATCGGCTGCTTATAAAAAATATAATAAGTAAATGTGATAAAGGGGGGAACATCTCGTTCGATAAAACAAATTGAGGGCCGAAACATTTCTATCGAGCTAGCTCAAAATTCAATTAATGGCTGTTCTTTCTCAAAAAAATCAATCGAAGCTGTCGGAGTGTGGAGCATCGCCTGAAGTGGAGCCACAGCCTGCCACTCGGAGGAAAGCATGCCACGATCTGCAGTTGCTCATCAACGTCGCGTCTGTAGCTCGACTTAGAAGCTGCTGCTTCGTTTTCGAGAATGAATCCAAGTCGATGGCGTGGGGGAGGGGTCGACGTGACCTAGGCAGCACGTGGTGGTTTCCGTGGTCCATAAAAGGGAAGTCTCGCATAGCTTGATTTCAGAGCTCGTCGGCCTTTTTCTTGTTCCAGCTTGGTAAAGTAACTTAAATTCAAACGTTTTAATTTGATTTACTTAAGATTTAAACTTGTAAATGAACTGTTGTCTGTTATTTCATTTATCAGGATTTAGCAGCAGACTATAAGACATCCTTGTTTAAATTTAATTAGAGAATATACACATATTTTAATTTTAAATCAGTAACTATGTTAAATAATATTTTTCTGGACTTCAATTGAAATTTAAAATGAAGTATATACTATTTTTATCTTTTCTGTGACCATGCTAGGTTGAAAAAGGAAAAGTGATACAGTAAAGAAATTCAAAGGGCAGTTTTTTTCCCACATTTTAAACTTGCTAGCTATTGTTAAAATAATGTATTTAATAAACTTACCTAATTTACCTTGGTTACTGAAAATAATTTATTATAGGAGGATTAATTCAAGTGAAATTATTAATTTGAGTCAAAATATATTAAATGGTAATTGATTTTCGATTAGTTCATAATAATTATTTGATAACGGGAAAATTACCTTATTAAGTAAAATAAAATCTATTAGAGAGAAATTGATTTGTCCAAATTGTTTGAATATTAATGAAATCATATAATATGTATTCAAGGTCTGGCATCGTGAAGAGGACTATTGATTTGGGTTGAATTGCAAAATAGAAGGGGAAAAAGGTGAGTTAATCTCACTCAGTTAGATTTAAATTTAAATGGTTAAATTTAAATAATTGATTGAATGGTTGATTTGGTTGATATGATATATATATATAGTAGTATATAGCAATATACACATATTGGCATATGTGTATATTGGAATTGTTGATATTCCCGCATTTATATAGCGGATGAGACCCTATGCGCCGCATAATAGCGGATGATATTTTATAAAACCCATATACCGCGATATTCCACCTCGAAGTGGAATTGGTATTGTGCTAACGTTTGTGGATGCAGGGAAACAGGTTGGAGGGATCCAACTGGATTCCTCAAAATTATTTAGATTATTTGATATTCTGTTCTATGAATATTGATATCCTATGATGATTTTATTGATGATTGAAATATTGGATGATATGGTTGGATTGAATATTTAAATAAAAGGAGTTATCAAAATATATTGAATTGGATTTTGAAAGAAATAAAAGAGTAAATTTTAAGTAAATAATTCAAGTGAATTGGAATAAGGGAATTTCGAAATAACAAGGGAAATATTAACTTTAAACTAAAGTGATATTAAATTTAAAGAATAAAGGATTTATTTTGAATGTAAGGATTAAATTTAATTAAAGGCTAAAGAAGGAATTTTGGAAGTTTAAAATTGGTATTTTCAGTTAAAAAGGGTTTTAACTCAAATAAAGGAATAAATCTAAAAGTTAATGTATTTTGAAATAAATGAAGTAGTAAAGGAAATTTATTTCAAAGTAAAGTAAAGTAAATTGGAAAATCAATTGGAAATTGATTTAGTTGTTTAAAATTGGAATTTTAAAAGAGAAGTGAGATTTTGGAAATATAAACTGGGTTTATAAAGTAAAATAAAATATCAGTGGATATTTGAATATAAATTCAAGGTGGGAATTTATAAAAAGATATGGTTTGGTTTAAAAAAATAAATGTTGATTTATTTTTAAAAGATGGAAATGAGAAGTGTATTTCTCTGGATAGCCAAGTACGTTTTCAAAGCAATTTAAATATAAGTTAAAAGTTTTAAGTATGTTTTAAAAAGCATGTTTTAGAAAATTGATTATTTCTAAATGTTAATTTTCAAAGTAGGTATTTTTAAAATCTATTATTGTAGTAATTATATAAAAGTGATTTGCTATTCTGTTTTAAAAAGAGAAATTTAGTTTATATTTATAAAGTGGTTTATTTTAAAGTATATATTTTTAATAAAGTATTAAAGTAGTTTGATTTCAATGTTATAAAATATATTTAAAATAAAGTGTTTTTAAATTATTTTAAAAATAAAAGTATTTTGTACTTGGTGATTCAGTGGAAATAATCATTTGGGAAATGTATTCCGTAAGCGGAAACTGTTTGAAATTGTTTTCAAAAGGAGTTTGAAAATAGAAATATATCTTGGAAAGATAATTGGGCAAATAAATAATGTGGGAAATTATTTATTGTGTGATGGTTGCTATGGATGTGAATTGATAGTTAAATAACCGACTATCAATATTGGCCAATGCGCTGATCATTTCGAAGAGACCGGGATCGGGTTTCTGTATACCGGGATTCTAGGTCTGGAGACTCGAATACCACTTCGATCCGGTTTGTACGTTTCGTGTAACGATTTCGGAGTCGAAGATGGAGCTGTGAAGTGCAAGGGCTAGTCGCTACTAATCCTGAGGATATTTCCAAAATGGATGTAGTAGGAATAGTGCCTTCGGTTCCGTTCAAACCCAAGACGGACTGGTATGGACGAATGCTTGCGAAACATCGTCAGCGGACGATGGGCATTCTAAGGGATATGTTCTCTAAAAGGTATCGTTTAGCCTCGAACCTCATCAACCGGGAATGACTGAAAATCAGGGGTTATGCAGCAAGGCTTCGTGGGTAGCTCCCACTGGAGGGTAAGGTCATCCCTGTCTAGATGTCCCTTTTTATTTCGGCTTAGTGGTGCGGTTGCTGATCCCAACCGTGGGGTGATTTTATTCGGGATCATCCAGTAAGGGATGGTTCCGGCCTTGTGTTGCAGGGGAGCGGGCGTACTCCTCGGTACTGTGATCTAGGCCACGTACTGTGACAGGTGGTACCCCAGTGCCTAGTCATTCGTTGGAAATCCATTCTTCCTACGTGCCTGTACGGTTTTGATTGTGCCCAACTATTGTTGAAATGTGAGATGCAAGCATTTCAGCTAGATTCTATTTTACTTTCTGTAGACACTATTATAATATCAGAGGATTTTGATATAAAGTGTTTTAGCTATCGTAAGGTAAAAACCCGACATGTTTATTTGTGGCGTGGTCTTACGAGATGCTTTTGTTTTCAAAGGATTTTGGAACTTTAATAATAAATTTGAGTGTGATTTTCTCACGCTGGTTTTCCAGACTGACTCGGGTATTGTTTTATATGATGCTCGGGTCAGACCGAGTATTATAGGTTACAGGATATGATGTTGTGGAGCTCAGGAGATGAGCTGGATGACGAGACGTATCTCCCGTACTTGTTTATATATATATATTCCGCTGTGTTGACTGTTGTACTCTGTTGTATTGAGGACATGATATGGTTATTATCCAGTTGTATGTTATGTGTTCTCTGGTGTATACTTTGATGCTATATTATATAAAACTGATATAGTTTTGATTTGTGTAAAGATCTGTTAATATATATTATATTTTATTCCGCTGCGATGGTTAGATTCTGATTTTGTTTTCTATTTTTCTTCTTCTACCTCTTCTTCTTAAATCAAATGGTCCGGTTTTTCATGTTAGAAAAACTCGGGTTGTTACACAACTGGACCCCTCACATTGATTGAATTTATTTCTATTGTGATATGAATCTGTGAATGATTATAGTGATGCTATTAATCATATTGATAGCTGGAAATTGTTTGAAAGCTAAAATTTAGCTGAATGGATGTTTTGACATCATTGGATTCCAAAGATAAACGAAATTGAATTTTTGAAATTCAAGTAGAAAATTTCTAAGTGAATCAATTTTTGAAATTGAAGGAATTTTGAAGAAAGGAATTTTTAAAGTATAAAAAGTTAATTTTTATAATCTTATCGAGTGAATTCCAGAATCAAGTGAAAATGTTAAATAAATGGATTTCGTAAAATAGTGATTATAAATTGAAGAATTTAATTTAAAATTAGGATTTTTAAATAGATGGAAAGAAACGATAAAAATTTATTTTCTTAAAAAGGAATTTATTTAAAAGAAGATAAGTTGGAAATTCAATTAGAAATTTAATTGGTAAATTGAAATAAGTTGTGAAATCAATGTAAAATGATTTTAAATTTGAAGAATACATTTTAAAACCGAATATTGAATAATTTGAGAAAAATAAGGAATTCATTTAGTAGTGATAAATAAAATTAGAAATCAATATTGAAATTGATTTGGTATTGAAGTTTGTATAAATAGAATAAAAATTATAAAAGTTGTTTATAAACCCAAAGTCACTTATCTTGATAAGTTAAATATAGAAGTTAATAAAAGAAGGTTTATAAGTCGAAGTTGTTATAAAAAAGAGAAATAGAATTTGTAAACGTGTTTATAAATTCGAAATGGATTGAATGTGATAAATTAAATTTAGAAGGTTATTAAAGAAGATATGTTCGCGATTTTGGATAGCGAATTAGCTTTGAAATAAATGTGTAGAAATGATTGAAATTGGGTTAAGTGAATTATATTCACGATTTTGGACAATGAATATATTGTTTAGTAAAATGGATTTATTTTTGAAGAAGTAATATTAAAAATGAAGTTAAACATTTTAAAGATGTTTTAAAATGTATTATGAATCGAAAGCATAGATTTCAACAGTTTTTGTTGAAACAGGCGTTTTCGAAAAATAAGGAAAATATGGACTATAACATTGTTGTTATAGTAAATGATTTTCGAAAGAAAATGTTTTATATAGTATTGGGATTTATATATACCTATCTTAATTCCGAATCCCTATACTAGTGATTTTGAGTCGTCGTAACGATGTTTTACGCAACATTCGTTTTGACTCAAATAGATGTTAAAATTTATGATTTCCTTAAAGAATGAATATATACTTAATATTGATTTAAGTATATCGAATATTTTCAAATGTTGAAAATAAATAGATTTGTGAAATACTTATTATTAAATAAGTAGGGAAATGCTTTCCCAATATGAAATGAATCGTTTTGAGATTTTATCTTCTTAAAGATAAATCGAAAATGAATATTTGAAAACGATTGTAAATCGAATATTAGTAGATATTCGAAAAATGTAAATTCAAGATGGAATTTATAAAAAGAAATGGGAATTCGTTTTGAAAATAAATATTGATTTATTTTGAAGTGTGGAAATTTTATATCTCGTAAAGATATTTTTGAAGAATAAATAATTTGGGAAAATTATTTGGAATCTGATGATGTCGCGCATCTTTATTGATAGTTAAATAACCGACTATAAATAATTACCTTGAATGATATTTGTTGTGAATTGGATGAATTTGAATGCCACACTTGTTTTTAAATAATCGCTCACTATTCGGGTTAGCCGGGAAAGGACCATGGGGTCGTATAACCCATTCCGAATATGTGATACGTCGTTATGAATTGCATTCGAAGACCGGTGTTGAAGACCGGATATTTTTGAAAACGGAAGGATTACCGTCGAGTTACTCTACATCGGCTGATCTCCGGTTTAGAGGTTTTATCACCCTTAGTGACGGGAAGTCCGGACGTGATTAGAAAATTATCCGGAAATGCAAGGGCTTCGTGAGAAGTGCCTTCGGTTCTGTTCGATCCCGGAACAGACTTGTATGGATTGTGTGTCTGACTTTACAATTTGAGATATAAAGCTGATTTCTTTCAAATACATTTCTGTTGGTGGCGGAGAATTTATTCTCTTAGCTTAACACCCTTCTCTGAGACGTACGAGCTCAGAGGTTATGTAGTTGAAATTTATCAGCGATATATCCCAATTTGGTAACGTGGCATACTGAGTGTTACTGTGAAATGATCAGTGTTTGATCATTTGCGATATGATCATTTGTTTGATCTTATATCTTTGTGATCATAGGTTGATCATTTTGGTTGACCCAAAGCAGGGCTTTGTAGAAAGCGTAGCTTTGTGGACGAGACTTCATCGAGCCTCACACCCCGGAAATGGTCGAAACAGGAAGGATGCAGCAAGGTTCTAGGGAGTAGCGCCCCTTAGTGTATGTCATTCCTTCTGAATAAAGGTGGTATCATGGTATGGAGCCCAGATACTTAACCTCTGTGGTTACTGCATTATTATTATCTATGTGGTTTGTTGCGAATCGGGGATCCTCGGGAAGATCGGTGACTATCATAAGAAGAAATCTCCTCCAATTCTGCGTTTGCATTGTGTGTATGGCGGGAGGTCTTATGGTAGTTTCATTTTCCAAAAGCATTGCGAAATTTACTTTAAATTCTTCCTGTTGTTTATTTTAAAGAATAACTGTTTTACGATCTCACACCAGTCATCATGACTGACTCGGAGTTTATTGTTTCCCTTCTAAACTCTGGGTGCCCACCAATTTCCACACGGGCAGCCTAGAGTTATATTATCAGGATATTCTGGATATTCTGGAGCTTTGGAGATAAGCTGGATGGCGAGACGTAGTATTTGTATCTGATAGTATTTATTCCGCTGTGTATTCTGTATGAGGACAAGTTTATATAACTGTCCATTGTTGTTTATTGACTCTGATGATATGATGTGATGTAATGTAATAACAGATATAATTCTTTTGTTTTTAAATGATATTCATTTATCTATTATATATTGTTCCGCTGCGATATGTGAGATTCTGATATTGTTTTCTGTTTCTGTTTCTGCTCTTGTTCTGTTGTTGTTCTTCTTTCTTTTTCTTCTATCTTCTTCTTCTACCTTTTTCTTCTTTCTTAAAACCATAACTTTCCGGGTTTCCGGCATTCGATGGCTCGGCAGTCGATAAAGTGAGTATCGATGTTGAATTTTTGAAAGTCGAAAATTTTCGGGATGTTACAGCCTCCTTGCCTACACACAGAACAATCTGAGCTGCAACGCTGTCACTGATGCCAAAGACTTCGTAATCCAAGCACCTTGAGAAACTCAGGTCTCAAAGCCAAACACAAACACCCAGCTGAACTCAGCCTCAACACCGAAGCAGACACACTTCCTTAAACTTGTCCCAAAGAAACATCTTCGGAGACATCCATAGTCACCGTGTCTCATCACACAGCTACTAATTCCTGAGGTATCAAGATACCATCACTAGCTTCTGCTCAACTGTCAGGATCCAATTCTACTCATCCAAACTTGCACCTCAAAAGTGGACTCCGAACCCTAACAGATTCCTCCAGATATTGGTGAAATCCTTACACCACAAAAAAAAATTCACTCGAGATGGTATTGGGTATACAGTCTCGGCAGATACACTTCAAATCTCAACAAATCCAACCATTGGTAGTCGTGTTACACACACCACTACCCTATCTACCTTTATAACTTATATTGGAAAACCCGAACAGGTAACCCAACAGATAGGTAGAAATATAGATATACATATATATATATATTCAAAATTACAAATACGCTCTCGCAAGAATGAAATCACTTAAGAGCCTAGGTATTCACTCAACCTAGCGCTCTGATACCACTGTAATAACCCACCCTTAAAAACACTGAAAGATGCATCATTATTAAGAAAGAAAGGGGTGAGAAATAGAAAAGATAAAGAAGAAAGAAGAAACAACATCAGAATCTCAACAGCGGAACGAATGAAATATAATATATCACATAAGAGATTACATAATAACATATACATCAGAGTTACACAGATAATACATCACAGACTAGACAGTTATAAACACCTGTCTAGTTAATACAACTCGATACAACTCAAATACAACACAGAGTTACCAACACAACCGAACACTATACATATCTATATCGCTGAAGCCTCCTGCTCCATTGCTCCTCCACAAATCGTCAAAGCTAAACTGAATCCCTTGGCTACTCGTAAAAATTTGAGTACCCGAGAGTTTAAGAAAAACAGAAATAAACTCCGGGTCAGACATGGGTCGGGTATGAGTAACAGGTTAAAGTTGCTTAACTTTGAAAATACTTTGAAAACAAAAGGTATCACGTAAGACTTCCCACACATAAACATGGAAAAGTTTTTACCTTACGCTAACCAAACATTTGATAGGAAATTCAGTGATATTATAGTAGGTCTAGGGTTTTCAAGTAAATAAGAAATAGCTGAAATTGTTACATGATTAAATTCCAGCATACTAGGTTTACAATCAAGTCCGAAGGCACTTATTGGAGATTGGATTCCATACAATGGCAGGGCTACTGGGGTACCGCCCATCACAGTACCTGGCCTAGATCAGCGTACCGAGGATTACTCCGAATCCCCTACAACACAAGGCCGGAACCATCCCTTACTAGACAGTCCCGAATGAAACAACCCAGGCAGTTGTGGCCACAAACTTCCCACACAGCCGAATATAAAGGGACATCTAGATAGGGAAAAATCTCGCTCTCAAGTGGGTGCGACCCACGAAGCCTTGCTGCACCTCCCCTGTTTTAGCCATTCCCGGTTGATGAGGCTTGAGGTCAAGATTACCTTAATAGAACTCATCACTTTAGATTGCTCATCGTCCACCTGACGATGTTCTGAAAGCATTCAATCCATACAAGTTCGTTCCGGGTTTGAACGAAACCGAAGGCATTATCTCGTTACACTCATTTTGGAAATATCCTCAGAGTTAACGGCAATAACCCTTGCACTCTGAATCTTCATCTTCACTTGAGATTCACGACCTATCGTTAATTTGGATCGATGTGGTTTTTCGATATCCAAATCTGGAAACCCGATCCCGGTCTCAACGAAATCCAAATCGTATCTTTTAAGGCCAAGTTATTTTAAAGTTAAAACAATTCATTTCATTATCCATATATACACAAATAGATAATTCACAATATCACTGATAAATAATCTACAATATTACAAATAGATAATCTACAATATCACATACTTCAACCAATGCAACCATATCATACAACAATACTTATCTCATATCTGAGATTTCAAATCATTCAAAGAAATCAATATATCCATCATACATAAGCAAGGATAATAATCACACCATTTATAATTAATTTAAAGTGAATTAAATTAATTACTTACCTCTAATTAATTTAAAGTAAATTAAATTAATTACTTCATCATTATAAATCTTGCTTACATAACCATTAATTAATTACAAATCAATTAATTAATCATTCTCAAATTTCCATTTTAATTAATCATCCCGGATTAATTTTCCTTTAATTACATTCAAGTAATTATTCTTTAATTAATTCCACAAATTAATTATTCTTAACCAAATACAGTAACCAATCTTTAATTACTTCATTAATTAATTAACTATAATTAATTACATTAATCCTTAATTAATTATATTAATTAATCACTCAAAATCACTTATTATTGATTAATTAGTCTTAATGAATCAACCTTTAATTACATCATTAACTATATAAATTAATGATCCCTAATTACATTTAAATTAATTATTCTATTTAAATTAATTACATTAAGAAATTAATCTTTACTCAAACCACATTTATTAATCACTCTTGATTAATCACATTTCAGTAATTAACTACCCTTAATTACTTCATCAAATAAATTAATTACTTCTTAATTAATTATCTTAATTAATCAATTGATTAATTTCACAAAGTAATTTAATCCAAATTACTTTCATTATTAAATCCTCTTCAATTAATTACATATAGTAATTACCATTAATTACTTCATTAAGTAATTATACTTCACTAATTACATGTAAGTAATTATACTTATCAAATCATCCAATGGTTAATTTAAATTAATTAAACAGAATTAATTAACTTAAATAAATAAAATTTATTTAATTAATTACCTTGAGTAATTTATTCATTTAGTTACACTTAAATAATTTCACAATTGATTATCTTTAATTAATCAATCTAATTAATTATTAAAATTAATCACATTTATTATTTATTAAATAAATCTTAAGTAAATGACCTTCATTTAACTATTAACAGTTCTTAATTTCTTTTCTTTAAGAAATTAAACTTAGATTAATCAATATTAGTTATATCTTAATTATTCCTTAATAACCAATTAATTAACCACTAATTATTTAATTAATTTAAGTTTTAACTGTAACTTAATTAATCTTTAATTACCTGATTAATTCATCCCTAATCATTTATTAAATCTAAACTTATTTAATTAATGACCCTTAATTACAAATTTATTAGTCTTTAAATAATTTGTCTTAAACTTGAATCAATTAATTTAAATCTCTTAATTTCATAATTAATCATCCCTAATCATTTATTAATTGAATTTATTAATTATTCATTTAATTACCTTAATAATTTAATTACACTAAATTAATAAATCTTAATTTACTTTATGCTAAAACAATTTCTTATTAATGGTTAATTTAGCATTAACAAAGAAATGAAACAATTTACTTCTACATTCCATTTAAATTTAAGTTTTAAAATGAATACAAATTTAAGTTTGAAATCATACTTAAAACTATTTTAAACTTAGCTTTAAAAACATGGTTTAAACTTTGCTTTATACTTCAAAAATCTTAACGTAAAAATCGACGCTAACACCCCGGTGTGTATGTTAGTAATGTGAAAGCACCACTCATTGGTATGGGAACAGAATATAAGCAGAAAATAGCAGAAAAGTAAAAAGACAGCATTTTTATAGTGGTTCGGCCCAAAATTAAGCCTACGTCCACTTTATCTTCTTTATTGATGATCCGATTACAACTCTTTACAATATACTTTGATTACAACGCACTTTAGATGAGTAGCTAAAACTTTGATGTAAGAGAACTCTTCGAATCCATGTCGGATGTAGTAGATCTCTTCTTGAAGTTCGTTGGAGCGTCTTTGGTGTTTGAAGTGTCAGATGAGTTGAGAAAACAGCAGAGTATCGGCGTTCTAGAAGTGAGCCAAAAGTCCCCTTCAAGTTGGAGTAAGTGGGGTATTTATAGGTGAATTCTGGACAGGTGTTAGGCCGTGAACGACCTAAGATAGGTCGTGAGCGACCTATGGGTAGGTCATAGGTCGTGGGCGACCTAGTGGGTATGGTTTGTGGCTTAATAGTGGTGCATTTGATCTGTCTGAATGAGATGACAAGTGGTAGGTCGTAAGCGACCTAGGAAAAGCGGCAACTTAACTGTATTGAGTTATCTGGTGGAGCGACTTAAGTTGGCGCGACCTATAACTTAGCTCGTTAAGTCGTTAGGTCGCTAGGTCCATTAGGTCGCTAGGTCGCTTGACAGTTCCATCTTTAGGTCGCTAATATTTTCTGTGATGCTAGGTCGTTCACTCCTTTAGGTCGCTAGCTCGTTAGTTCTTTTATGTCGCTAAGTCGCGATAGCCTTTAGGTCGTTCTGGCCTTTAGGTCGTTATGTCGTTCTGGCCTTTAGGTCGTTAGGTTCTTTCAGGAGTTAGGTCGCTGAGTCGCTTGAGAAGTTAGGTCGCTAAGTCGTTGGAGAAGTTAGGTCGCTAAGTCGCTGAGTGTTAGGTCGCATAGTTTTAGGTTGCTTCAAAAAGAGGAGTTAACACTTGTCCCTCGAAGTACAGGCCTATGTCATAGGTCGTGTGCTTCGATCTAACTCTGCTAGGTCGTGAGCGACCTAAAATATGTGCTAACTCGCGTGCCTATTCGCCTTCTTTTCGTTGTCCCATATAAACTGTTAGGTCCCTGCTTCTTTCTCACTTACCTGCTTCGATTTCCCGCTTTGCCATTAACAGAACTTTGTGACTTCAAAGGCGAATTTGAGTTAATCATTCAACAATTCATCCTTGCTATCATATTACGTAAGTACACTCGAATTTTATCTATCCCACGATCACCATCGAACCACGAATTCTAATCTCCAAACCCCAGACCAATTTTGTACGCCGTGCTTCATTTTGAGTCGTGTTGTGATCGACTTTTGATCGTTATTGGTTACCGTTGTTGTTGTGATTCACGAACGCATAGCAACGAGTTGGATCTATGATAGATCGGAGATATTTGGAATCGATTTTCGGGTGATTTGGTGGTATGTAAGGATGATGAATTTCACGAAGAGGATGATGGATTTCATCGTGTAGGTGATAACGGGTTATCGGGTCGAAATGGTGAGCTATTGCGTGGAGAGGAAGTCAGCGATTTAGTGAATCTGAGCGACCTAAGATAACTCGCGACCTATGGATCCTTGCGATCTAAGGAAAGCTGAACGACCTTCAAATTCGCGACTTAACTTTTTGGTCGCGCTGAGATTCGAACGACCTATGACTTAGAAGTTTGGACGTGAATTGCACGACCTAACTTCCTTACGAGCTAACCTGCTTGAATGACAGCTGAGCGACTTAACAAATTAATGACCTAACTTTTTGCGGCATAGGCCTTAGGTCGCGGCCGAGCTAGGACTTGGACGAATTTTGCATTGCCTTGATTCCTTTGACTTGCATAGTGCGACCTAAGGAAGCTCCGACCTATGCTAGGTCTTTGGACGACCTAAAGAATCCGACCTATGCTAGGTCACTTGAAAACAGTCTGGACGACCTAAGACTTGTAAAATTCTGAAGGGACTTGAACTGTTTGAACTTTGTTGAACTTTCTTACAGATTACACTAACTTTTAATCTAACAACCTATTAAACATAACATTTGCAGAAAACTAGGGCGAACATACTGCCATTGACTGCCGACATCGAATGACAGATTAGTCGATAAAGAATAATCAACTTAAATGAATTCTATGAATGAAATGCTGTGAATCAACAAATTCAAGTGAAGTATTAAAGCAAAGATAAAATAATAAACTAAAGCTGATTTTTTGCATCAACACTATACTTAGACTTAAAATAACAAGCCTTGAAACTCTATAATCGACACATGTCAACTAATTTGATTCCAGTTATATTTGCTTGTCATTTTACTAGTTTTGCACAACACTTCACACTTTTAGGAAACGTGCACCTTCATATTTGAATGTCCAGTTTCTTATGTAGAATGACTTCCCAACAACAAGAAGGAACGGGACCAGCTGGAGAAGCCTTTCCAATTTCTAATCCATTGATTGATCCTCCAGAAAGAACTCTGACCTCCTTCACTCATAGAGTTTTCAGTCAATTGTGTACCCAATTCGGTATTACCGAAGCAGCCACTTTATTTCCTGGAGTAAACAATACCGCTGACAGGCCACCTCTTGGTTTTGTAGCAGTTAATCGTCAGATGTGCTTAAGTGGAGCTATTCCTCCCTTTAATGACCTTTTTCAACAGCTTCTTCTTCGATTAGCTATCTCTCCCTTCCAGCTACATCCCAATGGTTATGCCATCTTAATGGGGTTGTGTGTGCTGTTCAAAAGGACTCTCGACCGTCTTCCAAGTTTTGAGGAGATTTCCTATTTGTGCACCTTTGCGAAGAACAAAGATCACCCTTCAATTATACTTGTAAGAGGTGCTAGAAACCGTAAATTGATTCTTGACTTGCCCGATTGTGCACACGGGTTCTTAAGTCAATTCTTCTTCGTCCGCTGCCCCTCGGGATTCTATGCTGTCTGGAGAGACGGAAGTAAGATTGCCTTTCTCTGTTCACTTCATTTCTCCGAATTTCTTGAAACTTGAATTTTCAAGTACTAAACTTCATTCTTAACTTTTGTAGCACTTCCTCCTCCGCTCAAAGATCCCAGCCACAAGCCAACCTTTGAAACTTTAAGTGTTGTGGCTGTTGAAGAGAGAAGCGCTAAATTTTTGCTGAGAGACGCGTTTTTGTATCAGTTCGGGCTTTTACACTCTTCCCGATCTACCCAGATCCACGAAGTTTCTAGTCCCGAGACTGAAACATTAGTTGGCGCAGGTTCTCAAGCAGAAACATCAAATGCCCCAGTTTCTGCGGAAGAAATTGCATCTAAAGAACCCACCGTAGAGGCTGCATTGGTGAAATGTTCTACTTCCATTGATATTGCGGGATCATCTAGCAAACTTACGCTTTCCCCAGTAATTGAAGAAGAGGAACCTCCTCAACATTCCGGGAAAGCTGATGATAAAGGAGTTGAGAGAAAAAGTCCCGCTAAACATGACGGTGATGACACTTTTGATGGGTTGAGTGCTGATGATTACTTCACAGGAGCTCTTTAAAGACGATACAACTAAAGTTACGTCTCCAGCAGTTGAAGTGACATCTGCTCTGCAGCAAATTTCATCAGCTCAAAAGTTGACTCCTGCTTCACAATCTGTTATCACTCCCCAACCAAAGAGTGGTTTGTAGTTTGACGCGCGTAGCTTGCACATCGCACACACTTAGGATTTTTGGTACTTGTATGCGCTTAGCTTCTTTACTTCGAAAATTTCTAAGACTTGTCTTTTCTACTTTCAGGTTCTCCGATGGGGCGCAGTGGTTCGTACTACAATGATTTCCGATGCTATAGGGGACACGATTCTTACGATCTCAAGCGCTATCTCCCTGCCCCAAGGGAAACCGATGAAGAGAGAGCTGCCAAAAAAGCTCGTGAAAGACAAAATTATGAGGAGTGGCAAAGAAGAAGCGATGATGACTCCCACAAGAGAAAATCTTATGATGTTAAAGGGAAAGGTCACATTGCTGAAGACTCGAGCAAACGGGTTAAACTTAGTGAAAAACCGACGTCTGCAATTTCTGAAAAGTCCACTGCTCCTCTCCCTCTTGACATTCCCTCCGGTTCTCTTGCTTTTGAGAAAATCGACATCCAGACACTTATCAACATGCCTCAATATCAAGTCAGGGATGCTCCGCCTACACTTCAAAACCGATTCCCAAATTGGCGTTTAAAGGGAGTGTGTTTCGACTTAGACTTGGTACCGATTGATAAGCAAGCTATGTTAAGAAACCTTGATGCTGTCAAACTCGATATCGGGAGGATGTCTGGCTGGCAGAAACTTGTCGACAAGCTTCAAAGAGTTAACCGTATGAATCTCGAAGCCATGTTGACTATGGAGAATGACAAGTCGGAGTGGGATAAAATTTGTAAACAACACGATGCAGAAATGACGAGCATTGCTGACGACAATGCGAGACTTGAGTCTGAAGTTAAGAAACTCAAGGAAGATCTTGCCACTTCTTCCGCTTCGCATTCTCAGAAAGAAGAGGTCTTTCAAAAGCAAGTGTGAGATGCACATGCTGCTCAAAGAGATGCTGAGACGAAACTTGAGGCAGAGCGGCATGTAATTGAAAAATATCGCAAGGATACCGCTCAGCTGCGGGAAAAAGTTAACTCCCAAGACCTGGAGATTGCAGCGCTAAAAGCTCGACTTTCTAAAGTTGAAAAAGAGCGTGATGAGGCAGTTGCCGGCCAAGTTGCAGCCGAAGAATCTCATGAGGCAACCAAAGCCACTATCAGCTCTACTCTATTTGATTTTTACTTGCACAGTGTCCTGGGTCGTGGTAGCCTCTCGTTTTTGGGCCCTAAATATGAGATTACATTGGCCGAAGTTTGGGAGGCCGTACTTGATATGTTCGGAGGCACTGACTATGCAGAGGCAGATCTTGAGGCGCTTTATCTGGATGATGAAGCACGTACTGCGCTGGCCAGGGGAAAAGAGCAGCTTCCTAGGGAGCGAGCCGAAGTGGCAGGAGAAGAACGTTTGGAGAAAGCGCCTTTAACCGACCCCGCTCATCTTCCGGCTTCGGTCGACCCTGATATCATTGGCTCTAGTTCTTATTATCCACCTCCTGCAAAAGCCGAAGTCAAAATCACAACTACTGAGCCTCCCAATGTTCAAATCGAGGAGAAGACTCAGGACGACATTGAAGCTGAAAAATTTGAAATCGATGTGATTAAACCAACTTCTCCAGGTAACTCCAAGTCTGGTTTAGCTCAAGTCGACTACTCGTTCGATTCAACTGAGCTCGATGAATTTCTCGCTTATTACTTAAGTCCTGATGATCCAATATCTTCTCTTTTTTCGGAGAATACTGATTTTAACTTCTTTTCTTCTGTAGCGGAAACACTGAGCGCTGTACACACTTCTCCTCTTCCAGCTGTTCCTTCTCCATCCCCTCAAGTCACTCCTGCTTCTCAGCCAGGATCACAGGAAGAGCAAATAGAAGCTCTTCAAGGCTTGGAGGATCCACCCGCTTCGCAAGAGCAGAAGGCGGAAGAACTTAAGGACAGTAAGAAGACCCCGGAGCAGTCTTATGATGATGATACGAAACTTTCTGCGTTGCTTACTCTGGGAAGTGAGTCTTCTTCAAAGAAGAAGGGGAAGCGTGCGATTTCGAAGAAGAGAAGGAAAAGCACTTCTGATGCTGGAGAGGAAGCGGAAGTTGACCCAGCTATACCTCTTTCTCCTTCCTCCCCGACCCATCCACAATGGCTTCAAAAACTAATCATCAAGCCGGGTAAAAGCTCCAAAGGTGGTGGGAAGAAGGAGCAATGTGCTTGACTTTACTCTCTCTGTTTTGCTTTTTGCTTTTTGCATGTATTGACCGGAGATTGTGCGGGTACCAGTCCCCGCTTGAAACCTGCATGTGTACAAAAACTTTATAGTATGGAATAAAATGGTTCTTTTTACTTGTACAATTTCTTGTCAGTATATGTGTGAATGCATTTATTCCTTGTTTTTGCACAAGTTTCTTTATTTACTTTATGTGATACTGTAGTGAGCTCGTGGTATGATGTTTGAGCGTTATTTTTATTAATATAGCTTTGTGCCCCCACACCACTGCTTACTGCAATATTCTGAAAAGACTTGTACTCTTATTTTAGAGAATAATTCTTCTGTTTTGAGGAAATATTATTCTACTTTTAATAGAGTATGCCTTGTTTCGGAGAATTTTTTCTTTTTCTCTTTTTTTTAGAACACTTCAACTTTCGGGGATGATCACTTTCATTTGTTGAAAAGTGGATTCTCCTACGTAGTGAAGCGAGCTTTTGAAGAATGTTTTGATCTGTTTGTCAGAAAATTATATTTCATCGTTGAATGGATCCATGGGACAGACGTTGGCTGTTTTCTCAAAGAGGGCTTTGTGCACTTAAAACTTGGTGAAGTGTGCCTCCGAAGAGGGCTTTGTGCCTCCGAAGCAATTTTTGCCTACGAAGAGGTCTTCGTTTGTGTGCCTCCGAAGAGGGCTTGTGCCTCCGAAGCAATTTTTTGCCTACGAAGAGGTCTTTGCTTGTGTGCCTCCGAAGAGGTCTTGTGCACTTCAAACTTGGTGAAGTGTGCCTCCGAAGAGGGCTTTGTGCCTCCGAAGCAATTTTTTCCTACGAAGAGGTCTTCATTTGTGTGCCTCCGAAGAGGGCTTGTGCGTCTGAAGCAATTTTTTGCCTACGAAGAGGTCTTTGCTTGTGTGCCTCCGAACAGGGCTTGTGCACTTCAAACTTGGTGAAGTGTGCCTCCGAAGAGGGCTTTGTGCCTCCGAAGCAATTTTTGCCTACGAAGAGGTCTTCGTTTGTGTGCCTCCGAAGTAATTTTTTGCCTACGAAGAGGTCTTTGCTTGTGTGCCTCCGAAGCAATTTTTTTTTGCCTACGAAGAGGTCTTTGTTTGTGTGCCTCCGAAGAGGGCTTGTGCTCGGCACTTCAAGCTTGGTGAAGTGTGCCATCGAAGAGGGCTTTTGGGACTTCAACTTGGTGAAGTGTGCCTCCGAAGAGGGCTTTGTGCCTCCGAAGCAATTTTTGCCTACGAAGAGGTCTTCGTTTGGTTTGCTAGGAAGTTTGCATCTCAGAGCTAAGTAGGTCCACGGGGCAGACGCAAGCTACCCGAACGGATGTTTTTTTTCACAAACGATCACAATCAAGTAATCAAGGGCCTGGAGCCTTCTATCTTGGGAAGGTGCCCCCTTGGGTGGTCCTACCAACATTCTTGGGTGAGAGACAAGATTCCATTTCGGCTATTTTTGTTTTCTTATTTGTGTCTTTGCATCAACCGTTGCTGAGCGATTCCTCGTTATCATTCTTAAGTTTATATTCTTTTCTTTGACAAGCTGTTCGATTTTTTTCTGGAAAAGTGTTTTTCGTGGTCGAGTGAATCCACGGGCAGACGCAAGCCACTTAACTGGATGTCTATTCGTGCAAACGATCACAGTCAGTTAGCAAGGGCCTGGTGCCTTCCTTTTAGGAAGGTGCCCCTTTGGTGGAATCACTAACCGTTTGTAGGAATTGAGTCTGGAATTTTTTGTGGCTTGACATTTGTTTGTTGAGTGATTTATGGGAATCGCTTGAGTTTGCGACGTGTTGGATAGGTAATTTTTGCATTGATTGCCTGCAATATTAAATCAATATTTTAGCAACACATTTAAAATATTTGCACATCGAAATAAAATAGGCAATTTAAAATAGTAAAAGACACAAGATTTATGGTGGTTCGGCCAAGAGTTGGGCCTACATCCACTTTATAGTTTTTATTATCACTTTGCACTGCTTTTACAATGGCTTACAATACAAGTACGATACATTCATAATCATTTTTCAAATTTAAGCATTGCTTCTAAGTAAAATATGGACGCAAGTGATTGCTGTTCCAGGCTCTCGGGATTGGATCTCCTTCAACAGTTGTGAGCTTGAAAGTGCCATCGAGAAGTTTTTCGCCTATGACATATAGCCCTTCCCAGTTTGGCCCAAACACTCCGGTTGTTGTCATGATCCTTTTCAAGACTAGGTCTCCAATTTCAAAGCTGCGTTGGCGAACTTTAGAATTGAAGTGCCTGGCTATTCTTTGCTGTTGAGCTGCAACTCTGAGTTCGGCTTCCTTTCTTCTTTCATCAATTAAGTCAAGTGCCTCAAGCTGCAGCTTTTCATTTTCAGTTTGGTTGAAATGAACTCTCCTATGTGAGGGGACTTCTATCTCCACTGGAATCATTACTTCCGATCCGTATGCTAATGAGAATGGAGTGTGCCCAGTCGCAGTTTTATGGGTAGTTCTGTATGCCCATAATGCTAGTGGTAGCTTATCAACCCAACCACCTTTTGCTTTTTCTAGTTGCTTTTTGATGGTTGATTTGATGATTTTGTTCACTGCTTCCACTTGCCCGTTTGCCTGCGGATGAGCCACAGTTGAGAAGCTTTTTCGGATTTTGAATCGTTTGCAAAATTCCTGGAATTCTTCGCTTTCGAATTGAGTACTATTGTCTGTTATTATCTTCTAAGGCACACCATACCTGCAAATGATATTTTTTGTTACAAAATTTATCATCTTTTTAGAGGTAATAGTAGCTAATGGTTCTGCTTCAGCCCATTTATTGAAATAATCAACAACAACGATGGCATATTTGATTCCGGATCTAGCAATCGGCATAGGCCCAATAAGATCTATTCCTCAAATTGCGAATGGCCATGGACTGACCATTTGTGTTAGCATGGTAGAAGGTGCTCTTGGGATTTTTGCAAATCTCTGGCATCTGTCACACTTTCGGGAGTAGCTAATAGCATCTCGATTGATATCCGGCCAAAAATAACCATAGCGAAGAATTTTCTTTGTAAGAGTTTGACCACCTGAATGATCTCCACATTCTCCTCCGTGCACCTCAGTCAAGATTGTTTTAGCCTCTTCTTTAGTTACACATCGGAGTAATGGCATCGAGAATCCTCGTCTGTACAGATGGTCACCTTGAATTACATATCTTGGAGCTTTTCTTAGGAGCTTTTGACGTTCCTTTGATTTTTCTGGTAAGGAGCCGTTGAGTAGATATTCCTTGATTGGAGTCATCCATGATTCCTATTCTTGAGATACAGCCATGATCCAATCAATATCCATCTCATCAATACTCGGAGTTGTTAAGACTTCTACAGGGACCAATCCCAATAATTGTGCTTCGCCAGAGCTTGAGTATTTCGCGAGAGAATCTGCCTTCATGTTTTCTTCCCGGGGGATATGGTTTATTGTATAATGATCAAAATCATCGAGAAGTTCACAGGCTTTTGACAGGTAAGAAGGCAGATTTCCTCCTTTAGTCTGAAACTCTTTCTTGACTTGGCATACAATTAGTTGGGAATCACTGAAAATCTGCAACACTTTGATGCTCAGTTCTTTAGCGATTTTCAGGCCGGCAATAAGAGCTTCGTATTCGGCTTCATTATTTGTCAAAGGAAATTCTAATCTCAATGCATAACATAACGATCGTCCTTCGGGGGTTTCAAGCACAACCCCAGCTTCAGAACAGTAGTCGTTTCTTGCACCATCGACATACAATTTCCATTGGATCGGAATATCAGTAGTCACTTCTTCCTCACTGCCACCTTTATTTGTACATTCTGCAATGAAATCTTCTAAAGCTTGTCCATTGATTGCTTTTCGAGGATGGTAGGTGATATCGTATTGACTGAGTTCAATATTCCACTTCAGAAGATGACCCGAAGTTTCAGGGCGAAATAGGACTTGCTTTAGAGGTTGATCAGTGAGGACTTTAATAGGATGAGCCTGGAAATACGGCCTCAACTTTCTGGATGCGATCAATAGACAATAGGCGAGCTTTTCCAACTTTGAATAATTCATCTCTGCCCTAGTGAATCTTTTGCTGATGTAATAAACTGGACGCTGAACTTTGGTGTCTTCTCGTACCAATGCTGCACTGAGAGCGTGAGATGAAACTGCTAAGTATATGTATAGATCTTCACCACTGTCAGGCTTAGAAAGTACTGGAGGCGTTTCCATATGATGAATCAGCTCATTGAAAGCTTTTGGACACTCGAGAGTCCATTCGAAATTCTTCTTTCCTTTCTTTAAAGCATCAAAGAAGGGAATGCATTTGTCTTTGGCTTTGGAAATAAATCGACTCAGAGTAGCGACTTTTCCGTTGAGGCTTTACAATTCCTTCTTTGTTCTAGGGGGTTTGACTTCTCTTAAAGCTGTGATCTGAGCAGGATTAGCTTCGATGCCCCTAGCACTCACAATGAAACCTAAGACTTTTCCGGACTCAACTCCGAATGAACATTTCATAGGATTCAATTTCATTCCATACTTTCGGAGGATCGCGAACATTTCTTTTAGATGATCCATGTGGTCTACTGCCTTCTTTGACTTCACTAGCATATCATTAACGTATACTTCCACAGTCTTGCCAATTTGAGGCTTGAACATGGCATTAACGAGTCTTTGATAAGTTGCCCCTGCGTTCTTTAATCCGAAAGGCATAACTTTATAGTAGTAAAGACCAACATCAGTGATGAAGCTCGTGTCCTCCTGATCTGGCTCATGCATCATGATTTGATTGTATCCCGAGTAAGCATCCATAAAAGACAAAAATTCATGCCCGGCTGTTCCATCCACCAACTGATCGATTCTGGGCAATGGAAAACAATCTTTACGACATGCTTTGTTCAAATCTGAAAAATCGATGCATACTCTCCACTTTCCATTTGCTTTTTTAACCAATACCGGATTAGAAACCCAATTTGGATAAGTGGATTCTCTGATGAAGCCATTCTCCATGAGCCGATCTACTTCTTCTTTCAATGTTGTTGACCTTTCAGGACCTTGGGTTCTTCTTTTCTGTTTCACGGGTGTGAACTTCGGATCAATATTTAGGGAATGTACTGCAATTTCTAGAGATATTCCATACATGTCAGCATGACTCCAAGCGAATACATCCAGATTTGCTTTCAAGAATGATATCATCATATTTTGAACCGTCACACTGAGTTGTGAACCTACATTTAGCACCTTGTTTGGGTCCTTCTGGTCAACAGGTATTGGTACCGTTACCTCTACCGGCACCACTCTATTCTCCCCTGCACTGGTTTTTGTGGGATCGATTTCTTTTCGCACACCACTATGCTCACCAGTGTAGGGTCCACCCCGTACTTGCTACAAGGTGGGTTCTTTGATGCGGAGCGGAGCTGCCGCACCTTTCCCCATTTCTCTCTTCTTCGCCTCCCGCAACTCTGTGAGATAACATTACCGCCCAGCACCCTGATCTCCTTTCAAAACACCAACGCCGTTATCGGTGGGGAATTTCATAGTTAGGCACCATGGGGCGAGAATGGCTTTGAATGCAGCGAGAGTTGGTCGTCCCAGGAAGGCGTTATAGGCAGAAAATTCATCAACAATAACAAAAGTTTGCTTACGGACCACTTTTCTTTCCTCTTCACCAAGTTCTACAAATAAGTCGACGGTTCCGATGGGTTGTTTCGGTTCCCCAGTGAACCCAACAATCTTTTGTGAAGAAGCTTGAACATCAGCCATCGAAATCTTCATTTGATCAAAAGTCTTCTTGAAGAGGATATTACAAGAGGCACCGCAATCAACAAGCACTCTTCTCACAATAGCTGGTCCGATACCAGCGGTTATTACCAACAGATCCATAGTAGGAGCTTCCACTCCCATAGAATCTCTAGCTCTGAATATGATATCATCGTGACAAGTTCTCTGTTGTTTCGATGGCACAGCATCTTCCAAAACAAAAACAGTTTCTTCTTTTGGGGCATGCCTCAGAGCATGAGCATATCTTTCCATTTCTCCCCAACTTCTACTTGCTGGGTGTGGACCCCTGTAATTACATTAATTACAGGTCTTTCAGATTCTTGCACCGCAGCCTTTTCTCCCGAGCCAGATTGATGAGCAGGAAATTGTTGTCCCTGAGTAGATGAGGCAGGATCGTTCCTATCTCCCTTGACATACTGCTACAGTTTATTCTCTTTTAGTAGTTCTTCAATCAAGTTCTTCAGATGGCGACATTCGTTAGTGTCATGGCCAGGCTGATTATGGAATCGACAGAATCTTCCATTTGGTACAAATTTTTTTCCTAGCTTCATCTTCGGTGGCTCAGGGTAGTTGATGGCATCCTTGGTTGCAAAGAAGATTTTCTCTGGGGTTTCAGTCAAAGGAGTAAAATCCGAGAAACGGCGTGGTTTCTTCATATCCTTCTGTTTTTTCCCACCGTTATTTTCCCTTTTTTGACCACCAGATTCTTTCTTATTAGAAGTTTCAGCTACATTGTTGTTTTGAATTTCAGCCATAACCACCTTTGATTGTGCAGTGAGATTTTCCAGACGCATAAATTCATCAGCCTTCTTATAAAACTTTTCCAGTGAATTTGGTTCCTTCATTTTCAACCATTTTCTGAACTCACTTCTTTTATCGATGGCTCGCATCAAGTAAGTTAGGATCATTCGGGGCTCAGCATTATCCACTTCGGCCAAGGCTAGGTTAAAGCGATTCAAGAAGGATTTGATAGATTCACCGGAAGCTTGCTCTAGGCTAGACAACGACATTATGTCCTTGGCCTTTGTAGCATACAATCTGAATTGGTCTTTTAATTTACGAGTCAAATCATAGAATTGATCCACAGATCGGACCGGTAGCTTCGTAAACCAGAGTAGAGCCACTCCTTCCAGGTAGACAGGAAAATATCTACATTTAATCTCATCTGTTGCTCTGGCACCTGTCATATGCCAGTCATATTTATACAAGAACTGATTAGGGTCACTTGTTCCTCGATAGGCTGGGATAGTAGGAGGAACGAACTTCCTTAGAAATTCAGCTTTTAGGATTCTTTCAGTAAACGGAGTCTTGCTTGGAGCAAAACCCCAATCATTTTCATCTTCATTTCGTTGCATACTTTCTTTCATGATTTGGCAAACCATTCACGATAGATATTCTTCATCATTTAGAGGCCTTGCTGGGCAGACGTCAGCCACCTTTTCAGAAGTTTGTGTGAACAAACGTTCGCGAAGAGGCGGATGCGGCCTTGATCCTCCAGCTTAGGGAGGTGCCCCTTCAGCGATGCCTGCTGCTCTTTGAGGAATATCTTTGTCTTGGGAATCATGAGTTCCTTCAGCAAAGGTTGGTTCATTATTCTCTGGTTGTCGGTTCTTCCCAAGCAGAGCATTTAACCTTTCCATCATCAAAGCATTTTGAGTTTCCATTTACTGGTATAACCCCGACACAACTCGTTAAGTTCAGCTCTTGTGACTCCCACAGCAGGAGTTTCCTGATTTGGGGCTGGAGAGGAAGCAGCCCTGTCATTGACATTTCCGGATCTAGTAGATCTACTCTTTCTTCCCGGAGCCATGATTTCCGATAGACTTCTGGTTTTTAAGGAAAATCTTTCAACAAGTCTTTGCGAAGCAATGGTGAAAATCTTCCTGAGTTGGGTTCTCAGTGAAAGCACCAAAAATGTTAACGTAAAAATCAACGCTAACACCCCGGTGTGTATGTTAGTAATGTGAAAGCACCACCCGTTGGTATGGGAACAAAATATAAGCAGAAAATAGCAGAAAAGTAAAAAGACAGCAGTTTTATAGTGGTTCGGCCCAAAATTAAGCTTACATCCACTTTATCTTCTTTATTGATGATCTGATTACAACTCTTTACAATATACTTTGATTACAACACACTTTAGACGAGTAGCTAAAATTTTGATGTAAGAGAACTCTTCGAATCCATGTCGGATGTAGTAGATCTCTTCTTGAAGTTTGTTGGAGCGTCTTTGGTGTTTGAAGTGTCAGATGAGTTGAGAAAACAGCAGAGTATCGGCGTTCCAGAAGTGAGCCAAAAGTCCCCTTCAAGTTGGAGTAAGTGGGGTATTTATAGGTGAATTCTGGATAGGTGTTACGTCGTGAACGACCTAAGATAGGTCATGAGCGACCTATGGGTAGGTCATAGGTCATGGGCAACCTAGTGGGTATGGTTTGTGGCTTAATAGTGGTGCATTTGATCTGTCTGAATGAGATGACAAGTGGTAGGTCGTAAGCGACCTAGGAAAAGCAGCAACTTAACTGTATTGAGTTATCTGGTGGAGCGACTTAAGTTGGCGCGACCTATAACTTAGCTCGTTAAGTCGTTAGGTCGCTAGGACCATTAGGTCGCTAGGTCGCTTGACAGTTCCATCTTTAGGTCGCTAAGATTTTCTATGATGCTAGGTCGTTCCCTCCTTTAGGTCGCTAGCTCGTTAGTTCTTTTAGGTCGCTAAGTCGCAATAGCCTTTAGGTCGTTCTGGCCTTCAGGTCATTAGGTCGTTCTGGCCTTTAGGTCGTTAGGTTCTTTCAGGAGTTAGGTCGCTGAGTCGCTTGAGAAGTTAGGTCGCTAAGTCGTTGGAGAAGTTAGGTCGCTAAGTCGCTGAGTGTTAGGTCGCATAGTTTTAGGTCGCTTCAAAAAGATGAGTTAACAAAAAATCATTGGTTTTAGATTTAAAAACAGAAAAGGCTTATATGTTGAAACCTGAGACAAAACATGTGACCCGAGTAAATCTCAAATTACTTCGAGTCAAACTTCCCACGACTTCGAGCAATTCACTCAAACGACCCGAGAAAACCAGAAACCATTTCCTTCTTCACAAATTTGTTAAAGTTCAAAAAAACTGGAACACCCTCCCACGTTATTACTTGAGTCTTAACTCGAGTCATATCCTTACAAACCCGATTGCTCCTTCGAAAAGAAACAAAGCCCAAACACTGACAATCTTGCGCCGCTGTGCATGTGTACACCTCTGTTCGCCACCTCCGTTCAACGTGACATCGACGAGCAAATCGACGCTGACCTACTAACCAAGCTCCGACCACTCAAACTCTAATCTACACTCGAAACCCAAAAACGAGATCAACAAGAAACCTGGAAACACAAACAGCCATCACCACCTCAACCTGTCATCGCCACGCTCCAGAAACCTCGACCACCAGAATTACTACAACTCCAGCCACGACTTCAACTATGGCTAAGCTAACACCACACCAAAACCCACTGCACTCGATCAACCATACGTGCTGTGATGATCGATTCATCAAATATAGTAAAAACTAGGTTTATAGAACAAAACCAACACCATAGCCTCCACAGTGATTTACCACCACTTCCACCATTTTTTCCATCATCACTGATCACTCTACCATCACCAGAAGGAATCCAGACCCTCCAAACAATCGAGATCAACAGAGACTCTCTAATTTCCATTTTTTGGTTAAACCAGAAATGCTATCAAATCTTTTTACCAAAAATAGTGATTTTAGTTTTAAAAATCAAATTTTAGTTTAAGAATTCAAGTTATAAACCTGAATTGATGTCCTAAGATGTTTGATATTTTACTTACCTTGAACAAGGACTGTTCTTATAGTTACAGAGACAACTGGATTCTTAACTTGTCTTAATTATAATTTATAGACATAAATCCATACTAGACAAACAACTTTTGTTTACAACTCAAATCCTAACTGAGATCAAATCAAATGGTAAAGACTTTTTATCAAAATCTTAGTCTAAACCAGGCACAGGCAAAACAGATTCACAGCATTACTTATGTATTTAAATATACACACAGAAGAATAATCACAAACCAAGCATTTAAAGCATACTCATTTCTAGTTATCCACATGCAACTGATAGTTAACATTTATGTTTTGAAAAATGAAGTTACTCACTTGTTAAAAGAAGACAGAGCATTTAAAACTTTGAAACAGGCTTTGAACTTTTAAAACTGAGCTTTGATCTTCCTTTAAATCATCTAGCTTGCCTTTGTTGTTGTTGATGTTTAAGTTGTAAAAATGGAAAGCTTGCTATGTCTCTGGTTTTTGAACATGATTTACAGATCTAGTTTGAACTTTTAAAAACTGGAAAGGCTAAGTTTTTCTTTTGTAAACGAAAGTGAATTGAGACAGATGGATATATAGATCAATGTTTAACAGGATTGTTTATTTGCCTGGTACAAACTTTGTTCAGAGATTTTTTTCTATAGGGGGCTTAGATGATCTATATTGTACTAGAGATATGCTTAACATTTAATGAAGATGTCCTTAAGCCTACATATACTTATCTTCGTATGTACTACTATGATTTTTCTATTCAAGTGAACATAGTTAATTATACTTCCTGTACAAGCATTTGTAAAGATATCTTTCCTTTCATACTTAGTTTCATTCTTGCCTGCAACATGAATTCCTACAGACCAAATATCCCTAGAATTTACTTAAGTGTTCATTTTTCTCTTGTCTTGTTTTAGTGTTAGTTTCTACTTACCTATTCATGTTTTATGAATAAATATGTTACTTGTTTTATATTTTTGAAATGTAAAAGAATGTTATTTCATTTGTTTTGTTGTTTGAGATCTAAATGAATTTTATAGTTGTTATGTTATTATAATTTTAACTTATAGATAAGTTCTATTTCTAACATACGTGTTTATTTTTATTTTACTTTTATTTTTAAATTTAAACTATTAAATACTTAGTCTATTATTATTTATATTTTACCTATGTTAGAAAGACTAGATTTTAATATTAATAAGGTTTATTTTATTTTAAACATTTGGAAAGATTTCATTTCAAATTTACAAATCATAACTTCCCTTAATTAATAAATTTAAAATAACAATTTCTATAAGAAACCCATTTGTAAAGATATTACATTATTATTAATATTATTTAAAATATAACTCATTATTAAATTAAAATAATTTATAAAAGAAATTATCACTTATTCAATAAATTACTTATTTAAACAAACTATATTTAAAAAGAACAAAACAACCTTTTTGTTAACCTTATTTAAATTCAAACTTAAACTAAAGTAAATTTAAAACAATTAATATTTTTCTTAAGTATTTTAAACCATACAGTTATTTATTTTAAATAGCCTTAAAACAAATATATATATTAAATCAAATTATAATTACCAAAAATATTAAAATTAGGAAACAAGATTTATTTATTAAATTTAAAACAAAGCTTATATATTCACAATATATATACAAATATATATATATATATATACATTATAAATAGAACAATTTATTAGCTTTTAAAAGATAAATTATTAGTTTAATATTTATTTAAAAGAAGATTATTAAATCAATTCAAATCTTATTAACAATTATTATCAAATCAATTTAATTTTAAATGCAGATTATTAAATTGATATCTCCCAAAATTCTGGGATATCACAATTGCCTCGAGATCAACTAGAGTAAGTCTTCCCAAGAAAGCATTATAGAGTGAGGATTGATCAATGATCAAGAAACTTGCATAGAATGAATTATTTAACGGGTGCACTTCCAGCTGTAATGAGCAGGCATGTTGACCATACTAGAATGGTGGCGACGTTGTTGAAACCAAAGATCGGTTCAGGGTAGGGTTTTAGGTTTTTAGATGGTAATTTCATTTGATCATAGGCAGATTTGAAGATGACATTTATTGAACTACCCAAATCAACTAAGACTTTTTTCATGGTACAGTTTGAGATCTGCATCATAATGATAAGAGGGTCTTGATGTGGGAATACAAACCTTGCCGACTCAACTGCTATAAGGTTATCTCTGGTGTAGGCTTATGTTCGACATGGAACATTGTCCCATGGGTTTTAGCTTCCTATATATATCTTTCTTGGGCCTTCTTGCTTGCACCAGCGAGATGCGGCCCTCCATGAATCGAAGCTATCAAGTATGAAGGTTTGCCAGCTTGATGTTCATTCGGATCTAGAATCATATAACAAGTCACATCTCCTCATTCTCTCTCTTGAAGCTACCCAAATATCCTTTTTTATTAGCCTCTCTATATCCTTCTTTAGATGTCGGTAGTTCTCAGTATGGTGACCATCTGCTTTATGGAAACGGCTATAAGCTCTACCTTTATTCTATTCAGGTTTCTTTTCCTTGTTCATCATTTTGTAAGATAGCTCATCTTTGTTTATCTCAAATATCTGCCCACGGAAATGGGTGTGGGAGATCTTTGTTGTGAGGTTAACCTCCTTTTGCCATTTTAAGGGTGGATGATACCCATCTGGTCCCCTTTTCCAGTCATAGTTAGGGGCAGAAATTCCCTGAATTCGAGATACAGATCCAGCTTCGTCCATCCTGATGTAACCAGGTACCTTTTCAAAGAAAGCCTTCATACCTTGACAAGACCACCTACTATTTTTGTCCCACATAGCGATTCCTCCCCTAATTCTGCCATGAGTCACCATTAGTAGTGCATCTTCGCTGGTTGCCCTAATTCGGAGAGCTTAACATGATATGTTGTGAATGTCAAGGGAGGCTTCCCTTCTCGAATTGAATTGTCTTAGGAAATCAATAAACAACTGTCTCCAAGGTCCGACCTCTCATGATCTGTACTTTTTAAACCATCTTGAGGCTGCTTTAGATAAATATACAGGAAACAACTTACACTGGGTCATCCTTTCGACCTTCAGGATGTCCATAAAGTATTCAAAAGTATTGAGTTATCCTTGGGATTAACAGTTCTGTCAAATTTATCAATTGCAAGGACTTTGAAATTATTAGGAAAATCAACCTCGATAATTGTCTCACTGAAAGGAGTACAAATTCCTTCCTCTACTCTTTCTTTGGTACTCTATTTATAGATCTTTGCTAGCCGTTCTACCTATGTCCTGAGTTATTGGATCTCATATGCCCTTGATCAAGCTCAGATGAGTTGCCGTTAGATATGATATTCTCATCATTTCCCATGGATCAGTTTGTTTCTTCTAGCAATATAGGGTTTATATTAGCTGGTTTGGCCTTAACCAAGGGTCAGCCTAGATTTTGCTTTTCAATTTAATGTCAATTTTGAATCCAACATCATAGTTCACATTAATGGGAGCGCCGTTATCGTTCACCTGCTAATTGTTTAGTGCACTATGGGACTATGGTGGTGAGCTGTAGAGTAAGGAGTTGACGATGGCCTATGAGCGACATGTTGGGTTATTTTTTCTCTAACCTTATGTGGTCAGTTTATTAGATCTATATAGGATTGAAATGCGGCCAGGATGGTATCTTCAAGGGCTTTGGTTGAGACTCCTGCCTCATCCTAGGCTTTTGAGAGTATGAGAGACTAGGTTATAGTTTTTGCTGCAAGATGTGCATATCCTTGAATCGGGGCAATGGTTGAAACGGTAGGATTCATGATTCGTGATATACTATTTTAGTGGATGTGGAAGATGAATAGAATTCCAAAGGCTAGCCCTGCTTCTAGCGCCAAAAGATGTTGGAGAACTTTTTCATCCTTCAACTCCTCAAAGATGCACACAAAATTTGTTCACAAACTACTTCGTTAATTTGGAAGCAGAGAAATTAAGTAATCTTAACATAGCCGTGATGTGGTGATTATGTCGTTGGGCACTTACAAAATCATGTAGCTACACTTTAACTGTTTGTTAAAGTGTCAGATCTAACCTATTGTTTAATTTATAGGAAACTGAAAAAATGTTGTATTGTAGCTAATTAGAAATAAGAACATGAAGAGCAAAGGACAAAGGATTTACGTGGTTCAGATTTCAAGAAATCCTACATTCACAAGGAAAGTTTTTCTTTCTTCCTTTTTTATTGATTGGGTATAGGATTTCATGGTAGAAGGTACCATTGTATCTTAAAATTCTATAGAAAGAGTAAAAAATATCAAAATCCCAAGAAGGACCCCTTTCATGCTATATTGCCCTTTCTATTTATAGTTGGGAAAAGCATGCAGATTACTAAAATTTCTTCTTCGTCGTTATTTCTTAACCCTTAGATTGCGCTAGTTGTCATTTATCTACAATACCTATTTGATGGATTACTGACATGTTTTTGATGGGAAGTTTGAATGGAGGTGGGAATCCCAAATTTAGAGTGGGAATCTCTGAAATTGTAATGGGAGAATTTAAATTTGAATTTGAACTTGCTCATGGGATACCCGTGGAATTGAGCGGGAAGTTTAGTTCTGTATGGGTCGGTCTCCTCTCTCTCGGAATGGCTAATATCTTGAGAGGAATGACAAGGGACTGCCCTAATTCTCTACCATGATGTAGTTGCATATATGGCGATGACCATCACCTGGTATTCAGACTGTATTGCTTTGCCGATACCCTTGCTATCTTTGCTTAGCTTGATAATGCATCGGATCAGAATGGAGCAGATCTTCCCATTCCATTCTGGGATGTACCTAAGGTTATTTGTGTGACAATTCGGATTTTTAACATTGGATAATTGGGTAATTAACTGGTTTAAATTATTGGAATATTAGTTTTAATTAGTCAAATAAATAAGTTTCTAAAAAAAATATTGGATATATAAATGGCTTAAGAACTATAATAAATATTGGCTTATAAATCTCTGGATAAAATAAATCCTGTAGAAAAGAAAAGAAATTATATGTATAGATAAGCTCTACCATTTAAATTAAGAAAAAACATCCATAAATATATATATCATATACAAGTTTGATGATGTTCAATATAAATACATATGAGTACATAAATATGTATATGGTTATTGTAAACACATAGTTATAAGTATATAAATATACGTGTATATGAATGTAGGCTCATATGGAATGATTTACATGAGAATTTGTATAAGTGGAAATATATATAAAATGACAAAATATAAAATGTGTGCATGAATATGCTGGTAAGACATATACAAGTAAAGAAATGTATATAAAAGTAAGACAAAACTATGTTCATAAGTGTTTGTATGTAGAATATAGGTAAAGTAAAAAGTCATCTTTCCATATGTATGTAGTATGTGTATATTCTAGGATATATATCCATGTAAACACATAAGGGAACACACAATTAAATACATGCATACAAAATTTCAACTCAAGCATACATTATATCATTCAATTATCAAATCACCGTGAAATCTTATCTTTTTTTTCAAGCTTTTATAATACATCAAATCTTTGTACAAAATCATATCAGGTCAAATGAGTTTGCTGACCAAAGAAAATTAGAAAAAAAATATAATAAAAATTAAAAGAAAAATCGAAATCAAACTTACTGTATACATCAGCCTACCTTTTCTCTATTTATACTTCCATTTGCCTTCTTCTTTTTTCCATTCATCCGAACAAAGTAAACTAAAAAAAATCACTACCATTTCACAACTTAAGCAAAATCAAACAACTAAAGCATGAAAGCAAGCAGAACTGTTCAGAAGAAAAAAAACAGAGTTTTCATCTTTGGTTTATAGGTGAGTCAACTAAACTCTCCCATGCCTGAGATATATGATATAGGCTTGGTCATGAAGACTTAGGTGTTGTTGAAATATATAACTGTATAGTAATCTGGATATACATATGCTTGCAAGTTAGGCCAGAGGAACCCAAGCCTGAACATGACATTCATCTCTATTATGTATAAAGAAAACTGTATGTTTAGTTCAAAAATTCCTACCCCTCACCCTATTTAGTTTTAGGTTTTGGTGTTAAAAGAAAATTTGTTTGTTTATGGTTTTACTTTATTTTAAAAGTGGTTTCGTGAGATGTTAACAATATAAACACTGAAAGATGAAATTTACAGTAAGTAAACATATATTGTGGAAAACATAACTGTCGAAATTTGCATTTTTGTTTATATAAGCATGACCGCCATTAAAAATGGTGAATTTTGACGGTGGTTTCAAAATTTTTAGTCATGTATATTATGAGATTAGGGGAGATGACCAGAGGTTGGGTTTTGGCATAATTCCGGCCATCGAGTCGATGGGTGGTCCATCTTTCGGCAAGGAGGAGGTTTGGGGATAGGGAAGTCCACGAAAAATAGCCATTGTTTTTCGTATTGGGGGGTTTGCCTGGAGGAGGAGATTGTAGGGTTTGAGTCTGTCATTTTGGTGTTTGGGTCTCGAGCTGGTGGTGGCGTGACGGTAAAGGTAGGGGCATGTGGTCCAGGCGGAGATGGAGGAGGATGAACTAGTGGTACTCGGGGCAAGATCTAGTGGTGGTGAGCGGTAGTGCGTGGAGGTATGTCGAGGTGATTGGCTGGAACGCTATTGTTCTGGTTTAGAGAAAATGCTCGATTTTGAATTGTGGTTCATTGTGGGCTCAGAGTAGTCGAGCAAGGTGCAGGAGATCTGGGTGATAGGTGTGGATAGTCGTCGCCGATAATAGAAGGCCGGGGTGTGTGTGCACATGCACATGTTCGTGCACGGTTATTCAACTGGATGGTTTTAGAAGTAGATAGGAGAAGAGGATGAAAGGAAGGGGAAGGAAGAGTGTTTGGGCCGGATTGATTTTTGTGGGCCGAAGTAAGTAAATAAAAGAAATGTAAATAAAAGAATAGGAAAAGTAAAAGAAGAAAGGTAAAAGGAAAAAAAATAGTAAAAGGAAGGAGAAAAGTAGTGGAATACACACACACATTTATATGATGACATGCATCTTCTTTTTTTAATGAGAAAAAATACATTTTCAATTCAAACCCAAAATTGAATGCTCAATGATATTTTATAATTTAAACGATAATTAATTATATTATCATTTCACCTAAACCGGTGGGAATAAATGATATTTTATAATTTATTTTCAGTTAATAGATTGGTTAATTAATATAATTGAAATCGACTAAGTAAAGTAAATAAAATCCTAACTGTCTTGATATTGATTATTGATCGTTAAATTAGTTGACGATCTATATTTTTGCTTATCTACATTTGATATTCGTTTTCAATTATTCTTGTCGGCTCTATCGAATGGTCAAACAAATTAAAATGATTGGTTTGAAATAATAATACGTTTTATTTGAAATAAGAATCCATAATAAATTTCCGTATTTAAATATTGCCATTCTAAATAATAAATTGTGTATTTTAAACAATTTCCCCTTTTAAATTTATTACTTGGATTCGAAGTGGCCAGAGTCGGATATCAGTGATATTCGAAACCACTTCGATTTAAGAATCACTACAAATCTTTATGGGTTTGATTTTAGAGTCTGATAGGTTGGAATTGAATAAATGAAGTAAATCTGATTATTTTAAATAAGTAACCATACTTAGACCTCAGTGTAACATCGATGGACTTTCTTTAAAAGTGTTTGGATTTAATCTGATAAAAACTCATCGGATATACGAGTTGCCTTGGTTTTCAAAGAAGTTTTTATAACTTAAGTTATTCATATTTAGATGGGTTTACTCACGCTGGTTTCCAGCCTGACTCGGGTGTTACTCTATTGTAATGCTCGGGTCAGACCGAGTATTACAAATTTTCAAGATAGGACGTTTGGAGCTCAGGAGACGAGCTGGATGGCAGAGACGTACAGATTATATTCCGCTGTGTAGTATGCTGTATAGACAATATTCAGGGACAAGTTATTATAACTGTCCAGATTTGTTGTACTCTGATATCTTGTATGTATATTGATAGTTACAGCTTTTCTTTATATAAAAATGTGTTATTTCATATTATATTTTGATCCGCTGCAATTGTGAGATTCTATGCTGTTGTTTTCTATTTCTTATTCTTCCTCTTTTTCTTCTTAACCTTAACAGTCTGGGATTTCCGGCACACGATTGTTCGGCACTCTATACAGTGAACGTATTAGTGTTGATTTTCGAGGTCGAAAATCTCCGGGCCTTTATAGTTGGTATCAGAGTTGAAGGTTAAGCGAGAACCTTGGCTCTGGTGAGGAGTACTCATTAGAGATATGGTCAGCAGTACCCTAGAACGAGTTGAAAGTATTATATGAGGGCGTACTTGTTATTTTCTTATATAATGATTTTAAAAACGGTTTTAAAAATGATTTTTACAAGCTTATATTTTGATATATAAAAAAGTATTTTTTCTAATTATTATATATATTTAGGTAATTGGCTGTTGATTATTGAATTTAAATAAGATTATAAGATTTAAGTGGTAAAACATATAACCGAATAGAAATTTGGACAATGATTAACTATACAAATAAGTTAAGCTAGAAATGGATTCAAACCTGAATTTAAATCCTGGAAATTCAAGAGAATTTTCAAAGTGCTTCAAATAAGTTACCATTATTATATTTTATTTTATAGTGAATTATGATGGAATGTATGGTGTGTTTGATTTCTTGATATGATAATAATCATAAATAGGTTGTCGGGTCTTAATAAAGGCATGTTTATTTTTAAAATAAACAATGATAAAGCAGAATGAAATGTTTTAAGGAAGTAAAACTATAACTTATAAAATTAAAAATGAAATTAAAAATGGATTTAAATTGTGAAGTTTTAAAATCTAAGCCCAGAAAATTTTGGAATTGTTTCAAAGTGTTAAAAGGTATAGTAAATAATATTATTCAGGATATTTTGAATATAGGAATCTTGTTTTAAAACAAGAGTTGTTTTGAAAATTTCAAAGGAAATTGTTTGAATTGAAAACCAAGAATGGTTTAAAAATTGAAAGTATGACTCGGTGTGCAAATGAAATAAATGTATATATATGTGGATATACATAATATCAATGTTGATTTGAAATAAATACTAAGTGTTGAATTTTTAAATCTCCCCGAGAATGAGATGTATAACCCAAAGAGAAATAAGTTTTTGAACTTATAAGTGGGAAGTAAAATTGATAAGAAGTTTAAATTGAGTAAGGTTGAATGGATTAAATGTATTGAAATTTAACTTAGGGGAAGTTAAATAAGTTTTGAACAATCTGAATTGGAAATTTCAATGTGGAATTGAGAAAAATTAACTTAGGGAAGTTAAATGGATAAAAATTGAGAAGGGAAGTATGGATTTGATAAAAGGCTATGTAAGGATAATTTCAAACGGCTTTTGAAATATAGACCGGTTTTGAATTCTGGGAATAGGTGATGGGTGCTATTGATTGATGTTTGGATATTTTGGAGTTTTATTTACTCTTATATCCTGCTATCATCCTGTTTGTTATTAACAGTATATATAAAACTCTGATGTGGATTATCTTGAATAAATTAAAAGGTGGACGAAATAATATACATCCATTGCTGAAAATTAAATGGAAATAAAACTATATTTAGAAACCATTTAAAGATTTTGATTCTTAGAAATAAAATTTAATTTAGGGAAATGGAATCATTTTGAACTTAGGTTAAAATGTTAAAAATGAATTTACCAACCGGGATTGTTTAAAGAGTTAGGTTTCAAAGTTGAAGTTAAAATTTGGTAATAACTTGGATTTCGAAGATTTAATTGTTTTTTTAAAAGATTTGAACTTTTACTCGAACCTCACATAAGTTTAAGTAAGAGTAATTTAAAAAGAGGTATATGGAATTTGGGCTCAAAATTTGAATTATTTTAAGGACTTGGGTTGTTAGAATAAATATTAAAGGTTAATTTGATTTAAGAAATTAAATCTATATTTGAAAACCGAATTCAAATTTATATAGATCGAGATGGTTTAAAATTTGAGAATGGAATTGGAATTAATTCGAAGGTAAAATTAAATTGAATTAATTGGAATTGAAATCGAAGTTGAAATTAATTCAAAATTGAATTGAAATTGTAATCGGAGTTGAATTAATTTGAAATTTATTTGAATTAAAATGAGAATTGAAGTTAATTCGAATTGGAATCTAGATTGAATCCACCTAAATGGAAATTGGAAATTGATTTGAGTTGGAAATTGATTTGAGTTGGAAATTGGGAAACTGAATCAGTTTGACCTTGAAACTATTTTCAAATAAATTATTTTAATATAAACTGTGTGAAATCTATTTTCTTAAATATTCAGATTATTTTGATTTTCCACGTTATTTACTATACAAACCATTCTTTTTAAAACATAAAATATCTTATAACAACTATTTAACTATTTCTCAACTATTTTACAACTATTTAACTATTTTACAACTACTTTACTATTTTACAACTATTCAAACTATTTTTTAAATTCAAACTGGTCAGAGTGGAAATTGTTTATATTTAAATCATTGATTGTGTTTGGGGTAGTTCCTGAGGATTGTGTTTGGGGTAGCGAAATTCGAGGGCGCTGATGCCTATAGTTACATTGGGATTTGCTGTGATAGGAACGTAACCCTTTTTGTAACTGCGATCTATCGCCGTTACATAGCATAAGTCGAGTGGCAGTGATTGCCTACAATCTACGTATGATTTCACTGGGATAGCGACGTAACATCGGTAGATTGCGATCTATGTGGTTTGGTTCCGTAGCGAAATTCCTGTGGCAGTGAGTGCCTACGGTCTACACTAGTTCCCTTAGAACATCGACATCACTTTGTGTAGTCTGCGATCTATGTGGTGAAGTTTCATTTGGTAGTGAAATTCGAGGGCATTGATGCCTATAGTTACATGGTTATTGCCATGATGGCAACATAACCCTAGGTGTAGCTGCAATCTGTGCAGTTTCCATGGCGGAAGTCGTGGGGTGCGGATGCCTACAATTTTCTATGGTTTTCGCCGGGATGGCGACGTAATCATCATGCTAACTGCGACCCATGGAGGAGGTGATGATTTCCAGAGCATTCTTACAAAAGTTTTTTCAAGTATTTTCACTGGGTGTTGAAACCGGGTCTACTAAGTACTTATAGATTTTCAGTCCTGCGTCTGATCAAGGTATGACTGAATTTCTATGAGAACAAGGATGGACTTGTTTGGACATCGAGTTATAAAAAGTATTTTTATATATAAAGCTAGTTTGGTAATATTATGTAATTTTTAAAGTGTTTTAAAAAATTGTATAATTAAAAGAATAAGAGTTAAAATGTTTAAAGAGGATTAATAAATAATACACATTGAAATTAAAATTCTTGCTTCGTTCCTTTTCGAGGACGAAAAGTTCTAAAGGGGGGAGGAATGTGACAAGCCGAATTTTTAACATCGGATAATTGGGTAATTAACTGGTTTAAATTATTGGAATATTAGTTTTAATTAGTCAAATAAATAAATTTCTAAAAAAAATACTGGATATATAAATGGCTTAAAAACTATAATAAATATTGGCTTATAAATCTCTGGATAGAATAAATCCTGTAGAAAAGAAAAGAAATTATATGTATAGATAAGCTCTACCATTTAAATTAAGAAAAAAACATCCATATATATATATATATATATCATATACAAGTTTGATGATGTTCAATATAAATAAATATATATATATACATATGAGTACATAAATATGTATATGGTTATTGTAAACACATAGATATAAGTATATAAATATACGTGTATATGAATGTAGGCTCATATGGAATGATATACATGAGAATTTGTATAAATGGAAATATATATAAAATGAAAAAATATAAAATGTGTGCATGAATATGCTGGTAAGACATATACAAGTAAACAAATGTATATAAAAGTAAGACAAAACTATGTTCATAAGTGTTTGCATGTAGAATATAGGTAAAGAAAAATGTCATCTTTGCATATGTATGTAGTATTTGTATATTCTAGGATATATATATATATATATTCATGTAAACACATAAGGGAACACACAATTAAATGCATGCATACGAAATTTCAACTCAAGCATACATTATATCATTCAATTATCAAATCACCAAGAAATCTTATCATTTTTTTCAAGCTTTTATAATACATCAAATCTTTGTACAAAATCATATCAGGTCAAAAGAGTTTACTGACCAAAGAAAATTAGAAAAAAATATATAATAAAAATTAAAAGAAAAAGTGAAATCAAACTTATTGTATACAGTAGCTTACCTTTTCTCTATTTATACTTCCATTTGCCTTCTTCTTTTTTTCATTCATCCGAACCAAGTAAATAAAAAAATTCACTTCCATTTCACAACTTAAGCAAAATCAAACAACTCAAGCATGAAAGCAAGCAGAACTATTTAGAAAAAAAAGAGTGTTCATCTTGGGTTTACAGGTGAGTACACTAAACTCTCCCATACTTGAGATATATGATACAGGCTCGGTCATGAAGATTTAGGTGCTGTTGAAATATATAACTGTATAGTAATCTGGATATACATATGCTTGCAAGTTAGGCCAAAGGAACCCAAGCTTGAACTTGACATTCATCTCCGTTATTTATAAAGAAAACTGTATGATTAGTTCAAAAATTCCTACCCCACACCCTAGTTAGTTTTAGGTTCTGGTGTTAAAAGAAAATTTGTTTGTCTATGGTTTTACTTTATTTTAAAAGTGGTTTCGTGAGATGTTAACAAGTATAAACACTGAAAGATGAAATTTACAGTAAGTAAACATATATTGTGGAAAACTTGACTGTCGAAATTTGCATTTTTGTTTATATAAGCATGACCGCCATTGAAAATCGTGAATTTTGATGGTGGTTTCAAAAATTTTAGTCAAGTATATTACGAGATTAGGGGAGATGACCGAAGGTTGGGTTTTGGCTAAATTCTTGCCATCGAGTCGATGGGGTGGTCCATCTTTCGGCGAGGAGGAGATTTGGGGATAGGGAAGTCCATGAAAAATAGCCATTGTTGTTCGTATTAGAGGGTTTGCCTGGACGAGGAGATTATAGGTTTTGAGGCTCTCGTTTTGGTATTTCGGTCACGAGCTGGTGGTGGCGTGACGGTGAAGGTAGGGGCATGCGGTCCAGGGGGAGATGGAGGAGGATGAACTAGCGGTACTCGGGACAAGATCTATTGGTGAGCGGTAGTGCGTGGAGGCGCATCGAGGTGATTGGCTGGAACGTTGTTATTCTGGTTTAGGGAAAATGCTCGATTTTGAACTATGGTTCGTTGTGGGCTCCGAGTAGTCGAGCAAGGTGCAGGAGATCTAGGTGATAGGTGTGGATAGTCGGCGGTGATAATGAAAGGCCGTGGTGTGCGTGCACGTGCACATGTTCGTGCACGGTTATTCACCTGGACGTGTTTTAGAAGTAGACAGGAGAAGAGGATGAAAGGAAGGGGAAGGAAGAGTGAAAGAATGGGAAAAGTAAAAGAAGAAAGGTAAAAGGAAAAAAAATAGTAAAAGGAAGGAGAAAAGTAGTGGAATATATATACACACATTTATATGATGACATACGTCTTCTTCTTTTAACAAGAAAAAAATATATTTTCAGTTGAAACCCAAAATTGAATGCTCAATGATATTTTATAATTTAAATGATAATTAATTATATTATCATTTGACCTAAACCAGTGGGAATAAATGATATTTTATAATTTATTTTCAGTTAACAGATTGGTTAATTAATATAATTGAAATCGACTGAGTAAAGTAAATAAAATCCTAACTGTCTTGATATTGATCATTGATCGTTAAATTAGTCGACGATCTATATTTTTGCTTATCTACATTTGATATTCGTTTTCAATTATTCTTGTCGGTTCTATTGAATGGTCAAACAAATTAAAATGATTGGTTTGAAATAATAATACGTTTTATTTGAAATAAGAATCCATAATAAATTTCCGTATTTAAATATTGCCATTCTAAATAATAAATTGTGTATTTTAAACAATTTTCTCCTTTTAAATTTATTACTTGGATTCGAAGAGGCCGGGGTCGGATATCAGTGATATGCGAAACCACTTCGATTTAAGAATCACTACAAATCTTTATAGGTTTGATTTTAGAGTCTGATAGGTTGGAATTGAATAAATGAAGTAAATCTGATTATTTTAAATAAGTAACCATACTTAGACCTTAGTGTAACATCGATGGACTTTCTGTAAAAGTGTTTGGTTTTAATCTGATAAAAACTCGTTGGATATATGAGTTGCCTTGGATTTCAAAGAAGTTCTTATAACTTAAGTAATTCATATTTAGATGGGTTTACTCACGCTGGTTTCCAGCCTGAATCGGTTGTTACTCTATTGTGATGCTCGGGTCAGACCGAGTATTATAGATTTTTAGGATAGGACTTTTGGAGCTCAGGAGACGAGCCGGATGGCAGAGATGTACAGATTATATTCTGCTATGTAGTAAGCTGTATAGACAGTTTTCAGGGACAAGTTATTATAACTGTCCAGATTTGTTGTACTCTGATACCTTGTATGTATATTGATAGTTACAGCTTTTCTTTGTATAAAATGCTGTTATTTCATATTATATTTTGATCCGCTGCGATTGTGAAATTCTGTGCTATTGTTTTTTGTTTCTTATTCTTCCTCTTTTTCTTCTTAACCCTAACAGTCTAGGATTTCCGGCACACGATTGTTCGGCACTCTATACAGTGAACGTATTAGTGTCGATTTTTAGGGTCGAAAATCTCCGGGCTGTTACAATTTGCGCTTTGAATGGCCCTCTATATGAGTTTTCTGGGATTGTTGTAGAGAGAGAGAGAGAACTTCACACTTGTTGTTTGCCTTAGAGGTTCGGCCTATGTTGAAGCGTATTTCGAGTGGCCATGTATACAGCCTTTTTGAAGTGCTTTTGGCTCTGTGTAGCACTGTCTAGGTTGCCCTCGGTATGTGTTAGAGTAGGCATGTTCTTTGTTTCTTTAATGTTGGGAATGCTAAGGTGGCTTGTCCTTGTTCCTTGATGCACAATAGTGTTGATCCTTATATTACAGAGGTCGAGTTGAGTTAGGTGCTATGGCTTTAAGTCGGTTATCCTTCCGTTGGTCGTACTTTTCCTTATTACGATTTGTGGTAAGAACGGGTGTAAAAAGGTGTAAATAAAAAAACCACCTTTCAAATTTCAATTACATTGCTTATAATTTGGTTTAAAATTGTAAGAGGTGAATTACTACGCCTTATCAATATCTACGCAAATATGATAAATCTCACTCACCGATTAGCCATGCATCTTCTATGATCCGAGGTGAATCCCCTAGCTTCTTCGATATTAAGAAGTTTCCCACCTTGAAACTGTCAAATCTCTCGACAGCTTTGATTTAATTGTGTAGCTCTCTTCATGGTGATCAGCTTTATATATAAATTTGTTTAATTTGGGTTTGATTTCATAGATTATGAATTCATTTAGTAATTAGGGGTTGTAAGTGAGGCAATATTTATTAAGCAAGGGAAATGAGGTTAGGGAACTATTTATAGGATGAAATTAATAGTATCTAGGTTATATATTCGAAAGCAATATATTACGATAATGTCACAAGGTTTACTTCTTTTAATTTCTAGCCCATTTAACCAAATTCATCAAGTTATATATGTTTTCTGATTGTAGCAACTTTCTAGATGCAAAGGAGTAGGTCCCGTAGCCTAATTCCAACTCCTGTATAAATTTACTATCTTACCCTTTATGTAAAATTAGAATTTTAACCTTTTTTAATTCAATTATTTAATTTCGTAAAATATGGGGTTTTACATTCTCTTCCCTTAAATAATTTCATCGCTGAAATTCTAGGAGATGGACAATGCAACTCGCTTTACATCATAAAAACATACAAAAAAGACATAACTATATCCATCTTCATCCATTATACAACACAAGCGAAAACACAACCAAGAGCATAATATACATATAATAGATAAAATATGATGATATGATATGAGATGAGTGCAAATGCAACTAAATCAACCTCCTATATGAATGCAAATGTAATGCAACCAATATGTATGAAAACATCCAAATTCATGTAATATATATATATATCTATATATATTGAAAGGAATATATATATATATAAATATATATATATATATCTATATGCATCTAGACATCCATATGCAATATCCATATCAAAGTACAAGTAAACAATTACCTCTATAAACACAATCAGTAAACACATTTATAAAGGAACAGTAAATAGCATAAATTATAACACCTAACTATGGGTATATATCCTAGGATGGAATGTATATACATAACAGCCAATGTGGTGTAAACTAAACCGCTATAATCCAAACAAAGTAAGCATGGCAACAAGAACATGTCATAAGAATGTGAATACAAGCAATCCTAACATCCATGCCTATGTCAACTAGCTAGCTAAAGAAGCCATGCAAAAAAAAACAACAACCTAATCAGCAAAATAACCTACCAACTAACCAAAAGAGCATCTTATTGGAAGAGAGCTCGTGATGGAAAATGTAACGACCTGCCTTTTTAGACGTTTTAAGCAGACACACAAGTATGACTCAAAACATTCAAAAGGGCAGATTGTTATGGGGTAAATAAGAAAAGGAGAAAGAAATAAAACAAATACAGAATCTCGCGGCGGAATGACAAAATATAATAATCAAATAACAGTTCATGAAGCTGTTTTATAAATACATTTGATTATTCTTTACAACACAAATATCAGAGTTACATAAACATGAATAAATAAATAAAATGCAGCGGAACAATATGATGCAGCAAAATAATATCATAAATAATAATAGTACAAATCTACATCTTCGTCCTCTAGAAATAAGGTCTTCAACCCTGAAATGCTCAGGTTGACCGGAGCGAATTGAAAAGACAAAACACTCGAGTCAGAACTAAAAGATCTTATGTACGTTAAATCAACGGTAGATATGCGTGTGACAGCGTCAGAGATGTTTACGGGGCTTGGTATCTCCTATCCAGTGTCTAACGTGAGTGTAGTAACTTAAGAGATGCTCGGGATTATGACCTCCTAAGGATCCGTTAAACTATCTACTATGTAGTACAATACGCTATTATAATATGTCTACAGTAAAGTAAAAGTATTAAAATAGCGTTAAGGCATTACCCATATCCCCCTTAACACATTTTATATATTCCCATAGTCTATATGGTACCGTAAGCACCTCTGTAAACTGGAGGTTTACCCAAAGGGCACCCCATAGGTATGGTACAAAACAAACTCATAGAAGGCACTCTAGGGCATGTGAACACGGCACTCGAGGCAATGCCAGGGTAGATATACCAATTGCGGATTCGGACTGGTGGTAACGCTTAGCAGCTACTATAGCCCACCTCGAACACACTCCCAAATAAAAATCAAGGGTGGCCATCAAATCAATCACAAAGTAATAGAATGGTATCGAAGAAATGTGCCCGATCGGAGGTGCGACCTCACTTGGCCCGGCATTGCTCCTGTTTTAGCCATATCTAAGCTGACTCACGAGAGTCAGGGTCACGTCATACCTTATACAGAAATCGTTCGCCAAACCATGCTACTTCATTTTTGGAATCTCCACCACGTACACAGTTGTTAAAGTGGTTTTCGGTATTGGAAGAGAGTATGACAATATCTGATCCCGGTCTCTTTAACAACCAAACGCTTATTTCACACCGGATGGTTCTTTTACATTTCAAAAGTCAATTCACAATTTATATCGAGATCTCATATTCTCAAAACCATAATACTTTCGAAATCACATTCACTTTCAAATTCTTATCACATTTGAAATCATACCTTTTCCGAAATCATACCTTTTCCGAAATCATAATGTCTTTCAAAATCATATTTCCAAATAGGTTAAATTCTCATTTCAAAATTATCATATTACATCAAATAGGTTATTTAAATCCCAACTTGGGTTATAATGTCGTTTAACCATGTTCACTTTAAAATCCAGGATTTGAATATAAACCCATCTACTTTACTTAGTTTGGAATTTAGAAAAATAGTTTAGATAGTTATAAATAGTTTAACAAAGTTAAGAATAAATTTTTAGGATGGTTAGAATACTCTAATATATTTTAAAATAGGTTTAAAATAGTTTTAAATGTATTTAAGATAGTTAAATAGATTTAAAATAGACTAAATATAATTAACATAGATTAAATAACTTTAAAATAGATTAATTAGATTTAAAATAAATTAAAATAGTTTAATTAGTTTAAAGTAAATTAAATTGGTTTAAAATAGGTTAAAATAATTTATATAGTTAATATAGGTTAAAATAGTTTAATAAATTTAAAAATCTTAATAATTAGAAATTTTAAAATGATAATTATTCTCAGTTTATATTAAAATATGAATTTGAAATAAATATCAATTAAAACTATTTATTTCATTCCAACACACTTAAACCCTTTCAAACTTCCAAATCAACAAAATCTAATTCCAAATCTCCATTTAAATTCTCAAAAAATACATAAATTTACATCGATTTCAATTCACGTTTGAAATATCAAATTTAGCTACTTCAATTTCAATACATATTCAAAGTTATATTTAAACAATTTCAATAACTCAATTCCTATAAGTTTCAATTATACTTCAAAAATCAACTTAAAATTTCAATTAAATTCCTTAAAGCAATTCCTTTAAACCAATTCAAATCTCAACATAAAACCTGATTTTCGATAATAATTCAATTTATATAAATCAAATTTTATTTCAAATTATCATTTAACTAAATTCAAAAATTCAGAATTTTTAAAATCATTTAATTTAACCAATCCGGTGTCCGTATATAATTCTCTACCCTAGGGTCAAGTGATACGGATATTTATCATTTCAATCCACAATTTAAAATTTACGGTCATATACCATTTCAAACCGCAATCCCGAATTAATATATAAATCCATGAAATCGCTCGAGTCTATCATTTCAACCCATAATGATTTTTCCCTAATCTACAGATCATTCGGGTATATATCATTTCAACCCATAGTGATTTTCCTAATAATAACTAAGGGAACTGCAGAGTGATAACAATATATAAATCAAACATAACATCCAATCATCCAATATCAACAATCAAGCATCCATCATACTCATCATTCAATTCAACCAATAAATATCAACAATTAACATATTATTATTACAGGTAATTAATTACTGACAATTTAAATTCAATAATAAATTAAATAACAATTTAATTCAAAATAATACAAATTAACAGGAATAGCAATTTAAATATATCAAACAACCATAAATAAATTCCTACTCGCATCATAAATTTAATTTAACTAACATAAGAAAATTTAGAAGTTGTGAGTGGGTCAAAACACTCACTTTCGATTTTAAATCGAATTATAATCCAATTTAGGGCCTAAATTCAAATAGATTCAGAAGTCGACCAAACTAGCACCAAAATGTCAGAAATTTCAATACGATCCCAACGAAAAAAACTACGCGTGAATCAGACCTCGTACGTAAAAGTTATGTAGATTAGAACATTTTGAAAACGAAATTTAACTAAATAAAAAATAAAAGAATTTACCCAAACATTAGTGGCCACGTCACTTCGTTCCCAGGCTCTAACCCTAGGTTGCCTTACGTACGAACGCGACCAAAGCACGCGAACCGTCGCCACGTTTGGAAGCTCAACGCGCCGCCAAGAGCTAGCCGCGACCCAGCCTAGCTCGCCGCCACTCACCACACGACCTCCGCCCATCCCCCCTACGCCCACACGCGACGCCGAAGACCGCTTCGGTCACCAAGGAGACAGCCACTTATGACTTTAAACCCTAATCGAATTGTTCTGGTCGATCTGACCATCAATTCGACGAACGAATTTCACTGATGCAATCCCCTCGGTCCTCTCCACAAAACTGTACCAAAGATTTGACGATCAGGCAAAGTTCATTGGACGTGATGAATGGCCGAGAGTAAACCATCGAATTTTGGGCACACAGAAACTCAGATCAAGAAACAGAATGCTGATTTGGCCTGCGCTCGTCGAGAGCTTCAAATCGATATATAATTCGATATATTTTGAGGAGTTTAAATTTTTGGAATTGAATTTGAATTTAAAGTTTTGGTTTGTCTTCCATTGGAATGAGGAGTTGAGAAGGAAATGTACGTATAGACAAATTGAATAAAAAATAACTAGGGTTTATAACAGGCTATTTATAGGTATAGCTGAAATGGAAAAGAATGGACCAGATCGAATTTGAAGTTATACGATAAACGACCCGGAAAGCCCGTTTAGTTCCCGAAATGAAATTTGGTCATCCTATATATAAAAATAGACGTTTTCAATATTTTTAAACCCAATGGAACAGGTTTCAAGTCCTAATTCCATCGTATGAAGAAGTTATGTTAAAATCAGCTTATTTCAAATTGATTTCAATTAAATTGATTTCTAGGCGTTTCGAGCTCGTACGATCAAACGGCAAGTCCGATCGTTACGAAACTTGAAATCCTACAATAATTCTCTGTTACGGATTCGATGAAACTAGTTTCGTGGAAATCCGATTCTGTGGCCAAAATGGCTATATTTCAGTTAATTAAATAAATTAATATTAAATTAATTAAATCACTTCTTCAATTCAAATTTAATCAATTACAATTTCTATCATTTTGGCTTACTTAGTAATTTATAAATCCTTTATAACAAATTTCTATATCAATTTATTATCGAATATTGCATAATCCCCAGTGTTAAATTTCAATTTCTATAAATTCAGTAATTCTAAATTAAATTTCCAATAAATTCATTTATTTGATTTTCAATCCTGTTATTAAATCAATTATCATCTTATGGATATAATTAACATGGATTATATCTTATTACACTAATATTTTCCAATTCATCTTAATTTCAATCAACGTAATAATTAATTACATTTAATTGCAATAAATCCAATTATTATAATTTAAATTCCAAAAATTGATTAAATTTGATTCCAATCTTTTTATTTCATCCAATCAATAATTTATAGACCTAGTTCATGTTGTCTTATATTTCATTACATTAATATTCTCCAATTTCCATCTTTTATTTGTATTAACTACTATATTTCCATTTTATTGAATTTTTATCAAATTCACATACTAATTATAATTTAAATTCCAATAAATTGAGCAACTTGATTCCAATTGTTTTAATTCAATCAATTGTCCTATTATGCATAAAATTTTCATTAGTTACATCTTATTGAAATAATATTCTACAATTATCAAATTTAATCTACATTAACTACACTAATTAAGTGAACTAGTTGCAATTGGTTTCCAATTTTAATTTAATAGGCTAAATAAATAGGTAACATATAATAGTTGTTACCATTAACTTTTAGTCACATCATAAGTTTATTATTTACAACCAGATGTTATAACAACTTATACTAAAAATATTCCATCCAATTTCTAGTTATTGCACATTATGTAATTAATTAATACATCCTTCATATTATCAATTTCTTCTTAATTCAATTATCAATTAATGCATACATTACTAAAATTTATTTACAACCTATATCACTTATAACTCTTTAATTCTTTCAATTGATTGGAATTTCATTCAAATTTTTAATAATTAACTTAAATTAACTATCATTCTAGTTATTATTTCATGTATAAATCACAAATTTTTATTTCTTCCAATATTTAACAACAAAAATCTTATTAAATTAACTATTTTTAATTATCGAAATTTACGGGTCGTTACACTCTCCCCTGCTCAAAACTTTTCGTCCTCGAAAAGGAAAAGAAGGGAAAAGAAGGAATTAAGTAATCAATATATATTATTCAAAATATTAAATTTATAAACAACTAATTTACAAAATTAAATAATTTAAATAAAATGTATTAATTTATAAACTATTAAATCCCTTTATACTCAAGTTAATAAAAGTTTGGAAAAACATTTCACAAAATTTTTTAAGTCAAAAATTTACGAAAAATTTCGATAGAGTCTCCTTTGTACGAAGAGGTTTGGAAGAAATAATAATATCAAAAATAACAATATATATCATATATTTCAAAATAATATATCCCAACAACGGGAAAACAATATAATATCACTATAAAACTATAATCTGAGAACGTACCTATTTGTCAAGCAATTAACACTTATATTATGAAACCAAAAGCAGTAGTTATTGCTTCCATACATGTATTTCACTTATATAATCAAAAGGAGTTAATAATTATGTATAAAATAGAAATATTTAAGTTATTTCAATTAATCACAACAAAATCAACACAACATACAATAGTCATAAGCAATACAACTATACAATCATCACATGCAATCAAAGCAATCAACCATCCATCCATAGCTACCAAAACAATGGTTTGTTTGGGTTTAGACACTTTTAATCGCACAGAATGACAAATATACTACTAAGTATACCATCTACTCAACAGTCTTAGATAAAACTCAATAGATTATTCATACATCCTAAACAATTTAAAGTATCACCTCCCAAACATCCATAAGTTAAAACAATCAATGATATCCAAGTATTATTTAAGTTATTCTTATAAATTTTCTTTCACAACATTTATTTCTTACAAAAATTCAACTTCCATTCATTCATTTTTTTTCATTTATTCACATAATGACAATTTTTTTTCACTGCTTTACATTCGTTTCTTACCTAAGTCATTTCCATTCAATTGTTTATAATAACCAGTGAATTCATTATTCAAGTACATACATTTTATTATGGTTTAGTTTACATTTATAAACTTATATACTTGATTTCCATTAGATATCAATATTCATTAGTGCATAAGTTCATACTTAAGTTCTTACTTTTTTTAATTTACATTCATTTCTTTACATAGTGTCATTGACTGTTGAATCCATTTTCTAAATCATTTCAACTTTCCTGAAGTTATAACCATTTAATTTAACATAGTATTCATTGTATTATTTTCTTTAATTATCAATAGCTTGAAACATTAACTTACGTTCATAATCCTTTACTTACAATACTCATTTTCCATTTAATTAGTAGCATTTCAATTATAACATAATTTTGTAACAACTATAATATCAAAGTTCTTATTTATAAAAGTAATTCCATTGAACCTTTTCATTACTTAAGTTTTTCTTGTATAATATCCTATTACATATCCTATTCCACATTAAAACTTTTTACATTTTTGTAAGTTATAGATATATAAACGTCTTTTAGAATGCAATAGAAAGTAACAAAAATTCTCTTATATGTTTAGTTAACAAAAGGTTCAATAGTTACCATTTCTTATTTTCATTTCCCTTTTTATTTACAGTTTTCAAAATTTTAGTTTCTTATCTATTTCATTAGTCATTTTAACATTAAATTTTTTATTTTCATCTTAGACATTTCCAATTATTAATATAGTTAAGATTCCATTCATTACACTAATTTCAATTTCTAATTTACAGAAACTTAGAACTAAACAACCGGGTTTCATTTCAGTTATTTTAAAATAAGATATATAATCATATCTTATATATATATATATATATCTAATCATATTTGAAATTTAAAATCAAGATTAATCTATCAAAACAATTGTGCAGTAAAATTACTACACGGTCTTCCCATTTTGAAGCTCGAAAATGAACGTCGATAATGCGTGCACCCATTACCGAAATTATTTTTCAGTGACAGAGAGGGGAGTACAAAACTTATTTCCTTCCAAAATTCTTTTTAAAACATTTCTTCTAAATCACATTGAAATATTTATATCAGAAAATAATTCTAAATAATATTAATATTATATTCCAAAATCATCTCAAAGAAATTTTCAAAAATCCCGAAACTTAAGTTCCAAATTTTCCAATTTATATTTATTTTATTTACAAATTTTATTTTTAACCAATATTTATAAAATTTTAGTTCCTAACAAACAAATATATAACAACCAACTATATCATTTATAAAATTACTTGTTTCATATATAAAATATATAATAGGCAAAATTATTTCATTCACCTATATTCAAAATAATATTGTGTCGCTCTGTCCTATTAGTGAATATTAGGCTCAGGTCCCTAATAAGTTTCAAAATACACAAAAACCCCAATAAAAATAAGTATGTAAATTAGGTCCCTAGAATTAAGTTACTAAGTAATTGCATATAGTTATGCAATTATTCACTGCATAATTGTAGACATTTATGCAATTATATCCAAAAGTTGCTTAAATTTATGCAATTTTTTCGGTGAATAATTACGGAAATATCCGCAATTTTTTTGGTGAATAATTGCGGAATTTTCCGCAAATTATTGGTGAATAATTGGGGAATTTTCCGTAATTTTTTGAAAAAATTGCGGAAATGTCCGCAATTTTTTGATATAATTGCATAAATGTCTGCAATTATTCACTGAATAATTGCATAAGTGTATGTCATTATTCGGTAACTTAATTCTAGGGACCTAATTTACAAACTTTTTTTTACTGGGGTTTTTGTGTATTTTGAAACTTATTAGGGACCTGTGCTAAACTGTCCCATCCTATTATGTGCTTAGAAATCCCTATCGATGCCATAGCGTCCTATTTACCAACCGGAATTTATAAATACAAAACAGAACAAATTAATACGATATAAAAACCTTTTATAACACTAACAAATACGCTCTCTCATATATATATACACACACTCAACGACTCATTCTAGGGTATTTCTACCCTATTAAATATGAGTCTGACCCTACAAAGCTAAGGTTATAGCTAAACCAAAGCTCTAATACCAACTGTAACGACCTGCCTTTTTAGACGTTTTAAGCAGACACACATGTCTGACTCAAACCATTCAAAAGGGCAGATTGTTATGGGTAAATAAGAAAAAGAGAAAAAAATAAAACAAATACAGAATCTCGCTGCGGAATGACAAAATATAATGATCAAATAACAGTTCATGGAGCTATTTTATAAATACATTTGATTATTCTTTACAACACAAATATCAAAGTTACATAAACAGGAATAAATAAATTAAATGCAGGGGAACAATATGATGCAGCGAAATACATATCATAAATAATAATAGTACAAATCTTCCTATTCGTCCTCTAGAAATAAGGTCTTCAACCCTGAAATGCTGAGGCTGACCCGAGCGAATTGAAAAGACAAAACGCTCGAGTCAGAACTAAAAGACCTTAGGTAAGTTAAATCAACGGTAAATATACATGTGACGACGTCAGAGATGTTTACGGGGTTTGGCATCTCCTATCTAGTGTCTAACGTGAGTGCAGTAACTTAAGAGATGTTCAGGATTACCATCTCCTAAGGATCCGTTAAACTATCTACTATGTAGTACAATACGCTTTTATAATATGTCTACAGTAAAGTAAAAGCCTCAAAATAGCGTTAAGGCGTTACCCATATCCCCTTTAACACATTTTATATATTCTCATAGTCTATACAGTACTGTAAGCTCCTCCGTAAACTGGAGGTTTACCCAGAGGGCACCCTATAGGTATGGTACAAAACAAACTCGTCGAATGCGCTCTAGGGCATGTAAACACGACACTCGAGGCAATGCCAGGGTAGATATACCAATTGCGGATCCGGACTGGTGGTAACACATAACAGCTACTACCGCCCTCCTCGGCCACACTCCCAAATCAAAATCAAGGGTGGCCACTAAATCAATCACAAAGTAATAGAATGGTATCGAAGAAATGTGCCCGATCGGAGGTGCGACCTCACTTGGCCCGACATGGCTCATATTTTAGTCACATCTAAGCTGACTTACGAGAGTCAAGGTCACGTCATACCTTATATAGAAATCGTTTGCCAAACCATCCTACTTCATTTTTGGAATCTCCACCACGTACACAGTTGTTAAAGTGGTTTTCGGTATTGGCAAAGAGCATAACAATATCCGATCCTGGTCTCTTTAACAACCAAACACTTATTTCACACCGGAGGGTTCTTTTACATTTCAAAAGTCAATTCACAATTTATATCAAGATATCATATTCTCAAAAACATAATACTTCAGAAATCACATTCACTTTCAAATTCTTATCACATTTGAAATCATACCTTTTCCGAAATCATAATTTCTTTCAAAATCATATTTCCAAATAGGTTAAATCCTCATTTCAAAATTATCATATTACATCAAATAGGTTATTTAAATCCCAACTTCGGTTATAATGTCGTTTAACCATATTCACTTTAAAATCGAGGATTTGAATATAAACCCATCTACTTTACTTAGTTTGGAATTTAGAAAAATAGTTTAGATAGTTATAAATAGTTTAACAAAGTTAAGAATAAATTTTTAGGATAGTTAGAATACTCTAATATATTTTAAAATAGGTTTAAAATAGTTTTAAATTGATTTAAGATAGTTAAATAGATTTAAAATAGACTAAATATAATTAACATAGATTAAATAACTTTAAAATAGATTAATTAGATTTAAAATAAATTAAAATAGTTCAATTAGGTTAAAGTAAATTAAATTGGTTTAAAATAGGTTAAAATAATTTATATAGTTAATATAGGTTAAAATAGTTTAATAAATTTAAAAATCTTAATAATTAGAAATTTTAAAATGATATTTTTTCTCAGTTTATATTAAAATATGAATTTGAAATGAATATCAATTAAAACTATTTATTTCATTCAAACACACTTAATTCCTTTCCAATTTCCAAATCAACAAAATCTAATTCCAAATCTCCATTTAAATTCTTAAAAAATACTTAAATTTACATCGATTTCAATTCACGTTTGAAATATCAAATTTAGCTACTTCAATTTCAATACATATTCAAAGTTATATTCAAACAATTTCAATAACTCAATTCCTATAAGTTTCAATTATACTTCAAAAATCAACATAAATTTCAATTAAATTCCTTAAAGCGATTCCTTTAAACCAATTCAAATCTCAACATAAAACCTGATTTTCGATAATAATTCATTTATATAAATCAAATTTTATTTCAAAGTATCATTTAACTAAATTTAAAAATTCAGGATTTTTAAAATCATATAATTTAACAAATCCGGTGTCCGTATATAATTCTCTTCCCTAGGGTCAAGTGATACGGATATTTATCATTTCAATCTGCAATTTCAAATTTTACGGTTATATATCATTTCAAACCGCAATCCCGAATTAATATAAAAATCCATAAAATCGCTGGAGTCTATCATTTCAACCCATAACGATTTTTCCCTAATCTACAAGTCATTCGGGTATATATCATTTCAACCCATAGTGATTTTCCTAATAATAACTAAGGGAACCTGTAGAGTGATAACAATATATAAATCAAACATAACATCCAATCATCCAATATCAACAATCAAGCATCCATCATACTCATCATTCAATTCAACCAATAAATATCAACAATTAACATATTATTATTTACAGGGAATTAACTGGAAATTTAAATTCAATAATAAATTAAATAACAATTTAATTCAAAATAATACATGTAACGACCCAGAATTTTGAACGAATTAAATTGAAAATATTTAATTTATTTTAAATATTTGAACGGTAATTTAATTCGAATCCCGGGTATAACTTTGAATTTGACGATTAAATTATAAAATTTAATCGATTGAGAGCTGAATAAAAATTTGTATCTTCGATTTTAAGCCGAAGAAAAATATTTCGAAAGCTTTTAAAATTCGTATTGATAATACTGAAGATGATAGAAGCTTCAGAATTTAATTTCGAACTGTTTTGTTTAGTTTTGAAAATAATCACTCGAACCGATATTTATAAAATAGTCAATTTTCAAACAGTCTCGGAATTCGACGAAACCAGTTCCATTGGGTCCGGAATGTTGTATTATTGCCGGATTTCAATTTTCGTATTTTTCGGAGTTGTTATGTGCGAATACGACGTATAAACGCGTTAAAATTAAATCAAATACAATTTAAATTTTAAATTTAAATTGTTGCCGACATCAGTTAAGGCACACGATATCTCTCTGCAAAGCCACGCGACTTTCCTTCACTCACGCCTAAAATCACGCTTCACTCTTTAAAATAAATCAAACCCATACTTCATCAGTTTTTTAAAAATCCTTCTCTCGTTCAAAAATCAAAACCATGGCCTCTCTGCCATTCTCGCATTCAAATCAAAGAAGGAGGGAAGCATCGCGCGAGCACGTAGGCACTCGAAGCAGGGGTCGCGACTCAGTGAAGCGGTGATGGGGGTCGCGACGCGATCTGGCGGCGATTGTATGCCGCTAGGGTTTCGCGAGCAATTTCGTGATGGTTGATTGGGGTTTCGCGACTGGAAGGCGTGCGCGACAGCGCGTAGGCCGGAGTGGAGGCGAAGTCGAAGTCTTAGGGGATGGTCGCGAATCGCTGGCCGATGGGGACTTGAGGCGGCGTGCAGCTAGGGTTGTGGCAACGTCGACTTGATGTGTCAAAGAACGTGGTCGACTAGGGGGTAGTTGCGATCTGGTAGTGCTGGCGATCAACGTGTGGAGGCGATCGCGAGATGGGGGTCGACTGGATGTCGACAACTAGGGCAAGTTCGACGATCTGGGTTGGTTATCTTCCTACAGGCGGCAGTGTAGATGAGGGCATCGCGATGTTGGTAGCCGCGAGATGGAACCGGTGGTGATGACGTGGGGGGTTGTGGGCGATAGCAGGGTCAGTTTTTGGTGGGCAGCAGCGTCGATTGTTGGGGGCGTCTGTTGTGGCATCGCGAGTTCATCGATATGGGTTCACTCGAATTTTGATCAGTGAGGTATAATCTATTTTCGAATTTAAGTTTATATGCGTACCAGTTAGAAAATATTTACAGTAAAATTTATTGTTGTGTTAATTTGCAGAAAAGGAAATAATAAATTTTGTAAAGTTTAAACAGAACTGTTTTGAAATTTAAATTGTGTGTATATAAATATATATCCAAACAGTTTTAAAAGAAATTAGTTTGAAAAGAAAACATTTGCTTAAATTTAAATGGTTAGTAAATTTAATTTGTCAAATGGTTAGAAAATTTAATTTATTAAAGGAGATGTAGTTTTTAAATTTAATGTTTTGTTAAATAAATTATTAAAGGAGAAATTGGTTAAATTAAAACTATCAAAACGGAAATCGATTTATTTAATTGGTTCGAATGTTAATTTATTTATGTAATATTTATGCAAGGTCAATAAATCGGGAAAATAAGTCTGGGATGAAAATGGATTGCAAATTTAAGCTAAAGTGAGATCTTCTCACTCAGATTTATAAATTGATTGCAGTTATTGATTGATCTGTTTGAATGTGCTATTAGATATGATAGGATATATCTATATATATAGCAGTATATACATATTGGCATATGTATATATTTGATTGATGATTTCCCGCCTCGTATAGCGGATGAGACCCTATTGCGCCGTTAGTAAGCGGATTTATAAAAACCCATATACCGCGATATTCCACCTCGGAGTGGAATGGTATTGTGCTAACGTCTGTGGATGCAGGGAAACAGGTTGGAGGGATCCAACTGGATTCCTCACAGTAGTTATTTATGTACAAATATTGTGATGTATTCTGTTATCATATGTTGAGATATGATATTGACTGTTGTGATTGACAAATTGATGCGTTGCATCATTGGATTCAAAATTTTGAAGTTTAAAAATAACGATCTTTAACTTTAAAAGAGATTTTTAAAAGTGATTATTTGAAAGTATACGTTTATTTGAATTTTTGAATTGATTTACTTTAAATAAATAAATGTTATAAATGTAAAGTTATGGAAATTATAATGTTTGTAAATTATAACCGAAAGATAAAATTTCTTTTGAAATAAATGGTCAAGTCATAAATAAAAAGATTTGAATTGAGATTTTTGAATTATTAAAACGATGTATATAAAAGATGTATAAAAGTTGATTTTTGTAAATCAAAATATTGGACTTATAAAACGAATTTTTATAAGTGTTAGAAAGAAGTATAAATGGATTTCATAAGTGAATGAAATTAATAGATTTATAACGTGAAGTTATAAAGTAAATAGATATTGTAGAAAAAAAAAATTTATAAGAAATTTACTTATAAATTTGACTTGTGCACTTAGATGGGATATAAATAGAAATTGCAAAATTAAATGATTTTATAAGTTGAAATCGGTATAAAGTACAAATGTGATTTATAAACGTTGTTTATTAAATCCGAAATCACTTATTCTTATAAGTGGATTTTTGAAGTTAATAAAATGAGATTTATAAACCGGAGTTGTTATAGAAAATAGAAAATGGAATTTATAATCGTTGTTTTATAAATTCGGAAACCAATCGATGGGATTTGATAAATTAAATACAGAAAATTATTAAAGGAGATATATTCGCGATTTTGGATAGCGAATTATTGTTGAAATAAAACGTGTAGAAAAATAGTGAAATGTAATTTGTGAAGTATATTCACGATTTTGGACAGTGAATATATTATTAAGAAAAATGGATATGGTTTTGGGAAAGCGATATTATAAAATGAAGTTAATTGTTTTAAAAGATGTTTTAAAACGTGTGAACTATCGAAAGCATAAATTTCCGCAGTTCTTGTTGAAATAGACGTTTTCGAGAAATTTAAGGAAATGGTGGACTATAACACTATTGTTATAGTAAATGATTTCCGAAAGGAAATGTTTTGATGTAGTATTGGGATTTATGTATCTATCTAAATCCGAATCCCTATACTAGTGATTTCGAGTCGTCGTAACGATGTTTTACGCAACATTCGTTTTGACTCAAATAGATGTTGAAATTTATGATTTCCTTAAAGAATGAATATATACTTAATTTGATTTAAGTATATCGAATATTTTCTAAGTGTTGAAAATAAATGATTTGTGAATTACTTATTTTTAAATAAGTATGGAATGTTTTCCAATATGAAATGAACGTTTTTGAGATTTATCTTCTTAAAGATAAATCGAAATCGAATATTGAAAACGATTTGAAAATCGTATATCAGTAGATATTTTGAAAGATATAAATTCTCTATGGAATTTATAAAGGAAAGGGAAACTGTTTAGAAAAATAAACATTGATTTATTTATAAGTGTGGAAATTTTATATCTAGTAAAGATATTTTTGAAGATAAATAATTTGGGAAAATTATTTGGAATCTGATGATGTTGCGCATCTTTATTGATAGTTAAATAACCGACTATCAATAATTACCTTTAGATAGGTATTTGTTGTGAATTGGATGAATTTGAATGCCACACTTATTTTTGAATAATCGCTCACTATTCGGGTTAGCCGGGAAAGGACCATGGGGTCGTATAACCCATTCCGAATATGTGATACGTCGTTATGAATTGCATTCGAAGACCGGTGTTGAAGACCGGATATTTTTGAAAACGGAAGGATTACCGTCGAGTTACTCTACATCGACTGATCTTCGATTTAGAGGTTTTATCACCCTTAGTGACGGGAAGTCCTGACGTGATTGAAAATTATCCGGATGTGCAAGGGCTTCGTGAGAAGTGCCTTCGGTTCTGTTCGATCCCGGAACAGACTTGTATGGATTGTGTGTCTGACGTTACAATTTGAGATATAAAGCTGATTTCTTTCAAATACATTTCTGTTGGTGGCGGAGAATTTATTCTCTTAGCTTAACACCCTTCTCTGAGACGTACGAGCTCAGAGGTTATGTAGTTGAAATTTATCAGCGATATATCCCAATTTGGTAACGTGGTATGCTGAGTGTTGCTGTGAAATGATCAGTGTTTGATCATTTGTGATATGATCATTTGTTTGATCTTATATCTTTGTGATCATAGGTTGATCATTTTGTTTGACCCGAAGCAGGGCTTTTTATAGAAAGCGTAGCTTTGTGGACGAGACTTCGTCGAGCCTCACACCCCGGAAATGGTCGAAACAGGACGAATGCAGCAAGGTTCTAGGGAGTAGCGCCCCTTAGTGTATGTCATTCCCTCTGGATAAAGGTGGTATCATGGTATGGAGCCCAGATACTTAACCTCTGTGGTTACTGCATTATTATTATCTATGTGGTTTGTTGCGAATCGAGGATCCTTGGGAAGATCGGTGACGATCGGGGGATGGCATACGCGTGTCAGTAGTTACCTATTTTTGCAGAGGTAACCCGGCCTTGTGTTGGCAGAGATCCGGTTAGGTTCTCGGGTCGTCTATTCCAGGGACGTACCCATCGTGGATAGGAAGTTCCTTAGCCTTGCCATTTGTTGGAAATCCAAAGAAACAATACGATCTTGTACGGTTTTAGTTGTAGAACCTATCATTCACTTATGGTGGTCACCACTGTTTGGATGGTAGCTATAGTAGGCATAAGTGCGGAATGCCTATGCTGGCTAAGATTAATATTATACTTTCGAAATGTTTTCTACACTATGCACTAATAATAATATCAAAATGATTTGATTTTTGCGTATCAAGCATCTTTGACTATCATAAGAAGAAATCTCCTCCAATTCTGCGTTTGCATTGTGTGTGTGGTGGGAGGTCTTATGGTAGTTTCATTTTCCAAAAGCATTTCAAATTGACTTAAAAATTATCTTGTTGTTTTTAAAAGATATAACTGTTTTACGATCTCACACCAGTCTTGCTATATTACAGCATGATAGGGGATTCTCGCTTCGCAGTTTGGTGGCGAACGGGAGACTCTTACCCCTACATGTCCCTGAGAGGGATGGGTTGGTTAGGCAGATGCCGTGACAGTCGAGAGGCTGGCCGTAAAAGCAAGTTTGGGGTACCATTGTCAGCCACGGTGGGGCCGGGATGGTTGAAAAGCCTACCGGTTGTGACCGCTTCTTTCGGGATGTGACAAAGTGGTATCAGAGCATATGGTTAAGCGACAACCCTGCTCTGTTGGGTGTTACTCATTAGAGATAGAGTCAGCAGTACTCTAGAATGAGTTGAGTGTAATAATAGATACGAGCGCGTATTTGTTAGTGAATATAAAAATGTTTTATATTGTGTTTGCTTATCCGTTGAGATGTTTGTGAATTTTGGTCGATATGTGGGACGCCATATTATCGATAAAGATTTCTAAACACTTAAACGAGGCAAGATGACATGGTATTGTTTTAAATAGGGTGAATGAAATAATTTTACCCAAGACTATTTTTGTATATAAAAGAAATGATTTTCTGTAAATTATTACAGTATATGGTTGCATGGATGTTAGAGGTGATAATATTAATCTATTATCATTGAAATTGAATAAGAAATTCAAATCGTAACTCCAAAGTTGAGAATATAAATTTTAAATGTGACTTATAATCTAAAACGGAATTCCAGAGAAGTTTTTGGAAATGTTTTGAAAAGAATTTGAAAATTTTGGAGATTTGGGAAGTTTAAATCTTTTTGGTTTGAAAATGATTTTTCAAAGGATTTGATATTGTAGAAAATTGTTTTAGAGAAATGAAAAGCTCTAAACTCTTTTCGGTCGCTGGAAAATAATTCCGATGATGACCATGGCATCACCGGTGTTCATTTTCGGGTTTCCAGAAGAGGAATTGCTGCCAAATTGTTTTAAATGGTAGTTGTTTGAAAAATTATGTTTTGTTTGGAAATTCCAGGATAATTTGATTTGTTTTCAAAAATGATTTTTGAAATGTTGGTAAACTCTGGAATGCTATATAAAGATATTTATGAAATATTATTAAGTTGATAACTTATACAATTTGAATTGATAGAATAAATTCAATTTAAAAGATGGAGTTAAATTAAATTAAGTATAAGTGAATCAATTAAATAAAGTGAAATGAATTCATATGGAATGGGAAATCCAGTTTAAATATGGGTGGTTATAAACCAAAATGGTGAATTGTAAATAAATTTTGGAAATGAACGAAAGAATAAAACTGGAAATAAAAACTGAATGTTGAAAACGAGTTTGAATTGAATAATTAGAAATGGAAATTCAATTAGTAAATGAAACTAATCTGAAATAGTGCAGTTGAATGAAAGATAGTTGATAAACATTCAATATTCAAAATAGAAGATAAAATTGAATTCAAATAGAATTGAAATTGTAAACTGAATCCAAATTAGATTGGAATGGTGAATTGAATTCAAATGAATATGAAATGTAAAATTGAAGATAATGGATATAACTTCAATAGTGAACTAAAAGATGATATAAGTAGTTTATATTGAAAATTTGTAATTGAATTTGCAAAATGATTTGAATGCTGTAACTAGATATAATGGCTAGTAGATATACATGTGTAAAGGAATTGGGATTTTGATTTCACAGATAAATTGAATTGCTCGAAAAAGGTACGTATTTGAGTTTTAATATGAGTTTTTGATGATTTCTCTCTAGCCGCTTAGCTTTTTCTTTTTCTTTTTGAAATCTGAGAGTCCGTAGGGACGTTTTGTAGTCGTACCGTATTAGCCGCGCAAAGGAGACGCTGGCGAAATTTTTCGAAAATATCGGGTGTTAGAAAATTTTTGAGAAATTTTGAAAGTTTAAAATTCGAACTTAAACTCGAAATTGAATTTGAATTGAGAAGTTAAACAATGTTGTTTGAAACCTATAATTGAAGTTGGAAATTTAGTTGAATGATAACGAATCTTTAGTAGAAAGATTTGTTTTGGAAAATTGATAAAACTATTCGAATGATGAAAGATAGTAGACGAGTTAAGGACTACTTTTCCTAACTTGTAATTTCGAGGACGAAATTCTTTTAAGGGGGGAAGTTTGTAACGACCCAGAATTTTGAACGAATTAAATTGAAAATATTTAATTTATTTTAAATATTTGAACGGTAATTTAATTCGAATCCCGGGTATAACTTTGAATTTGACGATTAAATTATAAAATTTAATCGATTGAGAGCTGAATAAAAATTTGTATCTTCGATTTTAAGCCGAAGAAAAATATTTCGAAAGCTTTTAAAATTCGTATTGATAATACTGAAGATGATAGAAGCTTCAGAATTTAATTTCGAACTGTTTTGTTTAGTTTTGAAAATAATCACTCGAACCGATATTTATAAAATAGTCAATTTTCAAACAGTCTCGGAATTCGACGAAACCAGTTCCATTGGGTCCGGAATGTTGTATTATTGCCGGATTTCAATTTTCGTATTTTTCGGAGTTGTTATGTGCGAATACGACGTATAAACGCGTTAAAATTAAATCAAATACAATTTAAATTTTAAATTTAAATTGTTGCCGACATCAGTTAAGGCACACGATATCTCTCTGCAAAGCCACGCGACTTTCCTTCACTCACGCCTAAAATCACGCTTCACTCTTTAAAATAAATCAAACCCATACTTCATCAGTTTTTTAAAAATCCTTCTCTCGTTCAAAAATCAAAACCATGGCCTCTCTGCCATTCTCGCATTCAAATCAAAGAAGGAGGGAAGCATCGCGCGAGCACGTAGGCACTCGAAGCAGGGGTCGCGACTCAGTGAAGCGGTGATGGGGGTCGCGACGCGATCTGGCGGCGATTGTATGCCGCTAGGGTTTCGCGAGCAATTTCGTGATGGTTGATTGGGGTTTCGCGACTGGAAGGCGTGCGCGACAGCGCGTAGGCCGGAGTGGAGGCGAAGTCGAAGTCTTAGGGGATGGTCGCGAATCGCTGGCCGATGGGGACTTGAGGCGGCGTGCAGCTAGGGTTGTGGCAACGTCGACTTGATGTGTCGAAGAACGTGGTCGACTAGGGGGTAGTTGCGATCTGGTAGTGCTGGCGATCAACGTGTGGAGGCGATCGCGAGATGGGGGTCGACTGGATGTCGACAACTAGGGCAAGTTCGACGATCTGGGTTGGTTATCTTCCTACAGGCGGCAGTGTAGATGAGGGCATCGCGATGTTGGTAGCCGCGAGATGGAACCGGTGGTGATGACGCGTGGGGTTGTGGGCGATAGCAGGGTCAGTTTTTGGTGGGCAGCAGCGTCGATTGTTGGGGGCGTCTGTTGTGGCATCGCGAGTTCATCGATATGGGTTCACTCGAATTTTGATCAGTGAGGTATAATCTATTTTCGAATTTAAGTTTATATGCGTACCAGTTAGAAAATATTTACAGTAAAATTTATTGTTGTGTTAATTTGCAGAAAAGGAAATAATAAATTTTGTAAAGTTTAAACAGAACTGTTTTGAAATTTAAATTGTGTGTATATAAATATATATCCAAACAGTTTTAAAAGAAATTAGTTTGAAAAGAAAACATTTGCTTAAATTTAAATGGTTAGTAAATTTAATTTGTCAAATGGTTAGAAAATTTAATTTATTAAAGGAGATGTAGTTTTTAAATTTAATGTTTTGTTAAATAAATTATTAAAGGAGAAATTGGTTAAATTAAAACTATCAAAACGGAAATCGATTTATTTAATTGGTTCGAATGTTAATTTATTTATGTAATATTTATGCAAGGTCAATAAATCGGGAAAATAAGTCTGGGATGAAAATGGATTGCAAATTTAAGCTAAGGTGAGATCTTCTCACTCAGATTTATAAATTGATTGCAGTTATTGATTGATCTGTTTGAATGTGCTATTAGATATGATAGGATATATCTATATATATATAGCAGTATATACATATTGGCATATGTATATATTTGATTGATGATTTCCCGCCTCGTATAGCGGATGAGACCCTATTGCGCCGTTAGTAAGCGGATTTATAAAAACCCATATACCGCGATATTCCACCTCGGAGTGGAATGGTATTGTGCTAACGTCTGTGGATGCAGGGAAACAGGTTGGAGGGATCCAACTGGATTCCTCACAGTAGTTATTTATGTACAAATATTGTGATGTATTCTGTTATCATATGTTGAGATATGATATTGACTGTTGTGATTGACAAATTGATGCGTTGCATCATTGGATTCAAAATTTTGAAGTTTAAAAATAACGATCTTTAACTTTAAAAGAGATTTTTAAAAGTGATTATTTGAAAGTATACGTTTATTTGAATTTTTGAATTGATTTACTTTAAATAAATAAATGTTATAAATGTAAAGTTATGGAAATTATAATGTTTGTAAATTATAACCGAAAGATAAAATTTCTTTTGAAATAAATGGTCAAGTCATAAATAAAAAGATTTGAATTGAGATTTTTGAATTATTAAAACGATGTATATAAAAGATGTATAAAAGTTGATTTTTGTAAATCAAAATATTGGACTTATAAAACGAATTTTTATAAGTGTTAGAAAGAAGTATAAATGGATTTCATAAGTGAATGAAATTAATAGATTTATAACGTGAAGTTATAAAGTAAATAGATATTGTAGAAAAAAAAAATTTATAAGAAATTTACTTATAAATTTGACTTGTGCACTTAGATGGGATATAAATAGAAATTGCAAAATTAAATGATTTTATAAGTTGAAATCGGTATAAAGTACAAATGTGATTTATAAACGTTGTTTATTAAATCCGAAATCACTTATTCTTATAAGTGGATTTTTGAAGTTAATAAAATGAGATTTATAAACCGGAGTTGTTATAGAAAATAGAAAATGGAATTTATAATCGTTGTTTTATAAATTCGGAAACCAATCGATGGGATTTGATAAATTAAATACAGAAAATTATTAAAGGAGATATATTCGCGATTTTGGATAGCGAATTATTGTTGAAATAAAACGTGTAGAAAAATAGTGAAATGTAATTTGTGAAGTATATTCACGATTTTGGACAGTGAATATATTATTAAGAAAAATGGATATGGTTTTGGGAAAGCGATATTATAAAATGAAGTTAATTGTTTTAAAAGATGTTTTAAAACGTGTGAACTATCGAAAGCATAGATTTCCGCAGTTCTTGTTGAAATAGACGTTTTCGAGAAATTTAAGGAAATGGTGGACTATAACACTATTGTTATAGTAAATGATTTCCGAAAGGAAATGTTTTGATGTAGTATTGGGATTTATGTATCTATCTAAATCCGAATCCCTATACTAGTGATTTCGAGTCGTCGTAACGATGTTTTACGCAACATTCGTTTTGACTCAAATAGATGTTGAAATTTATGATTTCCTTAAAGAATGAATATATACTTAATTTGATTTAAGTATATCGAATATTTTCTAAGTGTTGAAAATAAATGATTTGTGAATTACTTATTTTTAAATAAGTATGGAATGTTTTCCAATATGAAATGAACGTTTTTGAGATTTATCTTCTTAAAGATAAATCGAAATCGAATATTGAAAACGATTTGAAAATCGTATATCAGTAGATATTTTGAAAGATATAAATTCTCTATGGAATTTATAAAGGAAAGGGAAACTGTTTAGAAAAATAAACATTGATTTATTTTTAAGTGTGGAAATTTTATATCTAGTAAAGATATTTTTGAAGATAAATAATTTGGGAAAATTATTTGGAATCTGATGATGTTGTGCATCTTTATTGATAGTTAAATAACCGACTATCAATAATTACCTTTAGATAGGTATTTGTTGTGAATTGGATGAATTTGAATGCCACACTTATTTTTGAATAATCGCTCACTATTTGGGTTAGCCGGGAAAGGACCATGGGGTCGTATAACCCATTCCGAATATGTGATACGTCGTTATGAATTGCATTCGAAGACCGGTGTTGAAGACCGGATATTTTTGAAAACGGAAGGATTACCGTCGAGTTACTCTACATCGACTGATCTTCGATTTAGAGGTTTTATCACCCTTAGTGACGGGAAGTCCTGACGTGATTGAAAATTATCCGGATGTGCAAGGGCTTCGTGAGAAGTGCCTTCGGTTCTGTTCGATCCCGGAACAGACTTGTATGGATTGTGTGTCTGACGTTACAATTTGAGATATAAAGCTGATTTCTTTCAAATACATTTCTGTTGGTGGCGGAGAATTTATTCTCTTAGCTTAACACCCTTCTCTGAGACGTACGAGCTCAGAGGTTATGTAGTTGAAATTTATCAGCGATATATCCCAATTTGGTAACGTGGCATGCTGAGTGTTGCTGTGAAATGATCAGTGTTTGATCATTTGTGATATGATCATTTGTTTGATCTTATATCTTTGTGATCATAGGTTGATCATTTTGTTTGACCCGAAGCAGGGCTTTTTATAGAAAGCGTAGCTTTGTGGACGAGACTTCGTCGAGCCTCACACCCCGGAAATGGTCGAAACAGGACGAATGCAGCAAGGTTCTAGGGAGTAGCGCCCCTTAGTGTATGTCATTCCTTCTGGATAAAGGTGGTATCATGGTATGGAGCCCAGATACTTAACCTCTGTGGTTACTGCATTATTATTATCTATGTGGTTTGTTGCGAATCGGGGATCCTTGGGAAGATCGGTGACGATCGGGGGATGGCATACGCGTGTCAGTAGTTACCTATTTTTGCAGAGGTAACCCGGCCTTGTGTTGGCAGAGATCCGGTTAGGTTCTCGGGTCGTCTATTCCAGGGACGTACCCATCGTGGATAGGAAGTTCCTTAGCCTGGCCATTTGTTGGAAATCCAAAGAAACAATACGATCTTGTACGGTTTTAGTTGTAGAACCTATCATTCACTTATGGTGGTCACCACTGTTTGGATGGTAGCTATAGTAGGCATAAGTGCGGAATGCCTATGCTGGCTAAGATTAATATTATACTTTCGAAATGTTTTCTACACTATGCACTAATAATAATATCAAAATGATTTGATTTTGCGTATCAAGCATCTTTGACTATCATAAGAAGAAATCTCCTCCAATTCTGCGTTTGCATTGTGTGTGTGGTGGGAGGTCTTATGGTAGTTTCATTTTCCAAAAGCATTTCAAATTGACTTAAAAATTATCTTGTTGTTTTTAAAAGATATAACTGTTTTACGATCTCACACCAGTCACCATGACTGACTCGGAGTTTATTGTTTCCCTTCTAAACTCTGGGTGCCCACCAATTTCCACACGGGCAGTCTAGAGTTAGATTATCAGGATATTCTGGATATTCTGGAGCTTGGAGATAAGCTGGATGACGAGACGTAGTATTTGTATCTGATAGTATTTATTCCGCTGTGTATTCTGTATGAGGACAAGTTATATAACTGTCCATTGTTGTATATTGACTCTGATGATTGATGTATGTATAAAATGATATAGTTCTTTGTTTTAAAGACTAGTAATTATCTATTGTATATTATTCCGCTGCGATGTGTAAGATTCTGATATTGTTTTCTGTTCTGATGTGTTCTGTTGTTCTTCTTTCTTCTTTTTTCTTCTTCTTCTACTTTTTCTTTTTCTTAAAACCCTCACTATTGGAGTTTCCGGCACTCGATTGCTCGGCAGTCGATAAAGTGAGTATCGATGTCGAATTTTCGAAAGTCGAAAATTCCCGGATGTGACAATACAAATTAATAGGAATAGCAATTTAAAAATATCAAATATCCATAAATAAATTCCTACTCACATCATAAATTTAATTTAACTAACATAACAAAATTTAGAAGTTGTGAGTGGGTCAAAACACTCACCTTCGATTTTAAATCGAATTAAAATCCAATTTAGGGCCCAAATTCAAACAGTCTCAGAATTCGACAAAACAAGCGCCAAAACGTCAAAAATTTAGATACGATCGCAACGAAACAAACCGCTCATGAATCGGACCTCGTACGTAAAAGTTATGTAGATTAGAACATTTTGAAAACGAAATTTATATAAATAAACAAATAAAAGGATTTACCCAAACATTAGTGGCCATGTCACTTCGTTCCCAGGCTCTAATCCTAGGCTGCCTTATGTACGAACGTGACCAAAGCACGCGAACCGCCGCCACGTTTGGAAGCTCACCGCGCCGCTAAGAGCCAGCTGCGACCCAGCCTAGCTCGCCGCCACTCACCACGCGACCTCCGCCCATCCCCCGTACACCCACACGCGACGCCGAAGACCGCTTCGGTCACCAAGGAGACAGCCGCCACTTATGACTTTAAACCCTAATCGAATTGTTCTGGTCGATCTGACCATCAATTCGACGAACGAATTTCACCAATGCACTCCCCTCGGTCCTCTCCACAAAATTGTACCAAAGATTTGACGATCAAGCGAAGTTCATCGAAACATGATGAACGGTCGAGAGTAAACCATCGAATTCTGGGCACACAGAAACTCAGATCGAGAAACAGACTACTGATTTGGTCTGCGCTCGTCGAGAGCTTCAAATTTATATATAATTCGATATATTTTGAGGAGTTTAAATTTTTGGAATTGAATTTGAAATTGAATTTAGGGTTTTGGTTTTGGTTTGTCTGCCATTGGAATGAGGAGTTGAGAAGGAAATGTACGTACGGGCAAATGGAATAAGAAATAACTAGGGTTTATAACAGGCTATTTATAGGTATAACGGAAATGGAAAAGAATGGACTAGATCGAATTGGAAGTTGAACGATAAACAACCCGAAAAGCCCGTTTCGTTCCAGAAACGAAATTGGGTCATCCCAAATATCAAAATAGATGTTTTCAATATTTTTAAACCCAATGGAACATGTTTCAAGTCCTAATTCCATCGTATAAAGAAGTTATGTTAAAATCAGCTTATTTCAAATTGATTTCAATTAAATTGATTTCTAGGCGTTTCGAGCCCGTACGATCAACCGACAAGTCCGATCATTACGAAACTTGAAATCCTACAAAAATTCTCTGTTACGGATCCGATGAAACTAGTTTCGTCGAAATCCGAGTCAGTGGCCAAAATGGCTATATTTCAGTTAATTAAATAAATTAATATTAAATTAATTAAACAACTTCTTCAATTCAACTTTAATCAATTACAATTTCTATCATTTTGGCTTACTTAGTAATTTATAAATCCTTTATAACAAATTTCTATATCAATTTATTATCGAATATTGCATAATTCCCAGTGATAAATTTCAATTTCAATAAGTTCAGTAATTCTAAATCAAATTTCTAATAAATTCATTTATTTAATTTTCAATCCTGTTACTAAATCAATTATCATCTTATGGATATAATTAACATGGATTATATCTTATTACACTAATATTTTCCAATTCATCTTAATTTCAATCAACGTAATACTTAATTACATTTAATTGCAATAAATCCAATTATTATAATTTAAATTCCAAAAATTGATTAAATTTGATTCCAATCTTTTTATTTCATCCAATCAATAATTTATAGACCTAGTTCACGTTGTCTTATATTTCATTACATTAATATTCTCCAATTTCCATCTTTTATTTGTATTAACTACTATATTTCCATTTTATTGAATTTTTATCAAATTCACATATTAATTATAATTTAAATTCCAATAAATTGAGCAACTTGATTCCAATTGTTTTAATTCAATCAATTGTCCTATTATGCATAAAATTTTCATTGGTTACATCTTATTGAACTAATATTCTACAATTATCAAATTTAATCTACATTAACTACACTAATTAAGTGAACTAATTGCAATTGGTTTCCAATTTTAATTTAACAGGCTAAATAAATAGGTAATATATAATAGTTGTTACCATTAACTTTTAGTCACATCATAAGTTTATTATTTACAACCAGATGTTATAACAACTTATATTATACAAATTCCATCCAATTTCTATTTATTGCACATTATGTAATTAATTAATACATCCTTTATATTATCAATTTCTTCTTAATTCAATTATCAATTAATGCATACATTACTAAAATTTATTTACAACCTATATCACTTATAACTCTTTAATTCTTTCAATTGATTGGAATTTCATTCAAATTGTTAATAATTAACTTAACTTAACATTATTAACTTTCATTGTAGTTATTATTTCATGTATAAATCGCAATTTTTATTTCTTCCAATATTTAACTACAAAAACTTATTAAATTAACTATTTTTAATTATCGAAATTTATGGGTCGTTACAGAAAACTCGGATTCGCCCCTCGAGTTCTCATGTACCCTCATCCAAACCTTTACTTTACTGTACTTGGACCAACTTCATTTCTTCATTTTTATATCGTATCACATCAAATCCTAAAATATGAATGCACCTATAGAGTGTTCTACACTCTGTCTCTAAATTCACCTCATAAACCGGCTAGTCCCTACCATAATAGTTAAATCATCAACTTACATTTGCAGATTGATAAACAAAAAATGTATGAACACCTATCAACTTTTCAAGAAGCCTTTCCTACTCTTTACACAAATCGGGAAAGACCTAACAACTAATGGCACTAGCTATCCCTATATAACATATTTCAATAGTGGGTCTGCCAGCTACACGATGCCATCCACTACGAACTCTCTATGTCTGCTTACCTATGCTTGTAACACCCTAAAATTTTATTTGGAACTTAAATAATAATAATAATAATAATAATAATAAATTTTAAAATGAGTTGGAGGGTATTTTGGTAAATTCCAATTAGAGGGGCAAAACGGTAATTTTACCAATAGTTGAATTTGCTAACGGGAGCTGCACCATTTCATAGTTTTCATTTTCTGATCGAAATGGAGTATTCATTTGTTTAAATCAGATGTCGTATGTATGAGATAACATCGATTAATGAAGTAGGTTGAAACTATGTGCAGGCAATGGGCCAAATTAGGATGAATTGGTCAGGGTCCTATAATTAAAATTAAAATTAAAGTAATAACTTTTTCCCTCTAAAGACCTATTTTAAAAAGTATGTACATTTCCGTTTCCACTTTCTTTCTCATTTCAAAAACTACGGAATGACCTTCTTCCCTATTCAATCAACTTAACACCAAATCATCAATTCTCAATGAAATCCGACGAGACAAAGTGCATTGGAACCATAGCGTGGCACTTTATCTTCTGAAATAAGAATTGAAGGCTATTGCGGAGATTTGAATTTTTAAAATTATGGATAGCGAAAGAACTGCGTTCTTTTGGCTTGAATTAATAAGTGAATCTTCTTCGATTATGCCATAATCTTTGATATTGATATGGGAAGGTTTAGGGCTATCCAAGAGTAAAAATTTAGAGTACATTAATATAAATGTCGTAGTTAGAAACTAAGAGATGAAACATATTCCCTTTTTAGGAAAATTAATAGAAACGAAATGTGATATAAATTTGAATTGAAAACCTAAAGAAACATCAAAAGGATTGTACAAACACACACACACAAAAAAAGTGTGTGTGTGTTTGTTAGGAACCGTAGAAACTTAGACTTAATATGTGTATATGACATAAAGTCATATGAAACACAAAAAAAGGAGAGAATCAAAATTTGGAACCAAAAATTATATAAAGCAAGAAGAAAAACTCGTTTCTAGGCTGTTCATCGGTTACCACTGATTGTACATCGGTGCACTGAAGGGTGTACACCAGTCCGCCAGTGGACAACCCAGATTTGGATTTTTAGGCATTTGCTTGCCCGAATCGATGTACTATGCTTCGACCTTCCCGTGACGTTCTTTTATGACTCGTTGGTGACTTCATTACTTTTAATGCCACTATTTTGATTTGGAACTTGGTGATGATGATAAGCAATGTTGTATATGAAGTTTTGAATGATGAATGAATACCTGAATCATCTAGTGCGCGTGGGGGTCCATGGTTATGATATTGATGAGCCGTCTCTTGTAGATCAATGAGGCTAGTCCAATAGTTTTGATGTGGAAAAAAAGTCGACCTATAGCACATGTGGCGGGACCAGGCATGAGTCCAATTCATAGTACTATCCTTTACCGTAGGTGTCAAGACTGGATGGTAGCTGCAGACTTGTAATCCTTTACCATATGTGGCAAGGCTGAATTATATATCATGATTCCTTACTGCATTTTGCGTGACCAGATTACTTATTGGGATCCTTTATGACGCAGCGGATTAAATAAAAAACAAAGTGGTTCGATGAAAGTAGAAATCGGTGGAGTGAGAAATACTGAAATGCCCAAATTCGTTGATCCGAAGATACCGAATTCTAGCTATCTCTGACACGTTGATCGCGCACGATACCGTGAAGAGAGATCTACAATTCTTCGAGCGTTGATCAAGCGCACTTGATTCCGCGAATTGGCTTCAACGATCGAAGACTCGAGCGCACTCGAATGTCGAAGGTGGAGATAGGAGATTACACTCAACTACCGATTTAATTGAAAGCACAAAGCTAACAAACAAGAAATTTATTCAAAAATCAACAACCTTTACAAATGACCCATCTCGTCTATTTATAGGCTTACAACTCACACAACAGAAAAATTGACAACACTTAGGTCGTGAACGACTTACGACCTAAAAATGGTGCGACCTAAAAACAGACGCGACCTAACAAAGCACACGACTTAACAAAGCGCACGACTTAAAACAGTCGACCTAAAACAAACGACCTAAAAGATTACAACATAAGAAAAATACAACACAACACTTTACAACACATAGGTCGGCCATGACTTACCACATCACGACCTAAAAGTACACGACTTAAAACATTACGACTTAAAAACATCACGACCTAAAAAATGAACGGCATCTGGAGCGAGCGACCTAAAAATGAACGGCATCCCCATCAGCGATCTAAAAGAAGCGGCTTCAGAAAACCTCGCGACTTAAGTCTTCACGACCTAAGGCTTCACGACCTAAGGCTTCACGACTTAAAGCCTCGCGACTTATAGTGAACGACTTATCTCCCCAGATCTTCCCACGACCTAGCATAGGTCGTAACTCGTTAAGTCATTCGAGCGCCTTTCCTTTTAGCTTGTTAACTCGCGGTTCTCCACTAGGTCGTTCACGACTTATGGCTTCTTCAGGTCGGTCACGACTTATGGCTTCTTTAGGCCGGTCATGACTTATGGCTTCTTTAAGTCGATCACGACTTAGTACTTCTTCGCGAACTTCCTTGTTAGCTCCTACGGTCTTAAGTCGGAAACGACTCAACCTTTCTGAGCGACTTAAGATCTCGTTAGGTCGGTCACGAACTAACACTTGGCCTGCATCATCCTCCTCTGGTTGAGAGAAATTCGTCCTCGAATTTGCATCTTCCTCCTCCGTAACACCCTCATCCCCATGGTACGGAACTAAGTATTTAACGTTAAACACATCAGAAGTATGAATATTATTCGGCAATTCCAATTGATACGCGTTCTCATTGATTTTCTTCAAAATTTTTACTGGACCAATCTTCCGCGCTTTCAATTTATTGTACGTTCCCACAGGAAAGCGATACTTTGTTAACACTGCATAAACCAAATCCCCTTCATTAAATTCAACACTCCTTCGCCTCAGATCTGCAGATCGTTTGTACTTCTCATTCGCTTTCTCCAATCGTTCCTGAATGATTTTATGACATTCAGTCAACCCATCAACAAAATCAACAGCTCGTTTAACAGTTCCCTTGGATTGTGGTACTATCGTCAAATCTAACGGTCCCTTTGGTAAACTTGAATACACTATCTGAAATGGACTGAATCCTGTACTGCGGTTTATAGCATGGTTATGAGCAAACTCCGCTTGACATAACTTCACATCCCAACTTTTCAGATTATCTTTCACAAGACATCGCAATAAATTCCCCAGCGATCTGTTCACGACCTCGGTTTGTCCATCCGTCTGCGGATGATAAGCGCTGCTAAAGTTCAACTTCGTTCCCACCATCTTCCACAAACTTAGCCAAAAATGACTTAGAAATCTAGTATCCCGATCAGAAACAACGGATTCTGGCAAACCATGTAAACGATACACTTCTTTAAAGAATAACTGAGCAACATGAACAGCATCCGCCGTCTTCTTACAAGCAATAAAATGTGCCATTTTCGAAAATCGGTCAACCACCACATAAATGGAATCGTTCCCCCTTTGAGTTTGCGGTAACCCCAAAACAAAATCCATACTCACATCAACCCAAGGTTTAGTAGGTACAGGCAATGGCTTATATAACCCTGCATTTGTAGCGGTTCCTTTCGAAACTTGACAGACATGACACCTCTCAACAAACCCCTCTACTTCTTTTCTCATCGACGACCAAAAATAAGATTGAGAAATTAACTGTAGAGTGCGATCTCTGCCCACATGACCTCCTCATGTAACTCCTTCACAATCTTCATTCGTAAGCTACCTTCCGGTATACACAATCTGTTTCCTTTGAATAGAAAGCCATCCACTATTACAAACTCATCCGTGTCTCCCTTCTGGAACTTATCCACAAACTTCACAAAGTAAGGATCTTCAATGTACAATTCTGGAAGTATCTCAAACCCCGTCACTTCAACCTTCAAAGTAGTTAACAAGTGATTTCTTCTACTCAGCGCATCCACAACACGATTCGTCACTCCCAATTTGTGTTTCACAACAAACGTAAATTGTTGCAGATATGCAATCCATGATGCATGTCTCGCTGAAGTCTTGTCTTGCCCTTGTAAATGCTTCAACGCCTCATGATCAGTGTAAAGAACAAACTCTTTCTGAAATAGATAGTGTCTCCAGTGTTTAATAGCTTGCACAACAGCATAAAATTCCACATAATATGTACTATATCTCATCTTTGCTCCCGATAGCTTCTCACTGAAATATGCAATAGGACGACCTTTCTGACTCAACACTCCTCCAATCCCAACCTTGGATGCATCAGTATGTAGTTCAAACACTAACTGAAAATCTGGCAACACTAGAATTGGTGCTGTCGTCAAAAGTTCCTTGATTCTCTCAAAAGCATTCCCTGCTTCCTCTGACCATGAAAACTGTTTACCCTTCATACAATCTGTAACAGGTGCCATCACACTACTAAAGTGTGGAATAAATCTTCTATAAAATGAAGCCAACCCGTGAAAACTCCGAACCTCTGTTATTGTCTTGAGCTATGGCCAATCTCTAATCGTCTCAACTTTAATCCGGTCTACCTGTATTCCTTCTTTCGATACAACATACCCCAGAAATAAAACACTATGCGTCATGAACACGCATTTCTTCGTTGCAGCATAAAATTGTTCTTATCGTAGTACCATCAGTACTTCTCTCAGATGATTCAAATGTTCCTCTGGAATTCCACTATATATCAGAATATCATCGAAATACACCACCACAAACTTCCCAATGAATGGTCTAAAAATCTGATTCATCACCGGCATAAATGTACTCGGCGCGTTTAATAAGCCAAATGGCATTACCAACCATTCGTATAGACCCTCCCTGGTTTTAAAAGCAATCTTCCACTCATCACCTGGCCTGATACGAATTTGATGATACCCGCTCTTCAAATCAATCTTCGAAAAGATAGCAGCTCCGCTCAATTGATCTAGCAAGTCATCCAACCTCGGCATTGGAAATCTATATCTCACAGTAATCTTATTCAATGCTCGACTGTCAGTGCACATTCTCCACGTCCCATCCTTCTTCGGTACTAACAAAGCTGGCACAGCACACGGACTCAAACTTTCCTGCACACGCCCCTGTTCAAGCAATTCTTCCACTTGCCTTCGCAACTCCTCATGCTCTTTTGGACTCATTCTTGAGTGTGGTCTGTGAGGTAACACAACTCCTGGAACAAGACTAATTTGATGTTGAATGTCCCTCAATGGCGGTAACTCCGTTGGCAACTCCTCTGGAAATACATCGTCAAACTCTTCCAGTACTGGTTTTACTTCTTCTGGTATTTCCACCTCTTCACTGCTCTCACGCCCTATTAACAAGAATACTTCCGGCTCTTCCTCAACCTCCTTAACAAAATCCTTCAAAGATAATAAAGTTTTCAGCTCTTCAATCTCCTCCAGTTTGTTTTCTTCTTGTTGTCGCTTCTTTGGTACTAGAGTAATCTTCGTGCCTTCAAACATGAAACTATAACTGTTCGTACGCCCATCATGTTGTACCGCCCTATCATACTGCCACGGTCTCCCCAGCAACAAATGATAGACATCCATATCTACAACATCGCACCAAATTTCATCTTTGTATTTCTTTCCAATCGAAAATTTAACACAAGCCCTTCGTCCAAATTTCACCTCACCACCCTTTCTCAACCATGCTAACTTGTACAGTTTAGGATGTTTCTCAGTTTTTAACTCTAACTTCTTCACCGCTTCTGTAGAGATAATATTGTCACAACTTCCAGCATCAATAACAAACTTGCAAACTCTTCCTAGAATAGTGCATGTTGATTGAAAGATGTTACTCCTCAACCAGCTAGTTTCCTCCTCCTGTTTTGGTGTTAAACACGACCTCTTCATCATTAATGTATATCCATCATCTCCAGACAACAATTCTTCCTCCTCAATCGGTAATGAATTAGAACCTTCAGCCTCCTCATCCTCAACCTCAACCTCAGCAATCATTGCTCGCTTCTTTGGCTTAGGACATTCATTGCTTTTGTGACCAAACTCTTGACAATTGAAACATTTGATACCACTGTTGACTCTGGTCTTAGCAACTTCATTAACGACTGGTTTTGCAACAGCCTTAGACATTTGCACTGCTACTAGCCCCTTTCACTAGATTGTTGGAATTTGTAAACACACCATCTCCTCTCCTTCCTTGTTTCTCCCAAGCAAGAGCTTTCTGATGTGCTTCAGCGACAGATCTGGGATCAAACATATTCACCATATCCTGTATCTGCATTCTCAACCCTCCAACAAATCTAGCTGTCAGCTGCTCTTCTGTTTCCATAATATCATTCCTCGCAATAAGCTGACAAAACTCATCTGCGTAATCATTAACAGTCTTTGTGCCCTACCTCAGGTTCTGCAAACGTTGATACATCAGAGATTGATAATTATAAGGTAAGAACGTTGCTTTCATCAATTTCTTCATCTTCTCCCAAGATTCAACCTTTGACTTCCCCATTCGTTCACGTGTAAGTTTGGTTTGCTGCCACCATGCCAAAGCTCTACCCCTCAACCTTGTAGCAACCAACTTCACTCTACGATGCTCTGGAACTTCCTTGAAGTCAAAAATTTCTTCAAAATTAGCCACTCAACCCAAAAACTCCTCAGCTTGCATACCACCCTTGAATTCAGGAATTTCAGTTTTCATCCCCGATTCCCACTTGTGATCATACTCAGAGTAATTTCTTCCTTGACCTCGTCCTTGTCCTCGTCCTTGTCCTCGAACACTAACACCGTCATACTCCTCTTCAAAATCAGATGTATATCAATGTCGATCCTGACCACCAACATCTCTACTACCATCACGTCTTCCACTAACATCCCTTCTATCTACATTCCTGCGTTCTTGATCATTCACATTTCTCTCACGTCTTCGATCTTCATCATTTCTATAACAATCTCGACTCACACTTCTATGATCATTATCAACACTTTTCTCCCGATTGGAATGTGTTGAGACTCTACTTCCTCCATGGATTGATTCAGGTGAATTCCTTCTTCTACTTTGATTCATTTCAAGCATCATTCTTTCCAGTCTACCAATACCTTCATCAAATTTTTCATGCATACGTTGCTCCATTTGATCGGCCTCTTCCCTTCGATACAACGCTTCAATATTTTGATGGCGGTTAGCTCTCCTCAGCGGCATGGTTCAAACTTCTCAAATACTTCACAAATCAGACACAACTTCAATTCTCGGCTTGGAAAAATCAAAAGATACCAAATGATGTACACGACTTCACTTGCTTAGCTCGGCCGAAGCTCTTCAACACTTCAAAGTTCAAATTCTCGGCTCCAAGACTCGATTTAGCTATGATTGGCTAAAACAAGCTCTGATACCAAACTGACGCAGCGGATTAAACAAAAAACAAAGTGGTTCGATGAAAGTAGCAATCGGTGGATTGAGAAATACTGAAATGCCCAAATTCGTTGATCCGAAGATACCGAATTCTAGCTATCTCTGACACGTTGATCGCGCACGATACCGTGAAGAGAGATCTACAATTCTTCGAGCGTTGATCAAGGGCACTTGATTCCGCAAATTGGCTTCAACGATCGAAGACTCGAGCGCACTCAAATGTCGAAGGTGGAGATAGGAGATTACACTCAACTATCGATTTAATTGAAAGCACAAAGCTAACAAACAAGAATTTTATTCAAAAATCAACAACCTTTACAAATGACCCATCTCGCCTATTTATAGGCTTACAACTCACACAACAGAAAAATTGACAACACTTAGGTCGTGAACGACTTACGACCTAAAAATGGTGCGACCTAAAAATAGACGCGACCTAACAAAGCACACGACTTAACAAAGCACACGACTTAACAAAGCACACGACTTAAAACAGTCGACCTAAAACAAACGACCTAAAAGATTACAACATAAGAAAAATACAACACAACACTTTACAACACATAGGTCGGCCACGACTTACCACATCACGACCTAAAAGTACACGACTTAAAACATTACGACTTAAAAACATCACGACCTAAAAAATGAACGGCATCTGGAGCGAGCGACCTAAAAATGAACGGCATCCCCATCAGCGATCTAAAAGAAGCAGCTTCAGAAAACCTCGCGACTTAAGTCTTCACGACCTAAGGCTTCACGACTTAAAGCCGCGCGACTTATAGTGAATGACTTATCTCCCCAGATCTTCCCACGACCTAGCATAGGTCGTAACTCGTTAATTCGTTCGAGCGCCTTTCCTTTTAGCTTGTTAACTCGCGGTTCTCCACTAGGTCGTTCACGACTTATGGCTTCTTTAGGTCGGTCACGACTTATGGCTTCTTTAGGTCGGTCACGACTTATGGCTTCTTTAAGTCGGTCACGACTTAGTACTTCTTCGCGAACTTCCTTGTTAGCTCCCATGGTCTTAAGTCAGAAACGATTCAACCTTTCTGAGCGACTTAAGATCTCGTTAGGTCGGTCACGACCTAACACTTGGCCTGCATCACTTTACCATAGGTGTTCGGGACTGGATCATTCTTAGATAATATGACATCGTTATGTAGTGCATTAAGTGGGACCAAAAGGTGTTGTACGTTAGAATTAAATCATGTTATATCACTGTCATAGTAGTATATATGGATCAGAATGGCTTCACTTACTCAGACGTATGTTTAGCCTACTCCTATCTTTTTTTATTTATATTGTTCAAGGTGATAGAGTCTGGTGTCGAGATGGATTAGGAGACATGGATTTGTACATATTGTACATATTCTATATAATTGTTGTAAATGATTTGTATATTAAAGGTATGACATGACAGTGTGTAGATTTAGTTTGATTTGGCCTATGTAAACTTGTGTAGTAATATTAGATATGTAACCAGATATATTTCTTTGGTATGATATTTTGTGAGACCATTCATTGTGAGATTCTCAAAGTTATTAATTAGTATTGTTTTTTATGATTTCTCTGTAACCAACATGTATTTAGTAACGATATGCTATTTTGGCATTTTATTGTGTAGATACGGAGTTCAAAAATGGCGGGTTGTTACATTTTGTATTAAAGCATAGGTTATAGGATTAGGGATGTATTGAGAGTGTGTACTTTTATATTTTATTAAATATATAATAAAATTTATAAGAGTCGAATTGAATATATGTGAATACACGTATTCTGTTCTAGTTTTTGATTATCTAATGAGGAGTTGCTAATTAATCTCATTTATAAATAACTATAGTATATATAATTCCGAGGAAATAGGAATGGGCACCAACTTTGGTGGATTTAACATCGGGGCAGGTGCGAATACCCGAATGGATTTCCCTAAGGTTCCTAGCGTGAATATGGTTTTTTGGTTCCTTAAGTATTTCCAAGCTACTATTCAGACTAGCATCAAAACTACATCCACCGAACAAGTTATCGTGACTGAAACTATAGCTACTATCATACCATCGAATGTTGACTTTTCAAAATCTTGAAAATATTTTCACTACTTAGGTGGAAAGCCATATGTAGGAATAATATCGTGAGCTACAATAAGACATGGCTAATGAATTGTGAGAAGATGTTTGACTTATTGGGTTTAAGTGTTGTGACTAAGAGGCATCTGGCGGTTGGCATCTACATGAAGAGGCAGCTAATTGGTGGGAGATTGTTATAGCTGAGACGGAGGAGAATATCATTACTTGGGAGGTTTTCCAAAGGAATTTTGAAATGAAATTATTTTCTAGAGATAAAAGGGGAATATTGTTGGAGGAGTTTATTTAGTTTAAGTAGGGGGACATGACAATACAGGAGTATGTGAATCAATTTAACGACCTGGCAATGTTCGAATTTGAGTTGATAAATATCCAGTAGAAGAAAGCAATAAGATTTGCCAAGGGATTGAGTTCACCATAAAAGGAATTAGCCTTGAATATTACACCACTTAGAGCGAATTTAAGGGGGTTAGTTGAGGAGACTCTGTTGAATACTATGAGTGGAGATTTAAATGAGGGGCAACTATCGGTTTGAGATCAGAACAAGCTTAAGAATAATTGACCGTAAGGTGAGTAGAATAAGAAGCAAGTTGCTATATGTAGGAGGTGTGGTAAGATAGGACAAATAGCTAAGAAATGTAGGGTCTACCTTAAAAAGGGAATAAAATGTTATCATTGTGATAAGATGAGGCATTTGGCGAAAGATTATAGGTTGGGAGAGTTAGGACAACAAGGACAATCAGGAAAATAGGGATAGTTGGGACAACAAGGCTAGTTGAAGAGGGTTAAGGGCTATAATTACGACCAGATGGGACACTATAGTATGGAATGCCTAGTGTTATAGAAGGAGAGTCAGATGTTTAAGGCATATGCATTGGACGTTGTACCCATTGCCATATTGCACCAATGACCCATGAGAAAGGGAAGTCAGTTATGAAAGGTATGTTATTACTATCTAATTTATCTACTCGAGTTTTGTTTGATACTAGTGCACTACATTCATTTATAGCCAATGCATTACTGGAAAGATTAGGGAAAACCCTTGACACCCTGCTTGAGATTGTTACCATGTCGAATTCTGTTGGGGATCGACATATTTTTTTTCTGTTTCCCATGATCTTAAGTTGATCGTAAATGGCATAGAGTTAAGTCATGATGCAGATATGCTTAGCTTTGTGGGATAAGGATTGATCGTGGGAATGGATTGGATGGCTCGGTATGGAAGGATTATGATAGGAGGATTGTTCATTTGAGTCGTCACGGGAAACATGATTTGGTACGCTTGACGTTTTCATGATGATGTCGTATTTGTATTTGTTAACCTACCACATAATGAGTTAGCATCAATTTTCATAGTCAAAGATTTCTTAGATGTATTCGCTGAGGTTTCAGGACTTCCGCCTCATAGAGAAATTGAGTTTATAATTGATCTTGAGATAGACGTTAGGCATGTGGTGATGCCTTTGAGACATATGGCTCTGAAGAAGAGGAGAGAGTTGGATAAATATGTTTTAGAGTTATTGCAAAAGGGGTTTATTAGGCAAGTATTTCAGAATGGGTAGCACCTGTCATTTTTGCTACTAAATCAGATGGTTCCCTAAGGCTTTTTGTCTATTATTGGGAATCGAATAACCTAACGAAAAAGAATGTTATCCATTATCTTGCATTAGCAACCTCTTCAGGCAACTTATTAGGGCAACGGTCTTCTCACAGCTTACCTTGTTATAGGATTCCATCAGTTGAGAACTGCTAAGGGCCACATTTCAAACACCACTTTTCGTATTCCGAATGGATTATTTTAGTGGATTGTGATATCGTTTGGGCTAAATAATGCCCTGGATTATTTTTCTGACTTGACGAGTAGGGTCTTTCAAAAGAAGCCGAAAAAATTTGTGGATGTATTTATTGATGATATATGTGTTTTCTAGAGATAAGAAGGAACATGAGTTATAATTGAGAGAAGTACTGGATATACTGAGATGGAATCAGTTGAGGACAAAATTTTCGAAGTGCCAATTTTAGAGGAGTGAGGTCCGATTTTTAGTGCATGTTGTATTTGGTAATGGGTTAGCAGTAGATGCAGGAAAAGTGGCAGCTATTAAAGATTGGAAGGTTCCAAAGAATGCTTTAGAAGTATGTAGTTTCTTGGGATTAACTGGGTTCCATCGAAAGTTTATAAAGGAATTTGCAAGGATATTTGCACCCTTGATGAAGCTTATGAAAAAGAACTTGGTTTATATTTGGGATGCGGAGTGCGATGAGGCGTTTGTCAAGTTAAAGGAGTTGTTTATGAGTGCACATTTTTTGGTTATCCCTGATGGCACTAAACCATTTACCTTCTACATGGATTCTTGCGGTGTTGGTCTAGGTGCTATCTTGATGCAAGAAGGTAGGTATATAGCATATGTGAGTCGGCAGTAGAAGATGCATGAGAAGAATTACTCTACACATGATTTGGAATTGGCTATGATTGTATTTTCCTTGAAGTCGTGTAGGAACTATTTGCTAGGAGAAAGATTCAAATTGTTTTACAAACCAATAGTCGTTGAAGTATTTATTCTTGCAGAGGGACTTGAACTTAAGGTAGTAGAGGTAGATGGAATTATTAACACCTTATTATTTTGATATTGCTTAAACCCCTGGAAAGGGTAATGTTGTGGCCAATGCATCAAGTAGGAAGCATGAGACATTGAGTGCAATGATGTTGGAGATGTGAAGCAGCTGGAGCATATTTCTAAATTCAATTTTTGAATGTCAACGGGTATTACACTTGGATTATTGGCAACCTAGGAAGTTAGACCTACGTGAGTGAATAGGGGTAAAGTGATCAAGCTGCATAGATAGTGGAGTATGGGATTCAAAGGCTAAGGAATAAAATGATTAAGCTGGTAAAGGTGCAATGGGGAATGATCCAGCGGAGAGTACACAAGAGCCAAAGGAGAAAATATGGGCTTCTCATCCCGAACTCTTTACTGGTATGTTCTTTTGGTTGTGTGATTTGCTAGGAATTAGGTTTCGGTCACTTAGATTGGATATTAAGACTTGTATGTGATGTTTATTTAATGTTATATTATATCCTTTCTCATATGCCACTAAAGTTGCTTTCATATAGAATTGGCAGTTTTATACTAGGGTTGTTATGCATACATGCGTACCAAGTCATACTCTTGCATTCATGTAAGGTGCATTTGTCGCATTAACTGCATTATGCTAAATTTTTACAAGTTATCATAATCATGTTCATTATATGCCATATTTAAATGCTAATGCTTTAACTAGGACATATATATGCATGTTTATAATAGTTAAGAATATAGATGGTTGCTTTATTTGAATGGTTGTGCACATGCACGAGTAATATGGGTGCATAAACGAAAAAGTGAATGTATATTACATTTTTCCGTTCCTTTGAAGTTTCATGGAAGAAATTATTTTAAAGGGGGAGTAGGACTATTTGGAACCGAAATAATAATAAATAATAAATAAATATATTAGCGATGATTTAGAGGGTATTTTGGTAAATTTGGCAAAATGGTAATATTACCGATTGCTGAATTTGCTGATGTGAGTTGCAGCATTATGTTGCTCTCGTTCTCTGATCAAAATGGTGTATTCTTTTTTAAATTGGATGTCGAACTAGTGAGATATTATCGATTTAATTAAGTGGACTAAAACTTTGTGCTTGCGGGCCAAGTTGAGCTGAATTGATCCAGATCTAATATTTAAAATTCAATTAAACTAACAATTCAGTCTGCCCTCCAAAGGCCAATTTTAAAAAGTACATTACATTTTTGTTTCCACTTCCTTCCTCATTTCTAAAACCACCAAACGACCTTCTTCCTCCTTCAATCAACTTAACACTAAATCGTCAATTCTCAATGAAATCCGGCAAGACGAAGTGCACTTGAACCATGGCAAGACTCTCTATCTTCTGAAGTAAGAACTGAAGGCTATTGTAAAGTTTGGAATTTCTAAAATTTCTGGAATAGCGGAAGAATTGGGTTCTTTTGGCTTGAATCGTTGAGTGAATCTTCTTCGATGGTGCTATAATGCTTTGATATCGATATGAGAAGGTTAGGTGCTATCCTAGTGTATAAATTTGGGGTATATTAATCTAAATGTTGAAGTTAAAACTAGAAAATGATAAGGAGTAATCTATTTTTAGGAAAATTAACGGAAACCTATTTTGATATATATTTGAATTGAAAACCTAAAGAAACTTCAAAATGATGATATATATGTGTGTGTGTGTGTGCGCGCACGCGCGCACGTGCCTCTTTGTGTTAATAACCTTAGAAATTTTGAATTAAAATGTATATATCATATAGAGTCATTTGAGAATAAAGAAAAGAGAGAATCAAAATCTTGAACCAAACATATACAAAAACGAGAAGAAAAACCCGTGTTTGGCTTGTGACGACCGCCCTATACCACCAGGACCAATGGTATATAAATAGTGCATGCTATTGTGCCTAGCTGATATAGGATAATCATCAAGGTTTAGAATAAAAAAATGTAGTATATAACTTATCTTGTATCTCACAGCACATGGACAAAATATAGTATCACATATACAATAGAAGAGACAGCAATAACAATGTGAATATACCATCATCATCACAATATAATATTCACAATATTAAACATCAATTGTAGAGTTTATACAACGGAAACAAACTCAACAACTTTCTCAAATACAAATGGTAAGCAGTCACTGCTAAGGCTTCCTAGTGCTGCATAGCGGAATAAGCATAGGCCCCAGATATGTATATAATATGAGATAGCTCCGTCCAGTTCGTCCTCCAATCAACTACTGTGTCACCTATACCTGTTATATAGTCTACTCATTTAAGAGTGCCTAAGATAATAAGAGCCAAAGCATAAAACATTGGATCGAACAACAATATGTTGTAAGCGGCAAATGAGTCTCAAAATACTAAACAAATAAATATGGTAAGGAACAAGAATGCACGAACCATACATGATCTGTTCCTGCAACCAAAGAGTTAGCATACAACACTATAATAAGCTACTATGGAATATTATAAAGATATACCACAAACCAGACAAAGGATATCAAACTACCAAGTATTCCTATCTCCAATAACTACTTCCCCTGATACCGACTAGTGATAGCCTACTAAAGAGAGCAACCAAAGCAAGCATAGCATCCATAGAATTCATCAAATAATCCTAACTATCACTCTATGTGCTCCGAATATATGTTAACTTTTATGACCCTCGAGCCAGGAACCAATGGATATTTCGGTTCTTTGTTATACTCTCGTATCTCGCAGCCCAAAGCTGGATACGTACCTCGCAGCCCAAAGCTAGACAATAAACCTAAAGCTATAGGTCTAGGGCACACAGGTCCATTCATTAACTCATGGGTGTCCCCACTTATAATACCCCTGCTACAAGCACAACTGAAAACTCTTCAAGTCATCAACGATTCCTTAGCACACAAACCCGAGCCCATCTTTGCTTCATTTGGATATCGAGCCCTTCTTCCAGTTTCCATTATTCATAAGGAACCATTCCATATTCCCCGATTTCATGGCCCATCCCCTTCATGAGTCACCATCTTCGGAAACTACTCCCAACATGAGCCAACATTCAAAGACCATAGCTTTTCATCATGCTGTTATATTATTATCCAACCTTATACGAATAAGCCAATATCTCCAGCACGATAAACAAGACCTCCACTTCACCTTCCAGAAGTTTCATCCCATTTGGACCTAAACTGCAACACACCCCATTCTGGGGCCCAAAACTAATGCTACGGATGCTGCAGTTACCCATAGTTATTAATTCTTAATGAAAAATGCGGCTACGCTAATCATATCAATAATCAGGAGCACATGAATATGAAAAAAATTCCAACACAATTTCAAAATAACTTTCACATTCCATTCCAAAATATGATTTCATATTCATTACACAATCCCATTTGCAATTCCACGTTCAGAGAAATATAACTTTTACAAAATACTCCAAGTGCGACATATGAAGATGCCCCCTTGGTTGATTAAAGTCAAATGTTTGGCAACTATACAACTTTGTCACTACATCCAAATAGACAAAACCAAACTACATAGCAGAAATAGATAAAGCTCCTAATAGCTAGATTGCCTCCTACATGTCTCCGGAAGCTTATTCGTCCAACTAGAGACCTAAAAGCCCTTACTCTCGACCTACTCAAATGAGTACCCAAGAGTTTAAGGGAAAAGAAAAACTTCAGCTCAGACAACAGTTTGGTGTGAATAATAACCTACCATCTCGAGTCAAATAGATATCTAGTGGGACCACGCCACTGAGCGTAATGGGTTTTCCACTCACCAGTATCTTAACCAAAACATCTCAACCATATACTATGCTTCTACATCCACAATGGTTATAACACAATAATATATTGATATGCATACATGCAATATACATTGGATTACCCATCCCAAATTAGTAGATTATCCGTCTTAATTTCAAATGGCTATCTATCTTATTTTAATCTGACTACCCATCTTATACTTATGTGGACTACCCATCTAACATATAAACATATTCAAAGCTATGCGGACTATCCATCTCACGTGTAATTATTACTTGGGTTAACCATCCCCTACCATATTGACTACCAATCCATATGGTTCCATTGTTTAAATTATGTGGACTATCCATCACACATATTCCATTTAATTTATAATGATGTGGGTTATCCATCACACATCCCATAGTTTTCCTAGGATGACTATGAACCCTTCATTAACCTCACAGAGACTATCCATCCCCGACATTATGTGGACTGTCTATCTCATATCTCATAATTTTCTTAGGATAACTATGAACCCATCATTTAGTAATTTAACTCATGTTACCGACATGTTTAAGTCCATTAGTGTCCCTAATTTGGTTATTTACCCTTCAAACATATAACATCTCAAAAAAAATACAATGGCATCCACAATGATTGTTGTCGAACTCATTTAAGAAAATCCATTGATCTCCCCAATGATAAAGTCTCATTTATATAACATTTAGTTTGTCGAAACTTATCTACTTTGGTGTCCCCAATGATATTGTCAATATCTACAATCAAAATATCATTGGTATCCCCAAGGTTTAAAGTTGAAATCATAAAACAATAGGCTTGCCGCCTTAATGAAATAGAATATAACAGATGCAGTTTTAAAACAAAGTCGACCTCTATTCATGGTCGAAGAAAAACTTAAAATTCTTTTAAGTATAAACTTTATATCGAAGATAGGGTTATCGATCCTTATATAATATAGGTTATCCACCTTTGAAATCAAAACTTTAGGATATTATAAAACAAATGGCTTACTACCGAAAACATGGGGTTATCGGCCTTCTCAAACATTGGCCACATGGACTCTTTTAAAACAACTTTAGTTTAAAAATGAGCCTCTTCGACGTTAAAAGGAAGAAGTGCAGCGTCGATGCTATGCTGCATCATTGCCGACCCTATTCAGTATAAAACTTTGGTATGAAAAAGGGTGCGACAATGATGAGTTGCGGAGTCAAGATTGACTATAGTGACCTGCCTTTTTAATCCTCGAAAGTCGACACTAATACATCTCCGATATTCACCTATCGAACAATCAAGTGCCGGAAAGACCGATTGTTAAGGGAAAGAAAGAAGAAAAAGGACAAGAAAAAACTAAATAGCACAGAATCTCACAATGCAACGGATAATCTATAATATAATAATGATCTTTATAAAAGAAAATTTTAATATAATACACCCATCAGAGCACTAGCCTATCATCAACATGGACAGTTATAAGAACATGTCCTTACAATTTCTGGTAAATACAACAAAACCATGTAGCGGAACACAAAGAAATAAGTAGATACTTCTTCGACCTCCAGCTCGTCGCCTAAACTCTAATGCATCCAAAGCTAAATATGAAAATATGCTTGATCTGACATTACAAGGAAATAACACCCGAATCAGTCTAGTAAACTAGCGTGAGAATTACACCTCAAATGGATTTTAAAGTTATAAAAAAGATTTGAAAATAAATTTATCTCGTAAGACCACGTCACACATAAACACAAATAGGTTTTTACCTTACGATAAACAAACCATTTCTATAAGAAATTCATTGATACTATAATAATGTCTAGGGTTTAAAGTAAAATTTGAATATAGCTGAAATGCTTGCATCTCACGTTCCAGCATAGTTGGGCACAACTAAGTCTCTACGTCGCTTTTTAGAGAATGGATTCCATCAATGACAAGGCTATTGTGGTATTGCCTGTCACATTACACCTCTAGATATATGTACCGAGGTCAACAAGAACATCTTGCACCTCTGCTACACTGAGCCAGCGTACCTCTTATTGGATAGTACCAAATATATCTTCACCTTGATTGCTTTGCAACCTTAACCGAGAGCTCTCATGCACAACAATATCCATAAAATGAATATATATCTAGAAAGGTGATGATATACCTTAATAGGTGCGACCACATAACCCTGCTGTATATCCCCTATTTTAGTCATTCCTGGTTGATGAGGCTAGAGGCTACGTTTTACCATTTATATATAGCAATCACACAAATTCAAGTATTTCAAATAACCACTGTATTTGAATTTAAGTTTATAAATACCATTTGTTCATTAAATTAATTAAATATTCAAATCAAATAACCAGAATTCTGGGTCGTTACATTCTTCCACCCTTAAAAGAGTTTCATCCTCAAAATTCCAAGGTGAGAAAAATGAATCTGAATCTTTATACTTTTCGAAATCAATTTTTTGAAAAGGATTAATAAATTTCTAAGTCTTTAAAATCACAAATTTTTTTGGCAGCGTCTCCTTTACATGACCCGGTCAGAAAAACTACAAATCGCCACTACGAACCCAAACCAACAAAATAAAACCAAAGCCAAGTGGCCTCCTATATCTGGGCATAAAATCATCCAATCCAAACAATAATACAAACTCGTACCTATTTGTCGGGCAACGAACTCTACTCATGAAACCAGAAGCATCAAACTAGCCTTTGCTTCCATGAACCCGCATCTTATTTATAATAATATCCAATTGGATAGCTTGCATTTCTACTTACAAAAGCATATAATTTCAATAAAGTCCATACAATGTACATATACCATCCACACACAATACCAAATCAGATAAACTCGATAACAAAATTTCATTTCTGAACTAGTATCGTTTACTCGACTATTCTAGTGCGGACTCCGATCTGGTTCCTTGATTAGAAATTTCCATTCTCCTTGCACTGCAAAATACTATGATAGAAAAGTTCAGAATCGAATCAAACATCTATATCAAGTGCTTTCCATAAAGAATCGAGTGAAAAATCCTTACTCGGATCGGTGTAAATTACCGCAAAACCATGCACTCGAATCCGAATCAATATCGTTTATGTGAATAAAATGATCTACGTCAATTTATGTACTAATTCAATTGGTTTATTTCTATACCAATTACTTTTGTTCACATTCTCATTTTAAATCAAAATCAATTTCCCTAATAGAATTCATTAATACTAAATTTACTTATTAACCACCCCATACAAACCATTTTGTAAAACTATTTCATTCAACTTTTATCTAAGTTTCATTTTCTTAACCCAAGTCCACATTAATATAATACTCTCCTATATCTACAAGAGTATATTTAAAATTTTAGATTTTTTTTACCTAACCTAAATGTTCAACCATTCCAAATTGGTGTTACCATTCCATCTTCTCAAATTTATAAGTTATAAAAACTTATTATCTTATATTTCCACAAAAGCGCTTAGCTTTTAATTCTTCCCAATTAAATTGGAAGTTTTCGACTGTCCATTATTTTCAAAAATTCCATTTTCATTTTAATAAATGGAAATTATCACTCAACACATCAAAATTAGATTTATAGACCAAATTATCCTAATGGATGGGATACAAGAGTCTATAAGATCTGTTAATTGAAAATTCAAGAACTGAACACCCAGTTTTTGTTTCAAACCATTTTGAAATAGCAATATACATATCTCTTTTATCTATCAAATCATGCTTTAGGAGTATAAAACAAAATTTATATTTTTTCACCAAAACAAACTTTATGGCTAATCACAATAGTAGCAATCTATCACTTAGAAACCAAAAAATGAACACCGATGTTGCTGCAGTCATAACCAGAATTATTTTCCAGTGATTGAAGTGAGTTAAGTGCTTTTACCTCCTTTAGAATCCATTTTAAAAAAATTATGTTCAAAAATACTTTCAAAATAATACTATTATTATTATTATTTCCAAAACTTTGAAAAACTATTTCCAAAAACACCGGAGTTTACATTATGAAATTCTTAGCTTAAATCCTTTTTATCATAAACAATACTTTAAAATTCACATTTTATAAATTCACTTTCCTATATAACTCATTTCATAAATTTCTCTTTGTATAGATTAAAGTAAAATACTTTTATAAAAATTAAATTTTAATCCAACCTTATTACCGAATGTCTTATATCAAATCATGAAATTGAATTCACTAAGTGTTTATTTTAACTTAACCAAAGCAATAAATGCTCACAAACTACTTGAGCATTAACAATAAACAACAAATGATAATAATCGAATATTATCATTCTCTAATAACCAAACACATCAAATACAACTATATCAATTTCAGAAAATTGTTCATTTTATATATAAAATATAATTTTGGTAAAATTATTTCATTTACCCAATTTCAAAACAATACCGTGTTAGTTTACCTTGTTCAAATGTTTAAAACCCCCATCGATATAGTTTTTCCTTCTATATCGACCAGAATTCATAACCACTCAACCTATAAATCAACACACTATAAAACAATTTTGTAGCACTAACAAATATATGCTCATATATGTGTGTATATATGTATATATGTAATACACTCAAACTTATCCTAGGGTCACACCTACCCTATCTAAAATGAGTTAACCCCACCAAAGCCTAGGTGTTCCTCAACCTAAGCTCTGATACCACATGTAACAACCCGCCTTTTCGATCCTCAGAAGTCGACACTAATACATCCCCAGTATTCACATGCCGAACAACCAAATGTCGGAAAGACCGATTGTTTGGGGAAAGATAGAAGAAAGAAGATAAGAGGAAACTTAAGAACTCAGAATCTCATAATTACAACGAATAATCTACATTATAACAATGATCTTTATAAAAGAAAACTGTTATACACATACATTCGTCAAAGTACCAGTCTATCATCTGCTTGGACAGTTAGAATAACGTGTCCTTACAATTTCTGATAAATACAACAAAACCATGCAGTGGAGCACAAAGAAATACGTAGATACGTCATGGGCCTCTAACTAGCATGAGAAACACACCTCAAATGGATTTTTGAGTTATAAATAATTTTCAAAATAAAGGTATCTCGTAAGACTAGGACACACATAACACGAACGGGTTTTTACCTTACGATAACCAAATCATTTCTATAAGAAATCCACTGATATCATAATAATGTCTAGGGTTTAAAGTAAAATATGAATATAGCTGAAAAGCTTGCATATCATGTTCCAGCATAGTTGGGCACAACTAAGTCCATACGACGCTTATTGGAGAACGGATTCCATCATTCACAAGGCTACTAGGGTACCACCTGTCATAGTACACCTCTAGAAAAATGTACCGAGATAAACAAGATTATCCTGCACCCCTGCTATACAGAGTCGGGCTACCCCTTACTGGATAGTACCGAATATATCATATCTGTGGTTGCTTTGCAACCTTTACCGAGGGCTCTCATGCACAACCAAATCCATAAAATAAATATATATTTAGAAAGGTGATGATATATCCTAATGTGTGTGACCCATAGAGCCTGCTACATATCCCTTGAGTCATTCTGGGTTGATGAGGCAAGAGGCTACATTTTATCTTTTATATATAACAACCCCACTTGGAATTCCAACAATGCCCTCCAAGCAGCAATGTAGTACCGGCATTCGTCCATACAAGTTGTTCAGGATATGAACAAACCGAAGGCACTACTTCTACTACATCCATTTTAGAATCACCCTTAGGACTAGTAGCAAGTAGGCCTTGCACTTCAAAGAGCTCCGTCTTCGATCATCTTTACATATTCCAATTCGAAACGCTTATGCTAGTTCGAAGTGGATTTTAGATAATATATTTGATCCCGGTCTCTCCGAACCAACAACGATAATTTTAAAACAGGACAACATTTGATAGTTGGTTATTTAACTATCAAATAAACAAACAATACAACCAGAGGTTTAATTCCCTAAAGAAAAATAATATTGGTTAAGCACAAAGCAATCCCAGACCTCTTAAATTAATTTTCATTAATCTAAAAAATACTTATATTAAATATCTTTTACAAAGATTTATTTCAAAACATCCTAAAACATAGAAACACTTCCATATACTTATATTAATGATTTAGGTATATGCATAAAACACTGTATTTCAATACTTTGAAAACGTACATATATACTTATTTCAATGGTATAAGTATATTCACAAATCTTAAGTAAGATTCTTATTCCAAAACCGCACTTAAAATTGTGTTAAAACGGAGTCATTAAAAACAAAAATAATAATAACCCAAACATTATTCCTTCGTTGTTAAGCATGGAAAGAATGTTCCTTACCACCATAATTAAGAAGGTTAGTTAACGAAATCACATCCTTATTTCAAATAGACTCTTTTATAAAAATCCCTTTTATAATTGTAACTCAAATTAATTTTAGAATTCTTTTCAAAAATATTATTTGTAAATATCTATAAAAACATATATAACATAATCTCAACCTCCTTTATAAACTTCCAAATTCGTTTAATAACTTCTTTATAAACATACTTTTGTATTACTTATCAAACCCTTTTATAAAAATTCTTTTATAAAATGTTATTTATAAACTCATTTTATAAAACTTAAAATCCATTTATACAACACTTTTATAAAACAAAACTCCTTTTATAAAACAAACACCAAATATAAAACCAAACTCTAATTATAAAACAGAACTCCTTTTATATTTATAAAAAATTCCTTTTTAACATTCCTTTCATATTTATAAAACACCTTTTTATACGTTTCCAAATTTATCACACTTCCCTTTTCCAAAATAGATCCACCTATTTTCTCTAAGAAGACCCTTCCACATATTATTATAAATCTGCAAATGTGATTTATTTCTCAAATTTCTCAAATGGAAATATCTTCCCTTTCATAAAATATCACTTATAAGACTCTCCTTCAATTTATAAAATAACATTTATATTCTATTCTTTTATTTTCAACATTTTATATAAAATGGATCACGATATTTATTTCAAAATATTTTCGTCTTCTTTAAAACAAAAATCACTTTTAACAAAAGATAACCCAATTTTATTTTCTTTTTAAAAATTAAACATCTATTATTATAATAATTTTTCTATAAAAACTAATACTCCCAAAATAATTATTTTAAATATTTACTTATATATATTTAATGAAATTTTGAAATAGAATAGAAAAGTATAAAAAACTCATTTGTATTAAAGTATCACAGAAATTCAAAAATAGTCAGACTTAAATCATTTCCTAAATCAAATTAATTCCAAACTAAATCAAAAATTAATTGTAACAACCCGTATTTTAGGTCTTCAAATTTGAATATTTAATTTATTTAAATATTTGGATTTGAATTTAAATTATGATAAATTATCTGCTTCAAATTTGGACTTGATTTTTAATGTCGTATTTTTAATTTAATTTTTGTAATTTTTCCATAATTTTTAATTTAGAAAATAAATAAATTTTCGGTTGACGTATTTTTGGGCAAACGATGGAATTTTGAGACTTCATAGAATTTAATAACTTGTCTATTTTATTGTTGTTTTATGATCGTCTCACATTGTTGGGCGCGATCATATTTTTAATTATGTCGCTCGCGGCTCGTACGCGAATGGAATATAGTATGACAGGGTACCCTAAGCAACTTTTCCCAACCAAAATTTTATACAAACAAACAAACTTTTACAGAAAAAATCTTGGCACATGCGCATCCTGTCTTTCCTTCATTGGGCATTGGCGTTTAATGTTTGTACTCACGTTTCCTTTCATACCAAGTGAGCTTTGCTTTTATAATATTTTTTTTCACTAATAGAGCACGCATTGAAAGAAAACACAATGGCCCTCGCTTTTCTATCTCCTCCTCTCCACCGCTGTGTAAAACCCAAACCCCTCTAGTTTTCCCCACTCGTATTCAAAACAACATTCATGTCTTCCTCTCTCTCCAAACCCATCATCGACTCACCAACCAATCTCGAAATTATCGAAACCAATACTTCCATCCTCTTTAATTTATCAAACATTCGAAAACTGTATAATCCATATCCTCTAATCACCTGGAGCCGACACGTGGAGACTGTCTTTGATGCGTTCTTTCGGTCACTTCCTTCCTTTAAACTATGCCATGAGTTTTTGCGAACGGCGGATAACGACGCCGCTGCCTTGGATTGGGATTCTGGTGATGATCGTCTGATCCTGTTGATGCTCCGCTATTGATTTTGCTGACAGGAGGCTTGGCATGTATGTTGCGTGCATGAAAACTTGCTCGGCAGTGAAAGTGGAAACCTGTGGAAGGGTTGTGATCGGGTTTAGAGTAATGGGCTTGGGCTTTGCGTGTTGTATGGGTGTTGGGTTTTGCAAGGGGATGGCCGTGCATGGGGAAGCCGTTTTTGTAACGCCCTACCTCTATGCTCACAATAACATAGAGTATCAAAAGGAAATACTGTCTATTATTACGAAGAATAAGGCTGGATAGGAGCAGCCATCCGTAGTTAGGCCTTACACTAGTATTGGTTATCTCGAAAGGAGTGGTATATATTTTTTTCTCTTTGTTTATTTACTCCCATCGACATATTCAATTCCAGTATAAAACAAACTACGATGGTTCATAATAGTTCAGGACAACATATGTAATAAGAACACAGATAATATAAAATCTCATATATAACTGAAATCAATTACTATACATGTGATACGACTATAACTGTCGACACTAGAAGTTACATACACCTGTACATTATTATAAATAATATACATGAATACATGTCATCCTGTAAAATAACACAGACTACTCCAAAAGATATGAAAAGACTTCATAGCTCAAGCAGCATCCCAAAGTGAGATATCAACAGCCTGTAATAACTCGGTCTGACCCGAGTATCAATTCAAAAGAAAATAATATGCGGATCAGTCTAATTCAAACTCAGTAATTAATGCACGAAAGCAATAATACTTAAATAACAATTAGACGACAATCACAACAAATCCCGCATATCTAATCCTCTAATAAGAAAATCCGATAACGGTAAATATAACGCATAACAGCATTTAAACAGCGAATCAGCAAAGCCAAATCATCAACAAAGGTAAATGGAAGGATTATCAATGAAGATAATTAGAAAACAGCGGAATAGTATAAATAGCGAATTCGAAAAATCTGATTATCAATAAAGATAAATAGAAGAATTATCGATGAAGATGATTAGAAACAACCGAGTTACATAAACAACAATTAACAGCAAAATCTGATTATAAAATAAATAATTAGAAACAACATAATCTAACTATCTAATAGGTAATTAGATAACAACAAAATAATCAAATTAAACCAAATCGAAATACGATTTCAAAATATATTGAATCGGCCACACGAAACAATTCAAGCAATTGAAATTATCAAATAAAGCGTCAATTCTGATTGGCTGTAGTACAGGCTCACGTGCACTGCCTCGCCACTGCAGAATATGACGTCATCACTACTCGAAATATATAAACTAAACTCAATCACACAACTAAGTGCGTATAGTTCAGTAAGTGCGTTGCGGCAATCAACGTTACAAAACACACGCATACATAGCTATATACATATATATATATATATAAATATGTCTATATATACATACCAACTGTATATATGTGTGTACCCAGTCAGTTAATAATTCAAATCAAAACATATGCATACATAGCTAGATACATGTACATATAAATATGTACATATATATATATACCAACTATATATAAGTGTGTACCCACTCAGTTAATAATTCAAATCAAAACATATGCATACATAGCTACATACATGTACATATAAATATGTACATATATATATATACCAACTATATATAAGTGTGTACCCAATCAGTTAATACTTCAAATCAAAAGACCAAAGTCAACAACGCACCAGCAAAATCAATCACAGCAGTATGGAAGTCATGAAACCCAAGTGAATGATATACAGCAGTTTTTGAACAAAGACAGAGGTACAGCAGCCTCAAAAGCATATATGTACAGTAATGAACACAATCAAATGAGTTGCAACCATACAATCGAAGTACCAGACTCAAGTGAATCAAATAATACAAGTGCAAACTATACAAAAGTGAAGACCACATGAGCTAATGAACACAACATCATCAAAGACTGGTGCAAGCTCAACTAAATCAGATGTCCAGACAAAAAAGACTGGTGCAACTCAAAACTACAAATACCAAAGTGAAGCAAGAAGATAACAATGATACAGATGCGAGTTTCAAAAGCATATCAGAGAAACCCAGACTAATGTCACACAGCAAACCAATATGAACATCAACACAACAGTTTGAAACTACACAAGTGACTCAATTCAAAATCAAACTCGAAGGAACAAGTCAAGCTACACAATGAGTACAAATAAGTGAAAAATGCAAACAAGTCACATATACAAGATACAAGTCATGTAGGAGCAGTGACAACACAAGCTTAGCATGTACATGAAGACCAAATGAAGACTGCATATACATGAATCAGACCAACAGAAACTAGACCAACATCAACATGACTCAAGTAACATATGAACATGAAAGCCAATGATAAATATGCAGTAGAGAGTGCAATCTGTACAGTATGGCACAAAAGCACAATCCAGTCAAATAACCAGGGAGACCAGTGCACCAGACAATGAAGATTCAGCAACTAAAACATGAAGTGTGGATATAAAATGATACAAGTGAAGTGCATAAGTATACCAGATCCAAACAACTCGACTATCATGAACACAGGAGCTACACATTAAGTATATAGGAACCAGACCATACAAAATCATGGAACAACAATTAACAGTCTTATCAAAACCAAAGGTAAATTAATAAGTTTTATCAAAGCAGCAGTTTTCGAATCAATGCTATAGGGATGAACCCAAATGGCCAAGAGTCGAGCACAAATAAAAATCAACATCGTCGAACCAGAATTGAAACCGTGGTGGCCAAGAAACAGAGAATTCAACACCGTGTCAACCAAGAAAAAAATATACAAATTGGAAAAAGTCGGAAATCATCATCAACATGCACGAAATACTTAAGCTTGGATTAGAGGATGTGAGTGAAAATCACTCACCTTATCTTGAAGAGCGCAAATCCTTCGATCGAGAAGGAGCAGCCGTGTGCATAATAGAAGATACAATCGATCGTCAAAACACTCATGAGAATATCCACTTGATCGATCAATAACGTCGACGCTTTTGAATTACACGAAACCCTAATTTAGTTGAAGAGGAACGAACGTAATTTTTTGAGCAAAGGATACAGCTGAAGGAATAAAAGAAAAAGGGGACAGTGTTTTTCTAATGACGATAATTAACTGGTGCAAAACCCCGGGTCGTTACAGACTCCACTCCTTATAAAAATTGCGTCCCCGCAATTTTCATAATTATAGTCATCCATAACAATTATTTTTCTAACATAAACTGGTTAAGCTAGAAAAATTTAGGTCAAGAATACGAACGCCAAAGAGATCTTTTAATTTCATAAAAGAAACTCACAATTTTTTTTAACAAAATCTAATTATCAAATGGATAATCAGAAAATATCAAAACCGAATAAATATAATTAATAGCAATATTTAATTATCAATTAGATAATTAGATAATTAGAATACAGAAATCACAAAACAGCAATATCTAATTATCGATACGATAATCTGAAAATAGCAAAATCTAATTATCAACAAAGATAATTAGAAAATACAAAATTACAAATCGCAAAACCGCAAATACCTAATTATCAACAAGATAATTAGAAAGCATGAACTTCACAATCAGCAAACTCTAACTATCAACAGAGATGAGTAGCAGAATTATCAATGATGATAATTAGAAAACAGCAATTCAATATAACCAACATAATCTAGAATCAATAAAATGATAACTAAAAAACAACATAAAATGGATCACAATATAAAATTGGATTCCTATATATCACATGATCTAGAATCAATCAGAGGCTAGAAAATTTCATAATCAGCAAAATTAGCAAATATCTAATTATCAACAAAGATAATTAGAACATAAATCAGCAAGTATCTAATTATCAAAAACGATAATCAAAAAACAACAAATATCTAATTATCAACAAAGATAATTAGAACTCAAATCAACAAATATCTAATTATCGATACGATAATTAGAAAACGGCATAATCTAATTATCAACAAAGATAATTAGAACTCAAATCAACAAATATCTAATTACCGATACGATAATTAGAAAACAACATAATCTAATTATCAACAAAGATAATTAGAACTCAAATCAACAAATATCTAATTACCGATACGATAATTAGAAAACAACATAATCTAATTATCAACAAAGATAATTAGAACTCAAATCAACAAATATCTAATTACCGATACGATAATTAGAAAACAACATAATCTAATTATCAACAAAGATAATTAGAACTCAAATCAACAAATATCTAATTACTGATACGATAATTAGAAAACAGCATAATCGAATTATCAACAAAGATAATTAAAACTCAAATCAACAAATATCTAATTACCAATACGATAATTAGAAAACAGCATAATCTAATTATCAACAAAGATAACTAGAACTCAAATCAACAAATATCTCATTACCAATACGATAATTAGAAAACAGCATAATCTAATTATCAACAAAGATAATTAGAACTCAAATCAACAAATATCTAATTACCGATACGATAATTAGAAAACAGCATAATCTAATTATCAACAAAGATAATTAGAACTCAAATCAACAAATATCTAACTACCGATATGATAATTAGAAAACAGCATAATCTAATTATCAACAAAGATAATTAGAACTCAAATAAACAAATATCTAATTACTTGCAAATAATTAGAAACAACGAATTAGCACTATTTAATTACCAATTAGATAATTAGAGACAGCTATTAGTGGATCGATCCCAGCAAATGACGAGTTTTAGCTACGCCGCTCGTGCATCTCATATGATCGAAGCCTACTAAGTACTATAATTTTTGGCGCCCATCAGATGACTCGAAGGTCCGCAGAGTGACCCGAAGGTCTAGTACTGGTAATTGGCCCGAAGGTCCATCAGATGACCCGAAGGTCCAGCAGAGTGGCTCGGAAGCCCAACATAAGTGTCACTAACTTTTGGTTAGTAATCCGAATAATGTTAACAGTGTGTCCCATACCACACGTTCGCACTGAACGGTTTACTAACCACTAGATACTTTCCACTATGTATGATTCAATTAACGAGTCCGGAATTAACCGTACAAGGAAAAGTGAGGGTCCATAGTCCGCACTTTTTCTACGACGTTTAACTCTCTTTCTCATTGATTGAAAGTGCAAAAACTGGTATTTTAGAAAAGTTGTTCGATGTAGTCAAATGAACAATTCCAGAATTAATCGAATTAATAAAAGTGAGGGTTCATAGTCCGCACTTTTGTTATAACATTTAATTCGATTCCTCGTTCCTTTGAAAACACAAAACAATCTGAAAACCATTTATTTTAAATGAATGGAATCACATGGAAAATCATCAAAACAGCGAAAACAGTCATAACGGCAACATCTAATTATCGACAGAGATAAATAGAAGAATTATCACTGAAGATACTAGTAAACAACAACATCTTATGACAATATAAAAAAAGAAATCACTCGATTATATCTTTGATGAAGATAATTTAAAACAACAAAAATCTAATCAAATATGCAATTAGCATAAAAGAAAACCAGCAAAAATCTCAACAAAATCACGTAACTGCAATCGCTGCAGATCCTCAAATTGGATTCGAAATTTTCAAAGAAAACGAAAATAAACACATCTAAGTAACAGCATTAACACAATATAAGCAAAATCTAATTATCAATTAGATAATTAGAAAACACAAAATTCACAAATAGCGATTTCTAATTATCGACCGAGATGGATAGAAAAATTATCACTGAAGGTAATTAGAAAACAACAGAATTCACAACAGCAAATTCTAATTATCGACAGAGATGGATAGAAGAATTATCACTGAAGATAATTAGAAAACAACAAAATTCGTGAATGAATTAAAAACAACAAATACAAAATTAACATTCATACCAAAATATGTATCACATTGTCTCTCAAGTGTTTAGGAACTCCTATCGATGACGCTGATCAGACGCATCGACCAGAATTCTTAATTACTCATCAGGCGCCTGATACACTAAAGTACAAATCACTTTTTTAATTCTTTTTAGGAATTTTAAACTTGATTGCAGAAATGTCCATTTTCAAAACATGAACATTCTTTAAATATACAACCAAGCAACAACCCATAAACAATCATATTATATTTACAAGAATTTTCAACTTCTAATAAATACTCTTATTTCTAATCCATCTAGAAATTTTATTTTATTTAAACATTGGTTAAACAACACAATGAAATTAATTTCATTTTCATAATTTGATTTTTAAATCAAAAGGGTTATCGACTTTACTCAGCGAAGGCAGTCTCACTGTTTCCGCTCCACACTTTGATAAACAGAACGCAATTTAATCAAATCATCATAACACAATTTCACTTTTTTTTAATAAAGATATTAAATTTTTTCTTTCTTTCATATTTTCAAAACTTTGGTTTTGACTCAAAGGCACAAATAAAAACATCAACAAATAGTTGTAACACATGTTCTATCTAAGTCATGTTCTATATTATGTCCATGAACCCCTGCTCCGATACCAATTGTAATGCCCCACCTCTATGTTCACAATAACAAAGAGTATCAAAAGGAAATAATGTCTGTTATTAGGAAGAATAAGGATGGATAGGAGCAGCCATCCGTAGTTAGGCCTTACACTAGTATTGGTTATCTCGAAAGGAGTGGTACATTTTATTTCTCTTAGTTTATTTACTCCCATCGACATATTAAATTCCAGTATAAAACAAACTACGATGGTTCATAATAGTTCAGGACAACATATGTAATAAGAACACAGATAATATAAAATCTCATATATAACTGAAATCAGTTACTATACATGTGATACGACTACAACTGTCGACACTGGAAGTTACATTCACCAGTACATTATTATAAACAATATACATGAATACATGTCATCCTGTAAAATAACACAGACTACTCCAAAAGATATGAAAAGACTTCATAGCTCAAGCAGCATCCCAAAGTGAGATATCAACAGCCTGTAATAACTCGGTCTGACCCGAGTATCAATTCAAAAGAAAATAATACGCGGATCAGTCTAATTCAAACTCAGTAATTAATGCACGGAAGCAATAATACTTAAATAAAAATTAGACGACAATCACGATAAATCCTGCATATCCAATCCTCTAATAAGAAAATCAGATAATGGTAAATATAACGCGGAACAGCATTTAAACAGCGAATCAGCAAAGCCAAATCATCAACAAAGGTAAATGGAAGGATTATCAATGAAGATAATTAGAAAACAGCGGAATAGTATAATTAGCGAATTCGAAAATCTGATTATCAATAAAGATAAATAGAAGAATTATCGATGAAGATAATTAGAAACAACCGAGTTACATAAACAGCAATTAACAAAAAAAATCTGATTATCAAATAAATAATTAGAAACAACATAATCTATCTATCTAATAGGTAATTAGATAACAACAAAATAATCAAATTAAACCAAATCGAAATACGATTTCAAAATATATTGAATCGGCCACACGAAACAATTCAAGCAATTGAAATTATCAAATAAAGCATCAATTCTGATTGGCTGCAGTACACTCTCACGTGCACTGCCTCGCCACTGCAGAATATGACGTCATCACTACTCCAAATATTTAAACTACAATCAATCACACAACTAGGTGCGTATAGTTCAGTAAGTGCGTTGCGGCAATCAACGCTACAAAACACACGCATACATAGCTATATACATATACATATAAATATGTATCTATATATATACCAATTACATATATGTGTGTACCCAGTCAGTTAATAATTCAAATCAAAACACATGCATACATAGCTATATACATGTACATATAAATATGTACATATATATATACCAACTATATATAAGTGTGTACCCAATCAGTTAATAATTCAAATCAAAACACACGCATACATAGCTATATACATATACATATAAATATGTACATATATATATACCAACTATATATTAGTGTGTACCCAATCAGTTAATAATTCAAATCAAAAGACCAAAGTCAACAACGCACCAGCAAAATCAATCACAGCAGTATGGAAGTCGTGAAACCCAAGTGAATGATATACATCAGTTTTTGAACAAAGATAGAGGTGCAACAGCCTCAAAAGCATATATATGCAGTAATGAACACAATCAAATGAGTTGCAACCAAACAATCGAAGTACCAGACTCGAGTGAATCAAATAATACAAGTGCAGACTATACAAAAGTGAAGACCACAAGAGAACACAACATCATCAAAGACTGGTGCAAGCTCAACTAAATCAGATGTCCAGACTAAAAAGGCTGGTGCAACTCGAAACTGAAAATACCAATGTGAAGCAAGAAGATAACAATGATACGGATGCAAGTTTCAAAAGCACATCAGAGAAACCCAGACTAATGTCACACAGCAAACCAATATGAACATCAACACAACAGTTTGAAACTGCACAAGTGACTCAATGCAAACTCAAACTCGAAGGAACAAGTCAAGCTACACAATGAGTACAAACAAGTCACATATACAAGATACAAGTCATGTAGGAGCAGTGACAACCCAAGCTTAGCATGTACATAAAGACCAAATGAAGACTGCATATACATGAATCAGACCAACAGAAACTAGACAACCATCAACATGACTCAAGTAACATATGAACATGAAAGCCAATGATAAATATGCAGCAGAGAGTGCAATCTATACAGTATGGCACAAAAGCACAATCCAGTCAAATGACCAGGTAGACCAGTGCACCAGACAATGAAGATTCAATAACTAAAACATGTAGTGTGGATACAAAATGATACAAGTGAAGTGCATAAGTATACCAGATCCAAACAACTCGACTATCATGAACACAGGAGCTACACATCAAGTATATAGGAACCAGACCATACGAAATCATGGAACAACAATTAACAGTCTTATCAAAACCAAAGGTAAATTAACAAGTTTTATCAAAGCAGCAGTTTTCGAATCAATGCTACAGGGATAAACCCAATTTGCCTAGAGTCGAGCACAAAGAAAAATCAACATCGTCAAACCAGAATCAAAACCGTGGTGGCCAAGAAACAGAGAATTCAACATCGTGTCAACCAAGCAAAATATATATGAATTGGAACAAGTTGGAAATCATCAACATGCATGAAATACTTAAGCTTGGATAAGAGAATGTGAGTGAAAATCACTCACCTTATCTTGAAGAGCGCAAATCCTTCGATCGAGAAGGAGAAGACGTGTGCAAAATAGAAGATACAATCGATCGTCAAAACACTCACGAGAATATCCACTTGATCGATCAATAACGTCGACGCTTTCGAATTACATGAAACCCTAATTTAGTTGAAGAGGAACGAACGTCATTTTTCGAGCAAAGGATACGGCTGAAGGAATAAAAGAAAAAGGGGATAGTGTTTTTCTAATGACGATAATTAAGTGGTGCAAAACCCCGAGTCATTACAGTTGTGCATGCGTGAGAAGAAGGTGTCGTGCAGGTTTGGGTTAAGTGACCTGGAGCATGCGAAATTATGTAAGTGGAGGTACTATTCTTATAAAAGGAATTTGCAAATGAGCCCTCTTAAATGTGGTCATTTGCATATTGTGTTGCAAGTATATATATTTGGTTGTAGGAAGATGCATTGGGTTGCGGGTGAAGGCTATGGGTTTTGGCTATTTAATTTATGATGAGAGCATTTTATTATCTATTTGTTTTCAATAATGATTTTAAGTTTAAAACGCAATATATAGCTCATTTTAAATCCAATTGACTCGCAAATTTTTGCGTTTTGCTCATATGAATTAGTAAAACATCGTAGTGTATCATGTTCATAGCTTTAGACATGTAAAAATTTATGACATCTTTAAACGGACATGATTTAAATCATGTTATTTTAATAATAACGTCGATTAAAATTTATATATCTTAAATATTGATGTTATTTGGCCAAATAAATCACTATCGAGTTAAACTGGATTGAATATGGTAATTTGACATCTGTTTAGCGGAATAAAACATCATTCCTCTAATTAAATTAATTTGGTAATTAATTAGGAGAATAAATCCTCGTTCTGCTATTTTATAGTTTTGGACGTTTGATTATATATCGTTAATTGATATCCCGCTTTGGATAAGTGGTATATTAATTAATGATGGTTAGTTAATTGTTGGATTTATTTACATAGTCGTAGATTATGTAAATATTTGTTATTAACTTGAAAGGTTAAATTGAATAATATGGTAGCTTGTTTAAGTACCATGGTGATCGTTAAGCCTCCTTCGAATTTGAAAAGCTAATTATTGATTTGAAAGTTATTTTAAGAATAATTATTTTATTATAAGGTTTAAAGAAAATTATTATTTAGTAATAAGTTTTAAAAAGGTAATAACTTATTAAAAATAATGTTTTAAAGATAATTTATAATTATTCTAATAATGATTTAAAGTTAATTATTAAATTAATATGATTTTTTAAAAGTTGTTTCTTAATGTTATTTAAGAATGTTTAATTACTATTTAAAATTTATTTAGTTATGGTTTAAAAATGTTTAATTATATTTTAATTATTTATTTAAAATGATTATCTATACTTTAATTTTTAATTAAAGTTAATTAAGTATATTAATTTAAGTTATTTAATTATATTTAAGGGATAATTAATTTTCATATTAATATTAGTTTAAGGTTAATTAATTACTGTTTTAATAACATTTAAAGTTAATCAATTATTATATTTTTTGAAGTCAACTTATTAATACAATAAAAATGTTTAAAAATTAAATTAATATGTTTTAATGAGATTTAAAGTTATTATTTTAAATGAGATTTAAATTGAATGAAATAGATGGATGTTTAGATAATAACTTGTTATTTAAGTTCTTTTAAATGACTTATAGTTTATCAAGAGGGCTTTATAAATAAGTTGTTTAAATGTGGGAAGAGGTTATAAATGATTTTGGATATTTATAAAAGGATTTATAAATGAGTTTAAAATCTGAGAAGTGGAGTTTTGTAAAACGGGGTTTGAGATTTATTTAGAATGTTTTATAATGGGATCGGAAATTTATAAAGAGACTATGTAAATAGATTTGGTAACATTTATAAAGAAAAGGGATTTGTGAAGAAATGGTTGGTCTTCGTGGCGTAATTCGAGGGGTAGGGATTTCCTACAGTTTACTATGGATTCACTAGGATAGCGACGTAACCATTGTGTAAGTTTTGATCCATAGTCGATATTGAACGGTACTTTCCATATCTATTTTTAAGAGATTCCAGGTTTCAAAGTTTTGAAAGTGAAATGGTTTGTGAATACACATATACCGTTAAGATAAGTATATGGTTATATTTTCTAAGTATAGAAAATAGTGATTTGTGAATATACATATCCTGTTGAGATAAGTATATGAAAGTGATTTCTAAGTATTTTCAATGTGATTTTAAATTAATGAAATATTAATTTAAGAGGCTTAGTGATTTCCGTGGGAAATGTAATCTTGTTTTGAATGTTTAAATGTTTGTTTGTTTGATAGTTAAATAACCGACTATCAAATCTTGGCCTAAATATGCAATCCTTCTTAATTTTAGTGGTGGGGCAATATTTACTACTTAACACCAAAGGATTTTAACTCTGGGAATATCTAGGGGAAATACGGGGGTTATATGGTATAGTTACCATGGGGGTGCTATACTGTACATATAAACTCGTTTTGTTCCTCTAGGAAAAATGATAAGGAGATCCATCCACTTAAACGGTTAGGGGGTGATCTCCACTCTTATGTATTGTCTGATTATTTCCTTAAGAACTAGTATTGAGCATTCCAGAAATCGACGTTTGGTTTTGTGGAGCACCAGGGAAGCGGAAGAGTGCACTCGTAAGAGATGACTCAAACCTGTGACTACTCCGAAAACCATATACGGTTCTATGGAGGAGATTCGTAATATCTTGAGATGTTTGAATCTATGTATGATTCTGAGACCCGTTGGGGTATGGCAATCCGGGTGTGATTCCAAGATCTAATTGAGATATGGGAATCTATGTGTGATTCCAAGATCCGTTAGGGTATTAGAATCCATGTGGGATTCTGTGATCTATTTGGTGGTGGTGCGTAAGCTGGAATGCCAGATGTAGCCTCATTAGTGGGAATGACTAAAACCAGAGATAAGAAGCATGGCCAGTAGGGTTGGCAAACCCATAGGGTGTAGTCGGCTCCACCTAAACGTTGCCTACAGTTGTTATGAATGCATGGGTGATGCACTCGGTCTTAGCGAGACCAGCTACGTTTTTATATGGTACATTACTAGGGATGTATGCTGCTTCGGAAGTGTAACGACCCGGAATTTTTAGATATTTGAATTGGAATATTTAATTCATTTTAAATATTTAAAAGGTTAATTTTAACTTAATTTCAAATATCTCTATTTAGTGGATAATTAAATATTAAATTTAATAATTGGAGATTGGGTAAATTATGAAATGCGATGACCGCCCATGACCCCTGCACCGAACAAGGAAAAATAGTGCATTGAAAGGTGTGCCAGGCAGCCATGGACGACCGTCAAGGTAAGTTAAGACAGCAGAATCTATCGTATTACTCACGGCGCAAGGATAAAAATACAATAGAGAATAAATATAGTGAAGCTTCACAAAATAGAATCTCATCAATTAAGCTTCATAATAGTTGAATACAAACATCTGAATAGTCAATACATCAAGCCTCACTACATATCACTCAGAGAATTATACAAGCAGCGGAACATCCAGTACATATAGTAAGAAAATAATATGCAAGCCTCTAGCTCGTCTTCGTCATCAGCATCGTTGGAAACTAAGAACAGCACCTGTCACCTGCTACCTAGTCTGCCCATCCCAAAATGGATGAACAGCCCAAGGTAATAAGAGTTGAACATAAAACCTTGAGTCAGACAACAGTCTTAGTGAGCAGTAAATTAACTAACAACATACCAAAAGAGCATAAAGGTAAAAGGAATAGGAATCCAACCCTCCTACTCCACCTCTTTCTACAGTGATAGCCCCCAGACTCACTAAGCAGAAGTAAACATAGCAAAGCAGACATTTAAAGTAAAACAATTATCACTCGAGTCAAGGTCAATGTTTTCCAAGTACAAACCCCAAGGCCTAAACCAAGATCAGATAAGCACCCAGAAAATATTGCACTTGAGACCGAATGACGATACAACCAAACATCCATGACTTTGGCTATCACTATTATCATTGCTTCGATGCAACCATTAATTGAATGACCGGCACATTCTTTCAGCCGTCTGTCAAGGGCTAATGGTAACCCCGGTTCTAGACAGAACTCCGCACGTCGTCGCAGCCCGTGCATAGGACTATCGAATCTGCCCAGAGTACTCGACTACCAACTATAGTCTTTTGGGACTGTCAAATCTGCCCAGCGCACTCTTGCTTTGAGCCTGCTAGAACCTTCAACAACGATGAAATCTCAGCCTTCTAGTCATCCTCCTCGACGACTATTCTCATACTAGCTCAAGCGCCTCCCAAGCTAACCATTATCCTCGAACTCGAACCATTTCACCGAGTTATCAACATGCTTGGAATGATCCCATCTGGATTACACCAAGGCAATCACACATCATGCCTCACTTCATCTCATCATAGCAAAGCCTCATCTCAACATCATCATCAAATCTATCCATATGAGCTTCATCAACCGCCACATATGCCATGAGCAGCTTTTCCCAATTCAAGAGCCTTTCCCTTAGCCTTTGAATCATCTTCGACCATCTTGTCTAAATCAAATCATCAATTAACTAATTTATAACAATCAATCAAGTCAATCATAAATCCAAGAAATCAAGCATTCAATCATGATAAAATAAACAATTATAAAAATAATGGCAATCTTGTAAATAAAGAGTCCAAATCTAACAAGCATGAATCATGAGCAATATCTCTACAACTTGATGAATAAACTTGCATAGGTTAACATGTAGTAAAATGGATGCCAAATCATCATGAACAATGGATCTATACTTTAGTTTAAGAAAAATGCATGGAAATCACTATTTAACACAAAATCAAGCCATCGATCCAATATACTCCTTTGGGTCCGTGTGAGAGATAATCACCACTCACCGAATCACCTAAACACCTCAAAAGCAACACACTTCAGATCTAGACAGCGAAGGATCTAACTCGATCTACCAAAATTCCGCTTCAAAAGATGAAATCTCTCTTCGATGGTTGAAGATCTTCAATCTAAGCTCTTGGATCTTCGATTTGGATGGAAGGAATCACAAGATTAGAGTGGAGTAAAGAAGTGAAGAAGTGCAACACTCGAGCTCTCAAAATGGCAGGACTTCGTCGCTTCAAAATCCGGATCCCAAAAAGTGAAGAAAAACCCATGTATTTATAGGCTGAAATCTCAAAGTTGTCCGCCCCCTTAAGTCGTCCATGACTTAACAACCTCTCCGACCTACGACTTAACACACACAAGCGACTTAGCAACCATGCCGACCTAACGAGTTAACTAGGGTACGACTTAGCGACTCAACACACTGCTGCATTTCTACCTAAGTCGTTTGGACGACTTAACAACTTATGACTCAACGACTTACGACTCAACGACTTACGACTCAACGACTTATGACTCAACGACTTAACAGAGGTCATAACCTAACACACACGCGACCTAACTGTACACGGTCTAACACTCACGACTCAACGACTCATCATCCTTGCGACTTAACGACTCAACCAAGGTCGCGACCTAACTACTCAACTGCTTAAGTCGCTCGAACGACCCAAACTCCCTAAGTCGTTAACCCGCTTAGTTCCTTAGGTCGTTGACTCGCTAACTCCTATACAGCTAATCCTTAAGCCGCTAACTACTAGGTCGTTGCCGCTAATTCTTGAGTCGCTACCCTCCTTAAGTCGCTTACTAACTTAAGCTGTTAACTCCTAAGTCGTCTACCCCTTAAGTCGTCTACCCCCCTTAAGTCGCAAACTTCTTTAGGTCGCTCCACGACTTAATCTTCCACACGACCTAACATCTACACGACTTAAGCTCTAATTGACCTAAATCCTGAACGACTTAACAACATTACGACCTAATAACAACCGTTTTACAATCTTTCGATCCGTAAAAATAAGGGTCATTACATTCTCTCCCCCTTAGGAATTTCGCCACCGAAATTCCAAACAAATAAGAGTAATCAAAAATTATTCCGCATGCCTACCATCCATAGCAATCAATAAACCATGCGTCCAATTCTAGCCTAGCATGCAAAATTCTAAAACTAGAACAAGTTACAATGTCGTGAGATGACACGACACCTTATGGCCATACCTTGAAGAGTTCAGGATGAGCTGCCTTCATCCTCTCTTCCACCTCCTATGTACAGTCGTTAACATCATCACTCCATTGTATCTTGAGCAACCTAATAACCTTCCTCCTAAGTTGTTTCGTGTCAGTTCCCACAACACGAAGCGGCTTACGAGGTCTCTTATCGACTGGATAAATCTCAAAATCTTCACAGCTATCAGCAGAAACCACTGTATTCGAGTCGTGCACATACTTCCGTAGATACGATACATGAAAAACATTGTGCACACTCGACATCTTTTCTGGTAACTCCAATTTGTAGGCGAGCTTTCCAATTCGCTCGATGATCGGGAATGGTCCAACAAATCTCGGAGTCAATTTTCCTTTCTTCCCGAATCGAATAAAATTCTTTAGTGGACAAATCTTCACAAAAACCATATCACCTACGTCGAATTCCAAATCCTTACGACGCTTATCGGCATAACTTTTCTAACGGTCTTGGGCTGCCTTCATTCATTGCCGAATGATTTCTATGCAATCTGAAGTCTGTCGAATCATTTCTGGCTTAAGTATCAGCTTTTCTCCTGTTTCTAACCAACATGTCGGAGAGTTACACGGTCTTCCATACAATGCCTCATACGGTGCCATACCAATGCTTGACTAGTAACTGTTATTATATGAAAATTCCACCAAATGAAGGTGATCTTCCCATGATCCTTCGAAATCTAAAACACAAGCTCTAAGGAGATCTTCCAAAACTCGGTTGACTCTCTCGGTCTGACCATCTGTTTGAGGATGATAAGCTGTACTCAAACACAACTTGGTTCCCAAAACTTCCTGAAAGCTCTTCCAAAATCCACTAGTGAACAATGGGTCTCGATCGCTCACTATACTCTTCGGAATACCATGGAATCGAACTATCCACTTAACATACAGCTCAGCCAACTTTGATGCGGTCCTGGTTGATCGAACAGGAATGAATCTTGCACTCTTAGTCAAACGATCTACGATGACCCAAATCACTTCATTTCCCGTTCTCGTTCTAGGTAACCCATCGATAAAATCCATCGATATTTGCTCCCACTTCCATGTAGGAACTTCTAATGGCTATAGCAATCCACTGGGCTTCTTCTGCTCGGCTTTTACCAATTGGCAGTTCATGCACTTGGAAATGAAATTTCCAACATCCTTCTTCATACCTTCCCAGTAATAGGTTCTCTTCATATCCCGATACATCTTATTTCCACCTGGATGAATTGTCAGCTTCGAGTGATGACTTTCCTTCAGAACTTCATCTCTCAATTCATCTATATCGGGAACAACTAGTCATCCTTGCTTCCGAAGCCAACCCTCTCGATCGACCTCGAATCCTTTATCCCTTTCTGGGTCCAATCCAGATTCCAAATCATGGATAATCTCGACAAGCTTATCGTCTCGCTTTTGGCTCTCGCCAATCCTTTCCACAAGAGTCGATCTTATCGATAAGTTTGCCAACATCTCAGGTTCCAATTCACATCTTGGCCTGAAGTCAAATCCAGCCAAATACTCGAGACTCTTCCATTCTAAAAACATGGCTCCCAATCCTGCATGTCTTCGACTTAACGCATATGCCACTGCGTTACCCTTTCCCGGAGTATAGGCTATACTAAAATCATATGATGCCAAAAACTCTAGCCATCGTTGCTGCCGAAGATTCAAATCCTTTTGGGAGAAAAGATACTTCAACGACTATGATCTGTAAATAACTCGAATCGAACTCCCAATAGATAATGTCTCCACATCTTCAGAGCAAATACAATCGCCGCCAACTCCAAATCATGAGTCAGATAATTCCTTTCATGTGGCTTTAGTTGTCGACTTGCATACGCAACAACTTTACCCTTCTGCATCAGCACTGCTCCAAGTCCAGTACGACATGCATCGGTGTAAACCACCATCTCATCATTTCCACTTGGAATAGTCAAAACAGGAGCACTTGTCAGTAGCTCTTTCAGGATTCCGAAAGCTTGCTCACACTTAGCATCCCATCTGAATACTTGATTCTTTTTCGTCAATCCTGTTATTGGTGCAGCTACCTTGGAAAAGTCTTTGATAAATCGACGATAGTATCCTGCTAATCCAAGAAAACTTCTCACATCTGATGCATTCTTAGGTCTATCCCAATCCTGGATTGCTGCTATCTTGGCGGGATCAACCGCTATTCCACTTCCAAAGATAATATGGCCTAAGAACCTCACTTCGCTCTTCCAGAAGTTACACTTCGAAAACTTAGCCTTTAGCTGATGTTTTCGTAAGATTTCCAAAACAATACGCAAGTGCGTCTTGTGCTCTTCCTCAGTTCTGGAATAAATCAAAATATCATCCACGAACACTAGTACGAACTTGTTCAACTGATCTCTGAACACTCTATTCATAAGATCCACAAAATATGCTGGTGCATTGGTCAATCCAAACGGCATTACCAGCCACTCAAAGAAACCGGATGGTGTCCTGAAAGCAGTCTTCGGCACACTATCCTTAGCCACTCTTAACTGGTGAAATCCCGTTGCCAAATCCATCTGAGAAAACACCTTAGCTTCGTGAAGCTGATCAAACAAGTCATCTATTCTCGGCAATGGATACTTGTTCTTCTTAGTCACTTTATTCAGCTCACGATAATCCACACACAACCTCAATGATCCATCTGCTTTGGTTGCAAACACAACTGGTGCACCCCATTCGGACACACTTCTCTGAATGAATCCTTTCTGTAAAAGATCATCAACCTGCACCCTCAACTCTTGTTGTTCCCTAGGCGCCATCCGCCTAAGAGGCATCACAACTGGTCTGGCTCCTTCAACTAAATCGATACGAAACTCGATCTCTCTATGTGGCGGTAACCCTTTGACCTCATCAAAGACATCCTCAAATCCATTAGCGATTGGCACCGATGACAGTCCATCCCGTGGAACAACCAGCGAATACATGAAGCTCATGAAGACGCCTTCCTCATGCTTACATCGTATCACAATCTTTCGCCCCTCCACATTCTCGACTGTCACCTCCAACCTTTCACAATCATCCTTTGCCGCATACTTCCTAAGCCAGTCCATACCCAAAATAATTCCGAACCCTGCAAAGTTCAGAACAAAACAATCACAAACAAAAGAGCAATCATGACTCGATACAACCAGACCATGACATAGCATACACAGACAAGACGAACCCCTAACTGGATTAGTCACAACCAATGGCCTATCAACGATATCCGGTTCTAAACCCAACCGGCCTACAAGTTCATTACAAACAAAAGAATGCGACGCCCCAGTATCGAATAACACCCTAACTGGAACACCACATATGGAAAGAGTACCTTGAACCACCACACTCTTTCCTTTCTCTTCAGCGGTAGGAGCTTTTGAGGATGATGGAACAGCCCCCAAAGCATAAGCTTGCAGAATCTGCTTGTCCTTCCGTGGTTCTGGACAATTATTCTTAATATGCCAAGACTTGTCACAGTTGTGGCATTTCACCGGCACCTTTGGATTCTTGCAATCTCTGGAGAAATGGCCCTTTTGCTGACAATTGTAGCAGGTCACTTCACCCTTCGGCTTCTTCTGGCCATCCTTACCCTTTTGCTACTGCTGCTGCTTCCTCTTCTTGTTTCCATCCTGCTGTGGTTTAGACTCCTCCTTGGTCACAGCAACAGCAGATCCTTATTTAGGAAACAGATTCTCGTGCCTGAGAGCTTTCTCTACAAGCTTCTCAAATGGATCGTCCAAATGATCCACCAACTGCCTCCCAAGATAACTGTCCAAGCCTGTCACAAACTTCTCGTTCTTCTGATAAGGAGATTCAATATACGACCGGGCATACTTAGACAAAGCTTCAAACTCAGAGACATACTCAAGAACTAGTCTTCCACCTTGCTTGAGCTCCACAAACTTCTTGAACAGAACAGATTCTGAGCTGTAGAAATGAACTTAGCCTCAAATCTGTCTTGGAATTGCACCCAAGTAATTTCTTCCTCCGGAGTATCAATGGTGATGGAATTCCACCAATCAGAAGCTCTTCCTTGAAGCTGTCTTGATGCGAGCTTCCTTTTAGTTGCATCCTCGATTCCCAAATCACCAAAGATCCTTCTACAAGCATCTACCCATCTCTGGACTTCAATGGTTGACTCCGTTCCCAAGAAAACCTTTCCTCCAAGAGCAGTATAATCTTTACACAGCTTAGCAAAATCCACCGGTTTTGGAGTTTGAACTTGAACTCCAACATCTACTGATGGCCCCGGAGCTGGCATCCTCCTCATGATCGAAGTCATCATAGCTTCGAACATAGCAGCATAATCAGCAGCCCCCTCAGTAGCACGGGCTTCCCTAGCAGCTGGTCTCCCTCTTCGACTCATTCTTAATATCTATAAAAGGAATGATTAATACACCTTGATAACTACTGCATAAGGGGTTCAAAACCTTCTAAGCTACTATATTATATATATAGTAATCATCCATCAAAATACATTTACGTCTCTCATACGTAGTTACGTCAGCGAGCGTTGGGTAAAATCGATTAACCAAAGCTCCGATACCAAATGTGACGACCGCCCATGACCCCTGCACCGAACAAGGAAAAAAAGTGCGCTGAAAGGTGTGCCAGGCAGCCATGAACGACCGTCAAGGTAAGTTAAGACAACAGAATCTATCGTATTACTCACGGCGCAAGGATAAAAATACAATAGAGAATATATATAGTGAAGCTTCACAAAATAGATTCTCATCAATTAAGCTTCATAATAGTTGAATACAAACATCTGAATAGTCAATACATCAAGCCTCACTACATATCACTCAGAGAATTATACAAGCAGCGAAACATCCAGTACATATAGTAAGAAAATAATATGCAAGCCTCCAGCTCGTCTTCGTCATCAGCATCGTTGGAAACTAAGAACAGCACCTGTCACCTACTACCTAGTCTGCCCATCCCAAAATGGATGAACAGCCCAAGGTAATAAGAGTTGAACATAAAACCTTGAGTCTGACAACAGTCTTAGTGAGCAGTAAATTAACTAACAACATACCAAAAGAGCAAAAAGGTAAAAGGAATAGGAATCCAACCCTCCTACTCCACCTCTTTCTACAGTGATAGCCCCTAGACTCACTAAGCAGAAGTAAACATAGCAAAGCAGACATTTAAAGTAAAACAATTATCACTCGAGTCAAGGTCAATGTTTTCCAAGTACAAACCCACAAGGCCTAAACCAAGATCAGATAAGCATCGAGAAAATATTGCTCTTGAGACCGAATGATGATACAACCAAACATCCATGACGCTAGCTATCACTGTTATCATTGCTTCGATACCACCGTTAATTGAATGACCTGCACATTCTTTCAGCCGTCCGTCAAGGGCTAATGGTAACCCCGGTTCTAGACAGAACTCCGCACGTCGTCGCAGCCCATGCCTAGGACTATCGAATCTTCCCAGAGTACTCGACTACCAACTGTAGTCTTTTCGGACTATCGAATCTGCCCAGCACACTCTTGCTTTGAGCCTGCTAGAACCTTCAACAACGATGAAATCTCAGCCTTTTAGTCATCCTCCTCGACGACTATTCTCATACTAGTTCAAGCGCCTCCCGAGCTAACCATTATCCTCGAACTCGAACCATTTCACCGAGTTATCAACATGCTTGGAATGATCCCGTCTGGATTACACCAAGGCTATCCCACATCATGCTTCGCTTCATCTCATCATAGCAAAGCCTCATCTCAACATCATCATCAAATCTATCCATATGAGCTTCATCAACCGCCACATGTGCCACGAGCAGCTTTTCCTAATTCAAGAGCCTTTCCCTTAGCCTTTGAATCATCTTCGACCATCTTGTCTAAATCAAATCATCAATCAACTAATTTATAACAATCAATCAAGTCAATCATAAATCCAAGAAATCAAGCATTCAATCATGATCAAATAAACAATTATAAAAATAATGACAATCTTGTAAATAAAGAGTCCAAATCTAACAAGCATGAATCATGAGCAATATCTCTACAACTTGATGAATAAACTTGCATAGGTTAACATGTAGTAAAATGGATGCCAAATCATCATGAACAATGGATCTATACTTAAGTTTAAGAAAAATGCCTGGAAATCACTATTTAACACAAAATCAAGCCATCGATCCAATATACTCCTTTGGGTCCGTGTGAGAGATAATCACCACTCACCGAATCACCTAAACACCTCAAAAGCAACACACTTCAGATCTAGACAGCGAAGGATCTAACTCGATCTACCAAAATTCCGCTTCAAACGATGAAATCTCTCTTCGATGGTTGAAGATCTTCAATCTAAGCTCTTGGATCTTCGATTTGGATGGAAGGAATCACAAGATTAGAGTGGAGTAAAGAAGTGAAGAAGTGCAACACTCGAGCTGTCAAAATGGCAGGACTTCGTCGCTTCAAAATCCGGATCCCAAAAAGTGAAGAAAAACTCATGTATTTATAGGATGAAATCTCTAAGTCGTCCGCCCCCTTAAGTCGTCCACGACTTAACAACCTCTCTGACCTACGACTTAACACACACAAGCGACTTAGCAACCATGCCGACCTAATGAGTTAACTAGGGTACGACTTAGCGACTCAACACACTATTGCATTTCTACCTAAGTCCTTTGGACGACTTAACGACTTACGACTCAACGACTTACGACTCAACGACTTAACAGAGGTCACAACCTAACACACACGCGACCTAACTGTACACGGTCTAACACTCATGACTCAACGACTCATCATCCTTGCGACTTAACGACTCAACCAATGTCGCGACCTAACTACTCAACTGCTTAAGTCGCTCGAACGACCCAAACTCCCTAAGTCGTTAACCCGCTTAGTTCCTTAGGTCGTTGACTCGCTAACTCCTATATAGCTAATCCTTAAGCCGCTAACTACTAGGTCGTTGCCGCTAATTCTTGAGTCGCTACCCTCCTTAAGTCGCTTACTAACTTAAGCCGTTAACTCCTAAGTCGTCTACCCCTTAAGTCGTCTACCCCCCTTAAGTCGTAAACTTCTTTAGGTCGCTCCATGACTTAATCTTCCACACGACCTAACTTCTACACGACTTAAGCTCTAATCGACCTAAATCCTGAATGACTTAACAACATTACGACCTAATGACAACCGTTTTACAATCTTTTGATCCGTAAAAATACGGGTCGTTACATGAAATCTGGAATTTCAAGCTTGTTAAAAATAATTTGAAGGCTTGTAAAATTTATAATGATAGTGCTGAAGATAGTAAAAGTGTTAAAATTGAATTTGGAAGTGTTTTGTTAAGTTTTGAAATTATATCGTTTAAATCGATATTTAAAAATAGCCTTCTGAGGCACAGTCTCGGAATTCGATGAAACCAGTTCCATTGAATCCATAATATTGTATTATTATCGGATTTCAATTTTTGTAGTGTTTGGAGTTGTTGTGTGAGCATACGATATATAAACGCGCTGAAATCTATATCGAAAATTCAATATAATAACTGGATCCAAAAAGTTATCTTCTCCATACGATCGAATTAGAGCTCGAAACCTTTTCCATTGCGTTCGTGATGGGGATATAACATTATGAATGCCTAGCAGCATGCCTCGATAGGATGTCAAGATTTTGAGCTACGAATTCAAGACGATTTAAATGTAAATTTAAATTTAATATAATATATATTATTGGACCAGTTAAAATTCCCTTCACATCAGGACTTTTTTAATTCACTGTAGACAATGTTGTACATGCAAGGAATCAAATCATGTCTCCCTTTGTCTTCTGAAGCAAGCCGACAATTTCCCTTATTAATGTCGCATTTCTTTCTCTTTCCATTCCTCAGTTCAAATCGCAGAGAAAATATAATGGCCTGCAAAATTCTCTTCCTCCATCTTTAATCTAAAAATCAAAAATTTCCCTCCTCAATACAACTCAAAAAAAAATATATACAAATGAATCGAACCTAATTTCGTTCGAAAACTTAAAAAGGGGAAAGGCTGAACCTCCTCTTCATCTTTTCCTCTTCAATCAGAAGACGAAATTTCCTAAAAGAAAAAGAGGAGAAAGGGGACGAACCCAGATAAATGGAAGAGCAAAGAAAAAAAATAAACCAAAGAAGTTGAATTGATCGCAGCGAGTTCCTCTTTAATTCGAGATCAGCTCGAAGTTTTGTGTAACGACCCCGGATTTTATATAAATTTAAAATGATAATTTATTTATTTTTGAATTAATATTTGTGGAATAAATCGTTTAAAAATTTAAAATTATTGTATATATGAGAATATATATCTGTATTTGAACATATCCGACTAAATTTGAAATAATATAACATATATTTGATTTGTGTTTAAATTGTAAATAAATGGTTAATAATAATTTGAATTTATAAATTAAAAATATAAGACGATAAATAAAATAAAATGAATACATAGATAAATCCAAATAACACGTTAATAAACTTTGTAAAAATATAAAGTGAATACATCAGAGAAATTTAACAACAAATAGAAATGTAATTATATTATAAAGTAGTATGAACAAAGGCAAAGCAAATATATCCAAGTATTCAACAAGTAAAAGATAAATGTGAGCAAAACCAATTATATAAAGATAAGTATGCGCACTTGTAATATGAAACAAAACAGCAACATACATTCATAAGTATGAACACTTGAAAACAAATAAGAAGACAGTGATACTCAAGTATGAAACAAATATAAATATGTATGTTAATCCTCTTTCGTTCGCGACCTAAGACTTACGACATAACGACTTAAAGAGGATTCCGGCTCAATGGGTTACAACCTAGGGCAGTTACGATTTAAGGCATGAACCAATCTAACAGGCTACGACCTAAGGAAGCTTACCGACTTAACAAATTGCGAGTTAACAAGGGCTTCCGACTTAACAACTTAACAACCTATGGGAACTTACGACCTACCGAGTTAAGAAGGTTCTGACCTAAAAGCGTACGAGTTAAGGAGTATATCGACTCAACAGGTCACGACTTAAAGCAGCATACGACCTAAGCTACAGGTCCGACCTAACAGCGTACGACTTAAGATAATCTACCACTTAAGAGCTAAGACCGACTTAAGTAGGTTACCGACCTAAGGAATGCTCCGAGTCAAGGAATGCTCCGACCTAACAGTGTACGAGTCAAAATGGTCCGACTCAAAAAGTCTACGACTTAAGGCTGTTGCCAACTTGATGACTTAAGGGACCTCAGACCTACGACTTACGTTAAGTCGCTACCGACCTAGGACTTGCAGTTGAATAGCTCGTATTCAGGAGTAAATAAAAGGCAAGAACTCCTATCTCATCGCCGACCTAAGACCTACGATTTGCTATAAGTCGGCTCCGACCTAGGACTTGACGAACAGAATCTCACCCAGAACCGATCCTATAAATAGAGCTCCAACTCCAACGAAAGAGGTACTTTTGGGCCATTCATTTCTTCAAGCGTCGTTACTCTGTCGAAATCTCCACTCATTCAGCAATCAAAGATCTTCAAAAATTCGAGACGCTACAACAAGCTTCGAGAGGAATTTCTTACATCCAACACGGATTCATCGAGTTTCATCGTCGAAGGTTGAGCTAGTAGTCAAGATTGTTTCTTGTGATCAAATTGTATTGTTTTCGTAAGAGATTTGTATCGATTTGTAACCGGATTCAGTAATAAAGAGATTCAAAGTGGACGTAGGCTTAATCTCAAGCCGAACCACTATAAACTACTGTCTTTTACTGCTTTTTCTGCTATTTTACTGCTTAAATTCTGTTCCCGTCACGCGGGTGGTGCTTTCACAACTCAACCACACACACCGGGTGTTAGCGTTCACTTTTTTAGCGTTAACATTTTGGTGCTTTCACTGAGAACCCAACTCAGGCTACCACTCGCCATTGCTTCACGGAAGTTTGTTGAAAGAATTTCCTACAAAACCAGAAGTCTATCAGACATAATGGCTCCTGGAAGGAAACGAAAGTCTGTCAGAACTGATGATGACCGCGACAATACTGCCACTTCTCTTTCTCCAAATCAGGCAGCTCCAAGCGTCGGTGTGACGCGACAAGAGTTAGATGCTGCTGTATCCGGACTGTACCAGCAGATTGAAACTCAGAATAATCTGATGATGGAAAAGCTGAATGCTCTGCTTGGGGCTAGTCAAAGACCAGTAAGTAATGAGGAGAACTTTGCTAATGCTGCTCCCAATTCTGAAGGGAGAAATATTCCTCAAGGGGGATCATGTGCTGCTGAAGGGGCACCCCTCCAGGCTGAAGGATCCAGCCCGTCACCGGTTCTCCGTGAGCATTTGCCTGGGCAAACCTCCGAAAAGATGGCCGAAGTCTATTCCGCGAAATCTCTAAACAATGAGGAATATCTCTCTAGCATGGTTCGACAAATAATGAAGGAAAGCATGCAAAGAAACGAAGATGAGAACGATTGGGGATTCGCTCCGAGTAAAACTCCATTCACTGAAAGGATCTTAAAAGCTGAGTTTCCGAGAAAATTCGTTCCTCCCACCATTCCTTCTTATCGAGGAACGAGTGATCCAAATCAATTCCTATACAAATATGATTGGCACATGACTGGTGCCAGAGCAACTGACGAGATTAAATGCCGGTATTTCCCGGTATACTTAGAAGGAGTGGCGTTACTTTGGTTCACCAAGCTTCCTGTGCGATCTGTCGACCAATTTTCTGATCTGACCCGAAAATTCAAGGAACAATTCAGATTATACATCTCAAGGGCAAAGGATATAATGTCTCTCTCAAGTCTTGAACAGAATCCTGGAGAGCCCATTAAATCCTTCTTGAATCGCTTTAATTTAGCCCTAGCAGAAGTTGATAACGCGGAACCACGAATGATCTTAACCTACTTGATGCGGGCTATTGACAAGTCTAGCGAGTTTGGAAAATGGTTAAAAATGAAAGAATCAAGTTCGCTCGAAAAATTCTACAAAAAGGCTGATGAGTTCATGCGCTTAGAGAATCTCTCCGCGTCAGCTAAAGTTGTGACAACAGTGGTGGAAAATAATGCTACAGTTCAGAACAAGAAAGAATCTGCAAATCAGAAGAGGGAAAGTAATGGTGGAAAGAAGCAGAAAGATCTCAAAAAGCCCCGCTTCCTCAAACCTTCGGATTTTACTCCTCTGACTGATACCCCGGAGAATATTTTCATCGCCACTAAGGATGCTGTTGATTTTCCAAAACCATCAGCAGTAAAAGTTGGGAAAAATGCTGTTCAAAGCGGAAGATTTTGCAAATTTCATAATCAACCAGGCCACGATACCAACGAGTGTCGCCACTTGAAAAGTCTGATTGAAGAATTGTAAAGAGAGAATAAGCTGCAGCAGTACGTCAAGAGGAATAGGAAAGACCCGTCTTCATCTAACCAAGGGCAGTTACCCCCAGCTCATTCATCTGATTCAGGAGAGAGGCCTGCTGGAAAGGAAAGACCTGTTATCAACGTGATCACAGGAGGACCTCACCCGGCTGGCAGCAGTTGGGGTGAAATGGAAAGGTATGCTAGAGCTTTGAAGTATGCCCCAGCTGAAGAAAGTGTCTTAATCTTAGAAGATGCTTCACCTCTAAAGCAGTAGAAGACTTTTCATGATGATATTATGTTCAGAGCCAAGGATTCTATTGATGTGGAAGCTCCTATTGAGGACCCTTTAGTTGTTTCTGTCGGTATTGGGCCGGCTATTGTCAGAAGAGTGTTGGTTGACAGTGGTGCCTCGTGCATCATACTCTTTAAAAAGACATTTGACCAAATGAAAATTTCGATGACAGACGTACAAGCCTCTTCGCACAAGATTGCCGGATTTACAGGAGAGCTGAAACAGCCAATTGGAATGGTGGACTTGTTTGTTGAAATGGGTGAAGGGCATAAGAAGTTGGTTCGAAAGCAAACCTTTGTAATTGTTGATGGATTCTCTACCTATAATGCTTTCTTGGGTCGGCCTACTCTTGCTGCTTTCAGGGCCGTCCTCGCTCCGTGGTGCTTAACAATGAAATTTCCCACTGATAATGGGGTTGCTGTCATTAAGGGAGATCAGAACGCGGGGCGAGAATGTTATCTTGTAGAGCTCCGTGAGGCCCGAAAAAGAGAGATGGGAAAAGATGCGGCAGCTCTGCTCCGCATCAAAGAACCAACCTTGTAGCAGCTACGGAGTGGCCCCTGTACTGGCGAACACGGCAATGTAAGGAAAGAAATGGACCCCAGAAAAGCTAGTATAGGGGAGAATAGAGTGGTACCTGTGGAAGTAACAGTACCAATATCTGTTGATTCAAAAGACCCAAACAAAGTACTCAATGTGGGTTCACAGCTAAGCATAACAGTTCAAAACACGCTGATATCATTCTTAAAAGCCAATCTGGATGTGTTCGCCTGGTGTCATGCTGATATGTGTGGGATCTCCCCAGAAGTTGCTGTACATACTCTGAACATTGATCCAAAATTCACGCCAGTGAAACAGAAAAGAAGGACTCAAGGCCCAGAAAGGTCGACAGCACTAAAGGAAGAAGTCGATCGACTCATGGACAACGGCTTCATCAGAAACTCCACTTATCCAAATTGGGTTTCGAATCCAGTACTTGTTAAGAAGGAAAATGGGAAGTGGAGAGTTTGCATCGATTTTTTAGATCTAAACAAAGCTTGCCCTAAAGATTGCTTCCCACTGCCCAGAATCGATCAATTGGTGGATGGAACAGCTAGGCATGAGTTGTTATCATTTATGGACGCTTACTCCGGGTACAATCAGATTATGATGCATGAGCCGGATCAGGAAGACACAAGCTTTATCACAGATGTGGGTCTCTACTGCTACAAAGTTATGCCTTTTGGATTGAAGAATGCTGGGGCAACCTACCAAAGGCTCGTCAATGCAATGTTCAAACCTCAGATTGGCAGAACCATGGAAGTTTATGTCGACGATATGTTGGTAAAGTCAAAGAAAGCTGTAGACCACATGGGTCACCTGGAGGAAATGTTTGCAATTCTTCGAAAGTATGGAATGAAGCTCAATCCATTGAAGTGTTCGTTCGGGGTAGAGTCCGGGAAATTCTTGGGTTTCATTGTGAGCGCCAGGGGCATCGAAGCCAATCCTACTCAAATCACAACTCTAAGGGAGGTTAAAGCCCCTAAAACAAAGAAAGAAATGCAAAGTCTCAATGGAAAAGTCGCTGCTTTGAGTCGCTTCATTTCCAAGGCCACAGACAAATGCATTCCCTTCTTTGACGCTCTAAAGAAAGGAAAGAAAATTTCGAATGGACTCCTGAATGCCAGAATGCTTTCGATGAACTAATTCGTCATATGGAAATGCCTCCAGTTCTTTCCAAGCCTAGTGATGGTGAAGATCTTTTCATCTATTTAGCAATTTCATCTCATGCTCTCAGCGCAGCACTTGTACGGGAAGATATGAAAGTGCAGCGTCCAGTCTATTACATCAGCAAATGGTTCACTAGGGCAGAGATGAATTATTTGAAGATAGAAAAGCTCGCCTATTGTTTGCTAATTGCTTCCAGGAAATTGAGACCATACTTTCAAGCTCATCCTATCAAGGTTCTTACTGATCAACCTCTAAAGAAAGTCCTATTTCGTCCTGAAACTTCGGGTCGTCTTTTGAAATGGAACATTGAACTTAGCCAATATGACATCACTTACCACCCCCGAAGAGCAATCAACGGACAAGCTTTAGCAGATTTCATTGCGGAGTCTACTGACAAATGTGACAATAAGGAAGAAACAACTGACTGCATTCCAATACAGTGGAAGTTGTATGTTGACGGCTCAAGAAATGATTATTGTTCTGGGGCAGGGGTTGTACTTGAAACCCCCGAAGGACGATCATTATGTTATGCATTGAGACTGGAATTTCCTTCAACAAACAATGAAGCAGAATATGAAGCACTTATTGCCGGTTTAAAAATCGTCAAGGAACTAAACATCAAAGTGTTACAGATTTTCAGCGATTCTCAGCTTATTGTTTGCCAGGTGAAGAAAGAATTTCAAGCCAAAGGAGGAAATTTGCCTGCATATTTGACAAAAACTTCCGAACTCCTCAATGATTTCGATCACTATTCAATAAGCCACATACCTCGAGAGGAAAATACGAAGGCAGATTCTCTAGCAAAGTACTCAAGTTCCGGAGAAGCTCAATTACTGGGATTAGTTCCTGTAGAAGTTCTGTTAGCTCCAAGCATTGATGAAATGGATGTTGATTGGATTATGGCTACATCTCAAGAGCATGAATCATGGATGACTCCAATCAAAGAATACCTACTCAATGGTTCCCTGCCAGAAAGTTCTAAGGAACGTCGAAAACTATTGAGGAAAGCGTCAAGATATGTAATTCAAGATGGCCGATTATACAGACGGGGATTTTCACTGCCACTGCTCCGATGTGTAACTAAGGAAGAAGCCAAGACAATTCTAGCCGAGATACACGGAGGAGAATGTGGAGATCATTCAGCCGGTCAAACTCTAGCCAAGAAAGTCCTCCGATATGGGTACTTCTGGCCCGATATTAATCGAGATGCAGCTATCCACTCCCGAAAATGCGACAAGTGCCAAAGATTTGCAAAGATTCCAAGGGCACCTTCCACTGAACTAACACAAATGGTCAGTCTGTGGCCATTCGCTATTTGGGGGATAGATCTAATCGGACCATTACCAGTTGCCAAATCAGGAGTCAAATATGCTATTGTTGCTGTCGATTATTTCACCAAATGGGCTGAAGCTGAACCTTTGGCCACCATTACTTCTAAAAAGATGATAAATTTTGTAACGAAGAATATCATTTGCAGATATGGTGTGCCACAGAAGATAATCACAGACAACGGTACTCAGTTTGAAAGTGAAGAGTTCCAGGATTTTTGCAAGCAATTCAGAATTCGAAAAAGCTTTTCAGCAGTGGCTCACCCGCAGGCAAACGGGCAAGTGGAAGTAGTGAACAAAATTATCAAGTCAACCATCAAAAAGCAACTCGAAAAAGCAAAAAGTGGTTGGGTCGATAAGCTTCCATTAGCACTATGGGCATACAGAACTACTCACAAAACTGCGATTGGGCACACTCCATTTTCACTGGCATACGGGTCAGAGGCAATGATTCCAGTGGAAGTAGAAGTTCCTTCACACAGAAGAATTCACTTCAATGAAGCTGAAAATGAAAAGCTGCAACTTGAAGCACTCGATTTTCTTGATGAAAAAAGAGAAGAAGCTAGGCTCAGAGTTTCAGCTTATCAGCAAAGGATCGCCAGGCATTTCAACTCTAAAGTTCGCCAATGCAGCTTTGAGATCGGAGATTTAGTCTTGAAAAGGATCATGACAGCGACTGGGGTGTTTGGGCCAAACTGGGAAGGGCCATATATCATAGGCAGTAAACTTCTTGATGGCACTTTCAAACTCATAACTATTGAAGGAATAACAATTCCAAGAGCCTGGAACAGCAACCACTTACGCCCTTATTTTACTTAAAAAAGTTCTGCTCAAAATTGTAAAATGATGATGAATATCACTTGTATTGTGAAACATTGTAAATCAGTGTAAATGAATGAAAGCAATAAAGTGGACGTAGGCCCGATTCTTGGCCGAACCACTATAAATCTTGTGTTCTTTACTATTTCATAATGCCTGTTTTATTTCGATATGTAAATGCTTTAAATGTATTGCTAAAAAAAATGTCGATTCAAAATTGCAGGACATTATAACAAGGCTTGCTCGTCACAAAGCCAAGCGACCTCTATAAATCAACTATTACGCAAATACCAAGCGACAAAAAATTCCAAATTCAAATCCTATACAAGGAGAACTTCACATAAAAAGTTGGTGACCCCACTGTGACAAACCTTTGTTCACTAGTTGAGATTGTCGATATGAACAAACATCCAACTAGATAACTCGCGTTTATCCCGTGAAGTCGTCCAACAGTGAAGTCCACTCCTTCGGATGAGGCAATTTACTTGTAAAAGGAAAGAAGATGCGCTTGGAAACGATAATAAAAGATCGCTAATGAGCAGATGATGAGAGAACATTGCCAAGCAAACAAAGAAGCAGCCAAAAGGAGGTATGCCTCTCAATAAAAGGGCCGGTAAGAACCACCGAAGGGACACCTTCCCAAGCCGAAGGAACAGGGCCCTTGCTAACTGATCGTGATGCATCCGATCAGGCAGCTTGCGTCCGTCCCGTGGATCTACTCGCCCCTGAGATGCAACCTTCCTGGCACAACAACCAACCATCGTTTCTTCTCAAAGGTCAACAAAGCCCTCTAACGAGGCACGCCAAAAAATGAAAGTACCTCTCTCAAACAAAAAAGATTGGTGGAATCACCGGATGGGCACCTTCCCAAGCTGAAGGAACAGGGCCCTTGTTAATTGATTGCGATCGTTTGTGCAAACGAGCATCCAACCAAACAACTTGCGTCCGCCCCGTGGATCCATCCAACCATGAGAAAGTAACTTCCAGGCAATCAAAAAGCCCTCTTCGGAGGCACAAGCCCTTTTCGGAGGCACAAGCCCTCTTCGGAGGCACATGACCTCTTCGGAGGCAAAAGCCCTTTTCCAAGGCACCACAAGCCCTCTTCGGAGGCACATGACCTCTTCGGAGGCAAAAGCCCTTTCCCAAGGCACCGCAAGCCCTCTTCGGAGGCACAAGCCCTCTTCGGAGGCACAAGCCCTTTTCGGAGGCACAAGACCTCTTCGGAGGCACAACTCTTTAAGAGGAGCCCTCTCCGGAGGCATGTCCCAAAATAGAATACTCGAACAAAAAGCCTTTTCCGGAAGCACAGTTCAACCCTCAAAGGAAGGTTAACTTGTTCATCTCAAAAAGTTCCTCCTAAAAAAGTTGAAATGCTACAAAATTCTTTCAGAAAAGTTCATTTCACTACATAGGGAAATCTACTTTCTTTTTTGACAAATGAAAGTGATCATCCCCGATAGTTGAAGTGTTCTTCAGAAAGAAAGAAAAAATAAAAATTTCTCCAAAAAACGAGATATACTCTATTAAAAGCAGAATGATTCTTCCCCTAAAAGTGGAATTGTTATTCTCTGGAGTGAGAATATCAGTCTTGTAAAAGCTAGAAATATTGCAATGCACTTGTGGTATGGGGGCAACACTATACAATTCGGTTACATTAATAAAAGTAATACGCAAGCAACATACCGCAAGTTCATTACAATACCGTGAAAAGTAGATGTGGAATAAATGCATTCTCAAAACACAGACAAAAAAGTAAAGTTTGTACAAGTAAAAAGAATCATTTATTCTACACTAAAAATGGGAAACAGATGCGTTCTCACATACACAATGTTAAGCCTAACTGCATCAAGACTTTTAAGCATGTCTTGCTTATCGATTGGGACCAAATCTAGGTCAAAACACACTCCTTTTAAGCACCAGTTCGGAAACCGGCTTTGAAGTGTTGGAGGGCCGTCTTTAACCTGATATTGGGGCCCGCTGATGATCGTTTGGATATCGGTTTTCTTTAAAGGAGGAGAGCCGACCGGAATATCAGAAGGGATAGGAGCATCAGTCTTCTCAGAAATTACAGACGCGTCACTTGGCTTGGACCGTTTGCTTGATTCGTCAGTAATATGAGTCTTCCCCTTGTCATCATAAGACTTTCGCTTATGGGAATCGTAACTTCTGTAAGAAGAATCATATCGATCAGCGTCTCTTCTTCTCTGCCGCTGCTCATAATCCCATTTTTCTTGAGCCTTCCTTTGAGCCCTTTCCTCATCTGTCTCTCTCTGGTCACCAAGATATTTCCTAAAGTCATAAGATCCACGACCTCCATGGCGCTTAAATGAGTCATAGTATGAGCCGGTACGCCCCAGCGGAGAATCTGAAAACCGAAAAGAAGTAAAGTTTAGAAATTTCCAGAAAAAGAGGATAAATGCTTATAAGTGCTGAAAAATCCTAAGTGTGTGCGGCGTGCGAACTACGTGCGTCAAACTACAAACCACGCTTTAGTGCGGGAACGGAGATGACAGGTGTAGAAGGCATCGAAGTTTGTTTCAAAGAGGAAGTCGCTTCAACGACAGGAGAGTTCGCTTTTGGAATATTATCCTTGAAAAGCTCTTGAGAAGTTATCATTATGTCACTCAAGTCATCAAAGGTGTCATCATTATGATACTCAGCAGAATTCTCCTTTTCAACTTCCACATCGCTGATTTTTCAGAAATTCGAGGATTTTCTTCCTCTTCAATAGTTGGAGCAAGTGCCGGTTTGCTGGACGTTCCCGCAACACCAATAGAAGTAGAACACTTTACTAATGTAGTGTCTACAGTTGGCTCCTTTGAAGCCATCTCTTCCGTTGAAGCTGGGGCATCTGATGTCTGTGCTGGAAGATTAGAAACTTCACGAGGCTGGGTAAAGTGAGAAGAGTGTAAAAGACCGAATTGATGTAAAAATTCGTCTGTCAATAGAAACTGGATACTCCTTTCCTCAACCGGCACCGCCATAAGCCTCTCAAAAGTCACCTTGTGACCGGGATCTTTAGAAGGAGGAGGAAGTGCTGGAAATAAAAAAGGCAAAGTTAGAACTTGATAACTCGGACTTCGGTAAGTTTGAAAGAACATGAGAAACAGAGGCAAGTGATCTTACTTCCTACTCTCCAGATAGCGTAAAACCCCGGGGGACAGCGAACATAGAAAAACTGGCTTAGGAAACTATGAACACTCTCAGGGAGACCGGTGATCAACTTACGATTTCTAGCACTCCTCACGACTGTGATAGAAGGATGATCTTTGTTTTTAGCGAAAGTGCACAGATAGCGAATTTCTGCAAAACTGGGAAAACGGTCCAGCGTTCTCCTAAAAAGCACACACAGTCCCAGCAGGATGGAGTACCCGTTGGGGTGTAGTTGAAAAGGGGAAATAGATAGTCGGAGGAGAAGTTCTCGAAGACAGTCGTTAAATGGGGGGATAGCCCCACTCAAACACATTTGGCGGTTAACTGCGACAAAGCCATGGGGCGGCCTATCAGCAGTATCATTTATTCCAGGGGACAAAGCATCAGCTTCGGCAATGCCAAACTGGATGCATAATTGACGAAAGACTTTATGGCTCAGAGTGGTAGGAGTCCTTTCTGGAGGATCATTCAGCGGGACAATAACTGGAAATGTCTCTTCAACTTGCTCTATTCCTTCTTGTGGAGAAGACATTCTACACAATCAGCTGAATGTTCAAATGTGAAGGTACACGTTTCCTAAAAAGTGTGGAGTGCTGTGCAAAGCTAATAAAAAAAAAGCAAGCATAACTGGAATTAAACTAGCTGACAACCAATCGATTACAAAATTTCGGAACTTGTTAATGTTCAAGTGCAGTGTTAATACAGACAAATCAGTTTCAGTTGACTATTACGATCTTGTTTTAATACTTCACTTGAATTGATTATTGTACAACATTTCATTCATATTCATTCAATTTGATTTTTTCTTTATCAAACTAATCTATCATTCGATGTGGGCAGTCAGTGACAGTATATTCGACCCAGTATTCTGTGAATGTTGTATTAAGCAGGGTTGTTAGCTTGCAAATTGAAGCAATCTGTAAAATGAAATACATGCAACACAGTTCATAGTTCAACAGTTCGAAGTCCAGGAAAAGTTTAAAAGTCAAGTGCTAAGTCGCCGAAGACTCAAGTACTAACTCGGTGACGACTTAAGAAAGATTTCCTATGGGTTAAGTTAAGTCGTTGGTCCTCTAGTTCTTTGGGTCATCAGCCATAACACTTATAGAGCTATGAAGCTTCAGTTCGAGACAACATATGTGCTAACTCGTCCACGACTTAAAGGTTATGAGGCGAGCTAGGGTAAGTCGTTTATACTACAAGTCGTTGGCATATCAGGTCAGCAGTCCTCGAGTCTTAAGTCGGAGAAAGAAGAAAAGGCCCTAATTCAAGGCAACAAGAAATCCTCCAAGTCCTAACTCGGAAGCGACTCAAAACTTAGGTCGCTCGAAACTGTTAAGTCGGTTCCGACTTAAACCATGGAAGTCACTGAGTCATACGGAATCACTAAGTCATGACCGGGCCAGTACCTCAACCAATTTTCCTCCCTAACCCATTAACCCAATAGCCTCACTGTCAATGGCGATCCTCATTCCATCACACCATCGGATCACCCAAAAAGCCAATTCGAATCGCCTCAGATTTGCTGCGAATCCGATGTACTATTATCCTATCACAGCTACAACATGGTCGATGGCAATTGCAGGACAATCGAAGGGTTATTCATAATGAATCGCGGCGCCTAAAAACAAGTGGAAGTCGAAAATTGGGAGGTTATCAATTCGACAATGGACATGGGTGAACGAAGATTGGATTGACTTACGGAGTATAACAGGAAGATGATCGGCGATTGGATGGTTGGAATTTATCTCTGGAAGTTCTAAATTGCATCAATGGCTGATTCGAGAAGAACAATAAGTGAGAGAGAGGGAGGATGGCTTAACTATTTATACACTGGAAGGCGAGTCGACCTGTACGGTGTACGACCTAAGGCGTATGTTAAGTCGTTTCCGACCTAACCAAAGAGAGTTAAGAGAATCGAAGCATACGACCTATGGTTTAGGCATATACTTCGAGGGGCAAATGTTAATCCTCTTTCGTTCGCGACCTAAGACTTACGACATAACGACTTAAAGAGGATTCCGGCTCAATGGGTTACAACCTAGGGCAGTTACGATTTAAGGCATGAACCAATCTAACAGGCTACGACCTAAGGAAGCTTACCGACTTAACAAATTGCGAGTTAACAAGGGCTTCCGACTTAACAACTTAACAACCTATGGGAACTTACGACCTACCGAGTTAAGAAGGTTCCGACCTAAAAGCGTACGAGTTAAGGAGTATATCGACTCAACAAGTCACGACTTAAAGCAGCATACGACCTAAGCTACAGGTCCGACCTAACAGCGTATGACTTAAGATAATCTACCACTTAAGAGCTAAGACCGACTTAAGTAGGTTACCGACCTAAGGAATGCTCCGAGTCAAGGAATGCTCCGACCAAACAGTGTACGAGTTAAAATGGTCCGACTCAAAAAGTCTACGACTTAAGGCTGTTGCCAACTTGATGACTTAAGGGACCTCAGACCTACGACTTACGTTAAGTCGCTACCGACCTAGGACTTGCAGTTGAATAGCTCGTATTCAGGAGTAAATAAAAGGCAAGAACTCCTATCTCGTCGCCGACCTAAGACCTACGATTTGCTATAAGTCGGCTCCGACCTAGGACTTGACGAACAGAATCTCACCCAGAACCGATCCTATAAATAGAGCTCCAACTCCAACGAAAGAGGGACTTTTGGGTCATTCATTTCTTCAAGCGCTGTTACTCTGTCGAAATCTCCACTCATTCAGTAATCAAAGATCTTCAAACATTCGAGACGCTACAACAAGCTTCGAGAGGAATTCCTTACATCCAACACGGATTCATCGAGTTTCATCGTCGAAGGTTGAGCTAGTAGTGAAGATTGTTTCTTGTGATCAAATTGTACTGTTTTCGTAAGAGATTTGTATCGATTTGTAACCGGATTCAGTAATAAAGAGATTCAAAGTGGACGTAGGTTTAATCTCAAGCCGAACCACTATAAACTGCTGTCTTTTACTGCTTTTTCTGCTATTTTACTGCTTAAATTATGTTCCCGTCACGCGGGTGGTGCTTTCACAACTCAACCACACACACCGGGTGTTAGCGTTCACTTTTTTAGCGTTAACAATGTATGTAGTAGCTTGCAAAATGAACAATGTGAACACTTGAATAAGAAGAAATAAGACAAAGCAAAAGAAGACAGTAAAGTATATTCGTGTACAAGCAAAGAAAATATAGTCAAGTAGGTATAAACTGAAATGTAAACATGTGAACCTGGAAGAGAAACAAGTAAACAAAAATATTTATTAACTTGCAAAACAAGATAAAGCAATTAATGCTTGGATCTTTAGCCACCACAACATATCACTTCAGCCACCAAAGAGCTAAAGGAAATCGGCATAATTAATGAAACAAGGAAAATATCCCTGTCTTGTGTTGTACAAACCCAACATAAAATATATTACTTGTACAAAGAAATTATCACCTGTACATTCAATTTATATGTACATCCCCTTTGTTTCATTCTCGTTCTCAAGACTAAGCAAACCAGAAAAAAAAATAGCATATATATATTCTTCTTCAACTCAATCAGCTGCATACATTCAAGTTTGAAATCATCTGCATGCATTCTTCATCTGAGTTTCAAGTGTCAAACCAAAGTTCATCAGCAATTACAGTTTCAAGTTCAAAACTGCTTTCAAAAACACTATCTCTGTTCTTCTTCCAAAAACATCCAGGTGAGCAAACTCACCCATCTATATGTTTTGATATCTGAGTCATGCTTGAAGTTATTGTGGAATGTGATTGTTTGGTTGATAATTCTGTCTGCATGTTTATATATATATATCTGTGAATCTAGTATCTTGACAGGATTAAGAACAATAGATTGAAAAATATATATCTTCCTTTTTAAACAAAATTAAGCTTTGTCATTTCTAAAACATGATTTGGAAGGTGAGTAAACCTTTGATCTTATCAATCGTTTGTTTTTGTATGAATGTCTGAATGATGTTTGCACATAGACAAGTTTATGTGCTTATGTTTTCTTTTGCCTGGAATGTTAAGACTGGGATTTTCTTCCTGTTCTTCTGTTCCTTTAAACTCTCTATCTTACATAGTAAACCATGTCAATATCCAAATCTCTCTTCCTCTCGTTGCTTTTGAAATTGATTTTTAAAACAAGTGAAAGCATTGTTAAACCTGTATTTTATTTTCAGTAATGAGTTAAAACAAGTTCATATATTTTTTTTTTCTCTGGGAATCATGAAGCAAAGTCACCATTCAAATTTTTCAAGAATTCGAACTTCATGAACTTTGGTTTCAGTAATACTATTGGAATCACCATCAGAAATAATAATTTTTGAAAGTGAAATCTAAATTTTTCATGAAATTTTTACTGAGGAAAGGTGGATGATCGGAAAAATGGAATTTTGCCAAAATCAGATGATTCAAGCGATGGTGGCTCTCGGGTTTGATGTCGTTGATAGCTTGAGCATTATAGATCACTAGAAAAATGCTAGAAAAATTCAAAGATCATTGAATCTTTGATTCGAGGTCAAAGTAGGGTTTAAAGAACCCAATTCGTTCACAACCAAAATGATGGTGTTGCCCCATCTATATGCGACCGGACTATGTGGCGGCGGTGTAGATCGATGCATCGAGTGATGGCGAAGCTAGGGTCAAAATTTGTTGGCCGATAGTGGACTGGGGAGGCGGCGCGAGGCGATTTGCTGGCGACGTTCCTGGAGATGGTTTTGGGCTGTGATGCTCGATTCGTGATTTCGAAATAAGATGGAGGTCGGGGTGTTCATATCGTTCTGGGGGATGGAAGGTGACTTGTGGGTGGCCGTAGTACCCACCAGCGACGGCGAGGGTGGCCGTGCACGTATACGTGCTCATTGCGTGTCAGTGGAGGAGCTTGGGAAAACAAGGGGGAAAACTCGAAGGAATGCACGGGTCGAAATTTGGGAAGACTCGAAGCAAGTGGGATAAAACCCCGGGAATGATTCGAAGAGCTCGGGGAAAGTTGACGTACCAGGCTGTGAATTGTTTACAAATAAATCTTTGATTTCTCAGATAATTCATATGAAAAAAAATTAAGTTTACAAGGAAATGGAAAATGGTTAATAAAGATAAGAAGGCTCATCTTTGGGATTAACAAATAATTTTGTAATTTACTTAAGTAATAAATGATTTACTAAAGATAAACTATTTTAAAAAAAAATTGACTACTTAAGAATTAATTAATAGAATAATTTACATTTAATTAATTAGCAATGAAGGATTAAGTAAGGGAGTTAATTAGGAAAATAATTAATCAATCAAAATATTTAAGATCTAATTAATGAACAATTAAGAATAAATTAATCATAATCAGATATTAATTGATTCTACTTATGAATGTTTGGATTCTATTGAATGTGAATAATTTGATATCCCTAATTTGTGATGCTTTGTGATACATCCTGATTTATGTTGTGATCTGAAATTTCTATTTCTGTGATATATTACTATGTGAATATGAAAACCCTTGACCCGTAAACGACATTTGAATTTCGATGCGACAGGGAGTCGGATTCCAGTTGGTTATCCGAAACCCACATCGAATTGTAATGATGAATCTTTGTGACTGATAAATTTACTTTATCTATGAATCTGTGAATGAAGATAAGCGTTATGGATTATACCGCTTATCGATATATCTGTGATGATTGACGTTGTGCACTATTGTGTGAAACCCCTAGACTACACCATACACACACAAATATGGATTTCACGTGGAAATCGGTTAAATCACAGATAAATTAAATTTGATGTTTTTGAAATGGAATTGAAATGTTTTGAAATTTATGAAATGAGTCTTTGATTCAAAGACCGAACGAGTTAATCCAACTTGAAATGGAATTGTTTTGAAAGCTATAAGTTAAATCTTGACTTAAAGATTTAACGAGTTAATTCAATTGAAATGGAAATTGTTTTGAAATCCATAAATGGATCTTTGTGAACGGGGTAAACTTTGTGAATTGAATCTTTTTGTTTAAAAGATTAAAAGTGTGGAAATTGTTTAAACCATTGAAGGTTTTTGAAATGAATGTTTTTGTTTAAAAGATTGGAAATGGTAATTTGTTTTACCATTCGAATGAAAAGTTTTGACTTTAAGCTGTGATTTAACTGAGACCCCAGTATCCATATGATTTTTAATTGCGCTCATTATTCGGTTTAGCCGGGAGAGGACCTTTGTGTCATATATCCCATTCCGAATAGTGATATGTCGTATACAGATAGCATTTGAAGACCGGTGTTGAAGACCGGGTATTTGCGAGAGCGATAGGATGACCTATCGATTGTCTCTGCACTGAGTAGCTACAGTATAGAGATTCCCTAAGTGATGGGAAGTTCGATCGGGATTGTGAATACCTGGATTGCAAGGGCTTCTTTGGAAGTGCCTTCGGTTCTGTTCGAACCCGGAACAGACTTGTATGGATGTGTGTATGACGTTACACTTTGAGATGTAAAGCTGGTTTCTATCAAATACATTTCTGTTGGTGGCGGAGAATTTATTCTCTTAGCTTAACACCCTTCTCTGAGACGTACGAGCTTAGAGGTTATGTAGTTGATGGTTATTAGTGATACATTCCCAATTTGGTAATGTGGCATACGAAGTGCTGATGATCATTTGTTGGTCAAAGCGTTGCTTTGTGAAAAAGCGTTGCTTTGTGAAAAAGCGTAGCTTTGTGGACGAGACTTCGTCGAGCCTCACAACCCAGTAATGGTCGAAATAGGAATGTTGCGGCAAAGGTTTGTAGGGGTAGCCCCCCTAGGGTATGTCATTTCCTTCTGGATAAAAGGTGATATCATGGTATGGAGCTCAGATATTTTACCTATGTTGATTATATTTTGTGGCTGTTGCTTTATGATCGAGGTACCTCGGATAAAGGTCGGTAACGACCGGGGGATGACATGACTCGTGTGTTAGTTACCTAGTTACAGCTTGGTTAAAGCGTGAGGTAGCGTCGGCCTTTTGTTTGCAGAGATCCGGTTAGGATCCGGGGCGTCTTTCCAGAGGCGTTTCCATTTCGGTAAGGAAGTTCCTTTGCCTGGCCATTTGTTGGAAATCCAAAGAAACAATACGAACCCTGTACGGTTTTAGTTGTATTACCTACTATGGAATGTGGCGGTAACCTGCTATTGAACGTAGTAGCTATAATAGGCATACAACAATGGTTGTATGCTGGCTAAGATTAATATTATATTTTCGAAATGGTTTTCGACACTATGCACTAATGATAATAATATCGAATGATTTTGCGTAGTAAGCATTTTTGACTATCATAAGGAGAAATATCCTCCAATTCTACGATTGCATTGTGTGTGTGGCGGGAGGCCTTATGGTAGTTTCATTTTCGAAAAGCATTGCAGATTTCAATGTTAAAAGCCTTTTTGTGTTTTGTTAAAGATAAACTGTTTTTGTTGCTCACACCAGTCCCATGACTGACCTGGAGTTTATTGTTCCCTTCCTAAACTCTGGGTGCCCACCATTTTCCACACGGGCAGTCTAGAGTTGGGTTTTCTCAGATATTCAGGTTGAGTAGATTATCTGGAGCTAGTTTAGTTCATGGAGTTCATGGATTGACGTTGCTTATCTTGGAGCATTCTATTGGAGACATTCTATCCGCTACCAGTGTTATCTATTTTCTTTCCGCTGCTATCCTTGTATCATATCTCTGATATTGTTGTATCATATTGATATCATTGTTGTATATCATTCTGGATATTGTATTCATTGGAGTTGTATATGATATCATTGTTTTCTTTTTCTTCCGCTGTGTTGTTATACTTACTGTGTTATAAGCTCCGGCGAATCGGATTTGAACGGTCGAATCTACGGCATTCTAGTACAAGGTGAAGTACGGATGTCGATTTTCGAACGCGAAAAATCCGGGACGTTACATTTTGTATCGCCTGCACGAGAGTTCGAGCTCGAGACGATAGACGAAGGCTTCATGTTATTGGGTGGCGCTCGAGCTGATGAGGCGATCCAAGTGAGGTAGTGGGCAGCATGGTCGTTTGGGGAGTGTCGCGATGCTATCAGGGAAGTCTCGGTCGATCGTGGTGTGTGTGCTCGAACATGAGGCTTCGTGTGTCTGCATTCATTTTTTTTTGGGAAGATGAACGAAGGCGATTCGCGAGGTGGTTTCGTTTTGGTGGTGCCTGGAGGTTGTCATCGAGGGAGGGGTTCTCGAGCAAGCAGTGAGGTTCGAATTTATATATATACTTTCTCCAGTTAATTTTGAATTAATAAATATATATATGTTTATACAGGAAGATTTTTGGAAGTTATATATATATATATATATATATACAGCAATAATTAAGAGGTGAATTGAAATTTATAATGAAGTTATATACCCCTTTTGCAATTATATTAAACTAGAAAAAAAAGAAACAAATATATATATATACGCATTTTTAAGTTACTAGTTTAATTCTAAAATAATGTTTTATGGAGATTAACTTATTTAATAAACTTCCTTAATAATTTAAGTTACTAAAGATTATTTAAAAGGAAGATTAGCTTAAAATCAAACTATTTGTTTAAAACCAAATGACTAGTTTAAATTAAATTATCGGTCAATTTAATTTATTTTTGGAAAATTATTGGTAGGTTATCTCAAATGTTAACAAATCATATAAATGTTTATACAAGGTCTAAAATTTGTGAAGAAACAAGTTGGATTGGGTCGGATTGCAAAACAAAATTTAAGGTGAGTTAACCTCACTCATCTTGGTTTTTATTTAAATTTAAATGGTTAAATTTAAATATTTGGTTGAATGATTGAATTGATTGGATGTGGTATATTATATAGTGTATATATATTGGAGTGATTGATTTCCCGCATTATATAGCAGATGAGACCCTATGCGCCGCATAATAGCGGATGATATTATTTAAACCCATATACCGCGATATTCCACCTCGAAGTGGAATTGGTATTGTGCTAACATCTGTGGATGCAGGGAAACAGGTTGGAGGGATCCAACTGGATTCCTCAAAATTAGTTAGATTGTTTAATATTCTATGTTATGAATATTTGATATTTTGTGATGAATTATACTGATAATTGGGATATTGAATGCTATGGTTTGCTTGAATATTTCGGTACCCTAAGTTACCAAATATATAGAATTGGATTTTTGAAAAGCAAATAATGGAGTGAATTTTTAAGTAAATAATTATAGAAATTTGGATAAATTAAAGAATGAATTGGAAAAGAATAACGTTGATTTTTGAATTCAAATAAATAAAATTTCAAGTATGGGAAATGAGAATTTTGAATAAATGGGAATAAGTGATTGTTGTAAAATCTCAAGTGTTATTATTTAAAGGAAGAATTTATTTTAAAAATTCAAGGTTTAAATTTATTTGAAAGGATAAAGAAGGAATTTGAAGAAAAATAATATTCTAAAATTGGTATTTTCAGTTAAAAAGATTTTAAATCATAATTAAGAAATAAAATTTGAAATTAATGGATTTTGGAATAAATTGAGTAAATAAAAGCACTTATTTCAAAATGGAGTAATTTGGAAATCAATTTGGAAATTGATAAAGTGTTTGAAACTGTGTTTAAAGATGGATGAGACCATCAAATTTATAAACTGGGTTTATAAAAGTGAAGTAATATATCAGTGGATATTTGGAAGAATAAATTCACGGTGGGAATTTATTAAAGGAATGAGTAAATTTGTTTAAAAATAAATAGTGATTTATTTTTAAAAGATGTGAAAGAGAAGCGTATTTCCCCGGATAGCCAAGTGCGTTTCCAAAGCAAACTTTTAAGTATAAGTTAATAGTCTTAAAGTTGTTTTAAAAGCATGTTTTAGAAAATTTATTATTTTTAAATGTTTAAATTTTAAAAGTAAGTATTTTTCAAATTTATCTTAGTAGTAATTATTTAAAAGTGACTTGGTATTATGTTTTAAAAAGAGAAAAATTTAGTTTTATATTTTATAAAGTGGCTTTATTTTAAATATTCCTAAAGTATATATATTTTTGAATAAGTATTAAAGTAGATTTTAACTTAAATGTCTTAAAGGCTATTTTCTAATAAAGAGTTTTAAATTCTTTTGAAAATCTAAAGTTTTTGTACTTTGTGTTTTCAGTGGAAATAGAAAATATTGGGAAATTTATTCTATGAGGGAAAGATGGTTTGAAACTGTTTTCAAAGGAATTGAAAATGGAAATATATCTTGCAAAGATATTTTGAGAATTGTACTAATTTGGGAGAAATTATTATGGCTTGATGATTGTTTGTGAATGTTAATTGATAGTTAAATAACCGACTATAAATATTGGCCAATGCGCTGATCGTTTCGAAGAGACCGAGATCGGAATTAATTTCTCGAAAACCACTTTGATCCGGTTTATACGTTTTTGTGGGGAAACGAGTGTGGAATCGAAGATGGAGCAGTGAAGTGCAAGGGCTAGTCGCTACTAATCCTGAGAGTGATTCCAAAATGGATGTTGTAGGAATAGTGCCTTCGGTTCCGTTCGAACCCGGAACGGACTTGTATGGATGAATGCTTTCAGAACATCGTCAGGTGGACGGTGGGCATTCTAAGTGAAACGGTTCTATAAAGGTAACGCTTAGCCTCGAACCTCATCAACCGGGAAGGACTAAAAATCAGGGGTTATGCAGCAAGGCTATGTGGGTAGCGCCCATTAGGGTGAGGTCATCCCTGTCTACATGTCCCTTTTATTTCGGCTTAGTGGTGCGGTTGCTGATCCCAACCGTGGGGTGATCTTACTCGGAATTACCCTTAGGTAGTTCCGTCTTGTGTTGCAGGGGATCGGGCGTGGTCCTCGGTACGCTGATCTAGACCAGGTACTATGATAGGTGGTACCTCGGTGCCTAGTCATTGATGGAAATCCATTCTCCCTACGCGTCTGTACGGTTTAGATTGTGCCCAACTATTGCTGAAACGTGAGATGCAAGCATTTCAGCTAGATTCTATTTTACTTTCTATAAACACTATTATAATATCAGACGGATTTGATAAAAAGTGTTTTGGCTATCGTAAGGTAAAAACCCGACATGTTTATTTGTGACGTGGTCTTACGAGATGCTTTTTATTTCAAAGGGTTTGGAAAACTTTATTAATCCAATTGAGTGTGTTTTCTCAGGCTGGTTTTCCAGACTGACTCGGGTGTTATTTTATTATAATGCTCGAGTCAAACCGAGTATTATAGATACAGGATAGGATGCTGTGGATCTCAGGAGACGAGCTGGATAGCGAGGCGTAGCATGCGTACTTGATGTAATATTCCGCTGTGTTGTAAGTTGTATTGTTTGTTGGTGAGGACAAGTTAATATAACTGTCCAGTTGTGTGTTATTGATTGTGTGTACTCTGATGATGTAATGTATAAACAGATTTGCTTTTGTGTAAAGATAAGTTATTAACTATTATATATTATTCCGCTGCGATTGTGAGATTCTAATGTTGATTTTCTACTTTCTTCTTCTACCTCTTTCTTCTTTAACCCTAACAATCTGGTATTTTCGGCATTCGAATGTTCGGCATTGTAACGACCCGCTATTTTGGACCATTCAAATCGACAATAAATCCACACATGTCTGACTTGAATAATTCAAAATATCATATTGTTAATTTAAATTTGGCAAAACTCAGCATATGCAGTAAATAAATCAATCACAGAATCATAGACATAGAGTAAAACAATAATACGCAGCGGAATAGATAAAATAGTAGTTCATGAAGCTACTATATAAACATCAGAGTTAGAAATAAAATACAACAGAATATCTCAAATGCAGTGAAGTCTTCAGTGCAAACATATGACTTCTTTGAACAAATCAACTGGAAAAGCTGAAAGCTGAATCAATTGTTGGATCTCCAAATGAAGCTCCAAACTCCAAGGGTGAGTCTCAAATGCTGTATCACTCAGTCTGACCCGAGCGTAAAGCAAAACACAAAACACTCGAGTCAGGATTAACATTCTTATATTAATAAATCCAACTCAAGTGAAATATCAACTGAAATACAAGTAACTTAAAGGATGTTTGGGATAACCATCCTCTAAGGATCTGCAAAACTATCTACAAGGTAGAAATATACACTATAACACCGTGGTCATTTTAAATTTATTTACTTCAAAAATCAAAATATAATTTTCATTTCAAATATATCAATTTTCCAAAATAGTGTATGTTCATTAAATAATTTATAAAGTAAAGTATTTATAATTTCCTCAAGTCTCACAAATCGATTCAAATTAACTCAAATTCCAAATTCAATTTTATTCAAAGCTCAATTCATCAATTCAATTCAGTGCTAAAGATACCATTTATATTTTCAATATATTTCAAAGCTTTAATATTCAACATTTTCAAAGTTCAAATTAACAGTTTCATATAGATCTTGATTTAACTTTATTATTATTATTTAATCAGGGAATATTCACTTCATAAATTCAATATCCTTTAACTAGCCTTAAATTACATTTTACTAAATATTTCCGTAAACTTTATTTAAACAAGGAATATTCATTAGATTACTTATAAATCAAACTCAAGTTATAAATCATATCTTACATCTCAATTTCAAAAAGTTTCAAATCGGTTTAATTAAATAAAATTATTTATTGAATACAATTTCAACTAAATTCAAATTTTCTTTCTAACCTTAACTTATTCAAATTATTACCAAAATCTATTTTGAAATATATTTTAAATACTCAACATATTATATGTATTAAATCCATCTTAATTAAATTAAATATCATTATTAAATCTATATATATATCATTACCATTTATATATCAATTTTTAAAAAAATCAACATTTGTTAAAACCAAATATTTCTTTCCAAAACCATAGAATTCAATTTCAAAATATTTATATATATATATGGACCAACGGTGTTTGTATATATATTTATCATATGCTTAAGTGATATGGATATTTATCATTTCAATCCGAAATTTAAATATATACGGGTCGATATCATTTCAACCCGTAATCCCAATTTCAATTCAAATGAAAATTGCTTGGGTTTATCATTTCAACCCATAACGAAATTCTCCTATTCTAAAGTCTGTTCGGGTATGTATCATTTCAACCCATAGTGAATTCTATACTAACAGGGAACTTGCAGAGTGATAACAGGTAATATAAAATATAACAACAAGCATATATCATCAATATAAATAACAGATACTGGTGTCAGATGTCATAGGTGAACATATACAGATAATAGTAATAACAGGCATATAAATACTAGATCCTGGTGTCAGATGTCACAGGTGAACATATACAGATGATAGCATATATAACAATTTAAATAACTACAGCATCATATTTCAATTGTCGTTTCAATTGAAATCAAATTTAATAAATACAAGAACGTTAATCGTGAGTGATTGCTCACCTTTCGAGGCTAGAGAATATAGAAGATGACACGGATACGCACACTGATACGGACATTGAATTTTGAATGACGAATCAAAGCAAAGCAAAAATCGACACGAATTCAATGATCAAAGCTGATAATAAGAATAGATGGAATCAAATCAGAACGTGGTCGATGAAGATAAATGGTATAAATGAACATATATTTAACTATATACACTATATACAAATCATATACAACTTATAATTTTAAAATAAACCCATAACTATATAGGTTCAATATTTAATGGAACTTATATTAAAATAAAATCCTACACGTGTCAATTTTATTCAATTTAATTTACATATATAGAATGACCTATACATATATCATATGTAAAACTAAAACATATACTTTCTCAATATTTAAAGTATAACCATAACAGAAAATAATCCTTTATCTTATCTTTGGAAAGTTCAAACAGACAACATAATACTTCCATATATTTTTAAACTGATATGTGAACTGACATTATGAAACTGCAGACTATTTCCTTTAAAACTATATATACTAATATATATAACCAGATCATATAGCTATAAAATTTGTCAAAGTATGTAACTTATACTCATATCATTTTAAAATCAATCTTTATTATTATATAATCAGATATAAACAACAAAACCTTTCAAAATAAGTGGCGACTAACAACATAAGCTAAAAGACTTATATAAATTATCCTCTGTATATATAACATATGTGAACTACACATAATATATACATTTATATATACTTACCTACATAATATAATAAATACCTCACTGATCTATGCTAATATACACACTGTAACACGCAAAAATACATACATATAATTATTTATATATTATGTTAAATATACTATTATATAAATGATCTGGCTGAGATATATGTACATGTAAACAGAAGTCTAGGCTAAGTATAAAATTTACATAATATATATATATATATATATATATATATATTCGTACACAGTTCCCTATATACTATATAACATATACCCCATACATATTTTACCAATTTCTTCACCGCAACTAACAGCATACGAAATAAAATATAAGCATCTATTTGCTACCACTATGTATATCTAAATTGGTATATAACTAACATATTCATATAAAAATCATTGGAACAAAATTTAAATATATACATATAAAATACTATTTTATTAAAACTATACCACGCATATTGTTTACCTCACAGAGATGCTCGGCCAGAGGAGAAACAAGGGCGAAGGTGAACATTTGCTGGAGATGGCAGATCTGGGTGGAGGAAGCACGGAGATGGAAGGTGATGCGGCAACGTGGAGTAGATGGAAAAGGTGGTGGGTGGTTGCCAAGGCGTGGGGAGAGAGGACAGTTGCAAGCGAATTGTCGGGGAGATAGGCTGGAGGTGACAGACCTCGGTTGGGCGAGATTGAATGGTGGCGTTTGGTGCTACCCTCGGCTGGGTTCAAAGAATTGGACGGCAGGCAAAAGATGGTGGAAAGGTGAGAGTTGCGTGAAGGAGGGGAAAGGAGAAAGTAGGTGGAACAGGAGATAGAAGAATATAAGGTGACAGAGAAATTTTTGTGAGTGGAAGAAAAGATCACATAGCAAAAGTTGAAATGAACGGATGGAAAAGGCAATATTAAACAAATTGTAAGAGCAAACGGTCTGAATCATTAAGGCAATTAAATGTCGACCGTTTAAAAATCAAAAATTCAACGTATACCAATTTATTCTTTTGATATTCGAAATGACTGGGATGGCAACTTCTAAATTAGTAACCGATGAGATAAATATAAAAAAAGCTAGTGGCTGTTGTTTCAAATTTTAAACCGAAGGAAAAAATCAAAAGGTCACGATTTGTGGTACCGTTACAATATATAGTTTGATTGTTTTCGTCATGTACCGGACCTCGAACACAGAAATGAATATACCGTTAAGATCAACACGATGAGACGATCAAAACGGTCCACAGATATCAATGGTACGATCGTCCGATCAAAAGTCAATAATTGGTACCGAAAAATGCTGCTACTTTACCAGAAATAAGATAAACGGAGCAGTAGAAGTCCAAATTTGGAAAAACGAATTTCGCAGTCTGATTCAGAATGATCTGAATAAATTTTCTCTTGTTGACATATTTTGGTTTCGGAAAACTTTTAAATTCACTGTTATTAACCGGTTTGATTTTGAAATAAACTTCACAGGAAAATAAACTTCAATATTATCAGATGAAAATTTACCAGTTGCTATATTAAAATAGACGTATTCCAAATAATAAATTTTTAGTTTCAAATTTTATTGTTTAAAATTTCACAAATTTCCAGTTAAATATACTTTTAAAACCATTAAATTTTACGGGTCGTTACACTCTCCCCCACTCAAAACTTTTCGTCCCCGAAAAGGAAGAAGGTAGAAGAATAGAAACAACCATACATAAAAGATAGATTGAAAGTCAAGATTAAACAATTAATTTAAAACTATATAAATTTTACTTGAAATATTCATTTGAAAACTTCATTTGCAATCAATTATCTTTAATACTTTAATACTTTTCAAAAATCCATTTGTAAATTCTTGCCTCATTTATCAATACCTTTTATATGTTTAAATAATATCTTTATAAATATATAAAAACTATTTGAAAACAGTTATTTACATTTTTACTTATATTTACACAGAAGTTATTTGAAAACATTAAATCCATAATTCATAAATTTATTATTTTATCTCAAGATACTTTTCAAATATTATTAAGAAATCAATAATTATTTTAAAAAAAAAAAGATATAGTCAACAAGGAAAAGAAGGAGGACTTGGAAAACAGAATATAGGTGAATAAATAAAGCTGAGCAGATAAGGTAGATTCAAAGGAATAATATCGGGCATGAATAATTAATTCAAACCATTAGAATTTCAATTTTGAATATTAATACAAAATTTCTTTGTTAGAAATACTTTTATAATAAAATATTTTTTTATAACGAAACAAATTTTATTTCGAAAATACTTTTATAACTCGATGTCTTAACAAGTTTATCCTTGTTCTTGTAGACTCTGGTAGTGCGTTGATCAGGCGCAAAACTAGAATTCTCCAAGTACTTAGTAGACATGTTTCAACACCCAGTGAAAATACTGGAAAATGATTTAAAAACAGATATGGAAAGTACAATCCAAACAAAACGAACAAAACCTTTGTCTAACCATGGTTCGCAGATACACAATGGTTACGCCTGGTTCCCCCAGGAAACAATCCATATCCGTAAGCTTTCTCAGCCCTGCGAGTTACGCCATGATGACTAGTAGAATGCAGGATACACAATGGTTACGCCTGGATCCCTCAGGAAACAATCCGTACCCCCAGGCAAGACTCAGCCAAGCATTTGCGCTACTATTCGCGACCTACACAGATTGCAGGATACACAATGGTTACGCCTGGATCCCCCAGGAAACAATCCGTACCCCTAGGCAAGACTCAGCCAGGCAGTTGCGCTATGCAGTCACGAGAGAAAAAAAATAAAATAAGACCATGGGTAACGCCATGGAATTCGAAGGACACTCGAGTATCATATCCGGAAAACCAACAATCAGAGAGAATAATATCGATAGAATGAATCCAAGATGTGGCCACAAATCGGATATCAAGCAGAAGGCACTTTCCATATCTTTACTTCGAAAATATGTATCATATAGTACCTTTTCAAATCACTTTCAAATATCGTACTTATATAAAATCCATTATATATAAGATTTTATTTTCAAATCAAATACTTTCCAAAATCAATAGTATATCAAATCATACTTATATAGACTTCAATTATATAAGATTTCACTTTCAAATTGAGTACCTTTTCAAATCTATTGTTTTCGAATCAATTTCATACTCATACAAATCAATTTTATATAAGTTCGACAACTCCCAAATCAAGTGTTTAGTAACATAAGGTTCTCAAATTTCAATTTGTTTCAATATTATTTCTTCACAAATTAATTATCTTTAGTTTCAAAGTTTCCAAAATAATAGATTTAGAGAATAAATCCAAATTTCCAAATCAATATAATTTAAGTCAACCAATTCATTTCCAAAATCAAATGTTTTCAAAATCATCTTATACTTATGTAAGGGCTATCTTGTATAAGGATCCAAAATTTCCAAAATAATTTCGCTGTATGAAGAGCCATATGGGATTGAATATCTTTGCTTTTATGGGTTATATATCTTTGTAATTAAATTGGAAATTTTCTTTTAGTAAGCAAAGATATTCTAACTCGACGGCTTTCAATTTCAGCGTCAAAATATATCAAAGATATTAGAATATAAGATGTACATATGTCATCATTTCGCAAAGTCACATTCGATCGCTCGCTCGATCACACAAGTTCGCTTTCGAACTAGTATTGTCCATTCACTTCCCTAATGCGGATTTCGATATGGTTTCTCGACTAGAAGCCATCAGTCTCCTTGCATAGCCATATACTATGATAGAGAATTCTAAAATCAAGCCCAAAATCCATATCAAATATTCGCCATCAAGAATCGAATGAAAAATCCTAACACGAAATGGTGTAATTCACCTCGAACTTGTGTACTCAAACCGGGATCAAATTAATTATGCGAATAAAACAGCATACGTACAACTTATATATTTATTCCAACTAGTTAAATATACAGTTTCATAAAGATGTTACTAAATTAAAACATTTAACTAAATTTTATTCAAAATATATTGAAGACCAAATTCTTTTCAAAGCATTTCGAATCTAAATTTCATATTAGAAAAATTCAAAATAGCCTTATTCATTTACTTAACAAAACAGTTTCAACTTATTAAATCATATTACTTCATACTTAAACATTCAAAATAAACTTATATACTTTATCAAAATACTTTTCAAAATTTCTTAGCTTTGAAAAGTTAACCTTGATTTGGAAGTACTCGAACTTCAAAATAGTCGAAGAAATCATTTTCAAATTCAAGAGTTGGAAATCAGCAACAAATCAGTAAATCAATTTTAATAGATAGGGTTATATCAAATCCAAAACTCGAGGACTGAACACCGGCTCATTTCAAATCATTTCAAATACATATACATATATCTTTCGAATATCAAATCATACTTCAAAATTTTGAAATCAAAATTGGTTTCGCAAAATCACTCGCGTAGCAATGCTACTAAAGTGGCCTTTCCCTCACTCTGAAACTCGAAAATCAATGTCGATGATGCGTGCACTCATCATCGAAATTATTTTCCAGCGACATAAGTGAGTTCTGGACTTCTATTTTCTCAAACTTCTTTTGAAATTTCTTCGAAATCATTCGAAACTCATTAAAATCATTTGAAACATTTCTTATTCGGAAAAGTACTTTTAAATCATATTATTATTATATATTTCAAAATCTTAAAACCAATTTCAAAACACCGGGGTTCAATTCTCGAATTTCAAATTTAAAATCCTTTAGTTATAAATCATTTTTTTTATAAATCAATTTCTTATATAACTTCAAAATTTCAAATCCTTTCAAAATTCAAATTCTTATTTTTGAAAGGTATATATAATCCTTATCGAAAACATTTTCACTTTTATATATAGAATATAATCATACTTATAAAAATTTTGATATATAAAACAATTTCCAAAATACGAATAAACCCGATTTTCAAAGGATGATTTAGGAATGGATTTCAACAAAGATAGAGATTCAAATTAGAGAAACTCTTAATCAAATAGAATTGTGATTCGAAGATAAGCTCGAACGAAGATGAGATAATTAAATTTCAAAATAGAAGATGAATATACTTATACAATCGCGGATGACCCTAGGATCAACCGTGACTTCAGGAACAAGATCGATGCAGAATTCCAAGAAAAATCAACATTCGATCGCAAGAGATAGCGGCATCTAAACCAAAGATATAGAAACCTCTGGTGAATCAATGCCAATTGTAAAGGAGTTTCACCCCTTTACAAATCATTCAAAGATTGGTGGGATCCTATTCTTATAGAGATCATTCGAAGTGGAGTTATGGAATATTCCAAAATTAAAAGAATACAAATAGAGAGAGACAAGAATGAATTTTGGAACCGCAAGAAACGTTCCAAAGTTCAAAGGAAATCGAGTCAAAAGGAAGCGATTAAACTCAAACGAAAGTGATTCTGTAAATAAATTTACAATATATGCTAAGTTTCGCCTAGAGCCAAAGCTCTGATACCAACTGTAACGACCCGCTATTTTGGACCATTCAAATCGACAATAAATCCACACATGTCTGACTTGAATAATTCAAAATATCAGATTGTTAATTTAAATTTGGCAAAACTCAGCAAATGCAGTAAATAAATCAATCACAGAATCATAGACATAGAGTAAAACAATAATACGCAGCGGAATAGATAGAATAGTAGTTCATGAAGCTACTATATAAACATCAGAGTTAGAAATAAAATACAACAGAATATCTCAAATGCAGTGAAGTCTTCAGTGCAAACAGATGACTTCTCTGAACAAATCAACTGGAAAAGCTGAAAGCTGAATCAATTGTTGGATCTCCAAATGAAGCTCCAAACTCCAAGGGTGAGTCTCAAATGCTGTATCACTCAGTCTGACCCGAGCGTAAAGCAAAACACAAAACACTCGAGTCAGGATTAACATTCTTATATTAATAAATCCAACTCAAGTGAAATATCAACTGAAATACAAGTAACTTAAAGGATGTTTGGGATAACCATCCTCTAAGGATCTGCAAAACTATCGACAAGGTAGAAATATACACTATAACACCGTGGTCATTTTAAATTTATTTACTTCAAAAATCAAAATATAATTTTCATTTCAAATATATCAATTTTCCAAAATAGTGTATGTTCATTAAATAATTTATAAAGTAAAGTATTTATAATTTCCTCAAGTCTCACAAATCGATTCAAATTAACTCAAATTCCAAATTCAATTTTATTCAAAGCTCAATTCATCAATTCAATTCAGTGCTAAAGATACCATTTATATTTTCAATATATTTCAAAGCTTTAATATTCAACATTTTCAAAGTTCAAATTAACAGTTTCATATAGATCTTGATTTAACTTTATTATTATTATTTAATCACGGAATATTCACTTCATAAATTTAATATCCTTTAACTAGCCTTAAATTACATTTTACTAAATATTTCCGTAAACTTTATTTAAACAAGGAATATTCATTAGATTACTTATAAATCAAACTCAAGTTATAAATCATATCTTACATCTCAATTTCAAAAAGTTTCAAATCGGTTTAATTAAATAAAATTATTTATTGAATACAATTTCAACTAAATTCAAATTATCTTTCTAACCTTAACTTATTCAAATTATTACCAAAATCTATTTTGAAATATATTTTAAATACTCAACATATTATATGTATTAAATCCATCTTAATTAAATTAAATATCATTATTAAATCTATATATATATCATTACCATTTATATATCAATTTTAAAAAAAATCAACATTTGTTAAAACCAAATATTTCTTTCCAAAACCATAGAATTCAATTTCAAAATATTTATATATATATATGGACCAACGGTGTTTGTATATATATTTATCATATGCTTAAGTGATACGGATATTTATCATTTCAATCCGAAATTTAAATATATACGGGTCGATATCATTTCAACCCGTAATCCCAATTTCAATTGAAATGAAAATTGCTTAGGTTTATCATTTCAACCCATAACGAAATTCTCCTATTCTAAAGTCCGTTCGGGTATGTATCATTTCAACCCATAGTGAATTCTATACTAACAGGGAACTTGCAGAGTGATAACAGGTAATATAAAATATAACAACAAGCATATATCATCAATATAAATAACAGATACTGGTGTCAGATGTCATAGGTGAACATATACAGATAATAGTAATAACAGGCATATAAATACTAGATCCTGGTGTCAGATGTCACAGGTGAACATATACAGATGATAGCATATATAACAATTTAAATAACTACAGCATCATATTTCAATTGTCGTTTCAATTGAAATCAAATTTAATAAATACAAGAACGTTAATCGTGAGTGATTGCTCACCTTTCGAGGCTAGAGAATATAGAAGATGACACGGATACGCACACTGATACGGACATTGAATTTTGAATGACGAATCAAAGCAAAGCAAAAATCGACACGAATTCAATGATCAAAGCTGATAATAAGAATAGATGGAATCAAATCAGAACGTGGTCGATGAAGATAAATGGTATAAATGAACATATATATAACTATATACACTATATACAAATCATATACAACTTATAATTTTAAAATAAACCCATAACTATATAGGTTCAATATTTAATGGAACTTATATTAAAATAAAATCCTACACGTGTCAATTTTATTCAATTTAATTTACATATATAGAATGACCTATACATATATCATATGTAAAACTAAAACATATACTTTCTCAATATTTAAAGTATAACCATAACAGAAAATAATCCTTTATCTTATCTTTGGAAAGTTCAAACAGACAACATAATACTTCCATATATTTTTAAACTGATATGTGAACTGACATTATGAAACTGCAGACTATTTCCTTTAAAACTATATATACTAATATATATAACCAGATCATATAGCTATAAAATTTGTCAAAGTATGTAACTTATACTCATATCATTTTAAAATCAATCTTTATTATTATATAATCAGATATAAACAACAAAACCTTTCAAAATAAGTGGCGACTAACAACATAAGCTAAAAGACTTATATAAATTATCCTCTGTATATATAACATATGTGAACTACACATAATATATACATTTATATATACTTACCTACATAATATAATAAATACCTCACTGATCTATGCTAATATACACACTGTTACACGCAAAAATACATACATATAATTATTTATATATTATGTTAAATATACTATTATATAAATGATCTGGCTGAGATATATGTACATGTAAACTGAAGTCTAGGCTAAGTATAAAATTTACATAATATATATATATATATATATATATATTCGTACACAGTTCCCTATATACTATATAACATATACCCCATAGATATTTTACCAATTTCTTCACCGTAACTAACAGCATACGAAATAAAATATAAGCATCTATTTGCTACCACTATGTATATCTAAATTGGTATATAACTAACATATTCATATAAAAATCATTGGAACAAAATTTAAATATATACATATAAAATACTATTTTATTAAAACTATACCACGCATATTGTTTACCTCACAGAGATGCTCGGCCAGAGGAGAAACATGGGCGAAGGTGAACATTTGCTGGAGATGGCAGATCTGGGTGGAGGAAGCACGGAGATGGAAGGTGATGCGGCAACGTGGAGTAGATGGAAAAGGTGGTGGGTGGTTGCCAAGGCGTGGGGAGAGAAGACAGTTGCAAGCGAATTGTCGGGGAGATAGGCTGGAGGTGACAGACCTCGGTTGGGCGAGATTGAATGGTGGCGTTTGGTGCTACCCTCGGCTGGGTTCAAAGAATTGGACGGCAGGCAAAAGATGGTGGAAAGGTGAGAGTTGCGTGAAGGAGGGGAAAGGAGAAAGTAGGTGGAACAGGAGATAGAAGAATATAAGGTGACAGAGAAATTTTTGTGAGTGGAAGAAAAGATCACATAGCAAAAGTTGAAATGAACGGATGGAAAAGGCAATATTAAACAAATTGTAAGAGCAAACTGTCTGAATCATTAAGGCAATTAAATGTCGACCGTTTAAAAATAAAAAATTCAACGTATACCAATTTATTCTTTTGATATTCGAAACGACTGGGATGACAACTTCTAAATTAGTAACCGATGAGATAAATATATAAAAAAAAGCTAGTGGCTGTTGTTTCAAATTTTAAACCGAAGGAAAAAATCAAAAGGTCACGATTTGTGGTACCGTTACAATATATAGTTTGATTGTTTTCGTCGTGTACCGGACCTCAAACACAGAAATGAATACACCGTTAAGATCAACACGATGAGACGATCAAAACGGTACACAGATATCAATGGTACGATCGTCCGATCAAAAGTCAATAATCGGTACCGAAAAATGCTGCTACTTTACCAGAAATAAGATAAACGGAGCAGTAGAAGTCCAAATTTGGAAAAACGAATTTCGCAGTCTGATTCAGAATGATCTGAATAAATATTCTCTTGTTGACATATTTTGGTTTTGGAAAACTTTTAAATTCACTGTTATTAACCGGTTTGATTTTGAAATAAACTTCACAGGAAAATAAACTTCAATATTATCATATGAAAATTTACCAGTTGCTATATTAAAATAGACGTATTCCAAATAATAAATTTTTAATTTCAAATTTTATTGTTTAAAATTTCACAAATTTCCAGTTAAATATACTTTTAAAACCATTAAATTTTACGGGTCGTTACAGGCATGTAATACAATGAACGTATTGATGTCGATTTTCGGAAGTCGAAAATCCACTGTTCGTTACAGTGGTATCAGAGCGAAGGCTGGTGATATCCTTGGCTCTGGTGGGGATTACTCATTGAAATAGAATCCATACTACTCTAGAATGAGTTTGAGTGTATTAATAGATATGAGCGTGTATTTGTTAGTGAATATAAAATGGTTTTATATTGTGTTGATTAGTTTGGTGAGTAGTTTATGGATTTTGGTCAATACGAGTAATTAACGTTATTGATAGGGATCTCTAAACACTTAAAATAGAACAATTCGACACAGTATTGTTTTAAAATAAGGTAAATGAAATAATTTTACCCAAATTATTTTTGTATATGAAAGGAATAATTTTCGTAAATTATTATAGTTATATATGGTTGCTTGGATGGTAGGAAGTGACAATATTAAATTATTATCACTATTGTGAGGAAATTGAATAAGAAATTGAAATCATAACTAACAGCTAAGAAATAAATTCATATACAAATGAGATATGTAAATGTAAACTATAAATGTGCTTTATAATCTGAAATAGAATTCAAGAGAAATATTTGAAAATAAATTGAGTTGAAAATTCTAGAGTAATGTTGAATATGAATTGGATGGATTTGGAATTTGAAATTTTTGGGAAAAGTTTAAATTCCTTGGGTTGAAAATGGTTTTCAAAAGCTTTGGAGAAATAAATTGAGTTGAAAATTCCAGATTAATGTTGAATATGAATTGGATGGATTTGGAATTTGAAATTTTTAGGAAAAGTTTAAATTCCTTGGGTTGAAAATGGTTTTCAAAAGCTTTGGAGAAATAATAGTGATATTATTTTGGAAATATCTTTGAATTGGATATGAAATCTGGAAGATTTGGAATTTAAAAATATTTGAGGGATTTTAAAGAGATAAAAGCATTTAACTCTCTTTCGGTCGCTGGAAAATAACTTCGGTGATGACTGCAACATCATCGATGTTCATTTTCGAGTTTCTAGGAGAGGAATTGCTACCAAATTGTTTTAAATTGGAATTGTTTGCAAACTGGGTTGGTATTGAAATTCAAAGGGATAATTGAATTTACCAAAGAATTTTGGATATAATTGGTTTCAAAGGTGATTTTGAAATGTTGAAGTTTTGGTTTGGTAGAACCACTTTGATTTTTGAAATACTTATGAGATTGTTTAAAACTCTGGAGTTGGTTTAAATGTTTTGGAATGTTTAAGGAATTGTTTGAAAATTTGAAAGTAAATTGAAAATGTTCAAGGAATGAGTTTATACTCGGGAGATTTAACCAAAAATGTTTATGGATTATAAATAGGTTTGGAAATTTATAAAGTTTGAAAATTTCCTGGAATGAAATTAACTTGTATAAAAGTTAATGAAGTTAAACTTGAGTTATAAATAAAATTCAACTTGGAAGTGTTAAGTGAATTGAATATGATTGAAATATGGTGAAATGAAATGAAGTTGGAGTAAAACAAAAATGGTTTGAATTGCAAATAAAATCCAAGAGAGTGGAAATAAAATTGTGAAATGGTTGTTGTCGAGATTTTATAAAATGATTCTAAATAAAACTTGTTGGGTTAATAAAATGAAATGCAAGTTGAATACCAATTTGAAGTGACAAATATTTGGGTTGTAAATAAATTGTGGAATGAGTATTTGATGAAATCAATATGGAATATTCTAAGATTAATAAAATTGATTTTAGAATCAACTGGAAGGGATGTGAGTTCATTTCATTTAAAAATGAATAGAATGTAGAAAAGTGAGTTGTAAATAACTGAAATTGAATGAAAATGATGTGTGATTTAGTTGTAAGCAACTAAATTTGTGTCGAAACCTTGTAAATTGCTTATGGAAAGAGTTTAGTGCTTATTGCTTATGTTATGCATGTATTTAGCTATTGGAAATAAGTGAAAAGTTAATAAACTTTATATATTTGTCACTTACATATTTTAATTGAGTAAGTACAGGTTTAGGGAAGCTGTGTGGCTGGTTTTGGTTGCACAAAATGCTAATTAAATAAGCCGCTTGCTTAAAAATGCTAAATAGAGGTATGCCTACGCAATAAAAGATAAGAAATATGAACTGTTGTTGTTTTTTTGTTTTTCCGACCGAGTGGGTCGATGTATATATATTTATATCTCTTGTCAAATTGCAAAAGCTCCTCCGTACAAAGGAGACTATGCCAAAAAAATTCGGAAATTTTGGGAGTTAGAAAATTTTTAAAATTTTCACTAACGACAAATGATTTAAAATTTGTAAGCAAATAGAATTGAAACTGAATATTGAAATCTAATTTAAAATTGTGTATGTAAAGTAAGGTGAAATCGAAGAAATTGTTTGAAGAAACTAAAGAAAGAAAAAGTTTGCAAAAAAACTTTTATTTGAGATTTTAAATAAACTATTAAGTGAAACTAATAAAAGGAAATGGTTAATTAAATATGGGTTGAGATAAGGTGAATAAAATTCAATATTCAAAGTTTGAAGATAAATTGAATTCAAGTAGAATTGAAGATGGAAATTTGAATGGAAATTGGGAAAAAGTATTGAGATTTGAAAATAACTAATAAATTGAAGAAAATTGAAATTTATATGGAATTGAAATTCAATTTGAATATAAAATTCAGTAGTGAAGTAATGAAAATAAATATAAGAAATATTTATATTGGACTTAAGAAATGAAGGATGAAATTCTTAAGTAAATTTGGTATTGAGAAAATTATTCTAAGTCAATAATTGAATGAAGGTTCAATACTGAAGGTTGTGAAATGGGATAATTGTCGATAAGTGAATAGAAATCAAAATGAATGTGAATAAAAAGGAAATTGATATAGTTGATAATCAATAGAAATTAATACGTAGGATGTACGTATATTATTTTATTCGCATAGCGATTTGATCCAGAATTCGAGCACAGAATTTCGAGGTAATTATACCGATCCGAGTTAGGATTTTTCACTCGATTTTCGACGGCGAACCCTGGATATGGATTTTGATTGATCCTGGATATTCTCTATCATAGTTTGTGACTATGCAAGGAGGATGACGGTTTCTGATCAAGAAACCAGATCTGAGTCCGCACTAGGAAGTCGGGTGGACGATACTAGTTCGGAAGTGAAATTGTGTGATCGAGTGAGCGATCGAATTTTATATTGCGTATGGATGATATATGTGCATCGTACGGGCTTAAGTAAAGCCAATATTGAAAATTTTGAAAGGAAATGTATAAAATGATTTTGGAACTGTGATTGGATATTATTGCTTAGTAAGATATACAGGTATATAGAAGCAAAAGATAAATTGGTGTTTTTGATTTCAGAAGATAAATATTGAATTGCCCGACAAAAGGTATGTGTTTAAATTTCTGTATGAAATTTGATGATTTTCTGGTCTAGCCACTTGGCTTTTTGTTTTTTTTTGGAAATCTGGGTGGCCTGTTGAGGCATTTTATAGTTGTACCGAGCTAGCCGCGCAAAGGAGACGTTGGCAAAAAAATTCTAAAATTTAAGGTGTTAGAAAATTTTGATAATTCAAAATTTGGTTTCAAATTTAAATTTGAATGGATAAGTAAGTAATATTGTTTGGAACTTATGGATGAGTTTGTGAAGTTAGTAGAATTTATAGTGTGTCTTTAATAAAAAGATGGTTTGGGAAATTGTTAAGAACAGGTTGTTTTGGAAGTAATAAACTTGTTATGGATCATTCTTCTTAACTAGCAATTTCGGGGACGAAATTCTTTTAAGGGGGGAGGAATGTGATGACCCGAAATTTTTAGATATTTGAAATTGGAATATTTAATTGATTTTAAATATTTAAAAGGTTAATTATAACTCAAATTTCAAATATCTCTATTTATTGGATAATTAAATATTAAATTTAATAATTGGAGATTGGGTAAATTATGAAATCTGGAATTTCAAGCTTGTTAAAAATAATTTAAAGGCTTGTAAAATTTATAATGATAGTGCTGAAGATAGTAAAAGTGTTAAAATTGAATTTGGAAGTGTTTTGTTAAGTTTTGAAATTATATCGTTTAAATCGATATTTAAAAATAGCCTTCCGAGGCACAGTCTCGGAATTCGACGAAACCAGTTCCATTGGATCCGTAATATTGTATTATTATTGAATTTCAATTTTCGTAGTGTTTGGAGTTGGTGTGTGAGCATACGATATATAAACGCGCCGAAATCTATATCGAAAATTCAATATAATAACTGGATCCAAAAAGCTATCTTCTCCATACGATCGAATTAGGACTCGAAACCTTTTCCATTGCGTTCGTAATGGGGATATAACATTATGAACGCCTAGCAGCACGCCTCAATAGGATGTCCAGATTTTGAGGTACAAATTCAAGACGATTTAAATGTAAATTTAAATTTAAATATAATATATATTATTGGACCAGTTAAAATTCCCTTCACATCAGGACTTTTTCAATTCACTGTAGACAATGTTGTACACGCAAGGAATCAAATCATGTCTCCCTTTGTCTTCTGAAGCAAGATGACAATTTCCCTTATTAATGTCGCGTTTCTTTCCCTTTCCATTCCTCAGTTCAAATCGTAGAGAAAATATAATGGCCTCCAAAATTCTCTTCCTCCATCTCTAATCTAAAAATCGAAAATTTCCCTCCTCAATACAACTCAGAAAAAAAAATATACAAATGAATCGAACTTAATTTCGTTCGAAAACTTAAAAAGGGGAAAGGCTGAACCTCCTCTTCGTCTTTTCCTCTTCAATCAGAAGACGAAATTTCCTAAAATAAAAAGAAGAGAAAGGGGCTGAACCCAGATAAATGGAAGAGCAAAGAAAAATAAAATAAACCAAAGGAGTTGAATTGATCGCAGCGAGTTCCTCATCAATTCGAGACGAACTCGAAGTATTGTATCGCCTGCATGAGAGTTCGAGCTTGAGCTAGAGACGATAGACGAAGGATTCATGTTATTGGGCGACGCTCGAGCCGACGAGGCGATCCAAGTGAGGCAGTGGGCAGCGTGGTCGTTTGGGGAGTGTCGTGATGCTATCAGGGAAGGCTCGGTCGATCGTGGTGTGTGTGCTCGAATGTGGGGCTTCGTGTGTCTGCATTCGTTTTTTTTGGAAGATGAACGAAGGCGAGTCGCGAGGTGGTTTCGTTTTGGTAGTGCCTGGAGGTTGTCATCGGGGGAGGGGTTCTCGAGCAAGCAGTGAGGTTCGAATTTATATATATACTTTCTCCAGTTAATTTTGAATTAACAAATATATATGTTTATACAGGAAGATTTTTGGAAGTTTTATATATATATATATATATATATATATATATATACAACAGTAATTAAGAGGTGCATTGAAATTTATAATGAAGTTATATACCCCTTTTGCAATTATATTAAACTAGAAAAAAAAGAAACAAATATATGTATACGCATTTTTAAGTTACTAGTTTAATTCTAAAATAATTTTTTTATGGAGATTAACTTATTTGATAAACTTCCTTAATAATTTTAGTTACTAAAGATTATTTAAAAGGAAGATTAGTTTAAAATCAAACTATTGGTTTAAAACCAAATGACTAGTTTAAATTAAATTATCGGTCAATTTAATTTATTTTTGGCAAATTATTGGTAGGTTATCTCAAATGTTAACAAATCATATAAATGTTTATACAAGGTCTAAAATTTGTGAAGAAACAAGCTGGATTAGGTCGGATTACAAAACAAAATTTAAGGTGAGTTAACCTCACTCATCTGGGTTTTTATTTAAATTTAAATGGTTAAATTTAAATATTTTGTTGAATGATTGAATTGATTGGATGTGGTATATTATATAGTGTATATATATTGGAGTGATTGATTTCCCGCATTATATAGCGGATGAGACCCTATGCGCCGCATAATAGCGGATGATATTATTTAAACCCATATACCGCGATATTCCACCTCGAAGTGGAATTGGTATTGTGCTAACATCTGTGGATGTAGGGAAACTGGTTGGAGGGATCCAACTAGATTCCTCAAAATTAGTTAGATTGTTTAATATTCTATGTTATGAATATTTGATATTCTGTGATGAATTATACTGATAATTGGGATATTGAATGCTATGGTTTGCTTGAATATTTCGGTACCCTAAGTTACCAAATATATAGAATTGGATTTTTGAAAAGCAAATAAAGGAGTGAATTTTTAAGTAAATAATTATAGAAATTTGGATAAATTAAAGAATGAATTGGAAAAGAATAACAGTTGATTTTTGAATTCAAAAAAATAAAATTTCAAGTATGGGAAATGTAACGACCCGATATTTTCAACCATTCGCATCCACACATGTCGGACTTGAATTGCTCAAAATACCGCGTTGTAAATAAAATTTGGCAAATATCAGAATATACAGTAAATAAATATAATCACAGATCACAGACACAGAGTAAAATAATGCAGCGGAAGTAAAAGAAATAGTAGTTCATGAAGCTACTATATAAATATATCAGAGTTACATAAGATATAACAAAATAAATAGAGGACAACAGAAGTCTCAATAAAATAACCAAGTACAAGCTGAGTAGGACAACGGAACTGAAGTAGATAGGACAAGACAAGCAGATAATCTCTAGCGATTCAAATCTCCAAGAGAGTGGAAATCCAAATCTGTGAATAACTCAGGCTGACCCGAGCATAAAGCAAAACACAAAACACTCGAGTCAGGACAATATATACTTATATAATGTAAACCAACTCAAGTGAACTATAATAAAGGTACAAGTAACTTAAAGAATGCTTGGGATCGCCCATTCTTTAAGGATCCGTTAAACTATTTACTATGTAGTAATATACGCTATATACAGTAGTGTCTAATTAGTAAAGTATAATCATATAGAAAATAGCGTTAAGGGGATGGTGAACCTTAACGCGGTCGGATCTTTAAACCAAAATCATAGTGGGCTCGATATGGTAGGTGACACGGCACACATGGCAATGCCAGGGTAGATATACCAATTACGCACACGGACTGATGGAAACGCATAGCATCCACTACCGCTCCACCTCGAACAACACTCCCAAATCAAGGGTGCGCACCAAATCAATCACAAGTAATAGAATGGAATCGAAGAAGTGTGTCCGATAAGAGGTGCTACCTCACTTGTCCGAGATCGCTCCAGTTTTAGCCACCTTATGCCAACTCACGGGAGTTGGGTCCACGTATATACCTTAGGATCGTCGCCACCATCCTACTTCATTATGGAAACTCCACCGCGTACACAGTTGTCAAAGTGGTTTTCGGTATCGACAGAGAGTATGTCCATATCCGATCCTGGTCTTTTTAACAACCAATCGTTATTATAACCCGTGGTTATAATTTAAAACAGTTTATACTTCAAAGTAGAATATCATTTCAAATCCAAATCTTTATCAAAATAAAGATTAAATCAATTCCAAACCATTTCAATATATTTAAAATATCATATCATTTCAAAACTTCATTTCAAATCATTTCAATATATCAAAATATCATATCTTTCCAAAACTTCATTTCAAATCATTTTAATATATCAACTTATCATTTGAGTTCAAATCTAAATATTAAACTTTAAATACTTTTAAATTTAAAGATATCATTCATTTACTATGATTTCAAGTTGCCTTTAAAATAGTTTATATTCCAACAAATTAATTTATTTAAACCATTTAAAAGTGTAATTATTATACTTTCAAATCAAGTATTAAAATTTCCAAAGTTTCAATTCAATTCAATCATTTATTTCAATTAAATTTCCATAGACCATTTCAAATCTTATAAATTTCAAATATAGATTTAATCCACAAAATAACTATTCCAATTTATAAAATAATTCCAAGCTTTATTATCTATATTTCACAAGTCTAATATCTTTTAAATAGATTCAAATTTCAAGTAAACCAAATGTTTTCATACTAATATAAACTTCAATTATTTATTCCAAGATTTAATATCATTTCAAATTCATTTCAAAATTTCAAAATATCATTTCAAAACATCATCTATTATATTTAAATACCATTTAATCATATTCCAAAATAGTTGTATTTCCAAAATCAACTATTCCCTTTAAATCATTTAAAGTCAATTCATTATATTTAATAATTAAATATTAAATTTCCAGAATTTAATCTTTTCCAAAGATCATTTATTAATTTGAATTTATTAAACAAAGAAAATTCAACTTTCGCAGCACTTAGAAAAAAGCTACGAAATGTTATGTTTAAAAACAGTTCATTAACAAAAGACGGCATTTAAATGCTGTAATTTCTTAATTTAGTTTCAAATAAAATTTTAGTTAAATTTAACAACTATAGCACTAACAAAGTGCTATAATAACCCTTAGTTCAAATTTGCTATTTGGTACATTTAAAACAACTACAGCATTTTTCCAATGCTGTAATATCTTTACATTATATTTCAAAAATGCTGTCAAATTAAATTCAGAGTTTTATTTACAATTTCACACATAATTAACTTTTAATAAAAATCATTTTAACTTATAAAATCATATATTTCCATATTTAAAAACAATCATTTAAATACCTTTATTCCTATGATTTTTGTAAAGTCAAATTTCAATACAAAAATCAAATTAAATAACAATTAAATTTTCATTTCTTTAAATAAATTCTTAACTTAACAACTAAGTTTAAATTTCCAAAATATGACTTTTTTTACATTTATTTTACTTAATTAAAATTTCACTTTTAACAAAATTCACAATTTCCCAATTTAAGTTATATTTCAAAAATTTCAACTTAAAATTCATTTATTCCATATTTTTATTTATACAAAATTATCAACACCTTTAAAACATTATTATTACTTAATAAAAATCATTAAATTCATCTTTAAATCAAATTTGTCATATATTCTTACTTTACATAAATTCCATTTATAAACAAAATCATAAATTCCAAAATTTACTTATATTTCAAATTCTACTTCACCATCTACTTAATTCCCTTATTTAATTTGTAGAAAATCACTAATAGTTATAGAAATCATTTTAATAAAATTTAAATAAAAATATCATAATATTTACATTTTTAAATATTTTAAAATTTCAGAAAAATGTATAAACCACGGGTCTGTATATAATTTTCTAGCCTAGGTCAAGTGATACGGATATGTATCATTTCAATCCGCAGTTTACAAAGAAAAACCGGGTTCTATCATTTCAACCCGCAATCCCAAGTTAAATAAAATAAATAAAAAGTCGCTCAGGCTTATCATTTCAGCCCATAACGATCTTTCCCTATTCTAAAGTCCGTTCGGGTATGTATCATTTCAACCCATAATGAACCTAATCTACAGGGAACTTGCAGTGTGATAAACTGATAAAATGAACAGAATAACATCATATAACAGTAATAGATGATATAGCATATGTAATAACAGGAGTAAACAATATATGATCATAATATAACAGTTATAACAGGATGATATAATTTTACAGATTCAAATGGTGTTAGTTTACTAGTTATATAAGTACACATTGTCTGGTGAGAATTACTCACCTTATTGCCGTTGAAGATTTTGATTCAAGAATGATGGTAACACTTTGAAAAGAGAACGCACAGAAGCACGATCAAATATTTGCGAAGGCTGCGACCATATTTTTTTTTATTCTTGAAAAGGAACGAATAAATTCAACATCAAAACTAAGTAAAATCTAACACAAAAATTTCGAAATAAACTGAACGAATGGAATCAAATTTTTGACTTGACCACTTCACTAGATGGAGAGAGGAAGGTAGGGTGTAGATGAGTATGAAGTGGAGGACAAAAATATAACAAACAAAAGAAGAAGGAAGGAAAAAAAAAACCATTACCTGATTTCCGTGCTCATGGAAAAAAGAAGCAAATGGAGATGCAGAAAAATTTTGAGGTGAGGAAATGTGATATGAGGTTTGTATTTATAGGCAGAAGCTTTGCACGCAAGGAAAAGTAACGTGTGCAAATCAAATGGGAACAAAAAGGCAAGCTGATAGGAAAAAATATACTGCTTACGTGGCAAGAAACTTGCATTGATGATGTAGTTTAAAAGATGAAAGTTTTACTGATAGATAAAATAAGGAACGCATAAATTAAGGATATATATGTTAGAAAAATCAAAGATTTCATACCAAATAAAATAGTTGCAGCAAAAAAAAAATGGGATGTCCCTAAAAGGTAAATGACCAATCATGGTTAAAGGAAAATTGAAATGGATATGCTTCATTCTTACTCAAAAATGTACGTTTACTGATTTATTTAACCATTTTAAGTTACGGTATACACATTTGGAATGCGCACTATAGACGCAATAACTAACTCAAAATTTTACGCTTAAAATGACGCCTAAATTCTTATACGTTTTCTTATATACATTATTTACTCCATCAGATAACGTGCCCTTTAAATGCGTACTTAAACAGTTTCTTTACACACTATGAATCTTGAAATTTATTACTTACTAAGATATGTTTTGTTTACATTGGGTTTTTATTCATTCATTTATCATTTACCCAAAATCTATTACAAAAGTTGTAACGACCCAGAATTTTGAATAAATTAAATTGAGAATATTTAATTAATTTTAAATATTTGAACGACGATTTAATTTGAATTCCCGATTTAACTTTGAATTTGGCAATTAAATTATAAAATTTAATCTATTGATAGTCGAATAAAAATTTAAATCTTCAATTTAAAGCTGAAGAAAAATATTTCAAAAGCTTTTAAAATTGGTAATGATAACTCTGGAGATAATAGAAACTCCAAAATTGTATTTCAAAGTGTTTCGTTCAGTTTTGAAAATTTAATCGTTCGAATCGATATTTAAAAATAGTCGTCCGAGGCGCGGTCTCGGAATTCAACGAAACCAGTTCCATTGGGTCCGTAATATCGAGTTATTACCGGATTTCAATTTTCATATTTTTCGGAGTTGTTTTGTGACAGTACGGCGGTTAAACGCATTGCAATTTAAATTGAATTCAGTTTAAATTTAATTTTTTAATTGGTCAACGTCAGCTACTTTTTACTCCTTCACTCACGCCTACATTCACGCCGAGATCACGAAGAATATCGTGCAAACCCATACTTCGTTCATTTCAAAATACCTCGTCCCCCTCACCTGTTCAAAACATCAGAACGAAACAGAGAAACAAAATAATGGCCACTTTTATTCAATCGCGAACCCATCTTCTTTCACTAACTCCTTCGAAATACTCAGCTGCTTCTCCCAATTCAAACGAACGAAAATCGTTCGTTTATATATATAAAAAAAAAAAAACAGAACTTCCATTCACGAACTTCTCGCGAATCATCGCGTGCGACCTGGAAGCGTCGAAGTCGAGGAGCTCGACCAAACGAACGGCGAACATCGAAGAGGAGTCGCTCGCGGCAGTCAAAGGCGAGGCGAAGTCGCCTGGTGGAAGCGAGGCGGCGACTACGTGGATTTGGGGGTTCGCGCGCGTCATTCGAGGGAGAGGTCGGCGCTGCAGGCGGGGTTGCGATTAGGGGATAGCGGTGGCGAGGCGACACGTTCGTAGTGATCAGCGACGTCAATGGCTCGATCGACAATGGCGTCATCGACTGGGTTCACAGGGGGGGCGTCTCGCGAGTGATTTGGGTGCAGCGGCAATTTAGGGTTCGCGACGAATCAAGGCGCGAGGCTGAGGCAACGGTCTTGGATGAAGCAATGGCTTCATTGAAACAGTAAGGTAATCATTCCAGAATATACAGTAAGGAATTTTAAATGTTTTAGAATTTGGGTGGAGATAGATTTTGAAATCTGTAATTTATTTTATAAGACTATATATACTTATATAATTCCAAAAGAAAAATGTATATATATTTATCATGGAAGTTCGTTTGAATATTTAAAGCAGTAAGGTGTAAAATAATCTTGTTTTAATTTAATCTATATATATATATGCATATATGTAGAAATTTAATAACGTTAGAAGCTTATATAAATGTTTTGAATTGTAAAGATCAATTGAAAATATAATTTAACAGTAAAGAAAAATATTAGTTAGGGAAGTTTACTTGTGTGTTTAAATAAAGATTTATTTAAATTAAGATTATGAAATGGAAATCAAATTATTTAACTTATGAAATTTTGGTAACTAGAAAATATTGTTAAAAGAGATTGGTCAAAACTTTAAAAGTATTTATTTAAAATAAAAATAAATTACGGATGAATTAAATTATCAATTGAAATTTAATTAGTAAATTGATGTGAATATTAATAATCTGTATAAAAATTGTTTATACAAGGTCGAAATCTTGAAGAAATGACTGGAATGGAAATTGGGTTGCAAATAAATGCTAAGGTGAGATTTTCTCACTCAATTGAAAAGTGGAATTTTCAGTTATTGATTGATTGCTGTTTGTATTAGATATGATAGGATATATCTATATATATAGCAGTATATACATATTGGCATATGTATATATTGGATTGATGATTTCCCGCCTCGTATAGCGGATGAGACCCTATTGCGCCGTTAGTAAGCGGATTTATAAAAAACCTATATACCGCGATAATTCCATACTGGAGCGGAATTGGTATTGTGCTAACGTCTGTGGATGCAGGGAAACAGGTTGGAGGGATCCAACTGGATTCCTCAACTGTATTTATTGTTTACAGATATTGTGATATTTGTTGATTATCATATGTTGATATATGATGTTTGATGTAGTGATGGACTAATTGATGCGTTGCATCATTGGATTCAAGTTTTTAAAATAACGACTTTTAATTTAAAAAGGATTTTTAAAGTGATCTTTGAAATTTTACGTTTTATTAAATTTTGAAGTGATTTATTTTAAATAAATAAACGTTCAAATATTAAAGTTATAAAAGTTAAGATCTTTGTGAAATATAATCGAAAAGTGATTTTTGGAATAAATAGTTGATTGATTTATAAAATGGGTTAAATTGAGATTTTTAAAATATTATAAACGGTTTACTTAAAAAGGTTTATAAAGTTGACATTTTATAAATTAAGATATTGGAATTATAAAACGAGTTTTTATAAGTGTTAAAAATGAAGTGATAATAAAAATCATATGTGAACGAGATTTATAGATTTATAAATTGTGAAGTATAAATTGTATAGAAGTTGTGGGATAGAAGATTTATAAGGAATTTACTTATAAATTAGATTTTTGCACTTAGATGAGATTTGAACGGGATTTGCTAATAAAATGATTTTTATAAGTTGAAATTGTCATGGAATATAAATGTGATTTATAAACGTTGTTTATAAACCCGAAGTCACTTATCTTGATAAGTAATTTTAGAAGTTAATAAAAGGAGAATTTTATTAATCGAAGTTGTTAGAAAATATAAAGGTGAATTTATAAACATTGTTTTATAAATTCGAAATCAATTGGATTTGATAAATTAAATATAGAAGGTTGTTGAAGGAGATATATTCACGATTTTGGATAGTGAATATATCGTTAAGTAAAATGGATAGTTTTGGGAAAAGTGACATTGAAAATGAAGTTAAACATTTTAGAGATGTTTTTAAAAGGTATTATGATATCGAATACATAGATTTCAACATTTATTGTTGAAATAGACGTTTTCGAAAAATAAGGAAATGATGGACTATAACACTGTTGTTATAGTAAATGATTTCCGAAAGGAAATATTTTATATAGTATTGGGATTTATATATCTATCTAAATTTCGAATCCCTATACTAGTGATTTTTGAGTCGTCGTAACGATGTTTTATGTAACATTCGTTTTGACTCAAATTGATGTTGTTATAGAAAATAGATTTCCTTAAAGAATGAAATATATACTTAATTTGATTTAAGTATATCGAATATTTTCTAAGTGTTGAAAATAAATGATTTGTGAATTACTTATTTTTAAATAAGTATGGAAATGCTTTTCCAATATGAAATGAACGTTTTGAGATTTTATCTTTGTAAAGATAAATTGAAATTGAATATTGAAAACGATTTGAAAATCGTATATCAGAAGATATTTTGAAATATGAATTCAATATGGAATTTATAAAGAAATGGGAATTCGTTTTAAAAATAAACGTTGATTTATTTTTGAAGTGTGGAAATTATATATCTAGTAAGATATTTTTTTGAAGAATAAATAATTTGGATAAATTATTTGGAATCTGATGATGTCGCGCATCTTTATTGATAGTTAAATAACCGACTATCGATAATTACCTTAAATAGGTATTTGTTGTGAATTGGATGAATTTGAATGCCACACTTATTTTTGAATAATCGCTCACTATTCGGGTTAGCCGGGAAAGGACCATGGGGTCGTATAACCCATTCCGAATATGTGATACGTCGTTATGAATTGCATTCGAAGACCGGTGTTGAAGACCGGATATTTTTGAAAACGGAAGGATTACCGTCGAGTTACTCTACATCGACTGATCTTCGATTTAGAGGTTTTATCACCCTTAGTGACGGGAAGTCCTGACGTGATTAGAAAATTATCCAGAAATGCAAGGGCTTCGTGAGAAGTGCCTTCGGTTCTGTTCGATCCCGGAACAGACTTGTATGGATTGTTTGTCTGACGTTACAATTTGAGATATAAAGCTGATTTCTTTCAAATACATTTCTGTTGGTGGCGGAGAATTTATTCTCTTAGCTTAACACCCTTCTCTGAGACGTACGAGCTCAGAGGTTATGTAGTTGAAATTAATCAGCGATATATCCCAATTTGGTAACGTGATATACTGAGTGTTGCTGTGAAATGATCGGTGTTTGATCATTTGTGATATGATCATTTGTTTGATCTTATATCTTTGTGATCATAGGTTGATCATTTTGTTTGACCCGAAGCAGGGCTTTTTGAGAAAGCGTAGCTTTGTGGACGAGACTTCGTCGAGCCTCACACCCCGGAAATGGTCGAAACAGGACGAATGCAGCAAGGTTCTAGGGAGTAGCGCCCCTTAGTGTATGTCATTCCTTCTGGATAAAGGTGGTATCATGGAATGGAGCCTAGATACTTAACCTCTGTGGTTGCTGCACAGTTATTATTACTTTGTGGTTTGTTGGAAATCGGGGATCCTCGGGAAGATCGGTGACGATCGGGGGATGGCATACGCGTGTCAGTAGTTACCTATTTTTGCAGAGGTAACCCGGCCTTGTGTTGGCAGAGATCCGGTTAGGTTCTCGGGTCGTCTATTCCAGGGACGTACCCATCGTGGATAGGAAGTTCCTTAGCCTGACCATTTGTTGGAAATCCAAAGAAACAATACGTGACGTGTACGGTTTTAGTTGTATTACCTGCTATGGAATGTGGCGGTAACCTGCTATTGAACATAGTAGCTATAGTAGGCATAAGTGCGGAATGCCTATGCTGGCTAAGATTAATATTATACTTTCGAAATGTTTTCTACACTATGCACTAATAATAATATCAAAAATGATTTGATTTTGCGTAGTAAGCATCTTTGAATATCATAAGAAGAAATCTCCTCCAATTCTGCGTTTGCATTGTGTGTGTGGCGGGAGGTCTTATGGTAGTTTCATTTTCCAAAAGCATTGCGAATTGACATTAAAATCTCCCTGTTGTTTATTTTAAAGAATAACTGTTTTACGATCTCACACCAGTCACCATGACTGACTCGGAGTTTATTGTTCCCTTCTAAACTCTGGGTGCCCACAAATTTCCACACGGGCAGCCTAGAGTTATATTATCAGGATATTCTGGATATTCTGGAGCTTTGGAGATAAGCTGGATGACGAGACGTAGTATTTGTATTTGATAATATTCATTCCGCTGTGTATTCTGTATGAGGACAAGTTATATAACTGTCCATTGTTGTATATCGACTCTGATGATTGATGTATATATAAAATGATATAGTTCTTTGTTTTAAAGATTATTCATTTATCTATTATATGTTGTTCCGCTGCGATGTGTAAGATTCTGATATTGTGTTTCTGTTTCTGCTCTTGTTCTGAGGTGTTGTTCTTCTTTCTTTCTTTCTTTTTCTTCTATCTTCTTCTTCTACCTTTTTCTTCTTTCTTAAAACCATAACTTTTCGGGTTTCCGGCATTCGATGGCTCAGCAGTCGATAAAGGAGTATCGATGTTGAATTTTCGAAAGTCGAAAATTTTCGGGATGTTACAAGTGGTATCAGAGCATATGGTTAAGCGACAACCCTGCTCTGTTGGGTGTTACTCATTAGAGATAGAGTCAGCAGTACTCTAGAATGAGTTTGAGTGTAATAATAGATATGAGTGCGTATTTGTTAGTGAATATAAAAATTGTTTTATATTGTGATGATTGATTTGTTGAGTGGTATATGGATTCTGGTCAATACGAGTAATTAACGATCATTGATAGGGATCTCTAAACACTTGAATAGAACAATTCGGCACAGTATTGTTTTAAAATAGGGTGAATGAAATAATTTTACCCAAAACTATTTTTTGTATATAAAAGAAATGGTTTTCTATAAATTATTACAGTATATGGTTGCATGGATGTTAGGAAAGTGATAATGTTGAAATGTTATCATTAAATTTGAAATTGAATACGAACTGGAAATTATAACTCCAAAGTTAAGAAATTAATTCACATACTAATGAAATTTAAGAATATAAATTATAAATGTGAATTGTAATTCAAAACGGAATGCCAGAGAAGTTTTTGGAAATGTTTTGAAAAGAAATTTTGGAGATTTGGAAAGTTTAAAATCCTTTTTGATTTGAAAATGAATTTCAAAGGTTTGAAAAGTATTTTGAAGAGATGAAAGCTCTAAACTCTTTCCGGTCGCTGGAAAATAATTCCGATGATGATCGCGACATCACCGGTGTTCATTTTCGGGTTTCCAAAAGAGAAATTGCTGCCAAATTATTTTAAAAGGAAGTTGTTTGAAAAGTTGGGTTTTGTTTTGAAAGTTCAAAGGATGATTTGACTTGTTTTCAAAATGGTTTTGAAAAGGTTGAAAAAGACTCTGGAATACTATCAAGAATATTTACGGAATATTATTGAATTGATAACTTATACGAATAGAAATTGTTAATGTGAAATATGAAATTGTGATTGGAATTAAAGTTCATTAACAAGTGAAATCTATAAATGTGAATTGAAAGTATAAGGAAACGAATTCATATATAAATAAAATGGTAAATATGAAGGGTAAATGTGATTTATAAATGAAAATGGAATTCCAGATAGATATTGGAAAATTTAAAATTCATTAATGAAATGAATTTGTAATATGAATATATAAGTGATTATATAAATCGAAATGAAAATAAGTTGATAACTTATAGAATATTTGAAATCTGAGTGGAATGAAATTCAAATTGAAGACGAATGGATTAGTAACTGAAACTAATTTAAGATAGTGCAGTTGTAAATGACAGATAATTGATAAAATTCAATATTTCAAAATGGAAAGTAAAGTGAATCCAAATTTAGTTGAAATGGTAAACTAAATACAAATGAATGTGAAATGTAAAAAAATTGAACGAAATTGAATATATAACTTCAATAGTGAATTAGAGATGATATAAGAAGTATATATTGAAAGTTTTGTAATTGAATGTACGAAATGGTTTGAATATATGCAACTAGATATTATGGCTAGTAGGATATACAAGTATAAATGAATTGGATTTGATTTCACAGATAATTTGAATTGCTCGACAAAAGGTACGTATTTGAATTATAATATGAGTTTTTGCTGATTTCTTGTCTAGCCGCTTGGCTTTTTCTTTTTCTTTTTGAAATCTGAGAGTCCGTAGGGACGTTTTGTAGTCGTGCCGTATTAGCCGCGCAAAGGAGACGCTGGCGAAATTTTTCGAAAATTCCGAGTGTTAGAAAATTTTTGAGAAATTTTTGAAAGTTTAAATTTGAATTTGAATTTAAATTTGAAAGGAGAAGTTAAACAATATTGTTTGAAAACTATGAAAGGTTTGGAAAACTAGTTGAAATAATAACGAATCTTTAGTAGGAAGATTTGTTTTGATAATTTGATAAAACTATTGAATGTTGAAGAATAGTAGACGAGTTAAGGACCACTTTTCCTAACTTGTAATTTCGAGGACGAAATTCTTTTAAGGAGGGAAGTTTGTAACGACCCAGAATTTTGAATAAATTAAATTGAGAATATTTAATTAATTTTAAATATTTGAACGACGATTTAATTTGAATTCCCGATTTAACTTTGAATTTGGCAATTAAATTATAAAATTTAATCTATTGATAGTCGAATAAAAATTTAAATCTTCAATTTAAAGCTGAAGAAAAATATTTCAAAAGCTTTTAAAATTGGTAATGATAACTCTGGAGATAATAGAAACTCCAAAATTGTATTTCAAAGTGTTTCGTTCAGTTTTGAAAATTTAATCGTTCGAATCGATATTTAAAAATAGTCGTCCGAGGCGCGGTCTCGGAATTCGACGAAACCAGTTCCATTGGGTCCGTAATATCGAGTTATTACCGGATTTCAATTTTCATATTTTTCGGAGTTGTTTTGTGACAGTACGGCGGTTAAACGCATTGCAATTTAAATTGAATTCAGTTTAAATTTAATTTTTTAATTGGTCAACGTCAGCTACTTTTTACTCCTTCACTCACGCCTACATTCACGCCGAGATCACGAAGAATATCGTGCAAACCCATACTTCGTTCATTTCAAAATACCTCGTCCCCCTCACCTGTTCAAAACATCAGAACGAAACAGAGAAACAAAATAATGGCCACTTTTATTCGATCGCGAACCCATCTTCTTTCACTAACTCCTTCGAAATACTCAGCTGCTTCTCCCAATTCAAACGAACGAAAATCGTTCGTTTATATATAAAAAAAAAACAGAACTTCCATTCACGAACTTCTCGCGAATCATCGCGTGCGACCTGGAAGCGTCGAAGTCGAGGAGCTCGACCAAACGAACGGCGAACATCGAAGAGGAGTCGCTCGCGGCAGTCAAAGGCGAGGCGAAGTCGCCTGGTGGAAGCGAGGCGGCGACTACGTGGATTTGGGGGTTCGCGCGCGTCATTCGAGGGAGAGGTCGGCGCTGCAGGCGGGGTTGCGATTAGGGGATAGCGGTGGCGAGGCGACACGTTCGTAGTGATCAGCGACGTCAATGGCTCGATCGACAATGGCGTCATCGACTGGGTTCACGGGGGGGGGCGTCTCGCGAGTGATTTGGGTGCAGCGGCAATTTAGGGTTCACGGCGAATCAAGGCGCGAGGCTGAGGCAACGGTCTTGGATGAAGCAATGGCTTCATTGAAACAGTAAGGTAATCATTCCAGAATATACAGTAAGGAATTTTAAATGTTTTAGAATTTGGGTGGAGATAGATTTTGAAATCTGTAACTTATTTTATAAGACTATATATACTTATATAATTCCAAAAGAAAAATGTATATATATTTATCATGGAAGTTCGTTTGAATATTTAAAGCAGTAAGGTGTAAAATAATCTTGTTTTAATTTAATCTATATATATATATATATATGCATATATGTAGAAATTTAAAAACGTTAGAAGCTTATATAAATGTTTTGAATTGTAAAGATCAATTGAAAATATAATTTAACAGTAAAGAAAAATATTAGTTAGGGAAGTTTACTTGTGTGTTTAAATAAAGATTTATTTAAATTAAGTTTATGAAATGGAAATCAAATTATTTAACTTATGAAATTTTGGTAACTAGAAAATATTGTTAAAAGAGATTGGTCAAAACTTTAAAAGTATTTATTTACAATAAAAATAAATTACGGATGAATTAAATTATCAATTGAAATTTAATTAGTAAATTGATGTGAATATTAATAATCTGTATAAAAATTGTTTATACAAGGTCGAAATCTTGAAGAAATGACTGGAATGGAAATTGGGTTGCAAATAAATGCTAAGGTGAGATTTTCTCACTCAATTGAAAAGTGGAATTTTCAGTTATTGATTGATTGCTGTTTGTATTAGATATGATAGGATATATCTATATATATAGCAGTATATACATATTGGCATATGTATATATTGGATTGATGATTTCCCGCCTCGTATAGCGGATGAGACCCTATTGCGCCGTTAGTAAGCGGATTTATAAAAAACCTATATACCGCGATAATTCCGTACTGGAGCGGAATTGGTATTGTGCTAACGTCTGTGGATGCAGGGAAACAGGTTGGAGGGATCCAACTGGATTCCTCAACTGTATTTATTGTTTACAGATATTGTGATATTTGTTGATTATCATATGTTGATATATGATGTTTGATGTAGTGATGGACTAATTGATGCGTTGCATCATTGGATTCAAGTTTTTAAAATAACGACTTTTAATTTAAAAAGGATTTTTAAAGTGATCTTTGAAATTTTACGTTTTATTAAATTTTGAAGTGATTTATTTTAAATAAATAAACATTCAAATATTAAAGTTATAAAAGTTAAGATCTTTGTGAAATATAATCGAAAAGTGATTTTTGGAATAAATAGTTGATTGATTTATAAAATGGGTTAAATTGAGATTTTTAAAATATTATAAACGGTTTACTTAAAAAGGTTTATAAAGTTGACATTTTATAAATTAAGATATTGGAATTATAAAACGAGTTTTTATAAGTGTTAAAAATGAAGTGATAATGTAACGACCCGTATTTTTACGGATCGACAAGTTCGTCAAAATCTGGAATTTTTGCATTTTTAAGTCATTTCAGATTTTAGGCAAATTTTGCCTAAGTCCTAAGTCGTTCACGACTTAGCATGAGTCGTGAGTCGTATACGACTTAGGAGAGGAGTTCTGGGCGAGTTAAGGACTCAAGGAGATAAGTCGTAGCTGGGCTAGGTTAGTAGGTTGAAGTTTACTCGGCAAGTGTTAAGTCGTAGGTTGTAAGTCGTTGCCGAGTTAAGGGATAACAACCTAAGGAAGTGACCGACTTATAGTATTAACCGACTTAAGGATAGTGGTGAGTTAAGTGTTAAGTCGGCTGACGAGTTAAGGAAGTGGGGTTGACCGACTTAAGAGGTTAGGGCGACCTAAGGAAGAATAGTAGGCAGCCTAAGTACTCTGGAGTAGAGTTAGGTCGGCAACGACCTAAGGACATGTTGTGAGCGACCTAAGTGTTTGGGTGTTAAGTGTTAGGTCGGCAGTGTGTGTTGAGTTATGAGTCGGTAGGTCGTCTCCTGTGTTAAGTTGTTGAGTCGTCAACCGACTTAGGACTTGGGTTTTGCGGCAGTATGATGAGTCTGCTTCGTTGGGTCGGTCATATAGTTAAGTCGTTAGGTCGTATAGGCTGGTTAACTCGGCATAGCAGTAAGTCGTAGGTCGTCTAACTAGTTAAGGCGCGTGCGCATTAAGTCGTAGACAGGGTTTGTATATGCGCATGTGTTGAGTCGAAGCTTGGTTAAGTCGGAGGCCTTTTCAGTTAAGTCGTAGGCGCATGCCATAAGTCGTAACCGACTTAGGAGACAGCTGTTTTGTTGCGAGTCATAGGCAGATGAGTTTCTAGGTCGGCAAGGCACTAGGTCGGCATGGTGTTAAGTCGGCACCGACTTAAGGAGATAGCCGAGTTACGACTTAAGGGCAGTTTTCAGCTATAAATAGGAAAGCTTCTCTTCATTTTTGGGATCCGGATTTTGAAGCGACGAAGTGCTGCCATTTTGAGAGCTCGACTTCTACACTTCTTCACTTCTTTTCTCCACTCTAATCTAGTGCTTCCATCCATCCAAATCGAAGATCAAGATTGAAGATTCAAGAGCTTAGATTGAAGATCTTCATCTTTTCAAGAGAGATTTCTTCGTTTGAAGTGAGATCTTGTCGGATCTAGCTTAGTTCTTCGCTGTCCAGATCTGAAGTTGATATCTTTTGGATTGTTTAGGTGATTTGGTGAGTGGTGATTATCTCTCACACGGATCCAAAGGAGTATATCGGATTGTTGGCTCGTTTTGGTGTTAAAATAGAGATTTCCATGCATTTTCTTCATCCTATGTGTAGATCCATATAGATCCATTGTTCATGGTGATGTTGCATCCATTTTATCATATGTTAACCTATGCAAGTTCATTCATCAAGTTTGTAGAGATATAATACATGTTTTCATGCTTATTGGACTTTCAACTCTTTAATTACGAAAAATGCCATTATTGTTATAATTGTCTACTTAGATCATATTTGAATGCTTGATTGCTTGGATTGATGTTTGATTTGATTGCTTGTTATGAACTAGATGATTGATGATTAGATTTAGATCGAAGATGATTCAAAAGCTAAGGGAAAGGCTCTTGAATTGGGAAAGTTGCTCGTGGCATATGTAGCGGGATGATGAAGCTCTTATGCATAGATTTGACGATGTGATGTAGAGATGAGGCTTTGCGAGAATGTAATGAAGCGAGGCAATCATATGATGAAGACTTGGTCTAATCCAGACGGGATCATTCCAAGCATGTTGATAACTCGGTGATATGATTCGAGTTGAAGATAATGAATGGATATGAGAATAGTCGTCGAGGAGGATGACTAGGAGGCTTGGATAGCATCGTTGTTGAAGGTTCTAGCATGCTCTAAGCAAGAGTACGTTTGGGCAGATTCGATAGTCCCAACGGCCAACTGTTGATGGTCGAGTACTCTGGGCAGATTCGATAGTCCTAGGCACGGGCTGCGACGACGTGCGGGAGTTATGTCTAGAACCGGGGTTTCCATTAGCCCTTGACGGACGGCTGAAAGAATGTGCCGGTCATTCAATTAACGGTGATATCGAAGCAACGATAACAGTGATAGCCAGAGTCATGGATGTTTGGTTGTATCGTCATTCGGACTCAAGAGCGGTATTTTCTGGGTGCTTATCTGATTTAGGCCTTGGTACTTGGAAAACATCGCCCTTGACTCGAGTGATAGTAGTTTTACTTTAAATTGTATGCTCTGCTATGTTTGCTTCTGCTTAGTGTGTGTCTGGGGGCTATCACTGTAGAATGAGGTTGGAGTGGGAGGGTTGTATTCCTATTCCTTTTCCTTTATGCTCTTTTGGTATGTTGTTAGTTAATTTACTGCTCACTAAGACTGTTGTCTGACTCAAGGCTTTTTGTTTTAAATTCTTATTGCCTTGGGCTGTTCGTCCATTTTGGGACGGGCAGACTAGGTAGCAGGTGACAGGTGCTGTTCTCTTCTCACGATGCTGATATCGAAGACGAGCTAGAGGGTTGCATATTATTTTCTTATATGTACTGGATATTCCGCTGTTTTGTATTCTCTGAGAGATTTGTAGTGAGGCTGGATGTATTGACTATGTGGATGCTTGTATTCAACTATTATGGAGTTTTATATGATGTCATTTTGTTCTGTAAAGCTTCACTATACATATGTTCTATTGTATTTTGTCCATGCGCTGTGAGTAATACGATAGATTCTTTTGTTTTAAATCTTACCTTGACAATCGTCCATGGTCGCCTGGCACACTTTACAGCGCACTATCTCTAGATTCGGTGCAGGGGTCATGGGCGGTCGTCACATTTGGTATCAGAGCCTTGGTTAATCGGTTTTACCCAACGCTCGCTGTCGTAACTACGTATGAGAGACGTAATTGTATTTTGATGGATGAATACTATATATAATATAGTAGCTTAGTAGAGTTTGAGTCCTTTATGCAGTTGTTTCTCTAGATGTTCTAATCATTCCTTTTTATAGATATTGAGAATGAGTCGAAGAGGGAGACCAGCTGCTAGGGGAGGTCGTGCTACTGAAGAGACTGCTGATTATGCAGCCATGTTCGAAGCTATGATGACTTCGATCATGAGAAGGATACCAGTTCCGGGGGCGGCAGTTGATGTTGGAGTTCAAGTCCAAACTCCGAAACCAGTGGATTTTGCTAAGTTGTGCAAGGATTATACTGCTCTTGGAGGGAAGGTTTTCTTGGGAACAGAATCAACTATCGAGGTCCAGAGATGGATAGATGCTTGTAGAAGAATCTTTGGTGATTTGGGAATTGATGATGCAACTAAGAGGAAGTTGGCATCGAGACAGCTTCAAGGGAGAGCTTCTGATTGGTGGAACTCTATTACCATCACTACTCCGGAAGAAGAGATTACTTGGGAGCAATTCCAAGCTAGATTTGAAGCTAAGTTCATTTCTACAGCTCAGAAGTCTGTTCTGTTCAAGAGGTTTGTGGAGCTCAAGCAAGGTGGAAGATCAGTTCTTGAGTATGTTTCTGAGTTCGAAGCTTTGTCCAAGTATGCCCGGTCATATATTGAATCTGCTTATCAGAAGAATGAGAAGTTTGTGACCGGCTTGGATAGTTATCTTGGGAGACAGTTGGTGGATCATTTGGACGATTCATTTGAGAAGCTTGTGGAGAAAGCTCTTAGGCATGAGAGTCTGTTTCCTAAGGAAGGACCTGTTGTTGCTGTTACCAAGGGAGAATCTAAACCACAGCAGGGTGGAAACCAGAAGAGGAAGCAGCAGCAGCAGAAAGGCAAGGATGGCCAGAAGAAGCCGAAAGGCGAGGTGACTTGCTACAATTGTCAGCAGAAGGGCCATTTCTCTAAGGATTGTAAGAATCCGAAGGCACCGATGAAGTGTCACAACTGTGACAAGCCGGGGCATTTCAGGAAGAATTGTCCAGAACCAAGGAAGGACAGGCAGATTGTGCAAGCCTATGCTTTAGGAGCTGTTCCGTCGTCTTCGAAAGCTCCTACTGCTGAAGAGAAGGGAAAGAGTGTGGTTGTTCAAGGTACTCTTTTCCTATGTGGTGTTCCAGTTAGAGTTTTGTTTGATACTGGAGCTTCGCATTCGTTTGTTTGTAATGAACTAGTAGGCCGGTTAAATTTGAAGCCGGATATTGTTGATAGGCCATTGGTTGTGACTAATCCAGTTGGGGGTTCGTCTTGTTTGTGTATGTTATGTCGTGGTCTAGTTGTATCGAGTCATGGTTGCTCTTTTGTTTGTGATTGCTTTGTTCTGAACTTTGCGGGGTTCGGAATTATCTTGGGTATGGACTGGCTTAGGAAGTATGCGGCTAAGGTTGATTGTGAGAGGCTGGAGGTGACAGTCGAGAATGTGGAGGGGCGAAAGATTGTGATACGATGTAAGCATGAAGAAGGCGTCTTCATGAGCTTCATGTATTCGCTAGTTGTTCCACGGGATGGACTGTCTTTAGTGCCGATCGCAAATAGATTCGAGGATGTCTTTGACGAAGTCAAAGGGTTGCCGCCGCATAGAGAGATCGAGTTTCGTATAGATCTAGTTGAAGGAGCCAGACCTGTTGTGATGCCTCTTAGGCGGATGGCGCCTAGGGAACAGCAGGAGTTGAGGGTGCAAGTTGACGACCTTTTACAGAAAGGATTCATTCGGCGTAGTGTGTCCGAGTGGGGTGCACCAGTTGTGTTCGCAACCAAGGCAGATGGATCATTGAGATTGTGTGTCGATTATCGTGAGCTGAACAAGGTGACTAAGAAGAACAAGTATCCATTGCCAAGGATAGACGACTTGTTTGATCAGCTTCACGAAGCTAAGGTGTTTTCTCAGATGGATTTGGCAACGGGATTTCACCAGTTGAGAGTGGCTAAGGATAGTGTGCCGAAGACTGCTTTTAGGACACCATCCGGGTTCTTTGAGTGGCTGGTAATGCCGTTTGGATTGACTAACGCGCCAGCATATTTTGTGGATCTTATGAATAGAGTGTTCAGAGATCAGTTGAACAAGTTCGTACTTGTGTTCGTGGATGATATTCTGATTTATTCCAGAACGGAGGAAGAGCACAAGACGCACTTGCGTATTGTTTTGGAGATCTTACGGAAACATCAGCTGAAGGCTAAGTTTTCGAAGTGTCACTTCTGGAAGAGTGAAGTGAGGTTCTTAGGCCATGTGATTTCTGGAAATGGAATAGCGGTTGATCCCGCTAAGGTGGCAGCAATCCAGGATTGGGTTAGACCTAAGAATGCATCTGATGTGAGAAGTTTTCTTGGACTAGCAGGATATTATCGACGGTTTATCAAAGACTTCTCCAAGATAGCTGCACCGTTAACAGGATTGACGAAGAAGAACCAAGTGTTCAGTTGGGATGCTAAGTGTGAGCAAGCTTTCGGAATCCTGAAAGAGCGATTGACGAGTGCACCTGTTTTGACTATTCCAAGTGGGAATGATGAGATGGTGGTTTACACCGACGCATGTGGTACGGGACTTGGAGCAGTGCTGATGCAGAAGGATAAAGTTGTTGCGTATGCCAGTCGACAACTGAAGCCGCATGAAAGGAATTACCCAACTCATGATTTGGAATTGGCGGCGATTGTATTTGCTCTGAAGATGTGGAGGCATTATCTGTTGGGAGTTCGATTCGAGTTGTTTACGGATCATAAGTCGTTGAAGTATCTTTTCTCCCAAAAGGATTTGAATCTTCGGCAGCAACGTTGGCTAGAGTTTTTGGCATCATATGATTTTGGAATAGCTTATACTCCGGGAAAAGGTAACGCAGTGGCAGATGCGTTAAGTCGAAGACATGCAGGATTGGGAGCCATGTTTTCTGAATGGAAGAGTCTCGAGTATTTAGCTGGATTTGACTTCAGGCCTAGATGCGAATTGGAACCTGAGATGCTGGCAAACTTATCAATAAGACCCACTCTTGTGGAAAGGATTGGTGAGAGCCAAAAGCGAGATGATAAGCTTGTCAAGATTATCCGTGAGTTGGAATCTGGATTGGATCCAGAAAAGGATAAAGGATTCGAGGTCGATCGAGAGGGTTGGCTTCGGAAGCAAGGACGACTAGTTGTTCCCGATATAGATGAGTTGAGGAGTGAAGTTCTGAAGGAAAGTCATCACTCGAGGTTGACAATTCATCCAGGTGGAAATAAGATGTATCGGGATATGAAGAGAACCTACTATTGGGAAGGTATGAAGAAGGATGTTGGAAATTTTATTTCCAAGTGTATGAACTGCCAGTTGATTAAAGCTGAACAGAAGAAGCCAAGTGGATTGCTTCAGCCATTAGAAGTTCCTACATGGAAGTGGGAACAAGTGTCGATGGATTTCATTGATGGATTGCCTAGAACCAGAACGGGAAATGAAGGGATTTGGGTCATTGTGGATCGTCTGACTAAGAGTGCACGATTCATTCCTGTTCGATCGACTAGGACTGCATCAAAGTTGGCTGAGTTGTATATTAAGTGGATAGTTCGATTCCATGGTATTCCGAAGAGCATAGTGAGCGATCGAGACCCATTGTTCACTAGTGGATTTTGGAAGAGCTTCCAGGAAGTTTTGGGAACCGAGTTGTGTTTGAGTACAGCTTATCATCCCCAAACAGATGGTCAGACTGAGAGAGTCAACCGAGTTTTGGAAGATCTCCTCAGAGCTTGTGTTTTGGATTTCGGAGGATCTTGGGAAGATCACCTTCATTTGGTGGAGTTTGCCTACAACAACAGTTACCAGTCAAGCATTGGTATGGCACCGTATGAGGCATTATATGGAAGACCGTGTAACTCTCCGACATGTTGGTTGGAAACTGGAGAAAAGCTGATGCTTGGGCCAGAGATGATTCGACAGACTTCGGATTGCATAGAGATCATTCGGCAACGAATGAAGGCAGCCCAAGACCGTCAGAAGAGTTATGCGGATAAGCGTCGAAAGGATTTGGAATTCGACGTAGGAGATATGGTTTTTGTGAAGATTTCTCCACTGAAGAATGTTATTCGATTCGGGAAGAAAGGAAAATTGACTCCGAGATTTGTCGGACCATTCCCGATTATCGAGCGAATTGGAAAGCTCGCTTACAGATTGGAGTTACCGGAGAAGATGTCGGGTGTGCACAATGTTTTTCATGTATCGTATCTACGGAAGTATGTGCACGACTCGAGAACAGTGGTTTCTGCTGATAGCTGTGAAGACTTAGAAGTTGATCCAGTTGATAGAAGACCTCGTAAGCCACTTCGTGTTGTGGAAACCGACACGAAACAGCTTAGGAGGAAGGTAGTTAAGTTGCTCAAGATACAATGGAGTGATGATGATAACGACTGTACGTGGGAGGTGGAAGAGAGGATGAAAGCAGCTCATCCTGAACTCTTCAAGGTATGGCCCTAAGGTGTCGTGTCATCTCGCGATATTGTAACTTGTTCTAATTTTAGAATTCTGTACGCTAAGTTAGAATTGGATGCATGGTTTGTAGATTGCTATGGATGGTAGGCGTACAGAATAGTTTTTGATTGCTTGGAGTTTCGGGGGCGAAATTCCTAAGGGGGAGAGAATGTAACGACCCGTATTTTTACGGATCGACAAGTTCGTCAAAATCTGGAATTTTTGCATTTTTAAGTCATTTCAGATTTTAGGCAAATTTTGCCTAAGTCCTAAGTCGTTCACGACTTAGCATGAGTCGTGAGTCGTATACGACTTAGGAGAGGAGTTCTGGGCAAGTTAAGGACTCAAGGAGATAAGTCGTAGCTGGGCTAGGTTAGTAGGTTGAAGTTTACTCGGCAAGTGTTAAGTCGTAGGTTGTAAGTCGTTGCCGAGTTAAGGGATAACAACCTAAGGAAGTGACCGACTTATAGTATTAACCGACTTAAGGATAGTGGTGAGTTAAGTGTTAAGTCGGCTGACGAGTTAAGGAAGTGGGGTTGACCGACTTAAGAGGTTAGGGCGACCTAAGGAAGAATAGTAGGCAGCCTAAGTACTCTGGAGTAGAGTTAGGTCGGCAACGACCTAAGGACATGTTGTGAGCGACCTAAGTGTTTGGGTGTTAAGTGTTAGGTCGGCAGTGTGTGTTGAGTTATGAGTCGGTAGGTTGTCTCCTGTGTTAAGTTGTTGAGTCGTCAACCGACTTAGGACTTGGGTTTTGCGGCAGTATGATGAGTCTGCTTCGTTGGGTCGGTCATATAGTTAAGTCGTTAGGTCGTATAGGCTGGTTAACTCGGCATAGCAGTAAGTCGTAGGTCGTCTAACTAGTTAAGGCGCGTGCGCATTAAGTCGTAGACAGGGTTTGTATATGCGCATGTGTTGAGTCGAAGCTTGGTTAAGTCGGAGGCCTTTTCAGTTAAGTCGTAGGCGCATGCCATAAGTCGTAACCGACTTAGGAGACAGCTGTTTTGTTGCGAGTCATAGGCAGATGAGTTTCTAGGTCGGCAAGGCACTAGGTCGGCATGGTGTTAAGTCGGCACCGACTTAAGGAGATAGCCGAGTTACGACTTAAGGGCAGTTTTCAGCTATAAATAGGAAAGCTTCTCTTCATTTTTGGGATCCGGATTTTGAAGCGACGAAGTGCTGCCATTTTGAGAGCTCGACTTCTACACTTCTTCACTTCTTTTCTACACTCTAATCTAGTGCTTCCATCCATCCAAATCGAAGATCAAGATTGAAGATTCAAGAGCTTAGATTGAAGATCTTCATCTTTTCAAGAGAGATTTCTTCGTTTGAAGTGAGATCTTGTCGGATCTAGCTTAGTTCTTCGCTGTCCAGATCTGAAGTTGATATCTTTTGGATTGTTTAGGTGATTTGGTGAGTGGTGATTATCTCTCACACGGATCCAAAGGAGTATATCGGATTGTTGGCTCGTTTTGGTGTTAAAATAGAGATTTCCATGCATTTTCTTCATCCTATGTGTAGATCCATATAGATCCATTGTTCATGGTGATGTTGCATCCATTTTATCATATGTTAACCTATGCAAGTTCATTCATCAAGTTTGTAGAGATATAATACATGTTTTCATGCTTATTGGACTTTCAACTCTTTAATTACGAAAAATGCCATTATTGTTATAATTGTCTACTTAGATCATATTTGAATGCTTGATTGCTTGGATTGATGTTTGATTTGATTGCTTGTTATGAACTAGATGATTGATGATTAGATTTAGATCGAAGATGATTCAAAAGCTAAGGGAAAGGCTCTTGAATTGGGAAAGTTGCTCGTGGCATATGTAGCGGGATGATGAAGCTCTTATGCATAGATTTGACGATGTGATGTAGAGATGAGGCTTTGCGAGAATGTAATGAAGCGAGGCAATCATATGATGAAGACTTGGTCTAATCCAGACGGGATCATTCCAAGCATGTTGATAACTCGGTGATATGATTCGAGTTGAAGATAATGAATGGATATGAGAATAGTCGTCGAGGAGGATGACTAGGAGGCTTGGATAGCATCGTTGTTGAAGGTTCTAGCATGCTCTAAGCAAGAGTACGTTTGGGCAGATTCGATAGTCCCAACGGCCAACTGTTGATGGTCGAGTACTCTGGGCAGATTCGATAGTCCTAGGCACGGGCTGCGACGACGTGCGGGAGTTATGTCTAGAACCGGGGTTTCCATTAGCCCTTGACGGACGGCTGAAAGAATGTGCCGGTCATTCAATTAACGGTGATATCGAAGCAACGATAACAGTGATAGCCAGAGTCATGGATGTTTGGTTGTATCGTCATTCGGACTCAAGAGCGGTATTTTCTGGGTGCTTATCTGATTTAGGCCTTGGTACTTGGAAAACATCGCCCTTGACTCGAGTGATAGTAGTTTTACTTTAAATTGTATGCTCTGCTATGTTTGCTTCTACTTAGTGTGTGTCTGGGGGCTATCACTATAGAATGAGGTTGGAGTGGGAGGGTTGTATTCCTATTCCTTTTCCTTTATGCTCTTTTGGTATGTTGTTAGTTAATTTACTGCTCACTAAGACTGTTGTCTGACTCAAGGCTTTTTGTTTTAAATTCTTATTGCCTTGGGCTGTTCGTCCATTTTGGGACGGGCAGACTAGGTAGCAGGTGACAGGTGCTGTTCTCTTCTCACGATGCTGATATCGAAGACGAGCTAGAGGGTTGCATATTATTTTCTTATATGTACTGGATATTCCGCTGTTTTGTATTCTCTGAGAGATTTGTAGTGAGGCTGGATGTATTGACTATGTGGATGCTTGTATTCAACTATTATGGAGTTTTATATGATGTCATTTTGTTCTGTAAAGCTTCACTATACATATGTTCTATTGTATTTTGTCCATGCGCTGTGAGTAATACGATAGATTCTTTTGTTTTAAATCTTACCTTGACAATCGTCCATAGTCGCCTGGCACACTTTACAGCGCACTATCTCTAGATTCGGTGCAGGGGTCATGGGCGGTCGTCACAGATAATAAAAATCATATGTGAACGAGATTTATAGATTTATAAATTGTGAAGTATAAATTGTATAGAAGTTGTGGGATAGAAGATTTATAAGGAATTTACTTATAAATTAGATTTTTGCACTTAGATGAGATTTGAACGGGATTTGCTAATAAAATGATTTTTATAAGTTGAAATTGTCATGGAATATAAATGTGATTTATAAACGTTGTTTATAAACCCGAAGTCACTTATCTTGATAAGTAATTTTAGAAGTTAATAAAAGGAGTATTTTATAAATCGAAGTTGTTAGAAAATATAAAGGTGAATTTATAAACGTTGTTTTATAAATTCGAAATCAATTGGATTTGATAAATTAAATATAGAAGGTTGTTGAAGGAGATATATTCACGATTTTGGATAGTGAATATATCGTTAAGTAAAATGGATAGTTTTGGGAAAAGTGACATTGAAAATGAAGTTAAACATTTTAGAGATGTTTTTAAAAGGTATTATGATATCGAATACATAGATTTCAACATTTATTGTTGAAATAGACGTTTTCGAAAAATAAGGAAATGATGGACTATAACACTGTTGTTATAGTAAATGATTTCCGAAAGGAAATATTTTATATAGTATTGGGATTTATATATCTATCTAAATTTCGAATCCCTATACTAGTGATTTTTGAGTCGTCGTAACGATGTTTTACGTAACATTCGTTTTGACTCAAATTGATGTTGTTATAGAAAATAGATTTCCTTAAAGAATGAAATATATACTTAATTTGATTTAAGTATATCGAATATTTTCTAAGTGTTGAAAATAAATGATTTGTGAATTACTTATTTTTAAATAAGTATGGAAATGCTTTTCCAATATGAAATGAACGTTTTGAGATTTTATCTTTGTAAAGATAAATTGAAATTGAATATTGAAAACGATTTGAAAATCGTATATCAGAAGATATTTTGAAATATGAATTCAATATGGAATTTATAAAGAAATGGGAATTCGTTTTAAAAATAAACGTTGATTTATTTTTGAAGTGTGGAAATTATATATCTAGTAAGATATTTTTTTTGAAGAATAAATAATTTGGATAAATTATTTGGAATCTGATGATGTCGCGCATCTTTATTGATAGTTAAATAACCGACTATCGATAATTACCTTAAATAGGTATTTGTTGTGAATTGGATGAATTTGAATGCCACACTTATTTTTGAATAATCGCTCACTATTCGGGTTAGCCGGGAAAGGACCATGGGGTCGTATAACCCATTCCGAATATGTGATACGTCGTTATGAATTGCATTCGAAGACCGGTGTTGAAGACCGGATATTTTTGAAAACGGAAGGATTACCGTCGAGTTACTCTACATCGACTGATCTTCGATTTAGAGGTTTTATCACCCTTAGTGACGAGAAATCCTGACGTGATTAGAAAATTATCCGGAAATGCAAGGGCTTCGTGAGAAGTGCCTTCGGTTCTGTTCGATCCCGGAACAGACTTGTATGGATTGTGTGTCTGACGTTACAATTTGAGATATAAAGCTGATTTCTTTCAAATACATTTCTGTTGGTGGCGGAGAATTTATTCTCTTAGCTTAACACCCTTCTCTGAGACGTACGAGCTCAGAGGTTATGTAGTTGAAATTAATCAGCGATATATCCCAATTTGGTAACGTGATATACTGAGTGTTGCTGTGAAATGATCGGTGTTTGATCATTTGTGATATGATCATTTGTTTGATCTTATATCTTTGTGATCATAGGTTGATCATTTTGTTTGACCCGAAGCAGGGCTTTTTGAGAAAGCGTAGCTTTGTGGACGAGACTTCGTCGAGCCTCACACCCCGGAAATGGTCCAAACAGGACGAATGCAGCAAGGTTCTAGGGAGTAGCGCCCCTTAGTGTATGTCATTCCTTCTGGATAAAGGTGGTATCATGGTATGGAGCCCAGATACTTAACCTCTGTGGTTGCTGCACAGTTATTATTACTTTGTGGTTTGTTGGAAATCGGGGATCCTCGGGAAGATCGGTGACGATCGGGGGATGGCATACGCGTGTCAGTAGTTACCTATTTTTGCAGAGGTAACCCGGCCTTGTGTTGGCAGAGATCCGGTTAGGTTCTCGGGTCGTCTATTCCAGGGACGTACCCATCGTGGATAGGAAGTTCCTTAGCCTGACCATTTGTTGGAAATCCAAAGAAACAATACGTGACGTGTACGGTTTTAGTTGTATTACCTGCTATGGAATGTGGCGGTAACCTGCTATTGAACATAGTAGCTATAGTAGGCATAAGTGCGGAATGCCTATGCTGGCTAAGATTAATATTATACTTTCGAAATGTTTTCTACACTATGCACTAATAATAATATCAAAAATGATTTGATTTTGCGTAGTAAGCATCTTTGACTATCATAAGAAGAAATCTCCTCCAATTCTGCGTTTGCATTGTGTGTGTGGCGGGAGGTCTTATGGTAGTTTCATTTTCCAAAAGCATTGCGAATTGACATTAAAATCTCCCTGTTGTTTATTTTAAAGAATAACTGTTTTACGATCTCACACCAGTCACCATGACTGACTCGGAGTTTATTGTTCCCTTCTAAACTCTGGGTGCCCACAAATTTCCACACGGGCAGCCTAGAGTTATATTATCAGGATATTCTGGATATTCTGGAGCTTTGGAGATAAGCTGGATGACGAGACGTAGTATTTGTATTTGATAATATTCATTCCGCTGTGTATTCTGTATGAGGACAAGTTATATAACTGTCCATTGTTGTATATCGACTCTGATGATTGATGTATATATAAAATGATATAGTTCTTTGTTTTAAAGATTATTCATTTATCTATTATATGTTGTTCCGCTGCGATGTGTAAGATTCTGATATTGTGTTTCTGTTTCTGCTCTTGTTCTGAGGTGTTGTTCTTCTTTCTTTCTTTCTTTTTCTTCTATCTTCTTCTTCTACCTTTTTCTTCTTTCTTAAAACCATAACTTTTCGGGTTTCCGGCATTCGATGGCTCAGCAGTCGATAAAGGAGTATCGATGTTGAATTTTCGAAAGTCGAAAATTTTCGGGATGTTACAAAAGTGTATATAAGTAACGGTATAAATTATTTCATTTTGAAAAGGTATAAAATCTATTTTAAAGAACAAAAGTGAAATAAAGGTTGTTGTGAATTTATTCAATTAAACTAACAGATTTGAAAACTAGAAAAAGATTTAGATTCCGATGAACGTAAATTTATAACCAAAATATGAATTTTAGAGTTTTCTTATAAATAAAAATCTTGGGCGAGCTAAATTTAGAAAATGACAAAAAAAAGGAAAAAAGGAGAAGAAGGGAAGCGATGAAAAATTAGAGCTTGTAATACTTTTCTCTCTCTTAGGAAATGAGAAAATAAAGAAGATGATAAAATGAGAAACTTGTACGTGAATTGCAAGGCAAAGTATACGGCTAAACTAAAGGAATGAATGCCTAGAAAAGGAATAAATGTAAGGAAAACAAAAAGGTAAGAATTAAGGCAACCTTTCTTTTCTTTCCCTAAAACAGGTAATTAATTTAGAGCTTAATTATGTATATAGAGAGAGAAACCTTCCATTCTTTCTCTAATCAAATTGATTGATTAATTAAATGTCATTAACAGGTTATTTATTCATGGCATGGAATGTAACTATGTCCAAATGTATTCTACAGTAAATTATGTAAGTGCAATATACTAGATTGTGTACAAAGATGATGTTTCCTTCATATACATCTTTATTGGTCATAGTATTAGTATTAAAAACATATATGTATATGTATATATATATATACTAGACTTATACATATAAATGTGTAAAAATTAAGTTTCACTATTTTATGAGCCTAAAATTAAAGACAACAATTTTGAACCTAATCTCCAGATTAAAAGGGTTTAAGATTAAAAAGTTATAACTTTGCATACAAGTCCATCTTATAAATCTTAAGTCAAATTAACGCATGCAAATATGTATATACAAATCACTGTAAAATAATGTCTTAAACTTAATACAACATTTTTATGTTAAAATTTATAACTTAGTAAATTCTTTAATATTAAGCAACAAATTAAGATCTAACGTTAATTTGAAAGGAAATAAAAGGAATCGTGATATTTTGCAATAAATTCAAGTTATTTTTATAAAGAAGCCCCAAATTTTTTAACAAAACTTATTAACTTAAAATTTTAATTATTGAAAGTTTTACGGGTCGTTACACTCTCCCCCACTCAAAACTTTTCATCCTCGAAAAGGAAGAAGGTAGGAGAATAGGAACACCTTGAAAGAAAACTAAATTGAAACTCAAAATAGAATCATTGATTTAAACCATTATAAATTCAATTTAAATTAATTAATATTCAATAATCGATTTAATCCATTTGATTTTTACTGAAGTCAAATCAATCTTAACTATTTCAAAATTGATTATCTTATTATCCAATTATTTTGAAATTAACAATTTCTAAAATCATAAATTTGTATAATAATTTATAATAATCATCTTTTATTCAACAAATTTAATTCTTCTTTATTGCAGATTATTATTAAATATATTCTACTTAATATATCTTATCACACATATTAAGTAGATTACATTTATTATAACTGTTTTAATTTATTTTTAATTCCCTTAACATCATTTATATTGTAAATTATTCAATTAACCTTTTAGTCTATTTATCTCTATTAATTTTTTTATAACTAAAATTTAAGTGTATAATATTTATTATAACCACTCAAATTTTATTTATAAAAATCTTTTTATATTGTATATTATCTAATTACATTGTTAACTTCTAAAATTAAGGTAAGTTATATTGGAATGCAATTGAGAATTATACAAATAAAACTTTCTAAAATTAATATACAATATACACATTCTAATTCAATCATTTCAAGCTTGAATTCAAAATTTTGATTTTCTTTTTATACTTGAAGTTATTATTTAAGATAGAATTTAAGAATAAAATTTCCGATTCTTTTCAAACCATTTAGAGATAAATAAATGTATGCACAAAATTTGTCAAATCAAATTTTAAATCATATATCTATATAAATTATAAATCAAATCATCCTTTAGAAATTCAATTCAATTAGATTTCCCAAAACAAAGTTGTAGCAAGACTATAGAATGGTTTCTTCACTTCGAAACTCGAAAATGAAAGTCGATGATGTCGCGGTCATCACCGAAATTATTTTCCAACGACAAAGAGAAGAGCACTAAAATTTTAGAACTTTAAAAATTCTTTGGAAACAAATTTCTATTCAAAAATACTTTAAATAATATATCCCTTTTTAAAACTTTAAACCAAAGTTCGAAATAATCGGAATTTAAATTCTCAAATTCTTGTTTTAAATTCATTTGAGTTCCCAAATCAAATTTATAAACAACTATTTATAAATTCATTTATAGAATGATAAATTAAATATTATCATTTCAAATAATCAATTTAAATCAATTTATTAAGTTCCATAATATTTACTTATATCAAAATTTATTTCATTAACCCAATTTTTAAATAATATTGTGTAAGTTTGTTCTGTCAAAGTGTTTTAGAAATCCTATCGATAGCGTTGATTAGACGAATCGATCGGAAGCCCAAATCCACATCAACAACTCAAACAACACAATATATAAAACAAAACATAGATTTACAAGTATAATTCAAAATGTTTGGAGATATTTTGGAAACAAAACAAGATGATTAATTATCAAAATATGAAGATGGATAAGCATAGATAAATCGCGGGCAACCTTAACCGGGTCAACCGTGACTTAATGGATAAGATCAAATGTGGATGTTTCTGGGGTAAATCTACATCCGATCTCAAGAGATAGAGTTTGGAATAACAAAAGATATTAGCATCTAAAACAAGGATAAATATAAATCTCTGGTGAATCGATGCCAATTGTAAAGGAGTTTCCCCCTTTACAAGAAAATTAGAAATGATTGGCAAGACTGCCAATTCACTATAAAGATCATTCGAAGTGGAGTTATGTGATACTCCAAAATCAAAAGAAGATGAATAGTGAGGGATAAGAATGAATTTTGGAACCGCAGGGAACGTTCCAAAAATTCAAAGGAAATTCGAATCAAGAGGAAAAGATTCAAACTCGAACGAAAGTGATTCTGTAAATGAATCTACTCCATATGCTGAGTTTTGCCTCAAAGCTAAAGTTCTGATACCAACTGTAACGACCCGAAATTTTCAACCATTCGCATCCACACATGTCGGACTTGAATTGCTCAAAATACCGCGTTGTAAATAAAATTTGGCAAATCTCAGAATATACAGTAAATAAATATAATCACAGATCACAAACACAGAGTAAAATAATGTAGCGGAAGTAAAAGAAATAGTAGTTCATGAAGCTACTATATAAATATATCAGAGTTACATAAGATATAACAAAAGAAATAGAGGACAACAGAAGTCTCAATAAAATAACCAAGTACAAGCTGAGTAGGACAACGGAACTGAAGTAGATAGGACAAGACAAGCAGATAATCTCCAGCGATTCAAATCTCCAAGAGAGTGGAAATCCAAATCTGTGAATAACTCAGGCTGACCCGAGCGTAAAGCAAAACACAAAACACTCGAGTCAGGACAATATATACTTATATAATGTAAACCAACTCAAGTGAACTATAATAAAGGCACAAGTCACTTAAAGAATGCTTGGGATCGCCCATTCTTTAAGGATCCGTTAAACTATTTACTATGTAGTAATATACGCTATATACAGTAGTGTCTAATTAGTAAAGTATAATCATATAGAAAATAGCGTTAAGGGGATGGTGAACCTTAACGCGGTCAGATCTTTAAACAAAAATCGTAGTGGGCTCGATATGGTAGGTGACACGGCACACATGGCAATGCCAGGGTAGATATACCAATTATGCACACGGACTGATGGAAACGCATAGCAGCCGCTACCGCTCCACCTCGAACAACACTCCCAAATCAAGGGTGCGCACCAAATCAATCACAAGTAATAGAATGGAATCGAAGAAGTGTGTCCGATAAGAGGTGCTACCTCACTGGTCCGAGATCGCTCCTGTTTTAGCCACCTTATGCCAACTCACGGGAGTTGGGTCCACGTATATACCTTAGGATCGTCGCCACCATCCTACTTCATTCTGGAAACTCCACCGCATACACAGTTGTCAAAGTGGTTTTCGGTATCGACAGAGAGTATGTCCATATCTGATCCTGGTCTCTTTAACAACCAATCGTTATTATAACCTGTGGTTATAATTTAAAACAGTTTATACTTCAAAGTATAATATCATTTCAAATCCAAATCTTTATCAAAATAAAGATTAAATCAATTCCAAACCATTTCAATATATTTAAAATATCATATCATTTCAAAACTTCATTTCAAATCATTTCAATATATCAAAATATCATATCTTTCCAAAACTTCATTTCAAATCATTTTAATATATCAACTTATCATTTGAGTTCAAATCTAAATATTAAACTTTAAATACTTTTAAATTTAAAGATATCATTCATTTACTATGATTTCAAGTTGTCTTTAAAATAGTTTATATTCCAACAAATTAATTCATTTAAACCATTTAAAAGTGTAATTATTATACTTTCAAATAAAGTATTAAAATTTCCAAAGTTTCAATTCAATTCAATCATTTATTTCAATTAAATTTCCATAGACCATTTCAAATCTTATAAATTTCAAATATAGATTTAATCCACAAAATAACTATTCTAATTTATAAAATAATTCCAAGCTTTATTATCTATATTTCACAAGTCTAATATCTTTTAAATAGATTCAAATTTCAAGTAAACCAAATGTTTTCATACTAATATAAACTTCAATTATTTATTCCAAGATTTAATATCATTTCAAATTCATTTCAAAATATCAAAATATCATTTCAAAACATCATCTATTATATTTAAATACCATTTAATCATATTCCAAAATAGTTGTATTTCCAAAATCAACTATTCCCTTACATCATTTAAAGTCAATTCATTATATTTATTAATTAAATATTAAATTTCCAGAATTTAATCTTTTCCAAAGATCATTTATTCATTTGAATTTATTAAACAAAGAAAATTCAACTTTCGCAGCACTTAGAAAAAGGCTACGAAATGTTACGTTTAAAAACAGTTCATTAACAAAAGACGGCATTTAAATGCTGTAATTTCTTAATTTAGTTTCAATTAAAATTTTAGTTAAATTTAACAACTATAGCACTAACAAAGTGCTATAATAACCTTTAGTTCAAATTTGCTATTTGGTTCATTTAAAACCACTACAGCATTTTTCCAATGCTGTAATATCTTTACATTATATTTCAAAAATGCTGTCATATTAAATTCAGAGTTTTATTTACAATTTCACACATAATTAACTTTTAATAAAAATCATTTTAACTTATAAAATCATATATTTCCATATTTAAAAACAATTATTTAAATACCTTTATTCCAATTATTTTTATAAAGTCAAATTTCAATACAAAAATCAAATTAAATAACAATTAAATTTTCATTTCTTTAAATAAATTCTTAACTTAACAACTAAGTTTAAATTTCCAAATATGACTTTTTTTTACATTTATTTTACTTAATTAAAATTTCACTTTTAACAAAATTCACAATTTCCAAATTTAAGTTATAATTCAAAATTTTCAACTTAAAATTCATTTATTCCATATTTTAATTTATACAAAATCATCAACACCTTTAAAACATTATTATTACTTAATAAAAATCATTAAATTCTCTTTAAATCAAATTTGTCATATATTCTTACTTTACATAAATTCCATTTATAAACAAAATCATAAATTACAAAATTTATTTTTATTTCAAATTCTACTTCACCATCTACTTAATTCCCTTATTTAATTTGTAGAAAATCACTAATAGTATAGAAATCATTTTAATAAAATTTAAATCAAAATATCATAATATTTACATTTTTAAATATTTTAAAATTTCAGAAAAATATATAAACCACGGGTCTGTATATAATTTTCTAGCCTAGGTCAAGTGATACGGATATGTATCATTTCAATCCGCAGTTTACAAAGAAAAACCGGGTTCTATCATTTCAACCCGCAATCCCAAGTTAAATAAAATAAATAAAAAGTCGCTCAGGCTTATCATTTCAGCCCATAACGATCTTTCCCTATTCTAAAGTCCGTTCGGGTATGTATCATTTCAACCCATAATGTACCTAATCTACAGGGAACTTGAAGTGTGATAAACTGATAAAATGAACAAAATAACATCATATAACAGTAATAGATGATATAGCATGTGTAATAACAGGAGTAAACAATATATGATCATAATATAACAGTTATAACAGGATGATATAATTTTATGGATTCAAATGGTGTTAGTTTACTAGTTATATAAGTAAACATTATCTGGTGAGAATTACTCACCTTATTGCCGTTGAAGATTTTGATTCAAGAATGATGGTAACACTTTGAAAAGAGAACGCACAGAAGCACGATCAAATATTTGCGAAGGCTGCGACCATATTTTTTTTTATTCTTGAAAAGGAACGAATAAATTCAACATCAAAACTAAGTAAAATCTAACACAAAAATTTCGAAATAAACTGAACGAATGGAATCAAATTTTTGATTTGACCACTTCACTAGATGGAGAGAGGAAGGTAGGATGTAGATGAGCATGAAGTGGACGACAAAAATATAACAAACAAAAGAAGAAGGAAGGAAAAAAATGAATAAAACCATTACCTGATTTCCCTGCTCACGGAAAAAAGAAGCAAATGGAGATGCAGAAAAATTTTGAGGTGAGGAAATGTGATATGAGGTTTGTATTTATAGGCAGAAGCTTTGCACGCAAGGAAAAGTAACGTGTGCAAATCAAATGGGAACAAAAAGGCAAGCTGATGGGAAAAAATATACTGCTTACGTGACAAGAAACTTGCATTGATGATTTAGTTTAAATGATGAAAGTTTTACTGATAGACAAAATAAGGAACGCACAAATTAAGGATATGAATGTTAGAAAAATCAAAGATTTCATACCAAATAAAATAGTTGCAGCAAAAGAGAAATGGGATGTCCCTAAAAGGTAAATGGCCAATCACGGTTAAAGGAAAATTGAAATGGATATGCTTCATTCTTACTCAAAAATGTACGTTTACTGATATATTTAACCATTTTAAGTTACGGTATACACATTTGGAATGCGCACTATAGACGCAATAACTAACTCAAAATTTTACGCTCAAAATTACGCCTAAATTCTTATACGTTTTCTTATATACATTATTTACTCCATCAGATAACGTGCCCTTTAAATGCGTACTTAAACAGTTTCTTTACACACTATGAATCTTGAGATTTATTACATACTAAGATATGTTTTGTTTACACTGGGTTTTTATTCATTCATTTATCATTTACCCAAAATCTATTACAAAAGTGTATATAAGTAACGGTATAAATTATTTCATTTTGAAAAGGTATAAAATCTATTTTAAAGAACAAAAGTGAAATAAAGGTTGTTGTGAATTTATTCAATTTAACTAATAGATTTGAAAACTAGAGAAAGATTTAGATTCCGATGAACGTAAATTTATAACCTAAATATGCATTTTAGAGTTTTCTTATAAATAAAAACCTTGGGCGAGCTAAATTTAGATAAGGTCAAAAAAAAGAAAAAAGGAAAAAAGAAGAAGAAGGGAAGCGATGAAAAATTAGAGCTTGTAATACTTTTCTCTCTCTTAGGAAATGAGAAAATAAAGAAGATGAGAAAATGAGAAACTTGTACGTGAATTGCAAGGCAAAGTATACGGCTAAACTAAAGGAATGAATGCCTAGAAAAAAAATAAATGTTAGGAAAACAAAAAGGTAAGAATTAAGGCAACATTTCTTTTCTTTCCCTAAAACAGGTAATTAATTTAGAGCTTAATTATGTATATGGAGAGAGAAACCTTCCATTCTTTCTCTAATCAAATTGATTGATTAATTAAATGTCATTAACAGGCTATTTATTCATGGCATGGAATGTAACTATGTCCAAATGTATTCTACAGTAAATTATGTAAGTGAAATATACTAGATTGTGTACAAAGATGATGTTTCCTTCATATATATCTTTATTGGTCATAGTATTATTATTAAAAACATATACGTATACGTATATATATATATATACTAGACTTATACATATAAATGTGTAAAAATTAAGTTTCACTATTTTATGAGCCTAAAATTAAAGACAACAATTTTGAACCTAATCTCCAGATTAAAAGGGTTTAAGATTAAAAAGTTATAACTTTGCATACAAGTCCATCTTATAAATCTTAAGTCAAATTAACGCACACAAATATGTATATACAAATCACTGTAAATAATGTCTTAAACTTAATACAACATTTTTATGTTAAAGTTTATAACTTAGTAAATTCTTTAATATTAAGCAACAAATTAAGACCTAACGTTAATTTAAAAGGAAATAAAAGGAATCATGATATTTTGCAATAAATTCAAGTTATTTTTATAAAGAAGCCCCAAATTTTTTAACAAAACTTATTAACTTAAAAATTTACTTATTGAAAATTTTACGGGTCGTTACAGGAAATGAGAATTTTGAATAAATGGGAATAAGTGATTGTTGTAAAATCTCAAGTGTTATTATTTAAAGGAATTAAGAATTTATTTTAAAAATTCAAGGTTTAAATTTATTTGAAAGGATAAAGAAGGAACTTGAAGAAAAATAATATTTTGAAATTGGTATTTTAAGTTAAAAAGATTTTAAATCATAATTAAGAAATAAAATTTGAAATTAATGGATTTTGGAATAAATTGAGTAAATAAAGGCACTTATTTCAAAATGGAGTAATTTGGAAATCAATTTGGAAATTGATAAAGTGTTTGAAACTATGTTTAAAGATGGATGAGACCATCAAATTTATAAAATGGGTTTATAAAAGTAAAGTAATATATCAGTGGATATTTGGAAGAATAAATTCACAGTGGGAATTTATTAAAGGAATGCGTAAATTTGTTTAAAAATAAATAGTGATTTATTTTTAAAAGATGTGAAAGAGAAGCGTATTTCCCTGAATAGCCAAGTGCGTTTCCAAAGCAAACTTTTAAGTATAAGTTAAAAGTCTTAAAGTTGTTTTAAAAGCATGTTTTAGAAAATTTATTATTTTTAAATGTTTAAATTTTCAAGGTAATATTTTTCAAATTTATCTTAGTAGTAATTATTTAAAAGTGACTTGGTATTATGTTTTAAAAAGAAAAAAATTTAGTTTTATATTTTATAAAGTGGCTTTATTTTAAATATTCCTAAAGTATATATATTTTTAAATAAGTATTAAAGTAGATTTTAACTTAAATGTCTTAAAGGCTATTTTCTAATAAAGAGTTTTAAATTCTTTTGAAAATCTAAAGTTTTTGTACTTTGTGTTTTCAGTGGAAATAGATAATATTGGGAAATTTATTCTATGAGGGAAAGATGGTTTGAAACTGTTTTCAAAGGAATTGAAAATGGAAATATATCTTGCAAAGATATTTTGAGAATTGTACTAATTTGGGAGAAATTATTATGGCTTGATGATTATTTGTTAATGTTAATTGATAGTTAAATAACCGACTATTAATATTGGCCAATGCGCTGATCGTTTCGAAGAGACCGAGATCGGGATTAATTTCTCGAAAACCACTTTGATCCGGTTTATACGTTTTCATGGGGAAACGAGTGTGGAATCGAAGATGGAGCAGTGAAGTGCAAGGGCTAGTCGCTACTAATCCTGAGGGTGATTCCAAAATGGATGTAGTAGGAATAGTGCCTTCGGTTCCGTTCGAACCCGGAACGGACTTGTATGGATGAATGCTTTCAGAACATCGTCAGGTGGACGGTGGGCATTCTAAGTGAAACGGTTCTATAAAGGTAACGCTTAGCCTCGAACCTCATCAACCGGGAATGACTGAAAATCAGGGGTTATGCAGCAAGGCTATGTGGGTAGCGCCCATTAGGGTGAGGTCATCCCTGTCTAGATGTCCCTTTTATTTCGGCTTAGTGGTGCGGTTGCTGATCCCAACCGTGGGGTGATCTTACTCGGAATTAGCCTTAGGTAGTTCCGGTCTTGTGTTGCAGGGGATCGGGCGTGGTCCTCGGTACGCTGATCTAGACCAGGTACTGTGACAGGTGGTACCCCGATGCCTAGTCATTGATGGAAATCCATTCTCCCTACGCGCCTGTATGGTTTAGATTGTACAACTATTGCTGAAACGTGAGATGCAAGCATTTCAGCTAGATTCTATTTTACTTTCTATAGACACTATTATAATATCAGACGGATTTGATAAAAAGTGTTTTGGCTATTGTAAGGTAAAAACCCGACATGTTTATTTGTGGCGTGGTCTTACAAGATGCTTTTGATTTCAAAGGGTTTGGAAAACTTTATTAATCCAATTGAGTGTGTTTTCTCAAGCTGGTTTTCCAGAATGACTCGGGTGTTATTTTATTATAATACTCGGGTCAAACCGAGTATTATAGATACAGGATAGGATGATGTGGATCTCAGCAGACGAGTTGGATGGCGAGGCGTAGCATGCGTACTTGATGTATTATTCCGCTGTGTTGTAAGTTGTATTGTCTGTTGGTGAGGACAAGTTAATATAACTGTCCAGTTGTGTGTTATTGATTGTGTGTACTCTGATGATGTAATGTATAAACAGATTTGCTTTTGTATAAAGATAAGTTATTAACTATTATATATTATTCCGCTGCGATTGTGAGATTCTGATGTTGATTTTCTACTTTCTTCTTCTACCTCTTTCTTCTTTAACCCTAACAATCTGGTATTTCCGGCATTCGATTGTTCGGCATGTAATACAATGAACGTATTGATGTCGATTTTCGGAAGTCGAAAATCCCCTGTTCGTTACAGTGGTATCAGAGCGAAGGCTGGTGATAACCTTGGCTCTGGTGGGGATTACTCATTGAAATAGAATCCATACTACTCTAGAATGAGTTTGAGTGTATTAATATATATGAGCGTGTATTTGTTAGTGAATATAAAATGGTTTTATATTGTGTTGATTGGTTTGTTGAGTAGTTTATGGATTTTGGTCAATAGAGTAATTAACGTTATTGATAGGGATCTCTAAACACTTGAATAGAACAATTAGACACAGTATTGTTTTAAAATAAGGTAAATGAAATAATTTTACCCAAATTATTTTTGTATATGAAAGGAATAATTTTCGTAAATTATTATAGTTATATATGGTTGCTTGGATGGTTAGGAAGTGATAATATTAAATTATTATCACTATTGTGAGGAAATTGAATAAGAAATTGAAATCATAACTAACAGCTAAGAAATAAATTCATATACAAATGAGATATGTAAATGTAAACTATAAATGTGATTTATAATCTAAAATAGAATTCAAGAGAAATATTTGAAAATAAATTGAGTTGAAAATTCCAGAGTAATGTTGAATATGAATTGGATGGATTTGGAATTTGAAAATTTTGGGAAAAGTTTAAATTCCTTGGGTTGAAAATGGTTTTCAAAAGCTTTGGAGAAATAAATTGAGTTAAAAATTCCATAGTAATGTTGAATATGAATTGGATGGATTTGGAATTTGAAATTTTTGGGAAAAGTTTAAATTCCTTAGGTTGAAAATGGTTTTCAAAAGCTTTGGAGAAATAATAGTGATATTATTTTGGAAATATCTTTGAATTGGATATGAAATCTGGAAGATTTGGAATTTAAAAATATTTGAGGGATTTTAAAGAGATAAAAGCATTTAACTCTCCTTCGGTCGATGGAAAATAACATCGACGATGACTGCAACATCATCGATGTTCATTTTCGAGTTTCTAGGAGAGGAATTGCTACCAAATTGTTTTAAATTGGAATTGTTTGCAAACTGGGTTGGTATTGAAATTCAAAGGGATAATTGAATTTACCAAAGAATTTTGGATATAATTGGTTTCAAAGGTGATTTTGAAATGTTGAAGTTTTGGTTTGGTAGAACCACTTTGATTTTTGAAATACTTATCAGATTGTTTAAAACTCTGGAGTTGGTTTAAATGTTTTGGAATGTTTAAGGAATTGTTTGAAAATTTGAAAGTAAATTGAAAATGGTCAAGGAATGAGTTTAAACTCGGGAGATTTAACCAAAAATGTTTATGGATTATAAACAGGTTTGGAAATTTATAATGTTTGAAATTTTCCTGGAATGAAATTAACTTGTATAAAAGTTAATGAAGTTAAACTTGAGTTATAAATAAAATTCAACTTGGAAGTGTTAAGTGAATTGAATATGATTGAAATATGGTGAAATGAAATGAAGTTGGAGTAAAACAAAAATGGTTTGAATTGCAAATAAAATCCAAGAGAGTGGAAATAAAATTGTGAAATGGTTGTTGTCAAGATTTTATAAAATGATTCTAAATAAAACTTGTTGGGTTAATGAAATGAAATGCAAGTTGAATACCAATTTGAAGTGACAAATATTTGGGTTGTAAATAAATTGTGGAATGAGTATTTGATGAAATCAATATGGAATGTTCTAAGATTAATAAAATTGATTTTAGAATCAATTGGAAGGGATGTGAGTTCATTTCATTTAAAAATGAATAGAATGTAGGAAAGTGAGTTGTAAATAACTTAAATTGAATGAAAATGATGTGTGATTTAGTTGTAAGCAACTAAATTTGTGTCGAAACCTTATAAATTGCTTATGGAAAGAGTTTAGTGCTTATTGCTTATGTTATGCATGTATTTAGCTATTGGAAATAAGTGAAATGTTAATAAACTTTATATATTTGTCACTTACATATTTTAATTGAGTAAGTACAGGTTTAGGGAAGCCGTGTGGCTGGATTTGGTTGCACAAAATGCTAATTAAATAAGCGGCTTGCTTAAAAATGCTAAATAGAGGTATGCCTACGCAATAAAAGATAAGAAATATGAACTGTTGTTGTTTTTTTGTTTTTCCGACCGAGTGGGTCGATGTATATATATTTATATCTCTTGTCAAATTGCAAAAGCTCCTCCGTACAAAGGAGACTATGCCAAAAAAATTCGGAAATTTTGGGAGTTAGAAAATTTTTAAAATTTTCACTAACGACAAATGATTTAAAATTTTTAAGCAAATAGAATTGAAACTGAATATTGAAATCTAATTTAAAATTGTGTATGTAAAGTAAGGTGAAATCGAAGAAATTGTTTGAAGAAACTAAAGGAAGAAAAAGTTTGCAAATAAACTTTTATTTGAGATTTTAAATAAATTAGTAAGTGAAACTAATAAAAGGAAATGGTTAATTAAATATGGGTTGAGATAAGGTGAATAAAATTCAATATTCAAAGTTTGAAGATAAATTGAATTCAAGTAGAATTGAAGATGGAAATTTGAATGGAAATTGGGAAAAAGTATTGAGATTTGAAAATAACTAATAAATTGAAGCAAATTGAAATTTATATGGAATTGGAATTCAATTTGAATATAAACTTCAGTAGTGAAGTGATGAAAATAAATATAAGAAATATTTATATTGGACTTAAGAAATGAAGGATGAAATTCTTAAGTAAATTTGGTATTGAGAAAATTATTCTAAGTCAATAATTGAATGAAGGTTTAATACTGAAGGTTGTGAAATGGGATAATTGTCGATAAGTGAATAGAAATCAAAATGAATGTGAATAAAAAGGAAATTGATATAGTTGATGATCAATAGAAATTAATTGTAATGACCCTAGATTTTAATTAATTTAAATTGATAATTAAATGAATTTTTGAATAAAAAATTTGTAAAAATTAATTTTTAAATGGATTAATTGATTGCGAGTTTCCCCGAATTCGAATATATTCTGTTAAATCATTTAATGTTTAAATATTGTATATATATATGTGTATATATGTATTTGAGTATATATGAGTAAATTTGAGGTTTTAAATAATACATTTGATTTGGATTGTAAATAAATGGTTTAATAATAATAATTAAAGTAAGATAAATTATATAGATTTGTAAAATAGAAATCGTTTATATTATAAAGTAGTATTACAAAGACAAAGTTAAAAAGAAAACAAATAAAACCATATAAGTATAACAAACAAATAAATCTGTAGACCTAAAAACAAATAAAAAGTAAGAAAAATAACAAAACAAAATAAATAAGTATATTTCACCCCACCCAAAACAAAGCTGCAGACACCAAGTAAAATAAATGCAAATATCCTAAGTACACAACATCATATCTCATCAGCCGAAATGAAGATAAGTATGAAGACAAAAACAAAGATAACATTATATATATTTACAAGTATGAAACCAGACTTTTCTCTAATGCAATGTATAACTAAATAATAATAATAATAATAAAATAATAAAGCAAATAAAATAGATAAGTGTAGATTGTACAAAGCATGGGCAGGCAAGCAAAAGAAGGAAGATGTGAAACATAAAGTATACAAGAGATATGTACCAGCCACCAACATATTATCATCTCAGCCGAAATGAAAAGATTTTATCAATATATTGTACAACATCAATTAATGCAGCCTCCCAGCAAAACCAAAGCAAAGAAAAAGCATCGGCCTATTTTCAAACCAAATATAATATAGCCTGTAAACTTCTTCCCTATATATCAACTCAAACCTCAACAAGCTTCATAAAAATGCAGATTTAAAACAAAAGAAAGAAATGGAAAATAGGAGTAAACAAAACTCAAAACTAAAACAAAACTTCAACTTAAACAATCTACTCAAACCAGATATCAAAGAAAAAAAAGATTCCAGTTTGCAATATTTTCTCAAGCCTGTTCAAAGTGTTAGAGCAACTCTGTTCTTACTTTTGGAAAAATCAAGTGAGCAAACTTTTAATTTAAAACTTTAAGATTTTATATAGATCTTGATGTGTAAATTAGGAATTTAAGTTGCTTGTGGGAATGTCAATATGCCTGCATGTTGTGTATGAATGTAGATTGTGTGTAAACATATCTGTACACTTCTCTGTTCTTAGTTTACAAGCTACCAAACCTGTTCAAAAATTCAAAATCTCATTCTCTAACCCTTTTTAGGATCTGATTTCTGGAAGAAATCTGTTAATAACAACAACATCTGATTTTTAAAAATAGTTTTAAGCATATTTGTTAAGCAATTATTTCAAAATATGTAATTCACAGTAAAAAACAAAATCTTATGATAAATTCAAGTGTCTTAAATCATTGTTTTGATTTTATAATTTGAATAATCACACAAAGAGATGAATTTTAAAACAAGAATCACAATTTCTAGTTTGGGATTCAAGGTGCAGTTCTTGTTTGAACAAAAAATGTCTTTTGATCGATTTTTGAGGATCAAACGAATATTAGATGTTGAAATTTGTTTTGAAGCTAGTTGGATGATGTACGAAGTCAGGAAAATTGTTAAATAATTTTTTAATTTCAAGAAATGGCGGATCGAGGCGAATGTAGGGTTTAATACATGGGTTTGGAGGTCATCGGAAACAAGGAGATCTCGTCTCCTTTGGTGAACTGAGCTGCTCCAGACTCTGGGGAAGGGAAGTATAGGGAACTGACGAGGTGAGGCCGGAATTGTAGTTTTTTCTGGTGGTCGAGATAGTCGTCGGCAAAGGATTTTCGAATGAGTCTGAGTTTCAGTTTGTAGCGAGGTTGCTCGATTTTGATTGGAGGGGACTTTCGCGAATCTGGTTGTTAGGATCGATAGAAGGGTTGATCGGTGACTTGTGAATGGTGGTCGTGGGCGCCGAAGTGTCGCCGGCGATGGATGCACGTGCACCAGTTTGTCTGTGCACACGAGACTTGGGTTAGGAACGATGAAGTTTCCCTCGGGTTGGAGTTCGGGTAAGAGAAGATTGGGCTCGGAGTTGTTCGAGTAATTCGCGCGAGTGTTTATTATAGCAGTTTTAAAATTTGAACTAAGTAAAAAAAAGAGAGGAGGGAACTCGGGAAAAGGTTGAAGAATCTCGAGTTTCTACTCGAGTAAACTATGGGTTGCCTCGGGTTTTATTTCTACGTAGACCAGCCTAAATACTTAAAGTATTTTGTTATACAAAGTTGAATATTATTTGATAAATATTGTTGGTTAGGGTTAAGTTAAGAGTTGATGTAAAGAAAGGTTTGTAAAGGTAAGATGATTAATTAATGAATATGAGGTAATTAAAATGTTTAAAGTTAAAATATCTTTGAATTGTTTTTTTTAAAATTGGATTAAGTGAGAAATTAAAGGATTATTTAATTAAAGGATAATTAACCAAGGGATGATTTATTAATTAAGGGTTAATTATGTGTTTGACTTAAGGATGATTCATTTATGGTAATTAATTAAGAATAATTAATTAAATGGTAATTAATTAATGTGATTAATTAATTAATGTGATTAATTGAAGGTAAATTCGTTAAGATAATTAATTAAAGAATCAATTAATAACTAAAGGTTAATTGATTTATTATAAAAGGTTAATTAATTATAATGGTTTATAATTAATTAATGATGAATTAACCGAGATTTGTAGTTTATTCATAAGTAATTAATCTGGTATAAATTAATTATAATCAGATATTAATTGATCTTACTTATGGATGTTTGGATTCTAGTGAATGTTGAATTGTTTGCTATCCCTGATATATGATGCTTTGTGATACATCCTGATTTATGTTGTGATCTGTAATTTATTTATCTGTGATATATATATCTGTGATTTCTATTTCTGTGATATATTACTATGTAAATATGAAACCCTTGGCCCGTAAAATGACACTTGAATTTCGATGCGACAGGGAGTCTGATTCCGATTGGTTATCCGAAACCCACATCGAATTATAATAGTGAATTTTTGTGACCGATAAATTTATTTTATCTATGAATCTGTGAATGAAGATAAGCGTTATCAATTATACCGCTTATCGATATATCTGTGATGATTGATGTTGCACTATTGTGTGTGAAACCCCTAGACTACACCATACACACACAAATATGGATTTCACGTGGAAATCGGTTAAGTCACAAATAATTTAAATTTGATGTTTTTGAAATTGAAATTTTAATTTCAATTGATTTTGAAATTAGAAATTCGGGTTTAAATGTGAAAAGCTTTTGAAATGGAATTTCAAAGATGAAACTTGTTTTTGAATAATTTGATAAAGTTTTGAAGTTTAAATAATTTGATTTAAACTTAAATTCAAGATTTGAAATTGAATTCTATGATTTCAAACTAGGGATTAAAGATGTTATACCCGTTATATATGGGTTAAACCATTTTAAAAGTATTGATTTTGGAATGTGAATATAATTCAAAGGCTTTAACTCGTGTAAATATAATTGGGTTTTTCTGAAATGAAAACTATTTGTTTTCAAATAATTGAAGCTTTCATATGAGAAGTGAACTTCCAATTTGTGTTGAAAGGTTTCGAATTTAAAATGAAATTGAAATGTTTTGAAAGGCTATGAATGAATTCTTTTTGAAAGCTATGAATTGAATCTGTTTATTTTTAACAGATTTAGAATGATGATTTGTTTAAACCATTCGAAATGAAATTGTTTTGAAAGCTATAAGTTGAATCTTTGTTTTAAAGATTTATCGAGTTAATCCAATTGAAACGGAAATTGTTTTGAAATCTATGAATGGATCTTTGTAAATGGGGTGAACTTTGTGAAATAAATCTTTTGTTTAAAAGATTTGAAATGGTAATCGATTGAAACCATTTAAAAAGAAGTTTAATTATTAAGTTGTGACTTAATTGAAATCCCAATATCCATATGTTTTTAAATATTGCACTCATTATTCGGGTTAGCCGGGAAAAGACATTTGTGTCAAATAACCCATTCCGAATAGTGATACGTCGTATATGGATAGCATTTGAAGACCGGTGGTGAAGACCGAATATTTTCGAAAACGAAAGGACAACTCGTCGAATGTCTCTGCATCGACTGGCCCCGATATAGAGATTTTATCACCCTTTGTGATGGGAAGTCCGGACAGGATTATGAATACCCGGAATTGCAAGGGCTTCGTAAGAAGTGCCTTCGGTTCTGTTCGAACCCGGAACAGACTTGTATGGTTACGTGTCTGACATTGCACTTTGAGATATAAAGCCGATTTCTTTCAAATACATTTCTGTTGGTGGCGGAGAATTTATTCTCTTAGCTTAACACCCTTCTCTGAGATGTACGAGCTCAGAGGTTATGTAGTTGAAGGTTATCAGCGATATACTCCCAATTTGGTAATGTGACATGTTGAGTGTTGCTGTGTGATGATCATTATTTGATCATTTGTAATATGATCATTTGTTTGATTTTATATCTTTGTGATCATTACTTTGATCATTTGTTTGACCCGAAGCATGGCTTTGTGACAAAGCGTAGCTTTGTGGACGAGACTTCGTCGAACCTCACACCCCGGAATGGTCAAAACAGGAAAGATGCAGCAAGGTTATTAGGGGGTAGCACCCCTTTAGTGTATGTCATTCCTTCTGGATAGAGGTGGTATCATGGTATGGAGCCCAGATATTTAACCTATGTTGTTGCTGCAAATTTATTACTTTGTGGTTGTTGGAAATCGAGGATCCTCGGATATAGATCGGTTACGATCGGGGGATGACATATTCGTGTCAGTAGTTACCCAGTTAGGGGTAACCCGACCTTGTATTGGTAGAGATCTAACCGTAATGTTAGGTTATTTCTCAGGGACGTCATTCCAGAGGCGTTTCCATGTGGCAATGGGAAGTTCCTTGGCCTGACCATTTGTTGGAAATCCAAAGAAACAATACGAGCCTTGTACGGTTTTAGTTGTAGAACCTGCCATTTAATATGGTAGCTATAGTAGGCATACTATAATGGTACCTATGCTGGCTAAGATTTATATTCTACTTTCGAAATGTTTTCTACACTATGCACTAATAATAATATCAAAAAGGATTTGATTTTTGCGTAGTAAGCATCTTTGACTAACATAAGAAGAAATCTCCTCCAAGTCTGCGTTTGCATTGTTTGTGTGGTGGGAGGTCTTATGGTAGTTTCATTTTCCAAAAGCATTGCGAATTGACTTTAAAATTCTTTTGTTGTTCGTTTTTAAAGATAAACTGTTTTTGTTGCTCACACCAGTCTTGCTATATTACAGCATGATAGGGGGTTCTCGCTTCGCGGTTTGGTGGCGAACGGGGGACTCTTACCCCTACATGTCCCTGAGAGGGATGGGCTGGTTAGGCGAAGGCCGTGACAGTCGAGAGGCTGGCCGTAAAAGCAAGTTTGGGGTATCACTGTAAGCCATGGTGGGTCTGGGATGGTTGAAAAGCCTACCGGTTGTGACCGCTCATCGTTACATTAATACGTAGGATGTACGTATATTATTTTATTCGCATAGCGATTTGATCCAGAATTCGAGCACAGAATTTCGAGGTAATTATACCGATCCGAGTTAGGATTTTTCACTCGATTTTCGACGGCGAACCCTAGATATGGATTTTGATTGATCCTGGATATTCTCTATCATAGTTTGTGACTATGCAAGGAGGATGACAGTTTCTGATCAAGAAACCAGATCTGAGTCCGCACTAGGAAGTCGGGTGGACGATACTAGTTCGGAAGTGAAATTGTGTGATCGAGTGAGCGATCGAATTTTATATTGCATATGGATTATATATGTGCATCGTACGGGCTTAAGTAAAGCCAATATTGAAAATTTTGAAAGGAAATGTATAAAATGATTTTGGAACCGTGATTGGATATTATTGCTTAGTAAGATATACAGGTATATAGAAGCAAAAGATAAATTGGTGTTTTTGATTTCAGAAGATAAATATTGAATTTCCCGACAAAAGGTATGTGTTTAAATTTCTGTATGAAATTTGATGATTTTCTGGTTTAGCCACTTAGCTTATTGTTTTTTTGGAAATGTGGGGGGCCTGTTAAGGCATTTTATAGTTGTATCGAGCTAGCCGCGCAAAGGAGACGCTGGCAAAAAAATTCGAAAATTTAAGGAGTTAGAAAATTTTGATAATTCAAAATTTGGTTTCAAATTTAAATTTGAATGGATAAGTAAGTAATATTGTTTGGAACTTATGGATGAGTTTGTGAAGTTAGTAGAATTTATAGTGTGTCTTTAATAAAAAGATGGTTTGGGAAATTGTTAAGAACAGGTTGTTTTGGAAGTAATAAACATGTTATGGATCATTCTTCTTAACTAGCAATTTCGAGGACAAAATTCTTTTAAGGGGGAGGAATGTGACGACCCGGAATTTTTAGATATTTAAAATTGGAATATTTAATTGATTTTAAATATTTAAAAGGTTAATTATAAATTAAATTTCAAATATCTCTATTTATTGGATAATTAAATATTAAATTTAATAATTGGAGATTGGGTAAATTATGAAATCTGGAATTTCAAGATTGTTAAAAATAATTTAAAGGCTTTTAAAATTTATAATGATAGTGCTAAAGATAGTAAAAGTGTTAAAATTGAATTTGGAAGTGTTTTGTTAAGTTTTGAAATTATATCGTTTAAATCGATATTTAAAAATAGCCTTCCGAGGCACAGTCTCGGAATTTGACGAAACCAGTTCCATTGGATCCGTAATATTGTATTATTATCGGATTTCAATTTTCGTAGTGTTTGGAGTTGTTGTGTGAGCATATGATATATAAACGCGCCGAAATCTATATCGAAAATTCAATATAATAACTAGATCCAAAAAGCTATCTTCTCCATACGATCGAATTAGGACTCGAAACCTTTTCCATTGCGTTCGTAATGGGGATATAACATTATGAACGCCTAGCAGCACGCCTCAATAGGATGTCCAGATTTTGAGCTACGAATTCAAGACGATTTAAATGTAAATTTAAATTTAAATATAATATATATTATTGGACCAGTTAAAATTCCCTTCACATCAGGACCTTTTCAATTCACTGTAGACAATGTTGTACACGCAAGTAATCAAATCATGTCTCCCTTTGTCTTCTGAAGCAAGCCGACAATTTCCCTTATTAATGTCGCGTTTCTTTCCCTTTCCATTCCTCAGTTCAAATCGTAGAGAAAAATATAATGGCCTATAAAATTCTCTTCCTCCATCTCTAATCTAAAAATCGAAAATTTCCCTCCTCAATACAACTCAGAAAAAAATATACAAATGAATCGAACTTAATTACGTTCGAAAACTTAAAAAGGGGAAAGGTTGAACCTCCTCTTCGTCTTTTCCACTTCAATCAGAAGTCGAAATTTCCTAAAAGAAAAAGAAGAGAAAGGGGCCGAACCCAGATAAATGGAAGAGCAAAGAAAAAAAAAACCAAAGGAGTTGAATTGATCGCAGCGAGTTCCTCTTCAATTCGAGACGAGCTCGAAGTATTGTATCGCCTGCATGAGAGTTCGAGCTCGAGCTCGAGACGATAGATGATGGCTTCTTGTTATTGGGCGGCGCTCGAGCTGACGAGGCGATCCAAGTGAGGCAGTGGGCAGCGTGGTCGTTTGGGGAGTGTCGTGATGCTATCAGGGAAGGTTCGGTCGATCGTGGTGTGTGTGCTCGAATGTGGGGCTTCGTGTATCTGCATTCGTTTTTTTGGAAGATGAACGAAGGCGAATCACGAGGTGGTTTCGTTTTGGTAGTGCTTGGATGTTGTCATCGGGGGAGGGGTTCTCGAGCAAGTAGTGAGGTTCGAATTTATATATATACTTTCTCCAGTTAATTTTGAATTAATAAATATATATGTTTATACATGAAGATTTTTGGAAGTTTTATATATATATATATACATATATATATATACAACAGTAATTAAGAGGTGAATTTAAGTTACTAGTTTAATTCTAAAATAATTTTTTAAGTTTTTATATTAAACTAGAAAAAAAAGAAACAAATTTATTTATACGCATTTTTAAGTTACTAGTTTAATTCTAAAATAATTTTTTTATGGAGATTAACTTATTTAATAAACTTCCTTATTAATTTTAGTTACTAAAGATTATGTAAAAGGAAGATTAGTTTAAAATCAAACTATTGGTTTAAAACCAAATGAATAGTTTAAATTAAATTATCGGTCAATTTAATTTATTTTTGGCAAATTATTGGTAGGTTATCTCAAATGTTAACAAATCATATAAATGTTTATACAAGGTCTAAAATTTGTGAAGAAACAAGCTGGATTAGGTCGGATTACAAAACAAAATTTAAGGTGAGTTAACCTCACTCATCTGGGTTTTTATTTAAATTTAAATGGTTAAATTTAAATATTTGGTTGAATGATTGAATTGATTGGATGTGGTATATTATATAGTGTATATATATTGGAGTGATTGATTTCCTGCATTATATAGCAGATGAGACCCTATGCGCTGCATAATAGCGGATGATATTATTTAAACCCATATACCGCGATATTCCACCTCGAAGTGGAATTGGTATTGTGCTAACATCTGTGGATGCAGGGAAACTGGTTGGAGGGATCCAACTGGATTCCTCAAAATTAGTTACATTGTTTAATATTCTATGTTATGAATATTTGATATTCTATGATGAATTATACTGATAATTGGGATATTGAATGCTATGTTTTGCTTGAATATTTCGGTACCCTAAGTTACCAAATATATAGAATTGGATTTTTGAAAAGCAAATAAAGGAGTGAATTTTTTAAGTAAATAATTATAGAAATTTGGATAAATTAAAGAATGAATTGGAAAAGAATAACAGTTGATTTTTGAATTCAAAAAAATAAAATTTCAAGTATGGGAAATGAGAATTTTGAATAAATGGGAATAAGTGATTGTTGTAAAATCTCAAGTGTTATTATTTAATGGAATGAAGAATTTATTTTAAAAATTCAAGGTTTAAATTTATTTGAAAGGATAAAGAAGGAATTTGAAGAAAAATAATATTCTGAAATTGGTATTTTCAGTTAAAAAGATTTTAAATCATAATTAAGAAATAAAATTTGAAATTAATGGATTTTGGAATAAATTGGGTAAATAAAGGCACTTATTTCAAAATGGAGTAATTTGGAAATCAATTTGGAAATTGATAAAGTGTTTGAAACTTTGTTTAAAGATGGATGAGACCATCAAATTTATAAACTAGGTTTATAAAAGTGAAGTAATATATCAGTGGATATTTGGAAGAATAAATTCACAGTGGGAATTTATTAAAGGAATGGGTAAATTTGTTTAAAAATAAATAGTGATTTATTTTTAAAAGATGTGAAAGAGAAGCGTATTTCCTTAGATAGCCAAGTGCGTTTCCAAAGCAAACTTTTAAGTATAAGTTAAAAGTCTTAAAGTTGTTTTAAAAGCATGTTTTAGAAAATTTATTATTTTTAAATGTTTAAATTTTAAAAGTAGGTATTTTTCAAATTTATCTTAGTAGTAATTATTTAAAAGTGACTTGGTATTATGTTTTAAAAGAGAAAAATTTAGTTTTATATTTTATAAAGTGGCTTTATTTTAAATATTCTTAAAGTATATATATTTTTGAATAAGTATTAAAGTAGATTTTAACTTAAATGTCTTAAAGGCTATTTTCTAATAAAGAGTTTTAAATTCTTTTGAAAATCTAAAGTTTTTATACTTGGTGTTTTCAGTGGAAATAGAAAATATTGGGAAATTTATTTCGTGAGGGAAAGATGGTTTGAACCTTGTGACGACCCGAAATTTTTAGATATTTGAAATTGAAATATTTAATTGATTTTAAATATTTTAAAGGTTTATGTTAACTCATATTTTTGTGCCGACCTAAAACTCTGCGACTCAAGACTCTACGACCTAAGGAACTTAACGACTTAAGGAGCATAACGATCTAACGACCTAGCAAGCTTCACGATCTAGTGGCTCCAGACTTCACGACCTAAGGAATGTCACGACCTAAGGGACTTAACGACCTAAGGAAGTTAGCGACCTAAGGGACTTAAAGACCTAAGGAAGTTAGCGACCAAAGGGACATAGCGACCTAAGGAATGTTAGCGACCTAAGGGACTTAACGACCTATGGAATGTCACGACCTACCGACCTAAATGGGTTCATGACCTAACTCCTGAAGCGGCTCAGCGACCTACGACTTAAGAGGCAAACGAGCTAAGGAGTTAACGACCTAAAGCTTGTCGACCTAAGAGCTTCACGACTTAGCAGAATACACGACCTAACTTCACCAAGCAGCTTAACGAGCTAAAAGAAGGGAAAGGAGGCACGACCTATCTTAGGTCGCTCACGACGTATCTTAGGTCGCTTATGACTTACCACTTCAGATGAAACCGAGTGTAACTCCATCAATCCAGCTTCCTAAGTCGTGTGAAGACCACGACCTATCTTAGGTCGCTCGCGACCTATGACCTAACTTAGGTCGTACGCGACCTAAGACTTGGGACAAAAATTCTGTCTAGAATTTAACTCCTATAAATACCCCACTACCTTCAACATGAGGGGGACTTTTGGCCGATCATTTCTGGAGCATTGTTACTCTGCCGAATTCTCAACTCATCCAACATTTGAAGAGCTCTAATCACTCAAGACATTACAAGAAGCTTTGGGAGAAATCTACCACATTCAACACGAATTCGAGGAGATTTTCGACATCGAAGCTTGAGCTAATAGTCTAAAGTGTTTAGGAATCGAAATTTGTTGTATTTTGAAGAGATTGTATCATTTTGTAACCAGAATCAGCAAAAAAGACTATAAAGTGGACGTAGGCTCAATTACAGGCCAAACCACTATAAATCTGTTGTCTCTTTACCGTTTTTCCACAATTTTACTGCTTATTTCTTGTTCCCGTCACATGGGTGGTGCTTTCACAACTCTATTACACACACTGGGTGTTAGCGTTCAATTTTCAGCGTTAACATTTTGGTGCTTTCACTGAGAATCGAGCTCAGGCGATCATTCACCATTGCTTCACGGAATTTGTTGAAAAAGTCTCTCTCAAAACCAGATGTCTAATTGAAATAATGGCTCCTGGAAGAAGAGGTAGACCGGCCATATCTAGAAATGCTCATGAAGGGACCTCCGCTTTCCCAACAGCAAACGAGCCAGATCCTACCGTTGGAATCACAAGGGCTGAATTAGACGACATAGTTTCGGGATTATACCAACAAATTGAAACTCAAAACGCTTTGATGATGGATAGAGTAAACGCTCTGCTCGGGGCAAATCGACAACCAGAAAACCATGAAACAACCTTTTCAAGCTGAGGGTCCTATGCCGCAGCCAACTTTTCACGAACATGTGTCTAACAATAAAGAGTACCTGTCAGAGATGGTTGGTCGTATCATGAAAGAGAGCATGTAAAGGGAAGAGAATGAGAGTGACTGGGAATTTGCACCAAGCAGAACTCCGTTTACCGAAAGGATCCTGAAAGCGGAATTTCTAAGGAAATTTGCACCTCCTGCTATCCCGGCCTATAGGGGAATGAGCGATCCTAATCATTTCCTGTATAAGTACGACTGGCATATGACCGGTGCAAGAGCATCGAATGAGATTAAGTGCCGATATTTTCCAGTGTACTTGGAAGGTGTAGCCCTGCTCTGGTTCACAAAACTTCCAGTTCGATCTGTAGATCAATTCTCCGACTTAACGCGAAAGTTTAAAGAACAGTTCAGATTGTATGCTTCAAAAGCTAAGGATATAATGGCACTGTCTAGTCTTGAACAAGCTCCCGGAGAATCAATCAAATCTTTCTTGAGCCGTTTCAATATAGCTTTAGCCGAAGTAGATAATGCAGAACCGCGTATGATCCTAACTTACTTGATGCGAGCCATCGATAAATCAAGTGAATTTGGAAAATGGCTAAAGATGAAAGAACCAAACTCGCTTGAGAAGTTTTATAAAAAGGCCGACGAATTCACGCGCTTAGAGAGCCTCTCTGCATCAGCAAAGGTGGTAGTTGCTAAAGTCAACAATGACAATGTTGCATCTAACAAAAGAGAATTTGGATATCAGAAAAGGGAAAGTGATGGAGAAAAGAAGCAGGGGAATGAGAAGAAATCACGCTACTTTAATCCTTTAGATTTTACCCCTTTAACTGATACGCCAAGAAATATCTTCTTCGCAACAAAGGATGTTGTCAGGTATCCTAAGACACCTGAGATGAGGAGAGGTGCAGTGCGTAATGGAAAATTCTGCCAATTTCACAATCAACCTGGCCATGACACTGACCAATGTCGCCAGTTGAAAAATGTGATTGAAGAATTGCTGAAGCAGGGTAAACTCAAACAATATGTTAAGAGAAACGGAGTCGATCCAACCTCATCCACTCAGGGTCAACAACGCCCTGCCCATCAATCTGAATCTCGCAACAACACTGCAGTGCAAGATTCAGAAAAGCTGGTCATTAATGTTGTCACAGGAGGTCCGCACCCAGCAAGCAGAAGTTACGATGACTGCTAATTGTCCACAAAACTGCAGCTGGGGCATCTTTCACTTTCTCTGGCATATAAATCCAAAGCTATGAATCTAGTGCAAATGGAAATTCAGCCCGGAGATTCTAAAACAACAATCATTTGCATCCATTTTTTACTTAACAGCATTGCTTAAATTTGTAAAATGATAATGGATGTGTAACTTTTGCATTGTAAACTACTGAGAAATCAGTGTGATTGAATAATGAAAAACTATGAATCTTGTGTTCTTTACTATTTTATAATGCTTGTTTTATTTCGATATGTAAATACTTTAAATGTATTGCTAAAATGTCGATTCAAAATTGCAGGACATTAAAACAAGGCTTACTCCTCACAAATCCGAGCGACCCCTATAAGTCACTTATTAAGCAAATTTCAAGCAACAAAGATTCCAGATTCAAATCCCATATAAGAAGAACTTCACATAAAAAGTTGGCGACTCCACTGTGTCAAGCACTCGTTAACTGGTTGCGATCGTCAGTATTAAAAGACATCCAACCAAGTAACTTGCGTTTGCCCCATGAAGTCACTCAACAGTGAAGTCTACTTCTTCGGATAAAGCAATTTACTTGCAACAGAAAGGAAGATGCACTTGGAAACGATAATAAAGGATCGCTGATAAGCAGATGATGAGAAAACATGGGCCGGCAAACATAGAAGCAGCCAAAAGGAGGTATGCCTCTCAATAAGAGGGCCGGAAGATCCACTAAAGGGACACCTTACCAAACAGAAGGAACAAGACCCTTGCTAACTGGTCGTGATGCATCCGATCAGATAGCTTGCGTCCGTCCCGTGGATCCACTCGCCCTTGAGACGCAACCTTCCTGGCACACCAATCAACCAAAGCTCCTCTCCGGAAGCCAACCAAAGCCCTCTAACGAGGCACGCCAATAAATGAAAGTGCTTTCCTCAATCAAAAAAGATTGGTGGAACCACCGGAGGGGCACCTTCCCAAGCTGAAGGAACAGGGCCCTTGTTAATTGATTGCGATCGTTCGTGCAAACGAACATCCAATCAAGCAACTTGCGTCCGCCCCGTGGATCCATCCAACCATGAGAAAGTAACTTCCAGGCAATCAAAAAGCCCTCTTCGGAGGCACATGCCCTCTTCGGAGGCAAAAGCCCTCTCCCGAGGCACCGCAAGCCCTCTTCGGAGGCACAAGCCCTCTTCGGAGGCATGTCCCAAAATTGCTTCTCTTCGGAGACCAAAAGACCACTTCGGAGGCACACTTCACTGTGTTTGAAGTACCAAACATAAGCCCTCTTCGGAGGCACAAAAACAAAGCCTTCTTCGGAAGCATCAAACAAATCAAAACATTCTTCAGAAGCTCACTTCACTGCGTAGGAAAATCCACTTTTTAACAAATAAAAGTGATCATCCCCGAAAGTTGAAGTGTTCTTCAGAAAGAAAGAGAAAGTAAAAATTTCTCCAGCACAAAACGTATTCTATTAAAAGCAGAATAGTACTTCCTCAAATCGGAAGAATTATTCTCTAAAAAAGAATACAAGTCTTTTTAGAATATTGCAGTGAGCCGTGATACGGGGGCATATAACTATATTAATAGAGACAACGCTCAACCATCATATCACGAGCTCACTACGGTATCGTATAAAGTAAAAAAAAAGATGTGGAATAAATGCATTCTCAAACACAGACAAAGAATTTGTACAAGTAAAAAGAATCATTTATTCTACACTAAAAATGAGAAACAGATGTATTCTTACATACACAAGAGTTTGTACAAGTAAAAGAATTATTTTATTCAATACTATGAAAATTCTCTACATGTGCAGATATCAAAAAGCGGGGACCGGTACCCGCACAATCTCCAGTCGATACATGCAAAAAGCAAAATAAGAAGTAGAAAATCCAGCTTGTCATTCCTTCTTCCCGCTACCTTTGGAGCCTTTGCCTAGCTTGATAGTTAATTTCGGAATCCGGCGTGGGCGGGATGGAGAAGGAGGAGTGGTTGAGTCTTCTTCTATTTTGTCTTCCCCAGCTGAAGCACTTCTCTTCTTCTTTAGTGCATGCTTTCCTTTCCTCTTTGAAGAAAATTCGCTCCTCGGAGTCAGCAGCGTGGAAAGCTTTGTATCATCATCAAATGACTGCTCCGAAGTCTTCTCACTGTCCTCCGTCCCTTCCGCTTTCTGTTCTTAAGAAGCGGGTGGATCCTCCAAGCCTTGGAGGGCTTCTATCTATTCCTCCTGCGACCCTGGTTGAGAAGCAGGAGTGACTTGAAGAGATGGAGGAGGAACAACTGGAAGAGGGGAAGAGTGCACAGTGCTCGGTGCTTCCGCTACAGAAGAAAAGAAGTCAAAATTAGTATTCTTCGAAAAAAGAGAAGATATTGGATCACCAAGACTTAAGTAATAAGCAAGAAATTCATCCAAATCAATTGAATCGAATGAATAATCCACTTGAGCCAGATCTGAATCGAAATTACCTGGAGAAGTTGGTTTTGACAGTTCAATTTCAAATTTTTCAGCCTCGATGTCTTCTTGGCTCTTTTCCTCGATCTGAGTAAGGGAGACTCGGTGGTGACGGGCTTAGCCTCAACGTCTTTTGCAGGAAGAGGACAGTGAGAGCTGGAACCAACGATATCAACATCGGTCGGAATCGAAGTGTGGACAGGGGCAGTTAAAGACATTTTCTTTTCTAAGTGTTCTTCTGCCACTGTTCCAGCTCTAGCTTCAGTGAGTTGCTCTTTTCCTCTAGCAAGAGCGGCACGAGTATCCTCATCAAGATAAATTTCCTCAAGCGCCGTCTCATTGTAGCCAGCTCCCCCAAGCATATCGATCGCAGCCTCCCATACTTCAGCTAGGGTGATTTCATATTTTGGTCCCAAGAATGAGAGACTCCCGCGCCCCAAGACGCTGTGAATATAAAAGTCAAATAAAGTTGAGTCGATGTTGGCCTTGGTTGCTTCGTGAGACTCTTCAGCCGCACCTTGTCCAGCAAACGCGTCGTCACGCTCTTTCTCAACTTTAAGAAGCCTAGCTTTTAGCATTTCTATCTCTGCGTTCTGGGAGTTAAATGTTTTCCGCAATTGAGCGTTTTCTTCGCGGTATTTTTCAGTGATATGTTGTTCGGCTGCAAGCTTCATCTCGACATCCCTTTGCGCAGCGTGTGCATCTCGCACTTGCTTCTGAAAGACTTCTTCTTTTGAGTATGCGATGCAGAAGAAGAGGCGAGATCTTCCTTAAGTCGCTTAACTTCAGATTCAAGCCTTGCGTTATCATCTGCGATGCTCGTCATCTCCGCATCGTGCTGCTTGCAAATTTTAGCCCATTCAGTCTTATCATTCTCCATAGTCAGCATGTTTTCAAGATTCATATGGTTGACTCTTTGGAGTTCATCAACAAGTTTTTTCCATTGCGACATCCTCTCAATGTCAAGCTTAACTGCATCAAGATTTCTAAGCATGGCTTGCTTATCGATCGGGACAAAATCTAAGTCAAAGCGCGCTCCTTTTAGGCACCAATTCGGAAATGGGCTTTGAAGTGTTGGAGGGCCATCTTTAACTTGATACTGGGGCCTGTTGATGATCGCTTGGACGTCGGACTTCTTTATAGGAGGAGAACCGGATGGGATATCAGAAGAGATAGGAGCGTCAGTTTTTTTAGAAATTGCAGACGCGTCCTTTCCACTAAGTTTAACCCGTTTACTCGGGTCTTCAGTAGCATGGCTCTTCCCTTTATCGTCATGATATTTTCTTTTGTGGGAGTCATCGTCCCTTTTTCTCTGATGTTCCTCATAAGCTCGCCTCTCTCGAGCTTTTCTAACTGCATGCTCTTCGTTAGATTCTTTGCGAGTGGGGAGATAGCGTCCGTAATCATAAGAATTGCGCCCTCCATAGCGCCGAAAGTTGTCGTAATATGAGCCACTTCGTCCCATTAAAGAACCTGAAATTGAAGAAAAACAAGTCTTAGAAATCTTCGAAGTAGAGAATTTAAGTGCATATAAGTGCTCAGCATCCTAAGTGTGTGTGGCGTGCAAGCTACGCGCATCAGACTACAAACCACTCTGTGGTGTGGGAATGGCAACGGCTTGTGTAGAAGGTGTTGTAGTTTGCCGCAAGGAAGAAGTTGCTTCGACGACAGGAGAGATCGCTTTTGATCCATCATCTTTAAATAGTTCATGAGAGGTTATCATCAAGTCACTTAACCCCTCAAAAATGTCATCGCCATTTGCCCAGCGGAATTTTTTCCTTCAGCCTCTACATTGGCCGCCTCTCCGGAATGACAGGGAGATTCTTTTCCTTCTTCTTCTTCAATAACCGGGGCAAGTGCAAGCTTGCTAGACGACCCCATAACATCAGTAGAAGTAGAACACTTCACTAGTGAAGTCTCAGCGGTGGGTTCTTTCAGTGAAAGTTCTTTGGCAGGGGCTGGGGCATTTGACGTCGTTGTTGGAGAATCAGGAATCTCATGAGGCTGGGTGGAACGAGAAGAATGCAGAAGTTCGAACTGGTCCAAAAATTCATCTTTCAACAAGAATTTAGCGTTTCTCTCTTCCATAGCCACAGCATTTAGAGTTTCGAAGATTGACTTGAGGCCGGGATTTCTAAGCGGGGGAGGAAGTGCTGAAAAAAGAAAAGAATGAAGATAAGCATTTGATAACTCGGGTTTCGAAAAACTTATAAGATGAACAGAGAAAGGCAATCTTACTCTCGATTCTCCAAACAGCGTAGAATCCCGAAGGGCATCGAACAAAGAATAATTGATTTAGAAACCCGTGAGCACTATCAGGCAAATCCAAAATCAATTTCCGATTTCTGGCACCTCTTACAAGCACGATTGAAGGAAGATCTTTATTCTTAGAAAAGGTGCATAGATAGCAAATTTCATCGAATCTCGGGAGACGGTCGAGCGTCCTTCTAAACAGAACACACAACCCCATCAGAACAGCGTAACCGTTGGGGTGTAGCTGGAAGGGCGAGATGGCTAATCGAAGAAAGAGTTCTCGGAGAAATTCGTTGAAGGGTGGAATAGCTCCACTCAATCACATCTGGCGATTCACTGCGACAAAACCGAGAGGTGGCCTGTCAGCAGTGTCGTTTGCTCCAGGGAATATGGTATCTGATTCGGCAATACCGAACTGGGAACACAGTTATCTGAAAACTTTGTGGCTCAGAGTGGTCAGAGTTCTCTCCGGAGGATCGATTAATGGATTAGCAATCGGGAAAGCTTCTTCGGCTGGTCCTGAGTCCTCTTGTTGAGATGTCATTCTACACAATCAACTGGATATTTAAATATGAAGGTGCACGTTTCCTATAAGTGTGAAGTGTTGTGCAAAACTAAAACAATAACAAGCAAGTATAACTGAAATTGAGATAGTTGACATTTTTCGATTATAAAGTTTCGAGGCTTGTCATTTTAAGTTCAAATACAATGTTGTGTTGATGCAAACAAATCAGCTTAGGTTGATTATTTCAGCTTTGCTTTAATACTTCATTTGAATTCATCGTTTCACAGCATTTCATTCACAAAATTCATATAAGTTAATTGTTCTTTGTCAACTAATCTGTCCTTCGATGTGGGCAGTCAATGGCAGTAATTTTGTCCCAGTTCTTTGCAAATGTTGTATTTAACAGGTTGACAGCTTTAAAGGATGGTATAATCTATGAAAAAGTACAATTAAGTTCAACAAAGTCCAAGCAGTTCAAACAGTTTGAAATTCAGTCAACTTCTGCTCAAATTTCCAAGTATTAGGTCGCTCACGACCTAGCAGGAGTCGAGGCATTTTTAGGTCGTGCTGTGCAAATTAAAGTGTTCAGGGCTGTGCAGAGTCGGTTAAGTCGTAGGTCGTTCAGCGACCTATCATAGGTCGAGACATCCTTAGGTCGCACGATGCAAGTAAATGATTCAAGGCAATGCAATTTTCCCTAAGTCCTAGGTCGCACACGACTTGGCATAGGTCGGAAAATATTTAGGTCGCAAAAAAGGTTGTTTGGCTTCGTTTAAGTCGCAGCAATTCTTAGATCGTAAGGCTTAGATCGCCAAGAATTTCATCACGACCTAACTTTTAGGTCGTCCAGATCTGGTAGGTTGATGACTTCCTCTCCACGCAACACCTTACTGGACCCGATAACCCAATACCGCCATTACAAAAGAATTTGTCGTCCTCTTCATTTCAATCTCCACATACCCCCAAATCGCCCAGCAAATCGATTACCAACCCCTCCGATCCATTGTGAAAATCACCATGTGTTCATAAATCACCACGACGTATCAAGCGATGATCAAAAATCGGTCGAAATAACCATTCAAAAATGAAGCATGGCGCATGAAATTAAAATTGGGTCGGAAAACGTGGATTCATAATCGAGCGGCGATAATGGAGGAGTAGAGATTGGATTCACTTACGTAATATGCTAGTAGGAATGAATCGGTGATTAGCTGGATTGAATTCGCCTTCGAAAGATTGAGAATTCGTCAATGGCAGTGAAAGTTCAGAACAGTAAGGTGGGGAGGAAGGAGCGACCTAACTAATTTATATGGGGCTAAGAGAGGAAGGCGAACAGGCGTACGAGTTTGCAAAGTTTTAGGTCGTTCACGACCTAGCAAAGTTAAGTCGAAGCACACGACCTATGGCATAGGCTTGCACTTCGAGGGGCAAATGTTAACTCATATTTTTGTGCCGACCTAAAACTCTGCGACTCAAGACTCTGCGACCTAAGGAACTTAACGACTTAAGGAGCAGAACGATCTAACGACCTAGCAAGCTTCACGATCTAGTGGCTCCAGACTTCACGACCTAAGGAATGTCACGACCTAAGGAATGTCACGACCTAAGGGACTTAACGACCTAAGGAAGTTAGCGACCTAAGGGACTTAACGACCTAAGGAAGTTAGCGACCTAAGGGACATAGCGACCTAAGGAATGTTAGCGACCTAAGGGACTTAACGACCTATGGAATATCACGACCTACCGACCTAAATGGGTTCACGACCTAACTCCTGAAGCGGCTCAGCGACCTACGACTTAAGAGGCAAACGAGCTAAGGAGTTAACGACCTAAAGCTTGCCGACCTAAGAGCTTCACGACTTAGCAGAATACACGACCTAACTTCACCAAGCAGCTTAACGAGCTAAAAGAAGGGAAAGGAGGCACGACCTATCTTAGGTCGCTCACGACCTATCTTAGGTCGCTTATGACTTACCACTTCAGATGAAACCGAGTGTAACTCCATCAATCCAGCTTCCTAAGTCGTGTGAAGACCACGACCTATCTTAGGTCGCTCGCGACCTACGACCTAACTTAGGTCGTACGCGACCTAAGACTTGGGACAAAAATTCTATCCAGAATTTAACTCCTATAAATACCCCACTACCTTCAACATGAGGGGGACTTTTGGTCGATCATTTCTGGAGCATTGTTACTCTGCCGAATTCTCAACTCATCCAACATTTGAAGAGCTCTAATCACTCAAGACATTACAAGAAGCTTTGGGAGAAATCAACCACATTCAACACGAAATTCGAGGAGATTTTCGACATCGAAGCTTGAGCTAATAGTCTAAAGTGTTTAGGAATCGAAATTTGTTGTACTTTGAAGAGATTGTATCATTTTGTAACCAGAATCAGCAATAAAAGACTATAATGTGGACGTAGGCTCAATTACGGGCCGAACCACTATAAATCTGTTGTCTCTTTACCGTTTTTCCGCAATTTTACTGCTTATTTCATGTTCCCGTCACACGGGTGGTGCTTTCATAACTCTATTACACACACCGGGTGTTAGCGTTCAATTTTCAGCGTTAATAGTTTAATTTTAACTTAACTTTCAAATATCCCTATTTATTGGATAATTAAATATTGAATTTAATAAATTGGAAATTGTGTAAATTATTGAATCTGGAGTTTCAGGCCTATTAAAAATAGTTTGAAGGCTTGGAAAATTCATATTAATAATACTGAAGGTGATAGAACTTTTAAATTTGAATTTGGAAGTGGTTTGTTCAGTTTTAAAAATATATCGTTTAAATCGACGTTTAAAAATAGCCTTCCGAGGCGCAGTCTCGGAATTCGACGAAACCAGTTCTATTGGATCCACAATAGTGTATTATTATCGGATTTCGAATTTCAGAGTGTTTGGAGTTGTTCTGTAGCCATACGGTATATAAACGCGTTGGAATTTATATCGAAAATTCAGTATTATAATTGGGTCCAAAAAGCTATCTTCTCTATACGACCGAACTGGGACTCGGAACCTTTTCCAGTGCATTTAGAATAGGGGTATTGTAAGAACCCAATTCTTCGACTTCCGAATATCGACATCAATACGTCCACTGTATCGACTGCCGAGCCATCGAATGCCGGAAAACTGAATACTTAGGGTTTTAAGAAAGAAGAGGTAGAAGAAAAGATAGAAGAAAAAGAAAGAAGAACAACAGAACAACATCAGAAACAGAAACAATATCGAGATCTCACATTCGCAGCGGAACAACATATAATAGATAAATGAATAATCTTTAAAACAAAGAACTATATCATTTTATACATTACATCATCATCAGAGTTTACAATAACAATAAAACAATGGACAGTTATATAAACTTGTCCTCATACAGAATACACAGCAGAATAAATAATGTCATATACAAGTGGTACGTCTCGCCATCCAGCTCGCCACTAAGCTCCACAGCATCCCAAATCCAGAATGACCTGATAACCTAACTCTAGACTGCCCGTGTGGAAATGGGTGGGCACCCAGAGTTTAGGAAGGAAACAATAAACTCCAGGTCAGTCATGGTGACTGGTGTGAGAACTTAAAACAGTTTATCTTTAAAACAAACAACAGGATAATTTTAAAGTCAATTCGCATTGCTTTTGGAAAATGAAACTACCATAAGGCCTCCCGCACACACACACAACGCAAACGCAGAATCGGAGGAGATTTCTCCTTATGATAGTCAAAGATGCTTACTACGCAAAATCAAATCCTTTTTAATATTATTATTAGTGCATAGTGTAGAAAAATCATTTCGAAAGTATAATATAAATCTTAGCCAACACATGACCAATATCGTATGCCTACCATAGCTACCATGTTCAATAGCAGGTTACCGCCACATTCCATGGCAGGTAATACAACTATAACCGTACAAGTCACGTATTGTTTCTTTGGATTTCCAACAAATGGTCAGGCCAAGGAACTTCCCATTGCCACATAGGTACGCCTCTGGAAAGACGACCCGAGAAATAACCTAACATTACGGTTATATCTCTGCCAACACAAGGCCGGGTTACCCCTAACTGGGTAACTACTGACACGAATATGTCATCCCCCAATCGTAACCGATCTTCCCGAGGATCCTCGATTTCCAACAACCACAAAGTAATAAATTTGCAGCAACAACATAGGTTAAATATCTGGGCTCCATACCATGATACCACCTCTATCCAGAAGGAATGACATACACTAAAGGGGCGCTACCCCCTAATAACCTTGCTGCATCCTTCCTGTTTTGACCATTTCCGGGGTGTGAGGTTCGACGAAGTCTCGTCCACAAAGCTACGCTTTATACAAAAGCTGTGCTTTGGGTCAAAAAATGATCAAAGAAATGATCACAAAGATAAATGATCAAACAAATGATCATATCACAAATGATCAAACAATGATCATTTCACAGCAACACTCAGCATGTCACGTTACCAAATTAGGAGTATATCGCCGATAAATTTCAACTACATAACCTCTGAGCTCATACGTCTCAGAGAAGGGTGTTAAGCTAAGAGAATAAATTCTCCGCCACTAACAGATATGTATTCGAAAGAAATCAGCTTTATATCTCAATTTGTAATGTCAGACATAAAATCCATACAAGTCTGTTCCGGGATCGAACATAACCGAAGGCACTTCTCATGAAGCCCTTGCAAATCCGGACAATTTTCAAATCACGTCCGGAATTCCCGTCACTAAGTGTGATAAAACCTCTATATCGGAGATCAGCCGATGTAGAGTAACTCGATGGTAATCCTTCCGTTTTCAAAAATATCTGGTCTTCAACACCGGTCGTCAAATGCAATCCATAACGACGTATCACATATTCGGAATGGGTTATACGACCCAAAGGTCCTTTCCCGGCTAACCCGAACAGTGAGCGCTTATTCAAAAATAAGTGTGGCATTCAAATTCAAGCAAATCACAACAAATACCCATTCAAGGTAATTATTGATAGTCGGTTATTTAACTATCAATAGGTCTGCACAGCATCATCAGATTCCAAATAATTTTCCAAATTATTTATTTTCCAAAAATATCTTTACAAGATATAAAATTTCCACACTTAACCATTTGAAACAAATTTCAAATATTCACTTTGGAATTTATCTTTTAAAAGATAAATTCTCAAAAACGTTTCATTTCACAATAGAAAAACATTTCCATACTTATTTAATAATAAGTAATTCAAAAATCTTATTTTATTTTCAACATTTGAAAATATTCAATATACTTAAATCATAATTAAGTATATATTTCATTCTTTAAGGAAAACGTTCTCTTTCACAAATTTTATTTGAGTCAAAATGAATGTTACGTAAAACATCGTTACGACGACCCAAAATCACTAGTATAGGGATTCGAAATTAAGATAGATATATAAATCCCAATACTATACAAAATATTTCCTTTCGGAAATCATTTACTATAACAATAGTGTTATAGTCCACCATTTCCTTATTTCTCGAAATGTCTATTTCAACAATGAATGTTGAAATCTATGTTTTTGATACTTAACACGTTTTAAAACATCTTTCAAAACAATTACTTCATTTCGTAATATCACTTCTCCAAAACATATCCATTTAATTTAATAATATATTCAGTGTCCAAAATCATAAATATACTTTGTTAACAAATTTAACGTTCCTACACATTTTACTTAAAAGATTATCCACTATCGCAAAATCGTGGATATAATTCCCAACCAAACTCTTATTATTACAACATTTAACTTAAAGGATAATTCGCTGTCCAAAATCACGAATATATCTCCTTTATTATCCAATTCAATTTATATAACTCAATTATATACCAAAAATCTAATTTATAAGTTAATTACTTATAAATTTTATTTTACAAAAATCTATTCATTTTATGACTTCCAAATTTATAAGTATAAATTTCGTTCACTTATGAAATCCTTTTTTTTCATTTTAACACTTATAAAAACTCGTTTTATAATTCCAGTATTCTTAATTTATAAAATATCAAATTTTATACATCTTTTATATAAATCGTTCGTAATAATTCAAAAATCCCAATTTAAACTATTTTATAAATAAATCAACTATTTATTTCAAAAATCACTTTTAAAATCCCTTTAAAATCAAAATCGTTATTTTTAAACTTCAAAAATAAATCCGATGATGCAACAGCACCAATCATCAATCACGACAATCAAACATCATATATCATCATATGATAATCAACAAATATCACAATATCTGCAATCAAATAAATATTGGTGAGGAATCCAGTTGGATCCCTCCAACCTATTTCCCTGCATCCACAGATGTTAGCACAATACCAATTCCGCTCCAGTACGGAATATCGCGGTATATAGGATTTATAAAATATTATCCGCTATTATGCGGCGCAATAGGGTCTCATCCGCTATACAATGCGGGAAAATCAACAACTCCAATATATATATATATATATATTCCAATATATATATATATATATATATATATATATTGCTATATACATATATAGTACCAATTCCACTTCAATGTGAAATTATCGCGGTATATGTTTTTAATAAATAACCTCCGCTTAATAACGGCGTATAATGTCTATTTTAACAATCAATAGATAGCAATCATCATCCAGGCATACAGTCAACAATTTTAAATCTAACTATTTAAAATTAACATCGTATACATTCGATTGAGTGAGAAGTTCTCACCTTGAATTTCCGATAACGGTTGTAGCATTTTATTTCGAATAAAATTAAACGGACGTTTAATTTTACCCGAAATTTTTGCTAGCTCCAAACGACCCCAATCCAATTCCATAGCATATCGCTCGTCAATACGGACCCGACGCAATTTGTTTCGTCCAAAACGGACCTCGTATGAACAAGATATCAAATTTTAAACATCACATGATTTAAATTACAATTTAATTTACATTTCTTTTATTTATTTTCACCTAAACTCCATCTGGACCGTTCGTTTCATCACCATAGATCTGGACGCGCGCAGAAACCCCTCCCCCTTCTCCTTCGTTTGTTCGAACCGAGTAACCCAACGTGCCGCCTCTTAACCCTAAAGCTTGTGACCCCTACGACGACTTCAACGTCGATCGAACTCCGCTACATCGACGGCCTTCCTGACCTCCACCATCGGCCCAAAAGCGGCGAGGTCCGGTCCCCTCTGGCCTTCGATAAACTCGAATGAACGAGCCCACTTCGTCACGCAATTGCCAGCGATTTCCTCATCAAATACCGATCATGGCCGTATGGATGGAAAGGTATCGAGGTGCTCTAAAATGTTGTAGTTGGAAGATTATCGAATAGATGTGTGGATTGGAAAATATTGAGGGGAAAAGTTTCGTGTGTTTCTGGCCTTCGAAATAAAAATGGCGGCTAGGGCTGAAATTAGGGTTTAGTGTAAATTGTGAAAATAGAGGGCCTTTTATAGAAATTTTTCAAAACACTATTCATCCTGGATTTTCCGAACTCCAAACGGAGCGTGCCGGCTGACGTTTCTAAGGTTTACCCCGCAGTCCGAACGCAATGGAACGTGTTTTGGGAGCTAATTCGGTCATATGTGCGAGTTACGGAATTAAACAATCAAATTTAAATTAAACCGATTTCGATGCGTTTTGGCTTGCCCCAGACAAACGGTACATCCGATTGACTTGAAATTTGAAATCTTACAATAATATCACATTATGGATTCGATGAAACTGGTTTCGTCGAAATCCGAGACATTTTGAAAAATGACTATTTTAACTCGCCAAATTAATATTAAAACAATTTCGATGCGTTTCGAGCTGCCACGGTCAAACAACAACTCTGATTGCTACGAAAATTGAAATCTGATAATAACAAACTATTACGGATCCAATGGAACTTGTTTCGTCCAATTCTGAGACTGTTCGAAAAATGGCTAATTTCACTAGTCGATTTAAATATTAAAATATTCAATTTTCACAAATTAACTTTAAATTCAATTTTAAAAGTTCTATAACATCACTATAACTCCAACATGATTTAATATAACTTTTTAAATCATTTTTAATCACATTTAATTCAAATTTCAATTATTTCTAGAATTTCAACTATTAAATTATCGATTTAATTATCCAATTAAATCCAGTTATTCGAATTTTAAATTATTCAACTTATTAATTTCACTTGTTAATATTTAAAATAAATTAAATATTGGAATTTTAAATGTCAGAAATTCTGGGTCGTTACAAACTTCCCCCCTTAAAAGAATTTCGTCCTCGAAATTACCAAGTAAGAAAGATTCACAAAATCTGTTAACTTCCCAAAACAAATCGTTTAAATTAGATTTACAAATCTCTTAAGTGTTTAACTTTCCCAAAATTCAATAGTTAAACTTCTTACAACAACTTTTACTAAGTTTCCAAAATTTTCAAATTTTCTCAAAAATATTCTAATGCCTTAAATTTTCGGAAAATTTCGCCATAGCCTCCTTTACGCGGCTCGATCCGAAAAAAAAAATGACAGTATATATATATCACAAATATACATCTCATCAAGTGATCAGGCATCCCGTAGGGAAAAAGTGTAGAAGTGCGATATTTAATCCGAGATATGTACCTTATATATTATTAGCGAGCGTATACGGCTAATATAGCGCGAAAGCGAGCTCCAAATGCGAAGCAAACGCCATCCGCACCTACTAAACACTCAATCAAACAAATGAGAACTTGTATATAGAAAATAATATCGATATACATCATATATCAACATAATAACTACATGTGCTAACATAGCAATTGCAAAAAACAACAAATGCAACCATCAAACAACTATCATCCAATAAACATCCAACAAATCCATACCAAATCAATATTGATTCACTTCTCATTACTATTCATTGAATTGGTTTTCAATTTTAAGTCATATTTGATTCATTTACATTGGATTTTACATATATTCATTCTCAATTAGTTTACATTCACTAATTCACATTTGTTCACTTTCAATTTGAATCAAATTCAATTTCTATTCAAATTTACATATTATCAATTTGGATTCAATCACTTAGCTTCCAATTTCGCTAATTCAATTTCATTAACACTTAATGAATTATATACAATCAACTAACATTCATATAACAACCAATGTACATCCATTACAACCAAATTTATTCAATTTACATTTCTTTACATTCAATTTGGTTCAACACTTTTAATTTCAATTAGTTGATATTAAATTGACTTCCATTCAATTTATTCAATTTCTCAACTTCATTAGCTTCTAATGAATTAACACTTATATTCATTGTTTCATATCAATTATTTACATCTGATTGATTAACATTCAATCCATTTATTAATTCAATTGCTAATTCATTTTACAAATAAAGTTGAATTTTATTTATATAACTCAAGTTCACATTCATTTAATAAATTCACTTTATTAATTTACTTTGATATCAAAATCAACTTCGTTCAACATTACTTGAGTTATTTTCCATTTCAAACATCATTTGTTCAAATTAACTTAAGTTTCCACTTATAAATCCAATTCATATTCAAATTCTATTTAACTTTTACCAAAGTCAAATTTTATTATCTCATATTATAAGTTCAAAACTCATTTCACTTATATTCATCAATTACAACTTGGACCTTTAAAACAAATCTGTTTATCCAACAAAACTTCAATTTCCAATTTACTATGGGTAGCAGCAAATCAATCACACAGAAAACTCGAAAATGATACTGATGCTGCTGCGGTCATCACCGTACTATTTCCCAGCAACAATAGTGAATTCAGTGCTTAAAATTCTTTCAAAAATCTTCCTTGATTTATAAATCTCATTACAAATCTTTTACTTATAAAATTTCACTTATTATATATAAGATTATTTTACCATTGTAAATCATATTAATTATAACTTCATACTTATAATTCATTTACTTATACAATTTATTCTTTTACAATTGTTGTTTTATTTAACTTATTCAAACAACCAACCAATCAATTCATATATACTTTAATAATTTTGAAAAATTATTCCTTTATATAAAATATAATCGAGGTAAAATTATTTCATTTACCCAATTTCAAAACAATATCGTGCCGAATTGTTCTATACAAGTGTTTAGAGATCCCTATCGATAGAGTTGTACTGACAATACCGACCAGAATCCATATACCACTCAACAAACCAATCGTCACAATATAAAACAATTTTATATTCACTAACAAATACGCGCTCGTATCTATTATTACACTCAACTCATTCTAGAGTACTACTGACTCTATCTCTAATGAGTAACACCCAACATAGCAGGGTTGTCGCTTAACCATATGCTCTGATACCATGATGTAAGGACCCGATTCTTCGACTTCCGAATATCGACATCAATACGTCCACTGTATCGACTACCAAGCCATCGAATGCCGGAAAACCAAATACTTAGGGTTTTAAGAAAGAAGAGGTAGAAGAAAAGATAGAAGAAAAAGAAAGAAGAACAACAGAACAACATCAGAAACAGAAACAATATCAGGATCTCACATTCGCAGCGGAACAACATATAATAGATAAATGAATAATCTTTAAAACAAAGAACTATATCATTTTATACATTACATCATCATTAGAGTTTACAATAACAATACAATAATGGACAGTTATATAAACTTGTCCTCATACAGAATACACAGCAGAATAAATAATATCATATACAAGTGGTACGTCTCGCCATCCAGCTCGCCACTAAGCTCCACAGCATCCCAAATCCAGAATGACCTGATAACCTAACTCTAGACTGCCCGTGTGGAAATGGGTGGGCACCCAGAGTTTAGGAAGGAAACAATAAACTCCAGGTCAGTCATGGTGACTGGCATGAGAACTTAAAACAGTTTATCTTTAAAACAAACAACAGGATAATTTTAAAGTCAATTCGCAATGCTTTTGGAAAATGAAACTACAATAAGGCCTCCCGCATACACACACAATGCAAACGCAGAATCGGAGGAGATTTCTCCTTATGATAGTCAAAGATGCTTACTACGCAAAAACAAATCCTTTTTTATATTATTATTAGTTCATAGTGTAGAAAAATCATTTCGAAAGTATAATATAAATCTTAGCCAACATACGACCAGTATCGTATGCCTACCATAGCTACCATGTTCAATAGCAGGTTACCGCCACATTCCATGGTAGGTAATACAACTAAAACCGTACAAGTCACGTATTTTTTCCTTGGATTTCCAACAAATGGTCAGGCCAAGGAACTTCCCATTGCCACATAGGTACGCCTCTGGAAAGACGACCCGAGAAATAACCTAACATTACGGTTAGATCTCTGCCAACACAAGGCCGGGTTACCCCTAACTGGGTAACTAATGACACGAATATGTCATCCCCCGATCGTAACCGATCTTCCTGAGGATCCTCGATTTCCAACAACCACAAAGTAATAAATTTGTAGCAACAACATAGGTTAAATATCTGGGCTCCATACCATGATACCACCTCTATCTAGAAGGAATGACATACACTAAAGGGGCGCTACCCCCTAATAACCTTGCTGCATCCTTCCTGTTTTGACCATTTCCGGGGTGTGAGGTCCGACGAAGTCTCGTCCACAAAGCTACGCTTTATACAAAAGCTGTGCTTTGGGTCAACAAATGATCAAAGAAATGATCACAAAGATAAATGATCAAACAAATGATCATATCACAAATGATCAAACAATGATCATTTCACAGCAACACTCAGAATGTCACGTTACCAAATTGGGAGTATATCGCTGATAAATTTCAACTACGTAACCTCTAAGCTCGTACGTCTTAGAGAAGGGTGTTAAGCTAAGAGAATAAATTCTCCGCCACCAACAGATATTTATTCGAAAGAAATCAGCTTTATATCTCAATTTGTAAAGTCAGACATACAATCCATACAAGTCTGTTTCGGGATCGAACAGAACCGAAGGCACTTCTCACGAAGCCCTTGCAAATCCGCATAATTTTCAAATCACGTCCGGACTTCCCATCACGAAGGGTGATAAAACCTCTATATCGGAGATCAGCCGATGTAGAGTAACTCGACGGTAATCCTTCCATTTTCAAAAATATCCTGTCTTCAACACCGATCGTCAAATGCAATCCATAACGACGTATCACATATTCGGAATGGGTTATACGACCCAAAGGTCCTTTCCCGGCTAACCCGAACAGTGAGCGCTTATTCAAAAATAAGTGTGGCATTCAAATTCAAAGATATCACAACAAATACCCATTCAATGTAATTATTGATAGTCGGTTATTTAACTATCAATAGGTCTGCACAGCATCATCAGATTCCAAAAAAATTTCCAAATTATTTATTTTCCAAATATATCTTTACAAGATATAAAATTTCCACACTTAACCATTTGAAACAAATTTCAAATATTCACTTTGGAATTTATCTTTTAAAAGATAAATTCTCAAAAACATTTCATTTCACATTGGAAAAACATTTCCATACTTATTTAATAATAAGTAATTCACAAATCTTATTTTATTTTCAACATTTGAAAATATTCAATATACTTAAATCATAATTGAGTATATATTTCATTCTTTAAGGAAAACGTTCTCTTTCACAAATTTTATTTGAGTCAAAACGAATGTTACGTAAAACATCGTTACGACGACCCAAAATCACTAGTATAGGGATTCGAAATTAAGATAGATATATAAATCCCAATACTATACAAAATATTTCCTTTCGGAAATCATTTACTATAACAACAGTGTTATAGTCCACCATTTCCTTATTTCTCGAAACGTCTATTTCAACAATGAATGTTGAAATCTATGTTTTCGATACTTAACACGTTTTAAAACATCTTTTAAAACAATTACTTCATTTCGTAATATCACTTCTCCAAAACATATCCATTTAATTTAATAATATATTCACTATCCAAAATCGTAAATATACTTTGTTAACAAATTTAACGTTCCTACATATTTTACATAAAAGATTATCCACTGTCCCAAAATCGTGGATAAAATTCCCAACCAAACTCTTATTATTACAACATTTAACTTAAAGGATAATTCGATGTCCAAAATCACGAATATATCTCCTTTATTATCCAATTCAATTTATATAACTCAATTATATACCAAAAATCTAATTTATAAGTTAATTACTTATAAATTTTATTTTACAAAAATCTATTCATTTTATGACTTCCAAATTTATAAGTATAAATTTCGTTCACTTATGAAATCCTTTTTTTTTCATTTTAACACTTATAAAAACTCGTTTTATAATTCCAGTATTCTTAATTTATAAAATATCAAATTTTATACATCTTTTATATAAATCGTTCGTAATAATTCAAAAATCCCAATTTAAACTATTTTATAAATAAATCAACTATTTATTTCAAAAATCACTTTTAAAATCTCTTTAAAATCAAAATCGTTATTTTTAAACTTCAAAAATGAATCCGATGATGCAACAGCACCAATCATCAATCACGACAATCAAACATCATATATCATCATATGATAATCAACAAATATCACAATATCTGCAATCAAATAAATATTGGTGAGGAATCCAGTTGGATCCCTCCAACCTGTTTTCCTGCATCCATAGATGTTAGCACAATACCAATTCCGCTATAGTACGGAATATCACGGTATATAGGATTTATAAAATATTATCCACTATTATGCGATGCAATAGGGTCTCATCCGCTATACAATGCGGGAAAATCAACAACTCCAATATATATATTCCAATATATAAATATATATTGCTATATACATATATAATACCAATTCCACTTCAATGTGAAATTATCGCGGTATATATTTTTAATAAATAACCTCCACTTAATAATGGCGTATAATGTCTATTTTAACAATCAATAGATAGCAATCATCATCCAGGCATAAAATCAACAATTTTAAATCTAACTATTTAAAATTAACATCGAATACATTCGATTGAGTGAGAAGTTCTCACCTTGAATTTCCGATAACGGTTATAGCGTTTTATTTTGAATAAAATTAAACGGACGTTTAATTTTACCCGAAATTTTCGCTAGCTCCAAACGACTCCAATCCAATTCCATAGCGTAGCGCTCGTCAATACGGACCCGGCGCAATTTGTTTCGTCCGAAATGGACCTCGTATGAACAAGATATCAAATTTTAAACATCACATGATTTAAATTACAATTTAATTTACATTTCTTTTATTTATTTTCAGCCAAACTCCATCTGGACCATTCGTTTCATCGCCATAGATCTGGACGCGCGTGGAAACCCCTCCCCCTTCTCCTTCATTTGTTCGAACCGAGTAACCCAACGTGCCGCCTCTTAACCCTAAAGCTTGCGACCCCTACGACGACTTCAACATCGATCGAACTCCGCTACATCGACGGCCTTCCTGACCTCCACCATCGGCCCAAAAGCGGCGAGGTCCGGTCCCCTCTGGCCTTCGATAAACTCGAATGAACGAGCCCACTTCGTCACGCAATTGCCAGCGATTTCCTCATCAAATACCGATCATGGCCGTATGGATGGAAAGGTATCGAGGTGCTCTAAAATGTTGTAGTTCGTATCTTCATCGGTTTCTTATCAGCTTTTTGATTTAAACCTTAATGAATTTGAAATTGAAAATTTTGAATAAATTTTAAATTTTAAATTGAGTAAAATTGATTAATAGAATATGAAGTTGAATTGAATTGAATCAATAAAACGATTTCGATTGAAACCAAATTTAAAATTCTATTGTAATTTCTTTTGAATACCGAAGTCCTAAGAGGGACAAATTGGTATGTATTCTGAGATATTCCGACTTGAGTTTGGAATCCATATCTTGTCTTCGAGAAATTATAGGAGATCGAATCTGTCTATCTTCGTTGTTTAGTGCCTGCGAATTTCGAGGACGAAATTCTTTTAAGGGGGGAAGTTTGTAACGACCCCAGATTTTAATTTAATTTAAATTAATAATTAAATGAATTTTTAAATAAAAATTTGTAAAATCAATTGATAAATTGATTCGAGTCTCCCCGAAACCAAATTTAAAGGATATTAAATCGTTTAAACTTAAATATTGTATACATATGTGAATATATATGTATATATGATTTATGAGTAAATTTGAGATTTTAAATAATATATATGTATATACATTTGATTTGAATTTATAATCTTAAAGTAAATGGTTTAATAATAAATATTTGGGTTGATAAAATATATATAGTAATACATGAAATAAAATAACAAATACAACTTGAACAAAAGTAAAATAAATAATTTAAGTTAAAATAAAAGAGGAATAAAAATAAGACAATAAAACAAAAGAAATAACATACAATAATTCAAACAATAAGTATGCAAACAAATAAAACAAAGTAAACAAATCTATGTTAAGCAAGACAATAAAAGATACAAATTCATTCAAGTATAAAGTAAATACAATTGTTACAAATTTAACAACAAAGTAAGATAGAAATTCATTTTAAATTACAAAATAAAAGCAAAACAAATACAAAGTAACAAACAAAATAAAATCAAAGCATAAGTATGTAGGCTGTAACTAGGAAAGTAATATTACCAAAGACAAGTTTGAACAAATGTACAAAGATGAGTATGATAATGGAAACAAATGCAACATTTTATATTTACAAAACCAGACTGAGTAATAAATGCAGCCACCATAACAAGATCACCTCAGCCTCAATATAAAATAAATGCCAGTACCTCTAGCATGGCCGAACAAAGAAAAAAAAATACATCACTATATTGTACAAAATAATAACATACCATATCACCCATACCTATGTATAAACAAATAATATCACCTATACCTTCTTTCCTATACATCACTTTCTTTATCTCAGTTTCTTCCATTCAAACAAAAGTAAATAAAACTGAAGTGATATCATCTACAAACTGAAACAAAACTTCAATTTAAAACAATTCAAAATCAGAGATCAAAGAAGAAGTATTATCAAAATGGAATGCTGTTCAACAACAAAACAAAGCAAGTTTCTAAAGGAAAATATAAACTGCAGTTTTCCAACACAATTGCTCTCTGTTCAAAACTGGGTTTTCAGGTGAGTAACATATTTTTGAAAACATTCAAGCCAAATTAAACTGTGTGAATGACTTATGCTATGTTTTGACCATATATAGATGAGAACTTTATGTATACCATTTTCATTTGTTATGAATACAGTTGCTATCATCTCTGTTTTATTTTCAAAAGTATAGAGTTCAATCAAGTTAACAACTCCAAATTCTACTTCTCAAATCTCTGATATATATACATTCTATCTTCAACCAATAGTTTTGTTTTAAAACCTCATTTAGGAGCTAAAATTGGTTTTCAGCTTGAACATGGAAAGTTTCCTCTGTAACTAACATTTTACTGTAAAAACAAGTTTTATGATTAATTCAAGTATTGTAAACCATTGTTTTGATTTCATAAATTGAATGAGCATACCAAGTTATGATTTTTAAAGGTAATACGATAATTTTTACTTAAGTGGTTTAAGGGCAGTTCGTATATGAACAAAACTCGCATTCCTATCAATATCTCATGATCGAATCAATTAAAATTTCTGAAACTTGTTGTGTAGCAAGTTTAATCCTCCATGAATCCAAGAAAAATGCTAAAATAATTTTTGAATGCATAGATTTTGGGTTTGGATCGAAAGTAGGGTTTTGGGTTCGTAATTTTCTACGTTCTGTAAATCGAAGTTTTCATCGCCATTACATGACCGAGCCGTACGAGGATTTGGGTGAAGGCTGAGGAGGGTATGGCCGTGGCATGGAGGACGTGGCTTCGTCTCCGGTGGTCAGTGTTGGTGGGGCGAAGCGGGTTTCACGTGGTAGTTCGAGTAGAATGGTTCGAACTCCAGGCACTTTTCAATTTCGTTGATTCCACGATGATTTGAGGTTCGATCTTGTATGTGAAGTCAAATTGGGGTTTGTTGGAGGCGATGGAGGTTGCCGGAGGGTCGGCGAACCACCGTGCACGTGCACGGTGGCGTGGCGTATCAGTAAGGTCGCGAGTAGCTTCGACTCGAGTGATACTCGAGTCGGATGGGGGTTTACTTTGGGTTACCTGGGTGCATGCGCGAGTATGTGGGTTTATCTGCGGCTTATAAATAAAAAGGAAGGGAAGAGATAGAGTCAGGATGAAGCACGTACAGATGAACGTCTCAGGGCATCGAGTGAATAACTCGAAGCATTACTCGAGTTACAACCAGGGGATACTCGGGTTATCCTTAAATTGCAGTAATGTATATAAAAAAATAAAGTTAAGTAACTTCTTTTCTACAAGTTTTAACTACTATAGCTTAATAAAGGTTTAACTGTTGAGTTAAAAATGTAATACAAGTCTCTAAAGTTTATTAACAATTAAGTTTATAATTAATAGAAATTTGATTTTCAAAGTTTTCAAGAAGGACTTTAAAATGTTAATTAAGATAACTAATTAATATTGATTAATTGTTTTGGAGAGTAGTTAAGGCCGATTACTTTATGACGGTATTTAGAGTTTAGATTGATTAATGATTAAGTAATTAGCGGTTAATAAATGAGTAGTTAAGTTTTATTAATTAAATAATTAATTAAGTAATTAAGATAAATTAAATTCTAATTTGGAATTAATTAGGCAATTAATTAAGATTAATTGTAAATTAAGGGTTAATTAGTAATCAATCAAGGAATGATAAATTTTTAATCAAATTTTATAATGAATAATTAGAGATTACTAATTAATTGTAAAAGAATAATTGATTAATTAAATAAAGATTAATCAATTGATAATGAGGTTAATTAAGAAGTGATTAATGAATTAAATGATTGTGATTAATGATTGGTTAAGCAAGGTAAGTTGATTTATTCTTAAATAATTAATTTACTTGGAAATAAATTGAATCAATTAGGATTGTGACGACCGCCCATGACCCCCGCACGGAATCTAGAGATAGTGCGCTGTAAAGTGTGCCAGGCGACCATGGACGATTGTCAGGGTAAATTAAAACAACAGAATCTATCGTATTACTCACAGCGCATGGACAAAATACAATAGAACATATGTATAGTGAAGCTTTACAGAATAAAATGCCATCATATAAAACTCCATAATAGTTGAATACAAGCATCAAATAGTCAATACATCAAGCCTCACTACATAACACTCAGAGATTATACAAACAGCGGAACATCCAGTACATATAAGAAGATAATATGCAACCCTCTAGCTCGTCTTCGATATCAGCATCGTGAGAAGAGAACAGCACCTGTCACCTGCTACCTAGTCTGCCCGTCCCAAAATGGACGAACAGCCCAAGGCAATAAGAATTAAAACATAAAGCCTTGAGTCAGACAACAGTCTTAGTGAGCAGTAAATTAACTAACAACATACCAAAAGAGCATAAAGGAAAAGGAATAGGAATACAACCCTCCCACTCCACCTCTTTCTACAGTGATAGCCCCCAGACACACACTAAGCAGAAGCAACATAGCAGAGCATACAATTTAAAGTAAAGTAATAATCATTCGAGTCAAGGGCGATGTTTTCCAAGTACCAAGGCCTAAATCAGATAAGCACCCAGAAAATACCGCTCTTGAGTCCGAATGACGATACAACCAAACATCCATGACTCTGGCTATCACTGTTATCACTGCTTCGATATCACCGTTAATTGAATGACTGGCACATTCTTTCAGCTGTCCGTCAAGGGCTAATGGAAACCCCGGTTCTAGACATAACTCCCGCATGTCGTCGCAGCCCGTGCCTAGGACTATCGAATCTGCCCAGAGTACTCGACCATCAACAGTTGGCCGTTGGGACTATCGAATCTGCCCAAACGTACTCTTGCTTAGAGCATGCTAGATCCTTCAACAACGATGCTATCCAAGCCTCCTAGTCATCCTCCTCGACGACTATTCTTATATCCATTCATTATCCTCAACTCGAATCATATCACCGAGTTATCAACATGCTTGGAATGATCCCGTCTGGATTAGACCAAGTCTTCATCACATGATTGCCTCGCTTCATCACATCCTCGCAAAGCCTCATCTCAACATCACATCATCAAATCTACACATAAGAGCTTCATCATCCCGCTACATATGCCACGAGCAGCTTACCCAATTCAAGAGCCTTTCTCCTAGCTTTTGAATCATCTTCGGTCTAAATCAAACCATCAATCATCTAATTCATAACAATCAATCAAACCAAACATTAATCCAAGCAATCAAGCATTCAAATATGATCTAAGTAGATTATTATAACAATAATGGCATTTTCGTAATTAAAGAGTTGAAAGTCTAACATGCATGAAATCATAAGAAATATCTCTACAATCTTGATGAATGAACTTGCATAGGTTAACACTTAGTAAAATGGTTGTCAAATCATCATGAACAATGGATCTACATGGATCTACACTTAGGATGAAGAAAATGCATGAAAATCACTATTTTAACACCAAATCGAGCCAACAATCCGATATACTCCTTTGGATCCGTGTGAGAGATAATCACCACTCACCAAATCACCTAAACAACCTCAAATCAACACGCTTCAGATCTGGACAGCGAAGGATCGAGCTTGATCTATCACGAATCCGCTTCAAACGAAGAAATCTCTCTTGAAAAGATGAAGATTTTCAATCTAAGCTCTTAAATCTTCAATCTTGATCTTCGATATGGATGGAAGGAATCACTAGATTGGAGTGGAGAAAATAAGTGAAGAAGTGTAGAAGTCGAGCTCAGAAAATGGCAGCACTTCGTCGCTTCGAAATCTGAATCCCAAAAATGAAGCCAACCCCCTTCTATTTATAGGCGAAATTTCCCTAAGTCGCTCGGAGTTAGGTCGTCCACGACCTACGACCTAAAACCTACCGACCTAAAGACTTACCAACCTACGACTTAACAAAGCCCCCAGCCTCTACGACCTAACCTAACGCGCAGCTGCGACCTAGCGCTTAAGCACATCTTCGACCTAACTGCTAAGCCTTACACGACCTAACAAATAACTGAGTTACGACTTAACAGCTAACTCCTAGGTCGCTCGCGACTTAAAACATAGGCTACGACTTACGACTTAACGGTTATCTCCTAAGTCGGTCACGACCTATAGCATGCGCGCCTATGACCCAACTGAGAAGCGACCTAACAACATAACACCTCAACGACCTATCTGTTATGTCCTTACGCGACCTAACATAAGTCGCAAACAACTGGACTGCGACCTAACTACTAAGCCAAAGCCCAGCGACCTAACAATTCACGCGACCTACGACTTAGAAATCACGCGACCTAACACTTAAACTATTCCCTGCGACCTAACAACCCGTACTACAAAACTACTCACGCGACCTAACTGGGTTATGTTCTAACTCCTTAAGTCGCCTAACTCTTAGGTCGCTAACACGCTAACCTTCTTAGGTCGCTAACCTATAGGTCGCTCCAAGATACTAAGTCGCTAACCCAGTAACCACTAGGTCGCTAACTCGCCCTGCCGACCTAACACTTAACTCACCAAAGCTCTTAGGTCACCAACTTCCTTAAGTCGCTGCCGACCTACCCCTTAGGTCGCCAATCCTATAAGTCGGTCACGACCTATCACTTAGGTCATTCACGACCTAGGACTTAGAAAAATTCTGAACGACTTATCAGCAATGCAACCAATTGTTAATTATTTTACGATGTTTCGATCCGTAAAATACGGGTCGTTACATCCTCTCCCCCTTAGGAATTTCGCCCCCGAAATTCCAAGCAAACAAAGCAATCAAAGACTATTCTGTACGCCTATCATCCATAACAATCAACAAACCATGCATCCAATTCTAGCTTAGCGTACAGAATTCTAAAACTGGAAAAAGTTACAATATCGCGAGATGACACGACATCTTAGGGCCATACCTTGAAGAGTTCAGGATGAGCTGCCTTCATCCTTTCTTCCACCTCCCACGTGCAGTCGTTATCATCATCACTCCATTGTATCTTGAGCAACTTAACTACCTTCCTCCTGAGCTGTTTCGTGTCGGTTTCAACAACACGAAGCGGCTTACGAGGTCTTCGATCGACTGGATCAACTTCGAAATCTTCACAACTATCAGCAGAAACCACCGTACTCGAGTCGTGCACATACTTCCGTAGATATGATACGTGAAAAACAATGTGCACACTCGACATCTTCTCCGGTAACTCCAATCTATAGGCGAGCTTTCCAATTCGCTCGATGATCGGGAATGGTCCAACAAATCTCGGAGTCAGTTTTCCTTTCTTCCCGAATCGAATAACATTCTTCAGTGGAGAAATCTTCACAAAAACCATATCACCTACGTCGAACTCCAAATCCTTACGACGCTTATCAGCATAACTCTTCTGACGGTCTTGGGCTGCCTTCATTCGTTGCCGAATGATCTCTATACAATTTGAAGTCTGTCGAATCATCTCTGGCCCAAGTATCAGCTTTTCTCCAGTTTCCAACCAACATGTCGGAGAGTTACACGGTCTTCCATACAATGCCTCATACGGTGCCATACCAATGCTTGACTGGTAACTGTTGTTGTATGCAAACTCCACCAAATGAAGGTGATCTTCCCATGATCCTCCGAAGTCCAAAACACATGCTCTAAGAAGATCTTCCAAAACTCGGTTGACTCTCTCGGTCTGACCATCTGTTTGAGGGTGATAAGTTGTACTCAAACACAACTCGGTTCCCAAAACTTCCTGGAAGCTCTTCCAAAATCCACTAGTGAACAATGGGTCTCGATCGCTCACTATACTCTTCGGAATACCATGGAATCGAACTATCCACTTAACATACAACTCAGCCAACTTTGATGCAGTCCTAGTCGATCGAACAGGAATAAATCGTGCACTCTTAGTCAGACGATCTACAATGACCCAAATCCCTTCATTTCCCGTTCTGGTTCTAGGCAATCCATCAATAAAATCCATCGATACTTGCTCCCACTTCCATGTAGGAACTTCTAATGGCTGTAGTAATCCACTTGGCTTCTTCTGTTCGGCCTTTACCAACTGGCAGTTCATACACTTGGAAATAAAATTTCCAACATCCTTCTTCATGCCTTCCCAGTAGTAGGTTCTCTTCATATCCCGATACATCTTATTTCCACCTGGATGAATTGTCAGCTTCGAATGATGACTTTCCTTCAGAACTTCACTCCTCAATTCATCTATCTCGGGAACAACTAGTCGTCCTTGCTTCCGAAGCCAACCCTCTCGATCGACCTCGAATCCTTTATCCTTTTCTGGATCCAATCCAGATTCTAACTCACGGATAATCTTGACAAGCTTATCGTCTCGCTTTTGGCTCTCACCAATCCTTTCTACAAGAGTCGGTCTTATTGATAAGTTTGCCAACATCTCAGGTTCCAATTCGCATCTAGGCCTGAAGTCAAATCCAGCTAAATACTCGAGATTCTTCCATTCTGAAAACATGGCTCCCAATCCTGCATGTCTTTGACTTAACGCATCTGCCACTGCGTTACCTTTTCCCGGAGTATAAGCTATACCAAAATCATATGATGCCAAAAACTCTAGCCAACGTTGCTGCCGAAGATTCAAATCCTTTTGGGAGAAAAGATACTTCAACGACTTGTGATCCGTAAACAACTCGAATCGAACTCCCAATAGATAATGTCTCCACATCTTCAGAGCAAATACAATCGCCGCTAAATCCAAATCATGAGTTGGGTAATTCCTTTCATGCGGCTTCAGTTGTCGACTGGCATACGCAACAACTTTATCCCTCTGCATCAGCACTGCTCCAAGTCCAGTACCACATGCATCGGTGTAAACCACCATCTCATCATTCCCACTTGGAATAATCAAAACAGGAGCACTCGTCAATCGCTCTTTCAGGATTCCGAAAGCTTGCTCACACTTAGCATCCCAACTGAACACTTGGTTCTTCTTCGTCAATCCTGTTAACGGTGCAGCTACCTTGGAGAAGTCTTTGATAAACCGTCGATAATATCCTGCTAATCCAAGAAAACTTCTCACATCAGATGCATTCTTAGGTCTAACCCAATCCTGGATTGCTGCCACCTTAGCGGGATCAACCGCTATTCCATTTCCAGAAATCACATGGCCTAAGAACCTCACTTCACTCTTCCAGAAGTGACACTTCGAAAACTTAGCCTTCAGCTGATGTTTCCGCAAGAATTCCAAAACAATACGCAAGTGCGTCTTGTGCTCTTCTTCCGTTCTGGAATAAATCAGAATATCATCCACGAACACAAGTACGAACTTGTTCAACTGATCTCTGAACACTCTATTCATAAGATCCACAAAATATGCTGGTGCGTTAGTCAATCCAAACGGCATTACCAGCCACTCAAAGAAACCAGATGGTGTCCGAAAAGCAGTATTCGGCACACTATCCTTAGCTACTCTCAACTGGTGAAATCTCGTTGCCAAATCCATCTGAGTAAACACCTTAGCTTCGTGAAGCTGATCAAACAAGTCATCTATCCTCGGCAATGGATACTTGTTCTTCTTAGTCACCTTATTCAGCTCACGATAATCCACACACAATCTCAATGACCCATCTGCCTTGGTTGCAAACACAACTGGTGCACCCCACTCGGACACACTACGCCGAATGAATCCTTTCTGCAAAAGATCATCAACTTGCACCTTCAACTCTTGCTGTTCCCTAGGCGCCATCCGCCTAAGAGGCATCACAACAGGTCTGGCTCCTTCAACTAGATCTATCCGAAACTCGATCTCTCTATGCGGCGGCAACCCTTTGACTTCGTCAAAGACATCCTCGAATCCATTCGCGATTGGCACTAATGACAGTCCATCCCGTGGAACAACTAGCGAATACATGAAGCTCATGAAGACGCCTTCCTCATGCTTACATCGTATCACAATCTTTCGCCCCTCCACATTCTCGACTGTCACTTCCAACCTTTCGCAATCAACCTTAGCCGCATACTTCCTAAGCCAGTCCATACCCAAAATAATTCCGAACCCCGGAAAGTTCAGAACAAAACAATCACAAACAAAAGAGCAACCATGACTCGACACAATCAGACCACGGCATAACATACACAAGCAAGACGAACCCCCAACTGGATTAGTCACAACCAATGGCCTATCAACAATATTCGGTTCCAAACCTAACCGGCCTACGAGTTCACTACAAACAAACGAATGCGACGCTCCAGTATCAAACAAAACTCTAACTGGAACACCACATAGGAAAAGAGTACCTTGAACAACCACACTCTTTCCTTTCTCTTCAGCGGTAGGAGCTTTCGAAGACGACGGAACAGCTCCCAAAGCATAAGCTTGCACAATCTGCTTGTCCCTCCTCGGTTCTGGACAAATCTTCCTGAAATGCCCTGGCTTGTCACAGTTGTGACACTTCATCGGTGCCTTCGGATTCTTACAATCCTTCGAGAAATGGCCCTTCTGCTGACAATTGTAGCAAGTCACCTCGCCTTTCGGCTTCTTCTGGCCATCCTTACCCTTCTGCTGCTGCTGCTTCCTCTTCTTGTTTCCACCCTGCTGGGGTTTAGACTCTTCCCTGGTCACAGCAACAACAGATCCTTCCTTAGGAAACAGACTCTCATGCTTGAGAGCTTTCTCCACAAGCTTCTCAAATGAATCATCCAAATGATCCACCAACTGCCTCCCAAGATAACTATCCAAGCCGGTCACAAACTTCTCATTCTTCTGATAAGCAGATTCAATATATGATCGAGCATACTTGGACAAAGCTTCAAACTCAGAAACATACTCAAGAACTGATCTTCCACCTTGCTTGAGCTCCACAAACTTCTTGAACAGAACAGACTTTTGAGCTGTAGAAATGAACTTAGCTTCAAATCTAGCTTGGAATTGCTCCCAAGTAATCTCTTCCTCCGTAGTATTGATGGTAATAGAGTTCCACCAATCAGAGGCTCTCCCTTGAAGCTGCCTTGATGCCAACTTCCTCTTAGTTGCATCATCAATTCCCAAATCAACAAAGATCCTTCTACAAGCATCGATCCACCTCTGGACTTCAATAGTTGATTCTGTTCCCAAGAAAACCTTCCCTCCAAGAGCAGTATAATCCTTGCACAACTTAGCAAAATCCACTGGTTTCGGAGTTTGGACTTGAACTCCAACATCTACTACTGCCCCTGGAACTGGTATCCTTCTCATGATCGAAGTCATCATAGCTTCGAACATAGCTGCATAATCAGTAGTCCCCTCAGTAGCACGGCCTTCCCTAGCAGCTGGTCTCCCTCTTCGACTCATTCTCAATATCTATAAAAAGGAATGATCAGAACATCTAGAGAAACAACTGCATAAAGGACTAACTTACTGCTAAACTACTATAATATATATAGTAATCATCCATCAAAATACAATTACGTCTCTCATACGTAGTTACGTTAGCAAGCGTTGGGTAAAATCGATTAACTAAAGCTCTGATACCAAATGTACGACCGCCCATGACCCCCGCACGGAATCTAGAGATAGTGCGCTGTAAAGTGTGCCAAGCGACCATGGACGATTGTCAGGGTAAATTAAAACAACAGAATCTATCGTATTACTCACAGCGCATGGACAAAATACAATAGAACATATGTATAGTGAAGCTTTACAGAATAAAATGCCATCATATAAAACTCCATAATAGTTGAATATAAGCATCAAATAGTCAATACATCAAGCCTCACTACATAACACTCAGAGATTATACAAACAGCGGAACATCCAGTACATATAAGAAGATAATATGCAACCCTCTAGCTCGTCTTCGATATCAGCATCGTGAGAAGAGAACAGCACCTGTCACCTGCTACCTAGTCTGTCCATCCCAAAATGGACGAACAGCCCAAGGCAATAAGAATTAAAACATAAAGCCTTGAGTCAGACAACAGTCTTAGTGAGCAGTAAATTAACTAACAACATACCAAAAGAGCATAAAGGAAAAGGACTAGGAATACAACCCTCCCACTCCACCTCTTTCTACAGTGATAGCCCCCAGACACACACTAAGCAGAAGCAACATAGCAGAGCATACAATTTAAAGTAAAGTAATAATCATTCGAGTCAAGGGCGATGTTTTCCAAGTACCAAGGCCTAAATCAGATAAGCACCCAGAAAATACCGCTCTTGAGTCCGAATGACGATACAACCAAACATCCATGACTCTGGCTATCACTGTTATCACTGCTTCGATATCACCGTTAATTGAATGACCGACACATTCTTTCAGCCGTCCGTCAAGGGCTAATGGAAACCCCGGTTCTAGACATAACTCCCGCACGTCGTCGCAGCCCGTGCCTAGGACTATCGAATCTGCCCAGAGTACTCGACCATCAACAGTTGGCCGTTGGGACTATCAAATCTGCCCAAACGTACTCTTGCTTAGAGCATGCTAGAACCTTCAACAACGATGCTATCCAAGCCTCCTAGTCATCCTCCTCGACGACTATTCTTATATCCATTCATTATCCTCAACTCGAATCATATCACCGAGTTATCAACATGCTTGGAATGATCCCGTCTGGAATAGACCAAGTCTTCATCACATGATTGCCTCGCTTCATCACATCCTCGCAAAGCCTCATCTCAACATCACATCATCAAATCTACGCATAAGAGCTTCATCATCCCGCTACATATGCCACGAGCAGCTTACCCAATTCAAGAGCCTTTCTCCTAGCTTTTGAATCATCTTCGGTCTAAATCAGACCATCAATCATCTAATTCATAACAATCAATCAAACCAAACATTAATCCAAGCAATCAAGCATTCAAATATGATCTAAGTAGATTATTATAACAATAATGGCATTTTCGTAATTAAAGAGTTGAAAGTCTAACATGCATGAAATCATAAGAAATATCTCTACAATCTTGATGAATGAACTTGCATAGGTTAACACTTAGTAAAATGGTTGTCAAATCATCATGAATAATGGATCTACATGGATCTACACTTAGGATGAAGAAAATGCATGAAAATCACTATTTTAACACCAAATCGAGCCAACAATCCGATATACTCCTTTGGATCCATGTGAGAGATAATCACCACTCACCAAATCACCTAAACAACCTCAAATCAACACGCTTCAGATCTGGACAGCGAAGGATCGAGCTTGATCTATCACGAATCCGCTTCAAACGAAGAAATCTCTCTTGAAAAGATGAAGATCTTCAATCTAAGCTCTTAAATCTTCAATCTTGATCTTCGATATGGATGGAAGGAATCACTAGATTGGAGTGGAGAAAAGAAGTGAAGAAGTGTAGAAGTCGAGCTCAGAAAATGGCAGCACTTCGTCGCTTCGAAATCCGAATCCCAAAAATGAAGCCAACCCCCTTCTATTTATAGGCGAAATTTCCCTAAGTCGCTCGGAGTTAGGTCGTCCACGACCTACGACCTAAAACATACCGACCTAAAGACTTACCAACCTACGACTTAACAAAGCCCCCAGCCTCTACGACCTAACCTAACGCGCAGCTGCGACCTAGCGCTTAAGCACATCTTCGACCTAACTGCTAAGCCTTACACGACCTAACAAATAACTGAGTTACGACTTAACAGCTAACTCCTAGGTCGCTCGCGACTTAAAACATAGGCTACGACTTACGACTTAACGGTTATCTCCTAAGTCGGTCACGACCTATAGCATGCGCGCCTATGACCCAACTGAGAAGCGACCTAACAACATAACACCTCAACGACCTATCTGTTATGTCCTTACGCGACCTAACATAAGTCGCAAACAACTGGATTGCGACCTAACTACTAAGCCAAAGCCCAGCGACCTAACAATTCGCGCGACCTACGACTTAGAAATCACGCGACCTAACACTTAAACTATTCCCTGCGACCTAACAACCCGTACTACAAAACTACTCACGCGACCTAACTGGGTTATGTTCTAACTCCTTAAGTCGCCTAACTCTTAGGTCGCTAACACGCTAACCTTCTTAGGTCGCTAACCTATAGGGCGCTCCAAGAAACTAAGTCGCTAACCCGGTAACCACTAGGTCGCTAACTCGCCCTGCCGACCTAACACTTAACTCACCAAAGCTCTTAGGTCACCAACTTCCTTAAGTCGCTACCGACCTACCCCTTAGGTCGCCAATCCTATAAGTCGGTCATGACCTATCACTTAGGTCATTCACGACCTAGGACTTAGAAAAATTCTGAACGACTTATCAACAATGCAACCAATTGTTAATTATTTTACGATGTTTCGATCCGTAAAATACGGGTCGTTACAAGGATTAAACAATTAATTAATCCTGTTTATAAATGATTATGGAATGCTTGACTTTACTTATGAATGTTTGAATTCTATTGAATGATTGAATTGTTTGATATTTCTGATATGTGTTGCTTTGTGATCTATCCTGATCTTTGTTGTGATCTGTAATTTATTATCTGTGACCTTTATATATCTGTGGTCTGTGCATGAGTGATAAGTGTGATAGTTTATATCGCTTATCAACTATATTCCTGTATTTTGATCTGTGATGATTCATCGTGTTGCACTATTGTGTTAAACCCCTGGACCACACCTTTACACACACATAAATATGGATTTCACGTGGAAATCGGTTAAGTCACAGATGATTTAAATTTAATATTTTTGAAATTGAAATTTTGATTTCAATTGATTTTGGAAATGAATTTGGGTTTAAAGTGAAAAGCTTTTGAAATAGAATTTCAAAGATAAAAGTTATTTTGAATAACTTAATTGAGTTTTGGAAATTTAAATAATTTGATTTAAATTTGAATTTAAGTTTGAAATTGAATCCTATGATTTGAAACTAAGGATTAAAGATGATATAAATGTGTTTGTATGAATCTAAACCATTATAAAAGTAAAATTTTGGGAATTTGAATTTAACCTAAGGATTCAACTCGTATGAATGAATCAGATTTTCTGAAATGAAACTGTTTGTTTTCATATGATAAAAGCTTTCATATATATAAGAAATGAAATTCCAATTTAAAGGAATTTCAAGATTGAATTGAAAAATGGTTTTCCAAGTTATGAATGAATTCTTTTTGAAAGCTATGAATTAAATCTATTATTTTTAACAGATTTAAAATGATGATTTATTTAAACCCTTCGAAATGAAATTGTTTTGAAAGCTGTGAGTTAAATCTTTGATTTAAAGATTTAACGAGTTAAACTGAAATGGAAATTGATTTAGAAAATCTGTGAATGAATCTTTTATTTAAAAGATTTAAAGGTGGAAATTGTTTAAACCATTGAAGGTTGTTTAAAATGAATCTTTTTGTTTAAAGATTTGAAAATGGTAAATTGTTAAACCATTTGAAGAAAGTTTGGGTTTAAGTTGTGACTTAATTGAAATCCCAATATCCATATATTTTTAAAAAATTTCGCTCACTATTCGGGTTAGCCGGGAAAAGACATTTGTGTCATATAACCCATTCCGAATAGTGATACGTCGTATATGGATGGCATTTGAAGACCGGTGTTGAAGACCGGATATTTTCGAAAATGAAAGGACAACCTGTCGAATGTCTCTGCACCGAGTTGCTCCGGTATAGAGATTTATATCACTCTTTTTGTGATGGGAAGTCCAGACGTGATTGGAAATTATCCGGATGTGCAAGGGCTTCGTAAGAAGTGCCTTCGGTTCTGTTCGATCCCGGAACAGACTTGTATGGTTACATGTCTGACATTACACTTTGAGATATAAATCTGATTTCTTTCAAATACATTCTGTTGGTGGCGGAGAATTTATTCTCTTAGCTTAACACCCTTCTCTGAGACGTACGAGCTCAGAGGTTTTGTAGTTGAAGTTATCAGCGATATATCCCAATTTGGTAATGTGACATGCTGAGTGTTGCTGTGGGATGATCAGTGTTTGATCATTTGTGATATGATCATTTGTTTGATCATTTATCTTTGTGATCATAGGTTGATCATTTGTTGACCCAAAGCGTGGCTTTTTGAAAAAGCGTAGCTTTGTGGACGAGACTTCATCGAGCCTCATAAACCGGAAATGGTCGAAACAGGAATGTTGCGGCAAGGTTTCAGGGGTAGCTCCCCTAGGGTATGACCATTCCTTCTGGAAAAGGGTAGTGTCATGGTATGGAGCCCAGATACTTACTCATGTGGATACACTTATTTATTATGTGTGATGTTGGATACCGAGCGCTCGGATAAAGGTCCCAAAGGATCGGGGGTGGCATATCTCAGGTTTTGTATATTCCCCGGGAAGGGGGGTAGTCGACCTTGTTTGGCAGAGAACGGTTTGGTTCTCGGAGCGTCCCGCCAGAGGCGTTTCTTTCGTGGAATAGGAAGTTCCTTAGCCTGACCATTTATTGGAAATCCATCTTCCAAATACGAACTTTGTACGGTATTAGTTGTAGAACCCGCCATCTACTTATGGTGGCGCCCCACTGTTTGGATGGTAGCTATAGTAGACATAGTTCGAAATGTCTATGTTGGCTAAGATTGATATTCTACTTTCGAAAATGTTTTCTACACTATGCACTAGTAATAATATCAAAAAATGATTTGATTTTGCGTAGTAAGCATCTTTGACTATCATAAGAAGAAATCTCCTCCAATTCTGCGTTTGCATTGTGTGTGTGGTGGGAGGTCTTATGGTAGTTTCATTTTCCAAAAGCATTGCGAATTTACTTTAAATCTTTTGTTCGTTTTTAAAGATAAACTGTTTTTGTTGCTCACACCAGTCCCACGACTGACTCGGAGTTTATTGTTCCTTTCCTAAACTCTGGGTGCTCATAATTTTCTACACGAGCGGTCTAGAGTTGGGTTTTCCAAATAGTCAGGATTAGTAGATTTTCTGGAGCTAGTTCAGTCTTTGGATATGGACTGCACTTGCTTATCTTTGTGCATCGTTATTGGGAGTTCGAGCTATTTCTGGATTGGTGCTTTGAAGATGAAGATTATCCACTACTGATGTTTTCTATTTTCTTTCCGCTGCTATTTGTTGTATCATCTCTGATGTATATAGATATTTATTGTATCATCATTGTATCTGGATATTGTATCAGATGTTGTATATCTATATTCATTTGCTTTCTTCCGTTGTGTTATTTACTTAACTGTGTTATAAGCTCCGGCGACTCGGATTTGAACGGTCGAATCTATGGCATTCGAGTACGATGTAAAGTATGGATGTCGATTTTCGAGCGCGAAAAATCTGCAATCGTTACATTAGCACCTCGCATTTGAAAATGGTAAATTGTTAAACCATTTGAAGAAAGTTTGGGTTTAAGTTGTGACTTAATTGAAATCCCAATATCAATATATTTTTAAAAAATTTCGCTCACTATTCGGGTTAGCCGGGAAAAGACATTTGTGTCATATAACCCATTCTGAATAGTGATACGTCGTATATGGATCGCATTTGCTATATTACAGTATGATAGGGGGTTCTCGCTTCGCAGTTTGGTGGCGAACGGGGGACTCTTACCCCTACATGTCCCTAAGAGGGATGGGTTGGTTAGGCAGATGTCGTGACAGTCGAGAGGCTGGCTGTAAAAGTAAATGCGAGGTGCTAATGTAAGCCACGGTGGGACTGGGATGGTTGCAAAGCCTACCAGTGGCCGTTGTCTGAGATCGTTACATTTGGTATCAGAGCTAAGGTTGAATTTTAGCTCAGGAGTGTAACACGTTAAGTAGCTCATTAGAGATAGAGTGAAGTAAACTCTAGAATGAGTATATCCTTAAGATATCCGCCTGAATGTCTCAATAAATTCTCTTACTATCCACTGATAGTGAGTATGAGTGCAAGAAGAGGACGAGATAGGGGACAGGGGAGTATGACTATAGATGGTCAATACCCTGCAATAGTGGAAACAACTTTCTCTATCAATCTTCTTTGATTCGTTTCCAAATTCTTTTGATTTCTTCGTACCAGCTATAAGAAGAAGTTTCGGTGTGAAGATGGTTCTACGAATCGTTGTAGAAAATTCTTACTTCGTATCTTCATCGGTTTCTTATCAGCTTTTTGATTTAAACCTTAATGAATTTGAAATTGAAAATTTTGAATAAATTTGAAATTTTAAATTGAGTAAAATTGATTAATAGAATATGAAGTTGAATTAAATTGAATCAATAAAACGATTTCGATTGAAACCAAATTTAAAATTCTATTGTAATTTCTTTTGAATACCGAAGTCCTAAGAGGGACAAATTGGTATGTATTCTGAGATATTCCGACTTGAGTTTGGAATCCATATCTTGTCTTCGAGAAATTATAGGAGATCGAATCTGTCTATCTTCGTTGTTTAGTGCCTGTGAATTTCGAGGACGAAATTCTTTTAAGGGGGGAAGTTTGTAACGACCCCAGATTTTAATTTAATTTAAATTAATAATTAAATGAATTTTTAAATAAAAATTTGTAAAATCAATTGATAAATTGATTCGAGTCTCCCCGAAACCAAATTTAAAGGATATTAAATCGTTTAAACTTAAATATTGTATACATATGTGAATATATATGTATATATGATTTATGAGTAAATTTGAGATTTTAAATAATATATATGTATATACATTTGATTTGAATTTATAATCTTAAAGTAAATGGTTTAATAATAAATATTTGGGTTGATAAAATATATATAGTAATACATGAAATAAAATAACAAATACAACTTGAACAAAAGTAAAATAAATAATTTAAGTTAAAATAAAAGAGGAATAAAAATAAGACAATAAAACAAAAGAAATAACATACAGTAATTCAAACAATAAGTATGCAAACAAATAAAACAAAGTAAACAAATCTATGTTAAGCAAGACAATAAAAGATACAAATTCATTCAAGTATAAAGTAAATACAATTGTTACAAATTTAACAACAAAGTAAGATAGAAATTCATTTTAAATTACAAAATAAAAGCAAAACAAATACAAAGTAACAAACAAAATAAAATAAAAGCATAAGTATGTAGGCTGTAACTAGGAAAGTAATATTACCAAAGACAAGTTTGAACAAATGTACAAAGATGAGTATGATAATGGAAACAAATGCAACATTTTATATTTACAAAACCAGACTGAGTAATAAATGCAGCCACCATAACAAGATCACCTCAGCCTCAATATAAAATAAATGCCAGTACCTCTAGCATGTCCGAACAAAGAAAAAAAAATACATCACTATATTGTACAAAATAATAACATACCATATCACCCATACCTATGTATAAACAAATAATATCACCTATACCTTCTTTCCTATACATCACTTTCTTTATCTCAGTTTCTTCCATTCAAACAAAAGTAAATAAAACTGAAGTGATATCATCTACAAACTGAAACAAAACTTCAATTTAAAACAATTCAAAATCAAAGATCAAAGAAGAAGTATTATCAAAATGGAATGTTGTTCAACAACAAAACAAAGCAAGTTTCTAAAGGAAAATATAAACTGCAGTTTTCCAACACAATTGCTCTCTGTTCAAAACTGGGTTTTCAGGTGAGTAACATATTTTTGAAAACATTCAAGCCAAATTAAACTGTGTGAATGACTTATGCTATGTTTTGACCATATATAGATGAGAACTTTATGTATACCATTTTCATTTGTTATGAATACAGTTGCTATCATCTCTGTTTTATTTTCAAAAGTATAGAGTTCAATCAAGTTAACAATTCCAAATTCCACTTCTCAAATCTCTGATATATATACATTCTATCTTCAACCAATAGTTTTGTTTTAAAACCTCATTTAGGAGCTAAAATTGGTTTTCAGCTTGAACATGGAAAGTTGCCTCTGTAACTAACATTTTACTGTAAAAACAAGTTTTATGATTAATTCAAGTATTGTAAACCATTGTTTTGATTTCATAAATTGAATGAGCATACCAAGTTATGATTTTTAAAGGTAATACGATAATTTTTACTTAAGTGGTTTAAGGGCAGTTCGTATATGAACAAAACTCGCATTCCTATCAATATCTCATGATCAAATCAATTAAAATTTCTGAAACTTGTTGTGTAGCAAGTTTAATCCTCCATGAATCCAAGAAAAATGCTAAACTAATTTTCGAATGCATAGATTTTGGGTTTGGATCGAAAGTAGGGTTTTGGGTTCGTAATTTTCTACGTTCTGTAAATCGAAGTTTTCATCGCCATTACATGACCGAGCCGTACGAGGATTTGGGTGAAGGCTGAGGAGGGTATGGCCGTGGCGTGGAGGACGTGGCTTCGTCTCCGGTGGTCAGTATTGGTGGGGCGAAGCGGGTTTCACGTGGTAGTTCGAGTAGAATGGTTCGAACTCCAGGCACTTTTCAATTTCGTTGATTCCACGATGATTTGAGGTTCGATCTTGTATGTGAAGTCAAATTGGGGTTTGTTGGAGGCGATGGAGGTTGCCGGAGGGTCAGCGAACCACCGTGCACGTGCACGGTGGCGTGGCGTATCAGTAAGGTCACGAGTAGCTTCGACTCGAGTGATACTCGAGTAGGATGGGGGTTTACTTCGGGTTACCTGGGTGCGTGCGCGAGTATGTGGGTTTATCTGCAGCTTATAAATAAAAAGGAAGGGAAGAGATAGAGTCAGGAAGAAGCACGTACAGATGAACGTCTCAGGGCATCGAGTGAATAACTCGAAGCATTACTCGAGTTACAACCAGGGGATACTCGGGTTATCCTTAAATTGCAGTAATGTATATAAAAAAATAAAGTTAAGTAACTTCTTTTCTACAAGTTTTAACGCTTAATAAAGGTTTAACTGTTGAGTTAAAAATGTAATACAAGTCTCTAAAGTTTATTAACAATTAAGTTTATAATTAATAGAAATTTGATTTTCAAAGTTTTCAAGAAGGACTTTAAAATGTTAATTAAGATAACTAATTAATATTGATTAATTGTTTTGGAGAGTAGTTAAGGCCGATTACTTTATGACGGTATTTAGAGTTTAGATTGATTAATGATTAAGTAATTAGCGGTTAATAAATGAGTAGTTAAGTTTTATTAATTAAATAATTAATTAAGTAATTAAGATAAATTAAATTCTAATTTGGAATTAATTAGGCAATTAATTAAGATTAATTGTAAATTAAGGGTTAATTAGTAATCAATCAAGGAATGATAATTTTTTAATCAAATTTTATAATGAATAATTAGAGATTACTAATTAATTGTAAAAGAATAATTGATTAATTAAATAAAGATTAATCAATTGATAATGAGGTTAATTAAGAAGTGATTAATGAATTAAATGATTGTGATTAATGATTGGTTAAGCAAGGTAAGTTGATTTATTCTTAAGTAATTAATTTACTTGGAAATAAATTGAATCAATTAGGATTAAACAATTAATTAATCCTGTTTATAAATGATTATGGAATGCTTGACTTTACTTATGAATGTTAGAATTCTATTGAATGATTGAATTGTTTGATATTTCTGATATGTGTTGCTTTGTGATCTATCCTGATCTGTGTTGTGATCTGTAATTTATTATCTGTGACCTTTATATATCTGTGGTCTGTGCATGAGCGATAAGTGTGATAGTTTATATCGCTTATCAACTATATTCCTATATTTTGATCTGTGATGATTCATCGTGTTGCACTATTGTGTTAAACCCCTGGACCACACCTTTACACACACATAAATATGGATTTCACGTGGAAATCGGTTAAGTCACAGATGATTTAAATTTAATATTTTTGAAATTGAAATTTTGATTTCAATTGATTTTGGAAATGAATTTGGGTTTAAAGTGAAAAGCTTTTGAAATAGAATTTCAAAGATAAAAGTTATTTTGAATAACTTAATCGAGTTTTGGAAATTTAAATAATTTGATTTAAATTTGAATTCAAGTTTGAAATTGAATCCTATGATTTGAAACTAAGGATTAAAGATGATATAAATGTGTTTGTATGAATCTAAACCATTATAAAAGTAAAATTTTGGGAATTTGAATTTAACCTAAGGATTTCAACTCGTATGAATGAATCAGATTTTCTGAAATGAAATTGTTTGTTTTCATATGATAAAAGCTTTCATATATATAAGAAATGAAATTCCAATTTAAAGGAATTTCAAGATTGAATTGAAAAATGGTTTTTCAAGTTATGAATGAATTCTTTTTGAAAGCTATGAATTAAATCTGTTATTTTTAACAGATTTAAAATGATGATTTATTTAAACCCTTCGAAATGAAATTGTTTTGAAAGCTGTGAGTTAAATCTTTGATTTAAAGATTTAACGAGTTAAACTGAAATGGAAATTGATTTAGAAAATCTGTGAATGAATCTTTTATTTAAAAGATTTAAAGGTGGAAATTGTTTAAACCATTGAAGGTTGTTTAAAATGTATCTTTTTGTTTAAAGATTTGAAAATGGTAAATTGTTAAACCATTTGAAGAAAGTTTGGGTTTAAGTTGTGACTTAATTGAAATCCCAATATCCATATATTTTTAAAAAAATTCGCTCACTATTCGGGTTAGCTGGGAAAAGACATTTGTGTCATATAACCCATTCCGAATAGTGATACGTCGTATATGGATGGCATTTGAAGACCGGTGTTGAAGACCGGATATGTTCGAAAATGAAAGGACAACCTGTCGAATGTCTCTGCACCGAGTTGCTCCGGTATAGAGATTTATATCACTCTTTTTGTGATGGGAAGTCCGGACGTGATTGGAAATTATCCGGATGTGCAAGGGCTTCGTAAGAAGTGCCTTCGGTTCTGTTCGATCCCGGAACAGACTTGTATGGTTACATGTCTAACATTACACTTTGAGATATAAATCCGATTTCTTTCAAATACATTTCTGTTGGTGGCGGAGAATTTATTCTCTTAGCTTAACACCCTTCTCTGAGACGTACAAGCTCAGAGGTTATGTAGTTGAAGTTATCAGCGATATATCCCAATTTGGTAATGTGACATGCTGAGTGTTGCTGTAGGATGATCAGTGTTTGATCATTTGTGATATGATCATTTGTTTGATCATTTATCTTTGTGATCATAGGTTGATCATCTATTGACTCAAAGCGTGGCTTTTTGAAAAAGCATAGCTTTGTGGACGAGACTTCGTCGAGCCTCACAAACCGGAAATGGTCGAAACAGGAATGTTGCGGCAAGGTTTCAGGGGTAGCTCCCCTAAGGTATGACCATTCCTTCTGGAAAAGGGTAGTGTCATGGTATGGAGCCCAGATACTTACTCATGTGGATACACTTATTTATTATGTGTGATGTTGGATACCGAGCGCTCGGATAAAGGTCCCAAAGGACTGGGGGTGGCATATCTCAGGTTTTGTATATTCCCCGGGAAGGGGGGTAGCCGGTCTTGTTTGGCAGAGAACGGTTTGGTTCTCGGAGCGTCCCGCCAGAGGCGTTTCTTTCGTGGAATAGGAAGTTCCTTAGCCTGACCATTTGTTGGAAATCCATCTTCCAAATACGAACTTTGTACGGTATTAGTTGTAGAACCTGCCATCTACTTATGGTGGCGCCCCACCGTTTGGATGGTAGCTATAGTAGACATAGTTCGAAATGTCTATGTTGGCTAAGATTGATATTCTACTTTCGAAAATGTTTTCTACACTATGCACTAGTAATAATATCCAAAAATGATTTGATTTTGCGTAGTAAGCATCTTTGACTATCATAAGAAGAAATCTCCTCCAATTCTGCGTTTGCATTGTGTGTGTGGTGGGAGGTCTTATGGTAGTTTCATTTTCCAAAAGCATTGCTAATTTACTTTAAATCTTTTGTTCGTTTTTAAAGATAAACTGTTTTTGTTGCTCACACCAGTCCCACGACTGACTCGGAGTTTATTGTTCCTTTCCTAAACTCTAGGTGCTCATAATTTTCTACACGAGCAGTCTAGAGTTGGGTTTTCCAGATAGTCAGGATTAGTAGATTTTCTGGAGCTAGTTCAGTCTTTGGATATGGACTGCACTTGCTTATCTTTGTGCATCGTTATTGGGAGTTCGAGCTATTTCTGGATTGGTGCTTTGAAGATGAAGATTATCCACTGCTGATGTTATCTATTTTCTTTCCGCTGCTATTTGTTGTATCATCTCTGATGTATATAGATATTTATTGTATCATCATTGTATCTGGATATTGTATCAGATGTTGTATATCTATATTCATTTGCTTTCTTCCGTTGTGTTATTTACTTAACTGTGTTATAAGCTCCGGCGACTCGGATTTGAACGGTCGAATCTATGGCATTCGAGTACGATGTAAAGTATGGATGTCGATTTTCGAGCGCGAAAAATCTGCAATCGTTACATTAGCACCTCGCATTTGAAAATGGTAAATTGTTAAACCATTTGAAGAAAGTTTGGGTTTAAGTTGTGACTTAATTGAAATCCCAATATCCATATATTTTTAAAAAATTTCGCTCACTATTCGGGTTAGCCGGGAAAAGACATTTGTGTCATATAACCCATTCCGAATAGTGATACGTCGTATATGGATCGCATTTGCTATATTACAGTATGATAGGGGGTTCTCGCTTCGCAGTTTGGTGGCGAACGGGGGACTCTTACCCCTACATGTCCCTAAGAGGGATGGGTTGGTTAGGCAGATGTCGTGACAGTCGAGAGGCTGGCTGTAAAAGTAAATGCAAGGTGCTAATGTAAGCCACGGTGGGACTGGGATGGTTGCAAAGCCTACCGGTGGCCGCTGTCTGAGATCGTTACATTTGGTATCAGAGCTAAGGTTGAATTTTAGCTCAGGAGTGTAACACGTTAAGTAGCTCATTAGAGATAGAGTGAAGTAAACTCTAGAATGAGTATATCCTTAAGATATCCGCCTGAATGTCTCAATAAATTCTCTTACTATCCACTGATAGTGAGTATGAGTGCAAGAAGAGGACGAGATAGGGGACAGGGGAGTATGACTATAGATGGTCAATACCCTGCAATAGTGGAAACAACTTTCTCTATCAATCTTCTTTGATTCGTTTCCAAATTCTTTTGATTTCTTCGTACCAGCTATAAGAAGAAGTTTCGGTGTGAAGATGGTTCTACGAATCGTTGTAGAAAATTCTTACTTCGTATCTTCATCGGTTTCTTATCAGCTTTTTGATTTAAACCTTAATGAATTTGAAATTGAAAATTTTGAATAAATTTGAAATTTTAAATTGAGTAAAATTGATTAATAGAATATGAAGTTGAATTGAATTGAATCAATAAAACGATTTCGATTGAAACCAAATTTAAAATTCTATTGTAATTTCTTTTGAATACCGAAGTCCTAAGAGGGACAAATTGGTATGTATTCTGAGATATTCCGACTTGAGTTTGGAATCCATATCTTGTCTTCGAGAAATTATAGGAGATCGAATCTGTCTATCTTCGTTGTTTAGTGCCTGCGAATTTCGAGGACGAAATTCTTTTAAGGGGGGAAGTTTGTAACGACCCCAGATTTTAATTTAATTTAAATTAATAATTAAATGAATTTTTAAATAAAAATTTGTAAAATCAATTGATAAATTGATTCGAGTCTCCCCGAAACCAAATTTAAAGGATATTAAATCGTTTAAACTTAAATATTGTATACATATGTGAATATATATGTATATATGATTTATGAGTAAATTTGAGATTTTAAATAATATATATGTATATACATTTGATTTGAATTTATAATCTTAAAGTAAATGGTTTAATAATAAATATTTGGGTTGATAAAATATATATAGTAATACATGAAATAAAATAACAAATACAACTTGAACAAAAGTAAAATAAATAATTTAAGTTAAAATAAAAGAGGAATAAAAATAAGACAATAAAACAAAAGAAATAACATACAATAATTCAAACAATAAGTATGCAAACAAATAAAACAAAGTAAACAAATCTATGTTAAGCAAGACAATAAAAGATACAAATTAATTCAAGTATAAAGTAAATACAATTGTTACAAATTTAACAACAAAGTAAGATAGAAATTCATTTTAAATTACAAAATAAAAGCAAAACAAATACAAAGTAACAAACAAAATAAAATCAAAGCATAAGTATGTAGGCTGTAACTAGGAAAGTAATATTACCAAAGACAAGTTTGAACAAATGTACAAAGATGAGTATGATAATGGAAACAAATGCAACATTTTATATTTACAAAACCAGACTGAGTAATAAATGCAGCCACCATAACAAGATCACCTCAGCCTCAATATAAAATAAATGCCAGTACCTCTAGCATGGCCGAACAAAGAAAAAAAAATACATCACTATATTGTACAAAATAATAACATACCATATCACCCATACCTATGTATAAACAAATAATATCACCTATACCTTCTTTCCTATACATCACTTTCTTTATCTCAGTTTCTTCCATTCAAACAAAAGTAAATAAAACTGAAGTGATATCATCTACAAACTGAAACAAAACTTCAATTTAAAACAATTCAAAATCAGAGATCAAAGAAGAAGTATTATCAAAATGGAATGTTGTTCAACAACAAAACAAAGCAAGTTTCTAAAGGAAAATATAAACTGCAGTTTTCCAACACAATTGCTCTCTGTTCAAAACTGGGTTTTCAGGTGAGTAACATATTTTTGAAAACATTCAAGCCAAATTAAACTGTGTGAATGACTTATGCTATGTTTTGACCATATATAGATGAGAACTTTATGTATACCATTTTCATTTGTTATGAATACAGTTGCTATCATCTCTGTTTTATTTTCAAAAGTATAGAGTTCAATCAAGTTAACAATTCCAAATTCCACTTCTCAAATCTCTGATATATATACATTCTATCTTCAACCAATAGTTTTGTTTTAAAACCTCATTTAGGAGCTAAAATTGGTTTTCAGCTTGAACATGGAAAGTTGCCTCTGTAACTAACATTTTACTGTAAAAACAAGTTTTATGATTAATTCAAGTATTGTAAACCATTGTTTTGATTTCATAAATTGAATGAGCATACCAAGTTATGATTTTTAAAGGTAATACGATAATTTTTACTTAAGTGGTTTAAGGGCAGTTCGTATATGAACAAAACTCGCATTCCTATCAATATCTCATGATCGAATCAATTAAAATTTCTGAAACTTGTTGTGTAGCAAGTTTAATCCTCCATGAATCCAAGAAAAATGCTAAACTAATTTTCGAATGCATAGATTTTGGGTTTGGATCGAAAGTAGGGTTTTGGGTTCGTAATTTTCTACGTTCTGTAAATCGAAGTTTTCATCGCCATTACATGACCGAGCCGTACGAGGATTTGGGTGAAGGCTGAGGAGGGTATGGCCGTGGCGTGGAGGACGTGGCTTCGTCTCCGGTGGTCAGTGTTGGTGGGGCGAAGCGGGTTTCACGTGGTAGTTCGAGTAGAATGGTTCGAACTCCAGGCACTTTTCAATTTCGTTGATTCCACGATGATTTGAGGTTCGATCTTGTATGTGAAGTCAAATTGGGGTTTGTTGGAGGCGATGGAGGTTGCCGAAGGGTCGGCGAACCACCGTGCACGTGCACGGTGGCGTGGCGTATCAGTAAGGTCACGAGTAGCTTCGACTCGAGTGATACTCGAGTAGGATGGGGGTTTACTTCGGGTTACCTGGGTGCGTGCGCGAGTATGTGGGTTTATCTGCAGCTTATAAATAAAAAGGAAGGGAAGAGATAGAGTCAGGAAGAAGCACGTACAGATGAACGTCTCAGGGCATCGAGTGAATAACTCGAAGCATTACTCGAGTTACAACCAGGGGATACTCGGGTTATCCTTGAATTGTAGTAATGTATATAAAAAAATAAAGTTAAGTAACTTCTTTTCTACAAGTTTTAACGCTTAATAAAGGTTTAACTGTTGAGTTAAAAATGTAATACAAGTCTCTAAAGTTTATTAACAATTAAGTTTATAATTAATAGAAATTTGATTTTCAAAGTTTTCAAGAAGGACTTTAAAATGTTAATTAAGATAACTAATTAATATTGATTAATTGTTTTGGAGAGTAGTTAAGGCCGATTACTTTATGACGGTATTTAGAGTTTAGATTGATTAATGATTAAGTAATTAGCGGTTAATAAATGAGTAGTTAAGTTTTATTAATTAAATAATTAATTAAGTAATTAAGATAAATTAAATTCTAATTTGGAATTAATTAGGCAATTAATTAAGATTAATTGTAAATTAAGGGTTAATTAGTAATCAATCAAGGAATGATAATTTTTTAATCAAATTTTATAATGAATAATTAGAGATTACTAATTAATTGTAAAAGAATAATTGATTAATTAAATAAAGATTAATCAATTGATAATGAGGTTAATTAAGAAGTGATTAATGAATTAAATGATTGTGATTAATGATTGGTTAAGCAAGGTAAGTTGATTTATTCTTAAGTAATTAATTTACTTGGAAATAAATTGAATCAATTAGGATTAAACAATTAATTAATCCTGTTTATAAATGATTATGGAATGCTAGACTTTACTTATGAATGTTAGAATTCTATTGAATGATTGAATTGTTTGATATTTCTGATATGTGTTGCTTTGTGATCTATCCTGATCTGTGTTGTGATCTGTAATTTATTATCTGTGACCTTTATATATCTGTGGTCTGTGCATGAGCGATAAGTGTGATAGTTTATATCGCTTATCAACTATATTCCTATATTTTGATCTGTGATGATTCATCGTGTTGCACTATTGTGTTAAACCCCTGGACCACACCTTTACACACACATAAATATGGATTTCACGTGGAAATCGGTTAAGTCACAGATGATTTAAATTTAATATTTTTGAAATTGAAATTTTGATTTCAATTGATTTTGGAAATGAATTTGGGTTTAAAGTGAAAAGCTTTTGAAATAGAATTTCAAAGATAAAAGTTATTTTGAATAACTTAATCGAGTTTTGGAAATTTAAATAATTTGATTTAAATTTGAATTCAAGTTTGAAATTGAATCCTATGATTTGAAACTAAGGATTAAAGATGATATAAATGTGTTTGTATGAATCTAAACCATTATAAAAGTAAAATTTTGGGAATTTGAATTTAACCTAAGGATTTCAACTCGTATGAATGAATCAGATTTTCTGAAATGAAATTGTTTGTTTTCATATGATAAAAGCTTTCATATATATAAGAAATGAAATTCCAATTTAAAGGAATTTCAAGATTGAATTGAAAAATGGTTTTTCAAGTTATGAATGAATTATTTTTGAAAGCTATGAATTAAATCTGTTATTTTTAACAGATTTAAAATGATGATTTATTTAAACCCTTCGAAATGAAATTGTTTTGAAAGCTGTGAGTTAAATCTTTGATTTAAAGATTTAACGAGTTAAACTGAAATGGAAATTGATTTAGAAAATCTGTGAATGAATCTTTTATTTAAAAGATTTAAAGGTGGAAATTGTTTAAACCATTGAAGGTTGTTTAAAATGTATCTTTTTGTTTAAAGATTTGAAAATGGTAAATTGTTAAACCATTTGAAGAAAGTTTGGGTTTAAGTTGTGACTTAATTGAAATCCCAATATCCATATATTTTTAAAAAAATTCGCTCACTATTCGGGTTAGCCGGGAAAAGACATTTGTGTCATATAACCCATTCCGAATAGTGATACGTCGTATATGGATGGCATTTGAAGACCGGTATTGAAGACCGGATATGTTCGAAAATGAAAGGACAACCTGTCGAATGTCTCTGCACCGAGTTGCTCCGGTATAGAGATTTATATCACTCTTTTTGTGATGGGAAGTCCGGACGTGATTGGAAATTATCCGGATGTGCAAGGGCTTCGTAAGAAGTGCCTTCGGTTCTGTTCGATCCCGGAACAGACTTGTATGGTTACATGTCTAACATTACACTTTGAGATATAAATCCGATTTCTTTCAAATACATTTCTGTTGGTGGCGGAGAATTTATTCTCTTAGCTTAACACCCTTCTCTGAGACGTACAAGCTCAGAGGTTATGTAGTTGAAGTTATCAGCGATATATCCCAATTTGGTAATGTGACATGCTGAGTGTTGCTGTGGGATGATCAGTGTTTGATCATTTGTGATATGATCATTTGTTTGATCATTTATCTTTGTGATCATAGGTTGATCATCTATTGACTCAAAGCGTGGCTTTTTGAAAAAGCATAGCTTTGTGGACGAGACTTCGTCGAGCCTCACAAACCGGAAATGGTCGAAACAGGAATGTTGCGGCAAGGTTTCAGGGGTAGCTCCCCTAAGGTATGACCATTCCTTCTGGAAAAGGGTAGTTTCATGGTATGGAGCCCAGATACTTACTCATGTGGATACACTTATTTATTATGTGTGATGTTGGATACCGAGCGCTCGGATAAAGGTCCCAAAGGACTGGGGGTGGCATATCTCAGGTTTTGTATATTCCCCGGGAAGGGGGGTAGCCGGTCTTGTTTGGCAGAGAACGGTTTGGTTCTCGGAGCGTCCCGCCAGAGGCGTTTCTTTCGTGGAATAGGAAGTTCCTTAGCCTGACCATTTGTTGGAAATCCATCTTCCAAATACGAACTTTGTACGGTATTAGTTGTAGAACCTGCCATCTACTTATGGTGGCGCCCCACCGTTTGGATGGTAGCTATAGTAGACATAGTTCGAAATGTCTATGTTGGCTAAGATTGATATTCTACTTTCGAAAATGTTTTCTACACTATGCACTAGTAATAATATCCAAAAATGATTTGATTTTGCGTAGTAAGCATCTTTGACTATCATAAGAAGAAATCTCCTCCAATTCTGCGTTTGCATTGTGTGTGTGGTGGGAGGTCTTATGGTAGTTTCATTTTCCAAAAGCATTGCTAATTTACTTTAAATCTTTTGTTCGTTTTTAAAGATAAACTGTTTTTGTTGCTCACACCAGTCCCACGACTGACTCGGAGTTTATTGTTCCTTTCCTAAACTCTAGGTGCTCATAATTTTCTACACGAGCAGTCTAGAGTTGGGTTTTCCAGATAGTCAGGATTAGTAGATTTTCTGGAGCTAGTTCAGTCTTTGGATATGGACTGCACTTGCTTATCTTTGTGCATCGTTATTGGGAGTTCGAGCTATTTCTGGATTGGTGCTTTGAAGATGAAGATTATCCACTGCTGATGTTATCTATTTTCTTTCCGCTGCTATTTATTGTATCATCTCTGATGTATATAGATATTCATTGTATCATCATTGTATCTGGATATTGTATCAGATGTTGTATATCTATATTCATTTGCTTTGGATATTGTATCAGATGTTGTATATCTATATTCATTTGCTTTCTTCCGCTGTGTTATTTACTTAACTGTGTTATAAGCTCCGGCGTCTCGGATTTGAACGGTCGAATCTATGGCATTCGAGTACGATGTAAAGTATGGATGTCGATTTTCGAGCGCGAAAAATCTGCAATCGTTACATCGAGGCACGATCTGCCGAAGGGGGGCAACCTAGGGTTTCGCGAAGCGCGAGTGTGTGGCAAAAGAGGGTGGTGGCTGGCGCATTTGCGAGTGCGCAGAGGAGGATGGTGAATTAGTGCTTTGGGGATTGATCGCGACTGCGAAGGTTTCGAGCAGGCGGTGGTTAGAGTCGTGGGAGACTCGGCGAGTTCATTATCGCAAGGTCGAATCTCGGTTGGAGCTTTGAGTATAACTCGTTGGTTTGATTATCGCGAACAAGTTTAAGGTAATTTAAATCTTTAACATTTTAAATTTTTCATCACTTAAGTTTAAACTTGTGAAGTGATTATTATTTCACTTATCAGAAATTAACTGCAAGTTATAAAACAGTTGTTTTAAATTTAATCGGTTATTATATATATATATACAGCAAGGTTTAAACAGTTGGTTAAGAATTGAATCAGCCATATATATATAATATGTATGTATATATAAGATAGCAAGGTATATTATTTCAGATACTAACTAATACCTTTCGATATATTGAGTTATCAAAATATATAAAATTGGAATTTTGAAAAGAAAATAAAAGAGAAAAATGTTAAATAAATAATTATTGAAATTTGGATAAATTAGGGAATGAAATGGAAAAGTGATTTTTTAAATTTCAATGAATAAATTCTAAGTATGGGAAAGGAGATTTTTGAATAAACGGAAATGAATGAATTTTAAAACCTAAGTGATGTTAATTAAAGGAATAATAGATCATTTCTAAAAAAATTCTAGATTTTAAATTGTTAAGGAAGGAGTAAAGGAAGGAACTTGAAGTAAATACGAGAGTTGTAGTTTCAAGTTAAATAAGATTTTAAAACCTAATTAAGAAGTTAAGTCTAGAATTAATACAAGTAATAGACTTTAAAATAAAATTGGATAAGTAAAGGGATTATTTTTAATGGAGTAAATTTTGAAAATCAATTTGGAAATTGGTTAAGTACTTGAAACTGGGATTTTAAAAGGAAGTTGAGACCATGAGATTTATAAACTGGGTTTATAAAAGTGAAGTAATATATCGGTGGATATTTGGAAGAATAAATTCACGGTGGGAATTTATTAAATGAATGGGTAAATTTGTTTAAAAATAAATAGTGATTTACTTTTAAAAGATGAGAAAGAGAAGTATATTTCCCTGGGTAGCCAAGTATGTTTTCAAGCAAATTTTTAAGTATAAGTTAAATGTTTTTAAAGTTGTTTTTAAAGTTGTTTTAAAAGCATGTTTTTAGGAAATTTATCATTTTGAAATGTTCAAATTTTAAAGTAAGTATTTTCAAATTTATTTTAGTAGTAATTATTTAAAGGTTAATTGGTATTATGTTTTAAAGATAAAAATTTAGTTTTATATTTTATAATGTAGCTTTATTTTAAATATTTTTAAAGTATATGTTTTTAAATAAAATATTAAAGTAGTTTTCAAATTTAAATGTTTTAAAGTATATTTTATAATATAGTGTTTAAATTACTTAAGAAAAAAAATTCTAAAATGTTTGTACTTGGAGATTTCAGTGGAGATAGAAAATATTTGGGAACTTTACTCTGTAAGAAAAAGGTGGTTTTTGAAACTATTTTCAAAAAGGGTTTGAAAGTGGAAATATATCTTGCGAAGATATTTGTGAGGTAAATAAATAATTTGGAAAATTATTTATTTGTTTGATGGATGTTTGTGAATGTTAATTGATAGTTAAATCACCGACTATCAATATTGGACAATGCGCTGATCGTTTTGAAGAGACCGGGATCAAAATTAATTTCTCGAAAACCACTTCGATTCGGTTTGTACGTTTTCGTGGGGAAATGAGTTTGGAATAGAAGATGGTACAGTGAAGTGCAAGGGCTAATCGCTACTAATCCTGAGGGTGATTCCAAAATGGATGTAGTAGGAATATTGCCTTCGGTTTCGTTCAAACCCGGGACGGACCTGTATGGATGAATGCTTTCGGAACATCGTCAGGTGGACGATGGGCATTCTAAGTGATATGTTCTAAAAAAGGTAACGCTTAGCCTCGAACCTCATCAACCGGGAATGACTTAAAATCAAGGGTTATGCAGCAAGGCTATGTGGCTCGCACCCATTAGGGTGAGGTCATCCCTGTCTAGGTGTCCCTTTTTATTCGGCTTAGTGGTGCGGTTGCTGATCCCAACCGTGGGGTGATTTTTCTCGGATTTATCCAGTAAGGGGTAGTTCCGGTCTTGTGTTGCAGGGGATCGGGTGTGGTCCTCGGTACACTGATCTAGACCAGGTACTGTGACAGGTGGTACCCCAGTGCCTAGTCATTAGTTGGAAATCCATTCTCCCAACGCGCATTTTACGGTTTTTGTTTGTGGAACCCACTTTGTGGCTAGTATGCTGGAATTTAATCATGTAACAATTTCAGCTATTTGAATAAGTAATTGTATATATACACTATTATAATATCAGATGGATTTGATAAAAAGTGTTTTGGCTATCGTAAGGTAAAAACCCGACATGTTTATTTGTGGCGTGGTCTTACGAGATGCTTTTGATTTCAAAGGATTTTGAAACTGTAATAATCAAGTTGAGTGTGATTCTCTCACGCTGGTATTCCAGACTGACTCGGTTGTTATTTAACTATAATGCTCGGGTCAGACCGAGTATTATAGGATACATGATATGATGCTGTGGAGCTCAAGAGTCGAGCTGGATGGAGAGACGTATCACACGTATATGACGTATATTCCGCTGTGTTGTGTATGTTGTGTATTCTATATGGGACAAGTTATTATAACTGTCCTGAATCGTGATGTTGATTGTATTATACTATGATTTTGTACCCTGATGATGTAATGTATAAACAGATGTATTTCTTTTGTGTAAAGACCATTTATTATCTATTATATTTTATTCCGTTGCGATGGTTAGATTCTGATGTTGTTTTCATCTTCTTCTTCTACCTCTTTCTTCTTTAACCCTGATGGTTTGATTTTTCGGGCTTCGGAAAATCGGGTCGTTTCAAAACTGTTTTCAAAGGAATTGAAAATGGAAATATATCTTGCAATGATATTTTGAGAATTGTAATAATTTGGGAGAAATTATTATGGCTTAATGATTGTTTGTGAATGTTAATTGATAGTTAAATAACCGACTATCAATATTGGCCGATGCGCTGATCATTTCGAAGAGACCGGGAACGGGATTAATTTCTCGAAAACCACTTCGATCCGGTTTATACATTTTCGTAGGGAACGAGTTTGGAATCGAAGATGGAGTAGTGAAGTGCAAGGGCTAGTCGCTACTAATCCTGAGGGTGATTGCAAAAAGGAAGTAGTAGGAATAGTGCCTTCGGTTCCGTTCGAACCTGGAACGGACTTGTATGGATGAATGCTTTCGGAACATCGTCAGGTGGATGGTGGACATTTTAAGTGAAACGATTCTATAAAGGTAACGCTTAGCCTCGAACCTCATCAACCGGGAATGACTGAAAATCAGGGGTTATGCAGCAAGGCTATGTGGGTAGCGCCCATTAGGGTAAGGTCATTCCTATCTAGATGTCCCTTTTATTTCGGCTTAGTGGTGCGGTTGCTGATCCCAACCGTGGGGTGATCTTACTCGGAATTACCCTTAGGTAGTTCCGGTCTTGTGTTGCAGGGGATCGGGCGTGGTCCTCGGTACGCTGATCTAGACCAGGTACCGTGACAGGTGGTACCCCAGTGCCTAGTCATTGATGGAAATCCATTCTCCCTACGTGCCTATACGGTTTTGATTGTGCCCAACTATTGTTAAAACATGAGATGCAAGCATTTCAGCTAGATTCTATTTTACTTTATATAAACACTATTATAATATCAGACGGATTTAATAAAAAGTGTTTTGGCTATCGTAAGGTAAAAACCCGACATGTTTATTTTTGTAGTGGTCTTACGAGATGCTTTTGATTTCAAAGGGTTTGGAAAACTTTAATAATCCAATTGAGTGTGTTTTCTCACGCTAGTTTTCCAGACTGACTCGGGTGTTATTTTATTATAATGCTCGGGCCAGACCGAGTATTATAGATACATGATAGGATGCTGTGGAGCTCAGGAGACGAGTTGGATGGCGAGGCGTAACATGCGTACTTGATGTATTATTCCGCTGTGTTGTAAGTTGTATTGTCTGTTGGTGAGGACTAGTTAATATAACTGTCTAGTTGTGTGTTATTGATTGTGTGTACTCTGATGATGTAATGTATAAATAGATTTGCTTTTGTGTAAAGATCAGTTATTAACTATTATATATTATTCCGCTGCGAGTATGAGATTCTTATGCTGATTTTCTACTTTCTCCTTCTACCTCTTTCTTCTTTAACCCTAACGATCTGGTATTTCCGGCATTCGATTGTTCGGCATGTAATACAGTGAACGTATTGATGTCGATTTTCAGAAGTCGAAAATCCCCTGTTCGTTACAGGAAGGATATCTTTGATCTTTGTGCAGGAGGACCATTCCTCGAAGTATTGAAGCACCTCCATGGAAATCCTACACAATTATCGAACATGCCTTATCGGTTTTCGATTATATACCTAGTATTGTTGTGATGTACACTCACGAGCATCACAGCTACTTGGTTATTATTATTTTCGCCTTAGACATTATTATAATATCACTGGATTTTCTAATATAAAGGTTTTGGTTATCGTAAGATAAAAATCCGTTCGTATTTATGTGCGGCGCAGTCTTACGAGATGCCTTTGATTTTAAAGGATTTTACAAGTTAAAATAAATAAAATTCCTTATGATTTAAGTTCTCGCACTGGTTTCACCTGACCGACCCGGACGTTGTTTTCCTATAATGCTCGGGTCAGACCGAGCATATTTCCTGGTTTAGATGGATATTTTGGAGCTTCAAGAGAGGAGCTAGAGACCTAGAGATGTATTCACGTAGATGATTATATTTCCGTTGCATACATGGTTGTTTTTGTCAGCAATTATGAGGACAGGTTGTTATAACTGTCCAAGATGAAATAGGTTAGTAAACTCTGATTCATGTTTGTGTGTATATATATATATATATTACAGTTTTTTGTGTAAAGAGTAGTTATATAATATAGATTATTCGTTCCATTGTGAGATTCTGTGTTTTGTCTAGTTTCTTCTTGTTTTCTTCCTTCTTTCTTTTCCCTAACTATCCATCTTTCCGTTCAATTTGGGTAAGACATGCGCGGTTTAGTCAACTTATAGTGTACGGAAAAGTGGGTCATTACAGTAATAGTATGTCAAAATACTAAATCGAGGCCCATAGTTACAATAGCACTTAGCAGAGGCTATAACTACCCCTTTTCTACTAAAAAGGTTCAATTTTCACATATGTCGGTGTCACATTCAATATGGCCAAACAATCAAATTTTAAGCATTTAACAATCTATATCACATATATATAACTGAAATAAACCAATAGGTAAATAACTGGAAATTATAAATCACCACGATGAGAAATCTGGATTTCTCAACAAATTTTCCAGTATTTTAATTTTAAATGTCAATCGCTTGTAAAAATGAACATTTTACCAAAAAGCCAATAATTTCAACTAAACACAAATAGTAATTTTTATCTACTATATAATACAAAGATTTATCCAAAGAGATGAGCTATACACAACTAAATTCTAGTTGGCATCGAATCGTTCTGGTTTGCTAAAATTGAAGGACGTTCGATTTAGTCCAAATTTCAACTTGATTCAAATTCAACTAAACCAGTTCCATTGTGAAGCTTTTGTCATTATGAACGCAAGCAAAGTTTCGTCTCGATTGGACCTCATATGTAAAAGTTTTATAATTTATTAGTTTTTGATTTAAAATTTCAATTTAAATTCTCTAACCACTTTATAATTAACTAATTACCCTTATTACATTTAAACTCCTTCTTCACAAATTATAACTCCCACTCTGCTCTACTGTAAACACTTCCCATTGTCGAACTTTGGCACATTCGACCTCCTCCTCCCCTCCATGATACGCCATGCGACCACTGCCAGCAAACTCCCTTTCGAAATATAAACCTCCATGCCCCATTCATCTGTACCTCGAGGCACCCAAGGAGATCACGACCCAAGAGAACTGTAACCGTGACCACCAGATGACGGACCACCTGAAACGAGGTTGGACCCTACCAATCTCCACCCAAATGTGCTTTCTGCCCTCACAAACTCCAATTTGACCAATAAAACAACAATCGAAGCCTACACTTCACAAAATCTCAAATCCTAGCATGTAAACCACTCACGACAATACTGTCAATTGCCAAAACAAGAGCTGCAACCACCAAATATGTATACCAAAAGATAGATCTCCCTATTCTAAGAGTAAAGATCTCATCTTTTTAATTTAGTGATTTTTCTATGACTTGTTTTGATTTTTACAAGAAGAGGATTTTAATTTTTCTTTGTTTTGAAAAAAAATGGATAGAACAATAAATATGGTAATTAGAGGAGAATGCCTATTAGATATTTTTAAGTGTTATATATATATATATATATATATATATATATATAATTTGTGATTTCCACAATCTCGTCGTATAGATTTTTCGTTCACGTATGGACTCCGAATGACAAAAAAATTACGGTCGCGCTCGGAACGGCAATGTGCAATAATAATATAACTGCTTAGTGGATTCTGTAAACTCACAAAAACACTCCCGTTTGCCAATAAATCGTCAAACGAATAATTTCAATAATTTTAAAATTAAAAATTATGGAAAAATCAAATAAAATAAATTGAAAATACGTCAATAAAAACCGAGTCGTAAAAATAACAGAAAAATTTCAGATTATTTATTTGAACCACTTCTTACTGCAAATAAATAAATAAAAAGAATTCATCATTATTATTTAATAATAAAAAAGTGTTAAAAAAGCTATTTAATCCATTATATTAAAATTAAATTTAAAGTTCAGATATTTGAATCACTATTCACGTAAATTCATAAATTCAAATATTTTAAATAATCTTCGTATTTGAATTTAAGTTTAAAATAATTAAAAACAGTTTATTCGATATTTAAAATTAATTAAATAGTTAAAATCAAATAACTAGAATTCTGGGTGGTTACACTGATGACGTTAATATAAGAATATACTTAATCACTTTGGCTACTATGCCACTTAGTATATGTATATTGACAAAGTCAAAGCAGGCAGCCTCACTGCCTTGGTTTTTCTAAAGGGATAGTTTTGCTCACATCCCTGTTAAGTTTCAAAATAAAGAAGTCATACTCCCCAAAATAAACTTACATTTCTAGTCTCTATTTTCAAATCTGCCTGCGCCAAAAGACCCAATAGCCTTTACGTTTTTAGCATTTCAAACGCGCAAAAGCTACTGTAGAAATATTGGATCAGCATATCGTTTTCACAAAAAAATCTTAAATTTGACAATCTTTAAAATGAGATCCATTGTTGATACAAAAAAACCATATATGTAGTAAGGCTGCAATTATTCCTTATATTTGCAGGGAATTCTGCAATTTTTGAAAAACATCAATTTTCCTTCAAATGTCAGCAATTTTTCATAAAATTGCAGACTTTTATGCAATTATATGGAATAATTGCAGACTTCTTTGCTATTATTCCATATAATTGCCAACTTTTGGTATTTGAAAATAAGGATGTAATTTATATCTTTTTTGGGAGGATGTTTTATGTATTAAGTTTGATTTTAGGGATGTGTCCCTTATTTTCACTTTTACAAAACAATCGAAGTGATAACCATGCAGTGTCATTTAAAACTCATAAATAAATCGCGATAATATGATAGCGCCTATGATTAGTTGTAGATGATGTCGACTTTGATATTGTAAGAATCATTCCATAACTATCTAAGTTGTTATCCTATGTTTCCATCCTCGCCGACATCGACACTCATGAATGGGGCACTTCTATAAGCATAGAGAATATACGCAGCATGGCATTAATGTAATTAACCAAAAAACCGATTTCTTACTAAATAAATAAATACTTTTCACCAAACCCAATTTCTTATTTAATTCTTATTAGATAAAACAATATATTTATACATCTTTTTAGAATTTCCGACGCATAAAATTTTCAAGTTCCATAACATTTATCAACTTTAATTAATTAATATCCTTAATTAATTATTAATTTAAATGCTTATCTAGAATATTAAATTCATAATAAATCATATTCACTTGGGAAAAATCCCAAAAGTTCCTAGAAAATTAAGAATATCCTTCTCTTTACCATATCAAAATTTCTAAATCAACAACTGTAACGACTCGGTATTTCGAACCATTCGCATCCACACATGTCAGACTTGAATTGCTTAAAATATCATATTGTTAATTTATATTTGGCAAAACTCAACATATACAGTAAATAAATCAATCATAGGATCACAGACACAGAGCATTACAACAATAAGCAGCGGAGTAGATAAATAGTAGTTCATGAAGCTACAATAAAACATCACAGTCTAAAACAAAATACAACAGATTCTTGAATACAAATGAATCTCTAATACATAAGCAACTAACGAGCCTGAACATAAATGGTTGGAATAAACCGAAATAACTGAAAGCTGGATAGATAGATCTTCAAACAAAGCTCCAATCTCCAAAGATAAGTCTCAAATGCTGTGACACTCAGTCTGACCCGTGCATAAAGCAAAACACAAAACATTCGAGTCAGGATTAACATTCTTATATAGTAAATTCAACTCAAGTGAAATGTCAACTGAAATACAAGTAACTTAAAGGATGTTTGGGATTTCCATCCTCTAAGGATCCGTGGAACTATATACTATGTAGCAATATACACTATTATAATATGTCTATAGTAATGTAAACTATTAAAATAGCGTTAAGGCGTTACCCATATCCCCCTTAAGACATTTTATATAATTTCGTAGTCTATACAGATACTGTAAACTCCACTTGCAAGTGGTCTATCTGGGAGCACTCCATAGGTACGACACAAAACAAACTCGTAGAAGGCGTGATAGGGCATGTGACAAGGCACGAGAGGCAATGCTAGGGTAAATATACCGTTTGTGGATCTGGACTGGTGGTAACGCATAGCAGCTATTACCGCTGACCTTGTGACACATTCCCAAATCAAAGGAGCACTTAATCAAATCACAAAAGCAATAGAATGGTATCGAAGAAATGTGTCCGATAGGAGGAATGACCTCACTTGGCCCGGCATGGCTCTTGTTTTAACCACATCAAGCTGACTCACGGGAGTCAGGGCTACGTAAATACCATATAGAATCGTCGCCAAACCATCCTACTTCGTTCTGGAATCTGCACCACGTACAAAATTGTTAAAGTGGTTTTTGGCATTGGAAGAGAGTACGACAATAGCCGATCCTGGTCTCTTTAAAAACCAAACGCTTATTTCACACCGTAGTCATTTCATTTCAAATAGTTCATACTTCATATAAAAATAACAATAATCACTTTATAATTAACTAATTACCCTTACTACATTTAAACTCCTTCTTCACAAATTATAACTCCCACTCTACTCTACTGTAAACACTTCCCATTGCCGAACTTTGGCACATTCGACCTCCTCCTCCCCTCCATGATACGCCATGCGACCACTGCTAGCAAACTCCCCTTCAAAATATAAACCTCCATGCCCCCATTCATATGTACCTCGAGGCACCCAAGGAGATCACGACCCAAGAGAACTGTAACCGTGACCACCAGATGACGGACCACCCGAAACGAGGTTGGACCCTACCAATCTCCACCCAAACGTGCTTTCTGCCCTCACAAACTCCAATTTGACCACTAAAACAACAATCGAAGCCTACACTTCACAAAATCTCAAATCCTAGCATGTAAACCACTCACGACAATACTGTCAATTGCCAAAACAGGAGCTGCAACCACCAAATATGTATACCAAAAGATAGATCTCCCTATTCTAAGAGTAAAGATCTCATCTTTTTAATTTAATGATTTTTCTATGACTTGTTTTGATTTTTACAAGAAAAGGATTTTATTTTATTTTGTTTTGAAAAAAAATGGATAGAACAATACATATGGTAGTGAGAGGAGAATGCCTGTTAGATATTTTTAAGTGTTATATATATATATATATAATTTGTGATTTCCAGCATCTCGTCGTATAGATTTTTCATTCACGTATGGACTCCGAATGACAAAAAAATTACGGTCGCGCTCGGAATGGCAATGCGCAATAATAATATAACTGCTTAGTGGATTCTGTAAACTCACAAAAACACTCCCGTTTGCCAATAAATCGTCAAACGAATAATTTCAATAATTTTAAAATTAAAAATTATGGAAAAATCAAATAAAATAAATTGAAAATACGTCAATAAAAACCAAGTCGTAAAAATTATAGTAAAATTTCTGATTATTTATTTGAACCACTTCTTACTGCAAATAAACAAATAAAAAGAATTCATCATTATTATTTAATAATAAAAAAGTGTTAAAAAAGCTATTTAATCCATTATATTAAAATTAAATTTAAAGTTCAGATATTTGAATCACTATTCACATAAATTCACAAATTCAAATATTTTAAATAATCTTCGTATTTGAATTTAAGTTTAAAATAATTAAAAACAGTTTATTCGATATTTAAAATTAATTAAATAGTTAAAATCAAATAACTAGAATTCTGGGTGGTTACACTAATGACGTTAATATAAGAATATACTTAATCACTTTGGCTACTATGCCACTTAGTATATGTATATTGACAAAGTAAAAGCAGGCAGCCTCACTGCCTTGGTTTTTCTAAAGGGATAGTTTGGCTCACATCCCTGTTAAGTTTCAAAATAAAGAAGTCATACTCCCCAAAATAAACTTACATTTCTAGTCTCTATTTTCAAACTGCCTGCGCCAAAAGACCCAATAGCCTTTACGTTTTTAGCATTTTAAACACGCAAAAGCTTCTGTAGAAACATTGGATCAGCATATCGTTTTCACAAAAAAAATCTTAAATTTTACAATCTTTAAAATGAGATCCATTGTTGATACAAAAAAAATCATATATGTAGTAAGGCTGCATTTATTCCATATATTTGCAGGGAATTCTGCAATTTTTGAAAAACATCAATTTTCCTTCAAATGTCAGCAATTTTCCATATAGTTGCAGACTTTTATGCAATTATATGGAATAATTGCAGACTTCTTTGCTATTATTCCATATAATTGCCAACTTTTGGTATTTGAAAATAAGGATGTAATTTATATCTTTTTTGGGAGGATGTTTTATGTATTAAGTTTGATTTTAGGGATGTGTCCCTTATTTTCACTTTTTCAAAACAGTCGAAGTGATAACCATGCAGCGCCATTTAAAACTCATAAATAAATCGCGAAAATATGATACCGCCTATGATTAGTTGTAGATGATGTCGACTTTGATATTGTAAGAATCATTCCATAACTATCTAAGTTGTTATCCTATGTTTCCATCCTCGCCGACATCGACACTCATGAATGTGGCACTTCCATAAGCATAGAGAATATACGCAGCATGGCATTAATGTAATTAACCAAAAAACCGATTTCTTACTAAATAAATAAATACTTTTCACCAAACCCAATTTCTTATTTAATTCTTATTAGATAAAACAATATATTTATACATCTTTTTATAATTTCCGACGCATAAAACTTTCAAGTTCCATAACATTTATCAACTTTAATTAATTAATATCCTTAATTAATTATTAATTTAAATGCTTATCTAGAATATTAAATTCATAATAAATCATATTCACTTGGGAAAAATCCCAAAAGTTCCTAGAAAATTGAGAATATCCTTCTCTTTACCATATCAAAATTTCTAAATCAACAACTGTAACGACTCGGTATTTCGAACCATTCGCATCCACACATGTCAGACTTGAATTGCTTAAAATATCATATTGTTAATTTGTATTTGGCAAAACTCAACATATACAGTAAATAAATCAATCATAGGATCACAGACACAGAGCATTACAACAATAAGCAGCGGAGTAGATAAATAGTAGTTCATGAAGCTACAATAAAACATCACAGTCTAAAACAAAATACAACAGATTCTTGAATACAAATGAATCTCTAATACATAAGCAACTAACGAGCCTGAACATAAATGGTTGGAATAAACCGAAATAACTGAAAGCTGGATAGATAGATCTTCAAACAAAGCTCCAATCTCCAAAGATGAGTCTCAAATGCTGTGACACTCAGTCTGACCCGTGCATAAAGCAAAACACAAAACATTCGAGTCAGGATTAACATTCTTATATAGTAAATTCAACTCAAGTGAAATGTCAACTGAAATACAAGTAACTTAAAGGATGTTTGGGATTTCCATCCTCTAAGGATCCGTGGAACTATATACTATGTAGCAATATACACTATTATAATATGTCTATAGTAAAGTAAACTATTAAAATAGCGTTAAGGCGTTACCCATATCCCCCTTAAGACATTTTATATAATTTCGTAGTCTATACAGATACTGTAAACTTCACTTGCAAGTGGTCTATCTGGGAGCACTCCATAGGTACGACACAAAACAAACTTGTAGAAAGCGCGATAGGGCATGTGACAAGGCACGAGAGGCAATGCTAGGGTAAATATACCGTTTGTGGATCCGGACTGGTGGTAACGCATAGCAACTACTACCGCCTACCTTGTGACACATTCCCAAATCAAAGGAGCACCCAATCAAATCACAAAAGCAATAGAATGGTATCGAAGAAATGTGTCCGATAGGAGGAATGACCTCACTTGGCCCGACATGGCTCCTGTTTTAACCACATCAAGCTGACTCACGGGAGTCAGGGCTACGTAAATACCATATAGAATCGTCGCCAAACCATCCTACTTCGTTCTGGAATCTGCACCACGTACAAAATTGTTAAAGTGGTTTTTGGCATTGGAAGATAGTACGACAATAGCCGATCCCGGTCTCTTTAACAACCAAACGCTTATTTCACACCGCAGTCATTTCATTTCAAATAGTTCATACTTCATATAAAAATAACAGTAATCACTTTATAATTAACTAATTACCCTTATTACATTTAAACTCCTTCTTCACAAATTATAACTCCCACTCTACTCTACTGTAAACACTTCCCATTGCCGAACTTTGGCACATTCGACCTCCTCCTCCCTTCCATGATACGCCATGCGACCACTGCCAGCAAACTCCCCTTCGAAATATAAACCTCCATGCCCCATTCATCTGTACCTTGAGGCACCCAAGGAGATCATGACCCAAGAGACCTATAACCGTGACCACCAGATGACGGACCACCCGAAACGAGGTTGGACCCTACCAATCTCCACCCTAACGTGCTTTCTACCCTCACAAACTCCAATTTGACCACTAAAACAACAATCGAAGCCTAGACTTCACAAAATCTCAAATCCTAGTATGTAAACCACTCACGACAATACTGTCAATTGCCAAAACAAGAGCTGCAACCACAAAATATGTATACCAAAAGATAGATCTCCCTATTCTAAGAGTAAAGATCTCATCTTTTTAATTTAATGATTTTTCTATGACTTTTTTTGATTTTTACAAGAAGAGGATTTAAATTTTTCTTTGTTTTGAAAAAAAATGGATAGAACAATACATATGGTAGTGAGAGGAGAATGCCTGTTAGATATTTTTAAGTGTTATATATATATATATTTATATAATTTGTGATTTCCAATATCTCGTCGTATAGATTTTTCGTTCACGTATTAACTCCGAATGATAAAAAAATTACGGTCGCGCTCGGAACGGCAATGCGCAATAATAATATAACTGCTTAGTGGATTCTGTAAACTCACAAAAACACTCCCGTTTGCCAATAAATCGTCAAACGAATAATTTCAATAATTTTAAAATTAAAAATTATGGAAAAATCAAATAAAATAAATTGAAAATACGTCAATAAAAACCAAGTCGTAAAAATAATAGTAAAATTTCTGATTATTTATTTGAACCACTTCTTACTGCAAATAAACAAATAAAAAGAATTCATCATTATTATTCAATAATAAAAAAGTGTTAAAAAGCTATTTAATCCATTATATTAAAATTCAATTTAAAGTTCAGATATTTGAATCACTATTCACGTAAATTCACAAATTCAAATATTTTAAATAATCTTCGTATTTGAATTTAAGTTTAAAATAATTAAAAAACAGTTTATTCGATATTTAAAATTAATTAAATAGTTAAAATCAAATAACTAGAATTCTGGGTGGTTACACTGATGACGTTAATATAAGAATATACTTAATCACTTTGGCTACTATGCCACTTAGTATATGTATATTGACAAAGTCAAAGCAGGCAGCCTCACTGCCTTGGTTTTTCTAAAGGGATAGTTTGGCTCACATCCTTGTTAAGTTTCAAAATAAAGAAGTCATACTCCCCAAAATAAACTTATATTTATAGTCTCTATTTTCAAACTGCCTGCGCCAAAAGACCCAATAGCCTTTACGTTTTTAGCAATTTAAACGCGCAAAAGCTTCTGTAGAAACATCGGATCAGCATATCGTTTTCACAAAAAAATCTTAAATTTGACAATCTTTAAAATGAGATCCATTGTTGATACAAAAAAATCATATATGTAATAAGGCTGTAATTATTCCATATATTTGAAGGGAATTCTGCAATTTTTGAAAAACATCAATTTTCCTTCAAATGTCAGCATTTTTCCATACAATTGCAGACTTTTATGCAATTATATGGAACAATTGCAGACTTCTTTGCTATTATTCCATATAATTGCCAACTTTTGGTATTTGAAAATAAGGATGTAATTTATATCTTTTTTTGGGAGGATGTTTTATGTATTAAGTTTGATTTTAGGGATGTGTCCCTTATTTTCACTTTTTCAAAACAGTCGAAGTGATAACCATGCAGCGTCATTTAAAACTCTTAAATAAATCGCGATAATACGAAACCGCCTATGATTAGTTGTAGATGATGTCGACTTTGATATTGTAAGAATCAGTCCATAACTATCTAAGTTGTTATCCTATGTTTCCTTCCTTGTCGACATCGACACTCATGAATGCGGCACTTCTATAAGCATAGAGAATATACGCAGCATGGCATTAATGTAATTAACCAAAAAACCGATTTCTTACTAAATAAATAAATACTTTTCACCAAACCCAATTTCTTATTTAATTCTTATTAGATAAAACAATATATTTATACTCTTTTTAGAATTTCCGATGCATAAAATTTTCAAGTTCCATAACATTTATCAACTTTAATTAATTAATATCCTTAATTAATTATTAATTCAAATGCATATCTAGAATATTAAATTCATAATAAATCATATTCACTTGGGAAAAATCCCAAAAGTTCCTAGAAAATTGAGAATATCCTTCTCTTTACCATATCAAAATTTCTAAATCAACAACTGTAACGACTCGGTATTTCGAACCATTCGCATCCACACATAGTAGACTTGAATTGCTTAAAATATCATATTGTTAATTTATATTTGGCAAAACTCAACATATACAGTAAATAAATCAATCATAGGATCACAGACACAGAGCATTACAACAATAAGCAGCGGAGTAGATAAATAGTAGTTCATGAAGCTACAATAAAACATCACAGTCTAAAACAAAATACAACAGATTCTTGAATACAAATGAATCTCTAATACATAAGCAACTAACGAGCCTGAACATAAATGGTTGGAATAAACCGAAATAACTGAAAGCTGGATAGATAGATCTTCAAACAAAGCTCCAATCTCCAAAGATAAGTCTCAAATGCTGTGACACTCAGTCTGACCCGTGCATAAAGCAAAACACAAAACATTCGAGTCAGGATTAACATTCTTATATAGTAAATTCAACTCAAGTGAAATGTCAACTGAAATACAAGTAACTTAAAGGATGTTTGGGATTTCCATCCTCTAAGGATCCGTGGAACTATATACTATGTAGCAATATACACTATTATAATATGTCTATAGTAATGTAAACTATTAAAATAGCGTTAAGGCGTTACCCATATCCCCCTTAAGACATTTTATATAATTTCGTAGTCTATATAGATACTGTAAACTCCACTTGCAAGTGGTCTATCTGGGAGCACTCCATAGGTACGACATAAAACAAACTCGTAGAAGGCGCAATAGGGCATGTGACAAGGCACGAGAGGCAATGCTAGGGTAAATATACCATTTGTGGATCCGGACTGGTGGTAACGCATAGCAGCTACTACCGCCCACCTTGTGACACATTCCCAAATCAAAGGAGCACCCAATCAAATCACAAAAGCAATAGAATGGTATTGAAGAAATGTGTCCGATAGGAGGAATGACCTCACTTGGCCCGGCATGGCTCCTGTTTTAACCACATCAAGCTGACTCACGGGAGTCAGGGCTACGTAAATACCATATAGAATCGTCGCCAAACCATCCTACTTCGTTCTGGAATTTGCACCACGTACAAAATTGTTAAAGTGGTTTTTGGCATTGGAAGAGAGTACGACAATAGCCGATCCCGGTCTCTTTAACAACCAAACGCTTATTTCACACCGTAGTCATTTCATTTCAAATAGTTCATACTTCATATAAAAATATCATATTCATTTTGAAACCATATCAATTCGATATCATTCTTCACTTTAAATAATATTCATTTCCAGAATCGTAACACTTTAAAATTTATGGCACTTTCGAAATCATAACACTTCTGAAATCATAACACTTTGAAATCATAACATTTTCAACTTAACAGTTTAGACATTGAAAATAGTATATATATTAATATAGTTATAAATTAAAATAGTTTATATATATTAAAATTTATAGATATTAAAATACTTTATATAATAAAATTAGTTTCCTCCTATTTCACAAATCGATTCAAATCAACTAAAATTTTAAAGTTCAATTTAAACCAATTCCCGTTTATCCATTTCAATTTAAAGGTCAAAGATTCAATTCAAATTCTCAATAAACCATTTCAATCTTTATCAATTTCAACTCCAATAAGATTCAAAGTTAAATGTTCAAACATTTACAATATAGTTTTCATTTATATTTCGACATATAATTTAATTTTTATTCGAATTGGAAAATATTTACTTAATAATTTTAATAACAATTAAATAAAATCTCAATTTATAAATTTGAATCAATGTTAAATATTCAGTCTCAGTTTTATTTAAAGTTATAAATCATACCTTTCAAATCTCAAAATCAATGAGTTCAAATAAATTCTTATTTAAATTCAATTATTACCCAATTTAAATTCCAGGTCAACATTAATTTATCTTCACTACTTTTATTATTAAAGTTATAAAAATCTATTTTTTTTCTTAATATAAATTTAAATAAATACATAAACGTATTATAACTAACTAAATTAAATTTTATTAAATTAAATCTTATTATTAAATGTAATTTTCATTAAATCTTATTTTATATACATTTTTAAAATAATAAAATTATAAGAAAAAACTTAAAATTTATATTTTTCAAAACATCTAATTTCAAAAATCTAAAATTTAGACATATATAAAAATAACATTTATATATTATATAAAACAGTATTTATTAAAAACACATATATTTCCTTTCAAACTTTGGAAATCATTTCAAAATATAGACCAATGATGTCCGTATATAATTTTCTATCCTATGGTCAAGTGATATAGATATTTATCATTTTAATCCGCAATTTAAATATTTACGGGTATATATCATTTCAACCCGCAATCCCAAAAATTCAAAATCAATGAAAATCCCTTGGGTTTTTCATTTCAACCCATAACGATTTTCCCTTATTCTACAAGATCGTCGGGTATGTATCCTTTCAACCCACAATCCCAAAAATTCAAAATAAATGAAAATCGCTTGGGTTTATCATTTCAACCCATAACGATTTTTTCCTTATTCTACAAGATCGTTCGGGTATGTATCATTTCAACCTATAGGGAATTCTAAATTAACAGGGAACTTGCAGAGTGAGAACAATTATGATAAAATATAACATATCAACAACATGCATATATCATCAATAACAAATTAAATAAAGTATACAGAACATGATATGGTGTCATATATCACAAGTAAACAATTGCAGATAATGGCATATCATATTTAATAATTAAATAATAACAATTCAAATCTAACAGCATATTTTTATTGTCGTTTCAAGTGAAATCAAATTTACTAAATATAATAACGTTAATCATGAGTGATTGCTCACCTTTCGAGGCTAGAGAAATTGGACAACACGACAAACTACGAATTTTTGAACCACGAACTCTACGGCAAATCCAAAGCAAAGCAAAGTGAACACAGATTCGACGAACAAGGCTAATAATAAGGAATTGATGAAACAAATCAGAATCAGCTTGATATAAACTGAAACGAAATATGTTTTATATACATATATATTTCAAAAATCTATTTTAAACATATATCAAAAGTAATATATATATATATATATATTGAATCAATATTTCATTTAAGCGCATATAAAATAAAATCCCTATATATATTTGAAAACCGAGCCCATGCACTTATACATATAACAACTAGTGTATGGACTAACATATATATTGTATTAAAACAATATATATTATATAGAAAAAATATAAGCTTACTTTATTGTAATATATCTATACTCAAACAGATCATATATATAAATTCATATAACTTATATGTATGAAAAATAGATATAAATAGCCAAGTAAGCCTAGGCGAAGTACACAAAAAAATAAGGTAGTAGGCTCCAGGCTACAACATATATAAAACTATATATATTATACTTTCAAATTTTTCTTCAAAAAGCAGGCTCACGCATGCACCAGACCTACATATATATTTAAGCTATTGTGTACACAAATAAATATACTTTTATATATTACAATTTATAATTAAAAAAAATCAAATCTAAACACACAGAAAACAGATAACAAGTAACATAAACTTATAATATATATACTACACCAGAAGTATGCTTTGTGTGTTGCGGGTTTTTGGATCGGAGAGGGGACGCTTTTGTGGGTTGCGGGTTCTTCGGATCAGAGAGGGGAGGGGCACATCCATAGGCTGCTGGAGGAGGTCTCAAGATCTGCGTGGTGGGTGGATCGTGCGGAGGAATGCATGGGCTACGGCCAAGGTGGGGTCAGGGACGTGCATGGCTCTGGGGAAAGAGGGTGTCGGCACAGGATAGGCACTGAAAATGGGTTAAAGGCTGGGCTGACGATAGTTTAAAGGTGGACGGGATCGATAGTAGGAAACGGGTTTGGTTATACGCGGAGGCGAGTGGAGGAGCTGGATGTAGTGGAAGAGTCGCGGAGTGGAATGGTTGTTGTGCCTCGATTGGGGAAAGGCGACAGATTGGAGGCCAGGTCGGGTAGGCTGATGTGGAGTGCGGAGAGAGAGTCAAGTGTATCAGGCGAGCTTTGGAAATGATGTAGAGGAAATAAGGTGGCAGGTGGAACTCTACTGTAATTATATTTTTTCGAAGAGTAGAACGAAAGAGAGGAAGGGAGAGGAATGTATAGACAACCAGTATATATATTGAAACTATGGGAATAGTAAAAGTCAAGCACTAATTCAGGGAATAATGATGATAGTGAAACGGCTGTTTGTTTTTTTTCAACCGTTGGAAAATTTGAATGGATATCGGAATCAAAAAGTTAAAATGGATATCGATAGATTGGACCGTTTCGCAGCTTTCGTTGTGTACCGGACATCAAAATGCATAAATAAATATACTACGGAGATCAACACGACGAGACGAATAGAAAGGTACACAGATATCAGCGATACGACCACCCTACCAAAAGTCGATATTCGCTGCCAAAATGCTGCTAAACTGCCGAAAATAAGATAAACGGGGTTATAACAGTTCAAATTTGAGGAAACAAAATATGATGTCACACTCAGAAAAAGGTTTACAAATTTATTATACAAAAATATTCAGATTTCAATAATATTTTATTTACATCAATTTTAACTGATTTAAATGGAAATTGAAAACTACACAATAAAACCAACTTTCATATCTTCCAATAAAAATTTACCAGCTGCTATGTTAAAATAGACGTATTCCAAATATCAAACTTTTATTTCCAAATTCAATTATTTAAAATTTCACAAAAATTCAGTTAATTACGTTATTAAAACAATTAAAATTTTCGGGTCGTTACAATCTCCCCCACTCAAAACTTTTCATCCCCGAAAAGGAACGAGGAGGAGAATACGAACAACTAGAAAGAAAAGATAGGTTGGAATACATGTTATCAGATACACAACAAATTCAAAACCATATAAATTTCATCAGTTTTTAAATTGATTTATATTCAATAAATTTGGTTTCAATCCATTTTATTTAATCAATAATATTCATTTATTTTCATATTTTGTTGATTTTTAATTCAATCTATTTTCATTCAATTTGATTTGTTTTAATTTATTAATATTTTTTACAAAATTTCTTTCAAAACAAATTTATTATATTTAACCCATTTATTAAAGTGAATATTAGGCTCAGGTCCATAATAAGTTTCAAAATACACAAAAACCCCAGCGAAAAAAGGTATGTAAATTAAGTCCCTAGAATTAAGTTACTAAGTAATTGCATATAGTTATGCAATTATTCACTGAATAATTGCAGACATTTATGCAATTATATTCAAAAGTTGCATAAATTTATGCAATTTTTTCGGTAAATAATTTCTGAAATTTCCGTAATTTTTTTGGTAAATAATTGCTGAAATTTCCGTAAATTTTTGAAAAAATTGTGGAAATTTCCATAATTTTTTGGTCAATAATTGCGGAAATTTCTGCAAATTTTTGAAAAATTCCGAAAATTTCCGCAATTTTTCAGTGAATAATTGTGGAAATGTCTACAATTTTTTGATATAATTGCATAAATGTCTGCAATTATTCACCGAATAATTGCATAAGTGTATGCCATTATTCGGTAACTTAATTCTAAGGACCTAATTTAGAACATTTTTTTAATGGGATTTTTGTGTATTTTGAAACTTATTAGGGACCTATGCCAAACTATCCCTTTATTAAATCTATTTATCTTTAGTTAAGTTGATTCCACTAAGAATTCAATTTCAACTATTCTTAAGTCCATATTTATTTACTTAAATAGTATTTTCTTTTATTTATTTAATTTATTTCACTTAACATATTTTTCAATATATCTTAAGCGTATAAACATATTATAACCATATTTTATTCACCAAATTAATTCTCTTTTTATTATTCATTTTATTATTCAATTTATTATCTATAAATTCCCTTAACAAAATATCATTTTTGGACATATTATTACTTACATCATATTGTATAATATTCAATTACATATTCTTATTACATCCAGACTCTTTTCCCAGGTGAGTTAATGTTTCAGAATATAATTGAACACTTTTTTTTCAACATTTCTATTAAACAAAATTTTTGTTTGAACATTTTATTCTTTAAATTTCTCTTGTATAACCTTCAACTTCATTCACATAAACATATTAACCTTTTGAATATTTCAGGTAAGCTATATATATCTTAGAATTGAAATTGAGTATTATATAAATAATTTTTTTCTATTTCAACTACTTCAAGCTGTTCAAATTCCATTTCTCATTTTAAACCCTCCAATTGTTCAAAATCTTACTTTGTTTAAAAAAATTTGAAAACCATCACTTAACATTGAATTTAAGAATTAAATTCCCGGTTTCACTTCAAACCACTTTGAAATAAATATATACATATGCCTATATATTTTATAAATCAAATCATACTCAAGAAATTCCAACCAAATCTATCTTCAAACAAAGTTGTAGCAAATCTACTAAGTGGTCTCTCCACTTTGAGACTTGAAAATGAATGTCGATGATGCTACAGTCATCACCAAAATTATTTTTCAGCGACTAAATAGGAGAGTTCTAACTTACTTCTTTTAAATATTGTGGAAAAACAATTTCCATTCGAAAATACTTAGAAATAATATGTATATCAAAACTTTGAAAACCAAAAATTAAAAAGTACCGGAAATTAATTTCTCAAATTCTTAATTTAAATTTATTTCATTTGCAAATCAGATTTATTACCCACGTTTTATAATTTTATTTATTTATATCATGTGGCAATAGTGAATGGTTTACAAACAATAAATGATAATCAAATATTATCATTTCTAACAACCAATTCATTTAATTATTTAATTTCAGAAAATTATACCTTATATAAAATATAATTATGCATAAATTTATTTCATTTACCAATTTCAAAAACAATACTGTGTCAGTTTGCTCTGTTCAAGTGTTTTGGAATTCCTATCGATAACGTTGGCCAGACGAATCGATTGAAACCCCAAATTAGCTCAACAATTCAAACAACACAATATAAACATTTTTATATTAATTACAAATACACTCCCTTACAGGATGATTCAAAAATGGATTTCAAAACAAGGATAGAGATTCAAATTTTAATGAACCCTTGTCAAAGTGAATCCTAACTACGAAAACAGACTCGAAAGGAAGATAAAATAATTAAATTACAAAAAGAGAAGGGATGGATAGACTAATATTAATCGCGGGTGACCTTAACCTGGTCAACCGAGATTCCAGGAATAAGATCGATGCGGAATTCAAATTCCTGCTTGGAAGGGGAGAAGTGGCTTCACCAATCATTAGGGTATTCCCTGACTATCGGGTGGAATCAAGATCACTAGGCTCAGAATCAAATGAGAAGATAAAACTACCTGCAAAAATTTGAGGCAATCGACATTGGGTCAAAAGAGAATTATCCGGGGAGTCTACTAGAGAATGGTTCGGGCTTTTCAAGAAATAACAGCATCCAAAACCGAGGACGTAGAAATCTCCGGTGAATCAATGCTTGTTGTAAAGGAGTTTTACCCCTTTACAAATCATACTAAGGTTGTCGGAAAAGAAATGGAGTTATGGGATGCTCCAGTATCAAGAAGAACAAGAGTAGGTAGAGACAAGAATGGATTTCAGAACAAAAGGGAAAGTTCCGAAATTCAAAAGAGATCCTAATCAAAGAGGAGAAATTCAAGCTCGAATGAAGGTGATTCTGTAATTAATTTTTTACTCCATATGCTAAATTTTGCTTAAACCAGAGCTCTTATACCACTTGTAACGACCCGGTATTTCGAACCATTCTCATCCACACATGTCAGACTTGAATTGCTCAAAATATCACATTGTTAATTTATATTTGGCAAAACTCGGCATATACAGTAAATAAATCAACCACAGAATCACAGACATAGAGCATTACAACAATAAGCAGTGGAATAGATAAATAGTAGTTCATGAAGCTACTATGAAACATCAGAGTCTGAAACAAAATACAACAGAATCTCGAATACAAATGAATCTCTAATACATAAGCAACTGACGAGTTTGAACATAAATGGCTGGAATAAACTGAAATAACTGAAGCTCGATAGATAGATCTTCTATGACGACCCGAAAATCCGTACCCTTTGAATCGACAATAAACCACACATGTACGACCCAAAAAGCACAGACAGATGGAAAGTCAAGAGAAAGAAAAGAAGAGAGAAGAAGAGAAGAGAAGATAGAACCAAACAGAACATATAGAATCTCACATCGCAGCGGAAAACATATAATATCATATCAATGGTCTTTACAAAAAAGAAACTATATATACATTCATCAATCAGAGTTCAACAATCAAACAATAGTTATCAGCCTGGACAATTATAATAACCTGTCCTCACAAATGCTGATAATATACAACAACTAAGCACAGCGGATAATAAAGCAAAACATATACGTGTATACGAAATAAAGATCTCCAGCTCTCCTGCTAAAGCTCCAAAAGCACCAATATGAACCTGTAAATATACTCGGTCAGACCCGAGCATTGAAAGGGAAGAACGCCCGGATCAGTCTGGTAAACCAGCGTGAGAAACACACTCAACTGAATTTATTAAGTTACCAAAACTTTTCCTTTATCAAAACAAGAGTATCTCGTAAGACACGCCCACACATAAACACGGACATGTTTTTACCTTACGACAACTAAAACATCTCATATCAAATCCTCTTATATTATAGTAGTGTCTACTATATACAAATAATATTAATCATAGCCGAAATTGTTACATTGATTAAATTCCAGCATATAGCCCAATTGGGTAATACAATCAAAATGGCAGGTACGTAGTGGAGTTTGGATTTCCATACAAATGACCAGGTGAAGGGACTACCTTCCGAAGAGGTACACCTCTAGATGGATGTCCCGAGAAACCATCACAAAGTTTCTCTACCAACACAAGACCGACACACCTCTATAACTAGATGGTACCGAATATGTCATCCTCCGGTCGTTACCGACCTTTACCGAGGACCCTCGAAGCATACAAACCACAATAATCAGATACACAACATCATAGCGTGCAAAGATATATCTAGAAGAGGATGATCATACCTTGATGGGAGCGACCCAGATAGCCTTGCCGCATCTAACCCTGTTTTGTTCATTTCCGGTTGATGAGGCCTGAGGTAACGATTACCTTTCACAATCACAATCAATCCACTTTGAATGCCACACGGCCATTTCCGTTGACTACTAATTGCCTTCCACAAAAATACAACCCTTGAGCTCATATGTCTTAAGGAGGGTGTTAAGCTACGAGAAGTTGCCTCCTCCGCCACCACTGATGTACGTTTGTAAAAACCAATGTTCGTAATCTGTAGAAATGCAATGTCAGACAAACATCCATACAAGTTGTCCAGGAACAGGACAAACCTAAGATACTTTCCTACCACATCCTGTCGGGAAATCCCTAGGATTAGTAGCGAATAGTCATTGCATTGGATATTTCATAATGAAGAGACCACTGCTACTAGATGTATATTGCGATTTTAACCCCAAACGATCAACAAGAAGTCCCCCACTATGAAACTCCGGAATATCAATATCATCACAAGCAACCTGCACAATCGTCGCATATACGTTGGTCCGAAGTGGTTTTCAGATAAATCTGATCCCGGTCTCTTTGCACCAACAACGCAAAGGCGTTTCTCAACCTCACACAGCAACTAAGTCTCGTAGACTTATCACGTCTCAAACTTTCAACTTGCTATCCTTCGGGCCAAGAAGGAAGCTCGATAGATTGGAGTAATACTCTGCACTATACGAATCAACATCCCCAACACAAATGATAATCAAGCCTACACAGAAGGCAACATACTAAGTGTACGACTAAATAGTTCCCACATCAAGTCGAGGAACTAAAATGGCTAAATTTGATAGTCGGTTATTTAACTATCAAAGCAAATAAACAAATATTTGGCACCATATATAATCACTGGGCCCTTTAATTAATCTTTTATTAATTAATTCACGCCAAATATTCACTTCAAATTATCTTTAAAAAGATATAATCTCAAAACCATTTCAACTTTGGAAAACATTTCCATATACTTATGTAAAAAAAGTAATTCACTATTCTCTTTATTTTCAACACTTAGAAAATATTACATATACTTAAATCAGGATTAAGTATATATTTTATTCTTTAAGGAAAACATTCTTGAGATGACCCACTTAATTTTTTTTTTTTTACATACATTCAGTGGCCATTTAATCAAGAAAAATATTTAATTCAATTTTTCTTCTATCCAGGACCTTTCTGCCAATAAATATTGGTTTAATCATTTTATCTTGAACTTATATATATGAAGATATATAAGTCATCTTCTACCTAAATCAGAGTATAGAAATTTTGAAGGTAGAAACTTGTTTGAGTATTGCTTAAAGAAATACTCTCTACATAGCAATGGTGTTCTTTTCAAAATTAGGTTTTTTTTTCAAATGACTTGGGTTAATGCATTACTATTGATTTTATATCTCAAGGCTCCTTATTTTACATAAATTCTTCTGATTTTCTTACTGTGTAACTATGCTTTTACTTGTGCATGTTTCTGTGCATGTGTGTTCAAACTCAGGCTATAAGAAAGTGGATCCTAAGTGAACACAAGCAACATCTAGGCGTAATGGAAACGCGCCTAACTTATACATGAGAGGTCACAAGTTCGAGTGCTATGCTGGTCGGTTCAACCCAATTTTTGTTTTTTTTTTCTTTTTAATTTTCCCCTGTTTACATAATTGCCTGAGTCTACCCTGTATTTGGCTATGAAACAGATCTAAAACTTAATTAAAAACACTTGGGTGCTGTCTTAACCCAGGCTCAAGAAAATGGCTATGTTAGCCTTGTTTTGGTTTGCACTACTTAGTTACCAAATACCTGTTATATTATTTTCTTTTCAAAGCAACTCAAACTCTTCCTATCAGATTTAATTTTGACTTGAACATGGATTTTCCTATGCCAGTTCTATAGATATACTTGCAAACCACAAATTCTTTCAAACTCAGATTTTCTACCATTATAGCCTAACTGTTCTTGAAGCTTGAGATTCATTTTTCTTAGCAAAGCATTTAACAAAACAAAGCACATAGTTCAGCTATTACATGTAAGTTCAACACTTACAAAACAGTGAATGATAATACATTGGTTTTTCTAGGCAACTTAAACAAATATCTTAGCATAGTTCAACATGAATATCTAATTTAGCTTCAGCAAAGACTTTTAAAAACATAGCATCCAAATCTTAAGCAGTTTAACATCCAAAGCCTGATCAAAGCAATCCCTATTTCCCTGCAAAATCACCATGTACTGCCCCATATAAATATGAGACACCCAATGGTGCATAAACACAAAAGGGTCAGACTATTTGTCTGGTGTGAATAATCTAACTGAAAACATGATTTATTTCAATTCTATTTATATTCCAGTACTTTGCAAGAATAAGAAACTCAATGTCTTCTGTGTGCATGTTTTTGTGAAGCATGTGCATTCATATTAGTGCCAAACAGATTATATATGATCACAATGATTTAGTTCATAGAAAACAACCACAAGATTCACCAATAAAGCACCAAAACAACCAAATGCAAACATCAATTCAGTTATCATGCCCCTTTTTCAATTTTTACTGGCCATCAGGGATTTTGCCCAAGCCTCTCCTGAACCTATTTCTAAAGTTCACTATCAATTATATTAGGGCCTTTAGCTACTTTCTCTTTTTAAACACACACTGCCTGGGACATCTCTCTGTTAACCCAGTACACTCAGGCCCCTGGGTATAAACATACCATGTGTGAACTTGCAATATTCCCCTTGCCAAGCTATACTTTGGTAGCCCTAAGATCCCAAATCCTTAGTTAAATTACTAAGTGTTATTATTATTTTTCACAGCAGTGCTAATCCCTTCTGCATCTCACTTCTTAATCAGAGAAACATAAATGATGCAAGCAACATATATTCATCCAGAGTTTGGTAAGTTAAATTCTCAGAAGCAACCATTTTATCATAAAAGAGTGAGGTGACTTCTTAGCACATTATTTTACCTATGGGTTTCACTGGATCAAGATGTAAGCATATGGTCCCGAGTAATTTGCCAAATATATATATATTCTTCCTTACCTCTGGTTCAATCAGATTCATGATCTGGCTAAACCACAAGTATATTTGATTTGGGTATTTCATAAAACATAGAAGCTCAGCACATGTACAACATTGCACTTCTACATTTTCTTTTGTTTTAATTAATATGAGACATAAGCAACAACACAATGTCACAGCCCATATTTCTTTCTACCTTCAGACCATATACCCACTACTTGAATCCGGGGATTTTACAAACAACTTACAAAGAAAACTTATAAAAGAAAACACCCAATCTCAAAGTTAACCCATATCTCAGACAAACATTTTAGTTCATGAATCCATGACTCTTATTTTTCTGGGTAAATCAGATAGAGGTTTTACCCTTAAACAAATCATTAACAAGCCAAAGTCATCCAATCATAAAACATAACTTGTAAAAGAAAATTAGTTCAAACTGGCTGCCTCAATATTCAGGTCTTAATGCCAAAGTTTTCAGTGAGATTACTCACATTAATCCTTCTTCTTCCTATGCCTTATGAACCCCTTTTTAGTCTTCTGCCTTCTCCTATTTTCTCTGGTTTATGCCTTGTATATTTTTCTTTTTAAGAGATAGAGTAATCATAAAACCTTACCACACCAGGTCTTCTTATATGAACTCTGGCTGCTACTAGGGTTTAAGGAAATTACCAAATGCCAACTTTACCCTACCAACTATGATCTGCCTCTTATTCTAACATTTTAGAGAAAATGGGTAAATAGTCCTGGTATATTTTTCAAAAAATATACCTCATTGCCCCGGTCATGTTATTTGCATGATTTCTGTTTTTTTTAAAGTAAAAAGGAATTGCTAAAAATGGATAAAGTGCTTGTCCAAGAGCTCATACCATTTTCATGCAAATGTTAATTTTTCTTTTTATTTCTGCAAGTATTATTTAGTGCACATGTATAATACATGTATGCCTACCCTGGCCTAAGTCCTTTTTTTTTCCCAAGGCTTGATGATTTCTGCCTACATGTATATATACTTGTAATTCATATATCCTATTATTTCCATTGATTGTTGCTTATTTTATCACACAGAAAACTGTGTACATGTTTGTGCACTGCCTTGTGCACCTGTACATGTTTTATACTTGGTATCTGCAAATCAATTTCCTATTCCTATTTTTTTTCAATGCAATTTCAAACAAATACAAACTAAATTAAATCATGAAATTACTCACAAAATCAGGGTTATCACATATACCCCTCCTTTTAGGAATTGTGTCCCACAATTCTTTCATACTTTAACTTAAGTATCTTCTCTTCAGAAAAATGAAAAAAAAAATTTCTGATTTCAAAACCATTTTCAAACCAATCACCTATTAAGCACTATGCATATCAATACAAGATAAAAAAAAAATCACAATGCATATTCAACCAACACATTCATTAGTATGTATATATATATATATAGATTTACCTTTTCTTCAATCAAACAGCTGGGGATAATCATTTCTGATTTTATCCTCCACTTCCCACGTGCAATCATTTGGGTCTAGACTCCATTGTACTTTTACTAATTTAATTCCTTTGTTTCTCAATTTCTTAGTTTCTCTAGAAACTATGCCCACTGGTTCCTTTTCATAGATCATTCTATGATCAATCTGCACATCTTTAGAGGATTCTAGTATTGCTTCCTTATCATGAACCCATCTCCTTAGTTGAGACACATGAAAGACATCATGCATTGCTCTCATTTCTTCTGGCAATTCTAATTTATAGGCTACTGTCCCTATTCTTTCTAGAATTTTATATGGTCCTATATATCTAGGAATCAACTTTCCTTGTTTCCCAAACCTTAGAACCTTTTTCATGGGTGATATCTTGATGAACACATAATCCCCAACATCATATTGTACTGCTTTCCTCCTTTGATCTGCATATTTCTTTTGCCTATCTTGGGCAGAGGCAATTCTTTTTCTGATCAAGGCTACCTTTTCAGAAGTCTCCTTCACATTTTCTGGTCCTAAGACCACTTTTTCTCCAGACTCATGCCAACTTGAAGGTGATAAACATGGCCTTCCATAGAGAGCTTCAAAGGGGGCCATGCCTATGCTACTGTGATGGGTGTTATTGTATGCAAATTCAGCTAGATATATGTAATCTTCCCAGCTTCCTCCCCAATCCAATACACATGCTCTCAACATGTCTTCAAGCAATTTGTTCACAATTTCTGTTTGACCATCAGATTGAGGATGGTATGCTGTACTCAAACATAAATCAGTCCCCATTGCCTTGTGAAAGCTCTGCCAAAATTTTGAAGTGAAGATGGTATCTCTATCACTTACTATAGTCTTTGGTACACCATGCAGTCTGACTACTTCTTTAATAAACAACTGGGCTAAGGTATTAGCATTTCTTTCTGACCTTACTGGCATAAAGTGGGCTGACTTGGTTAACCTATCAACCACTACCCAAATACTATCATTTCCCCTCCTAGTTCTAGGCAAACCATCAATAAAATCCATTGATATGTCTTCCCATTTCCACTGTGGTATTTGTAAAGGTTGAAGCATTCCTGAGGGTTTTTGATACTCAGCCTTCACCTGCTGGCAAACCATACATTTTGATACATAGGTTGCCACTGCACTCTTCATACCACTCCACCAATAATCTCTCTTGAGGTTGTGATACATTCTTGTGCTTCCTGGGTGTATAGTATATTTGCTTTTATGGTAAGCATCCAAAATTTCTTGCTTCAACTCATCCATTGCTGGAACACATATTCTTTCTCCTTTCTTCAGATGGCCCTGCTCATCCAACTGAAAACCTTCTACTGTCTCACCATTTAATATTTGTGTCTTCTTTCCTAATAAAAATGGATCTTGGTTTTGTAGCATTGCAACTTTATTTTTCAATTCTGATCCCAGAGTAATAAAACTTAATTTTCCCATTTCTACCTTCCCACTGCATAAGCTCATGTTTTCTATGTTATCACTTTTTATCTCTGAATCAATTAATAATGATAAAGTGTTAAACTCTTCTATCATTAATCTAGCCACTTTAGCATGTTGTCTACTTAGGGCATCTTCTACTTTATTAGCCTTACCTGGTGTGTATAATATTTCGAAATCATATGAGGCCAAGAGTTCAATCCATCTTTGCTGCCTCATATTTAATTCTTTTTGTGAAAACAAATATTTGAGGGATTTATGGTCTGTATAAACTTCAAATTTTGCTCCCAACAAATAGTGTCTCCATAGCTTAAGGGCATACACTATAGCAGCCAATTCAAGGTCATGAGTAGCATACCTTACTTCACTTGATTTCAACTGCCTAGAAGCATAAGCTATTACCTGATGTTGTTGCATCAACACTGCCCCAAGCCCTTGTCCACTTGCATCAGTATACACCACCAAGTTTTCATTTCCCTCAGGTACTTTAAGAATTGGAGCTTGTACCAGTGCTTCTTTTAATCTCCCAAAGGCATTTTCACATTCCTCAGTCCAAGTGAACACTTGATTCTTCCTAGTCAATCTGGTTAATGGAATTGAGATTTTTGCAAAATCTTTTATAAATCTTCTATAGTAACCAGCCATTCCCATGAATGATCTGACTTCAGTAACATTAGTAGGCCTTTTCCAAGCTTGCACTGCAATGACTTTATTGGAATCTACGGCTATTCCTTTTTCTGATACAATGTGGCCTAGAAAATTCACCTCATTCTGCCAAAAAGTGCATTTTGAAAACTTTGCTTTCAAGTCTTCCTGTCTCAATTTCTCAAATACCAAATGCAAATGGTTTTCATGCTCCCTAACTGACTTAGAATAAATTAATATATCATCAATGAATATTAATACAAACTTATCCAAGTATTCTCTGAAAATCCTATTCATCAAATCAACAAAATAGGAAGGAGCATTTGTTAAGCCAAATGGCATCACCAAAAATTCATAAAGTCCATATCTAGTGTTAAAGGCTGTATACTTAATGCTTTCCTCTTCTACTTTCATCTGATGAAAGCCTGAAGCTAAATCAAGTCTAGAAAATATTTTTGCACCACTCAATTGATCAAAGAGATCATCAATTCTTGGTAAGGGGTATTTATTTTTAACTGTGACTTTATTTAATTCCCTATAATCAATACATAATCTCAGAGATCCATCATGCTTCTTAATAAAGACTACTGGTGCTCCCCATGATGAGCTACTGGGTCTAATAAAACCTTTTTCTTCTAGTTCAACTAATTGCTTTTTCAACTCCATCAATTCCTTAGGCCCCATTCTGGTTGGTCTTTTAACCACTGGGCTAGCTCCTGGAATTATGCTAATTGAAAATTCAACTGGCCTATGATTAGGAACTCCTCTTACTTCCCCAAACACATCATCATATTGATTAACTATGGGGATCTCTTCTAATGTAGGCATGGGTTTTTCATTTGACAATGCAGAAAGGTTGGCTATACTTCTATTTTTGTTTGCCTCACAAAGAACAATTATTCTTTGTCCATCAGAGACCTTCAATGATATGGTGGATGTCTCCATATTTATGATAGCCTTATATCTACTCAACCAATCAACTCCTAAAATAATTCCTATGTCTGGATATTGCAACACATATAGGTTTGACTCAAACACATGTCCTCCTATATTTAATCCCAATTGCATGCACATCATACCCATGACACATGAACTACCTATAGGGCTTCTAATTAGCAGTGGTTTATCAACAATCATACAGTTCAATTTTAATTGTTGTGCAATATCATGAGAGATCAATGAGTGTGTAGCCCCAGTATCATATACTACTGTTAAAGGTATTGAATGGATAAGCAAAGTACCTTCAACTTGACCATGCTTTTCAACATTTGATCCCTCAGCTGCCTTGCCTTTCCCTTCCAAAGCCCCTAATTTTCCTTGCTTAAAATCTGGGCAGTTCCTTTTTATGTGACCTTCCTTCCCACAATGGTGACAATTGAAGGATGCTGGTCTAGGATTGGTGCACCTATTTTTCATGTGCCCCTCTTGTCCACAGTTGTAACAAGTGATCCTCTTCTTAACTTCAGCAGTTCTAGCTTCTTCTGGTTTCTTGGTGGAAGTTATGTCTGTTTTCTTTTTATCATAAGGGTGGAATTTACCCTTTCCCTTCTTGTTCTGATTATTTTTGAATGCTCTGAAATTTTCTCTAGCTTTATCATGTTGTTCAATGCTCAGAGTCAAATCCAAAACTTGATCAAAAGTTTTATCCTTATATGGTAGCATGGCTCTACTAAGGCTAGAGTTCAACCCTTGGATATATCTGCCATTCTTAGCTTCCTCAGTAGTGATGAGCACTGCACCATACTTTGCCAATGATTCAAACTTCTGAGTGTACTCAGTGACACTCATAGTCCCTTGCCTCAATTTGATGAATTCCTCCAGTAAAGATTCCTTAGCTGATGCAGGGATAAATCTGCCTTCCAACATTGCTTTAAACTGATCCCATGTCACTTCTCCTTCAGGTCTTCCAGCTATGATAACTTCCCACCAATCCAAGGCTGCTCCTCTCAATTGCCTGGATGCAATTTGCCTCTTCCTTTGGTCTTCAACTTGCATGTCTGCAAAGATTCTTTCCAGAATTCTAAGCCAATTTTGAACCCCCATAACTCCTTTTGTGCCATCAAAGGTTTTGCCTCCAAGATTAGTAAAAGTCTTGAGTAGTTTGGAAAGTTCCTCATGTGGATTTTCCTGCCTGTTGCCTACTCCATCTCTTATGGCCCTCATGAATTCTTGCACATTCACCATGGGTGGTTCACTTGTTCCTACATTTTGATGTCTGGGTCCTACCATAGCTCTATGGATATAACACTTAGGTTAGTCTGTTTTGCCTAATGCTCTATAGATTAATTCATTTTAATTTATCACTTATTCTGTCATAATAGATATCAATAGTGTAAATATATATAAAAACAAAACATCCAAAGCAGTAAATACTTCTATACATCCAATGCAAACAAATTCATACAAAATTTTTGCTATGTTATTTAACAACATAGCTCTGATACCAAATGAGATGACCCACTTAATTTTTTTTTTTTTACATACATTCAGTGGCCATTTAATCAAGAAAAATATTTAATTCAATTTTTCTTCTATCCAGGACCTTTCTGCCAATAAATATTGGTTTAATCATTTTATCTTGAACTTATATATATGAAGATATATAAGTCATCTTCTACCTAAATCAGAGTATAGAAATTTTGAAGGTAGAAACTTGTTTGAGTATTGCTTAAAGAAATACTCTCTACATAGCAATGGTGTTCTTTTCAAAATTAGGTTTTTTTTCAAATGACTTGGGTTAATGCATTACTATTGATTTTATATCTCAAGGCTCCTTATTTTACATAAATTCTTCTGATTTTCTTACTGTGTAACTATGCTTTTACTTGTGCATGTTTCTGTGCATGTGTGTTCAAACTCAGGCTATAAGAAAGTGGATCCTAAGTGAACACAAGCAACATCTAGGCGTAATGGAAACGCGCCTAACTTATACATGAGAGGTCACAAGTTCGAGTGCTATGCTGGTCGGTTCAACCCAATTTTTGTTTTTTTTTCTTTTTATTTTTCCCCTGTTTACATAATTGCCTGAGTCTACCCTGTATTTGGCTATGAAACAGATCTAAAACTTAATTAAAAACACTTGGGTGCTGTCTTAACCCAGGCTCAAGAAAATGGCTATGTTAGCCTTGTTTTGGTTTGCACTACTTAGTTACCAAATACCTGTTATATTATTTTCTTTTCAAAGCAACTCAAACTCTTCCTATCAGATTTAATTTTGACTTGAACATGGATTTTCCTATGCCAGTTCTATAGATATACTTGCAAACCACAAATTCTTTCAAACTCAGATTTTCTACCATTATAGCCTAACTGTTCTTGAAGCTTGAGATTCATTTTTCTTAGCAAAGCATTTAACAAAACAAAGCACATAGTTCAGCTATTACATGTAAGTTCAACACTTACAAAACAGTGAATGATAATACATTGGTTTTTCTAGGCAACTTAAACAAATATCTTAGCATAGTTCAACATGAATATCTAATTTAGCTTCAGCAAAGACTTTTAAAAACATAGCATCCAAATCTTAAGCAGTTTAACATCCAAAGCCTGATCAAAGCAATCCCTATTTCCCTGCAAAATCACCATGAACTGCCCCATATAAATATGAGACACCCAATGGTGCATAAACACAAAAGGGTCAGACTATTTGTCTGGTGTGAATAATCTAACTGAAAACATGATTTATTTCAATTCTATTTATATTCTAGTACTTTGCAAGAATAAGAAACTCAATGTCTTCTGTGTGCATGTTTTTGTGAAGCATGTGCATTCATATTAGTGCCAAACAGATTATATATGATCACAATGATTTAGTTCATAGAAAACAACCACAAGATTCACCAATAAAGCACCAAAACAACCAAATGCAAACATCAATTCAGTTATCATGCCCCTTTTTCAATTTTTACTGGCCATCAGGGATTTTGCCCAAGCCTCTCCTGAACCTATTTCTAAAGTTCACTATCAATTATATTAGGGCCTTTAGCTACTTTCTCTTTTTAAACACACACTGCCTGGGACATCTCTCTGTTAACCCAGTACACTCAGGCCCCTGGGTATAAACATACCATGTGTGAACTTGCAATATTCCCCTTGCCAAGCTATACTTTGGTAGCCCTAAGATCCCAAATCCTTAGTTAAATTACTAAGTGTTATTATTATTTTTCACAGCAGTGCTAATCCCTTCTGCATCTCACTTCTTAATCAGAGAAACATAAATGATGCAAGCAACATATATTCATCCAGAGTTTGGTAAGTTAAATTCTCAGAAGCAACCATTTTATCATAAAAGAGTGAGGTGACTTCTTAGCACATTATTTTACCTATGGGTTTCACTGGATCAAGATGTAAGCATATGGTCCCGAGTAATTTGCCAGATATATATATATTCTTCCTTACCTCTGGTTCAATCAGATTCATGATCTGGCTAAACCACAAGTATATTTGATTTGGGTATTTCATAAAACATAGAAGCTCAGCACATGTACAACATTGCACTTCTACATTTTCTTTTGTTTTAATTAATATGAGACATAAGCAACAACACAATGTCACAGCCCATATTTCTTTCTACCTTCAGACCATATACCCACTACTTGAATCCGGGGATTTTACAAACAACTTACAAAGAAAACTTATAAAAGAAAACACCCAATCTCAAAGTTAACCCATATCTCAGACAAACATTTTAGTTCATGAATCCATGACTCTTATTTTTCTGGGTAAATCAGATAGAGGTTTTACCCTTAAACAAATCATTAACAAGCCAAAGTCATCCAATCATAAAACATAACTTGTAAAAGAAAATTAGTTCAAACTGGCTGCCTCAATATTCAGGTCTTAATGCCAAAGTTTTCAGTGAGATTACTCACATTAATCCTTCTTCTTCCTATGCCTTATGAACCCCTTTTTAGTCTTCTGCCTTCTCCTATTTTCTCTGGTTTATGCCTTGTATATTTTTCTTTTTAAGAGATAGAGTAATCATAAAACCTTACCACACCAGGTCTTCTTATATGAACTCTGGCTGCTACTAGGGTTTAAGGAAATTACCAAATGCCAACTTTACCCTACCAACTATGATCTGCTTCTTATTCTAACATTTTAGAGAAAATGGGTAAATAGTCCTGGTATATTTTTCAGAAAATATACCTCATTGCCCCGGTCATGTTATTTGCATGATTTCTGTTTTTTTTTAAAGTAAAAAGGAATTGCTAAAAATGGATAAAGTGCTTGTCCAAGAGCTCATACCATTTTCATGCAAATGTTAATTTTTCTTTTTATTTCTGCAAGTATTATTTAGTGCACATGTATAATACATGTATGCCTACCCTGGCCTAAGTCCTTTTTTTTCCCAAGGCTTGATGATTTCTGCCTACATGTATATATACTTGTAATTCATATATCCTATTATTTCCATTGATTGTTGCTTATTTTATCACACAGAAAACTGTGTACATGTTTGTGCACTGCCTTGTGCACCTGTACATGTTTTATACTTGGTATCTGCAAATCAATTTCCTATTCCTATTTTTTTTCAATGCAATTTCAAACAAATACAAACTAAATTAAATCATGAAATTACTCACAAAATCAGGGTTATCACAATTCTCTTTAAACACATTTATTTGGGTCAAAACGAATGTTGCGTAAAACATCGTTACGACAACCCAAAATCAATAGTATAGGGATTCGAAAATAAGATAGATATATAAATCCCAATACTATACAAAACATTTCCTTTCGGAAATCATTTACTATAACAACAGTGTTATAGTCCATCATTTCATTATTTTCTCGAAACGTCTATTTCAACAATGAATGTTGAAATCTATGGTTTCGATAATTAACACATTTTAAAACATCTTTAAACCATTTTACTTCATTTACAAATATTACTTCCCAAAACATTTATTTAATTCAAAGAATTATTCACTGTCCAAAATCGTGAATATACTTCATTTACCAAATCTAATATTTCTACATATTATTAAAGGATTATCCACTGTCCAAAATCATGGAAATAATTCCTTACCAAATTCATCACTATTGCAAATTTAAATTAAAGGATTATCCACTGTCCAAAATCATGGAAATAATTCCTTTAATAATCTACTATATTTAACTTATCAAATTCAATTGATTTTGGATTTATAAAACAATGTTTATAAATTCCATTTATACTTTATAAAACTTCAATTCATAAAATCCTTTCGTTTACCAATTCTATTTATATCTTAATTATATACCAACATTCAAATTATAAGTTAATTTACTTATAAATCATTTATTTTCAAATTCATTAATTTTATAACTTCATAAATTCATAAATCCGTAAATCTTATTTACTTATAAAATCCACTTATAACTTCATTTTAACACTTATAAAACTCATTTATAATTCCTTTATTTCGATTTATAAAATATCAATTTTATAAATCTATACATATAAACCGTTTATAATAATTCAAAAATCACCATTTAAACTCTTTTACCAAATAATTAACTTTATATTTCCAAAGACTACATTCTGATTATATTTCACAAAATCATAATTTTTATAACATAAAAATTATATATTTAATTTATTCAAAATAAATTCATTTACTCAAAAATTCAAAATTCAATAAAACGTATATTTTCAAAATCGCTTTAAAATCCTTTTAAATATAGAAATCATCACTTTAATATTATTAAAACTCCAAAATAGGCCTAATGTTGCAACAGCACTAAATACATCAATCACATCAACCAAAACATCATATATCAAATGAATACAGCATATATCACAATATCTGTAAATAAACCAATACTGGTGAGGAATCCAGTTGGATCCCTCCAACCTATCACCTGTAACAATATACATATTAGAATATGTGTACAATTTCCGCTTCGAGGCAAACACGCGTATAAAGGGTCATCCGCTCATACACGGGAACGTATTGGGTCATCTGCTCCACTAGGCAGGAATATATCCAAATACCAATCAATATATCATATATCATCCAACAATCATCCATCAACATAAATAATATTTATTCTCACTTATGTAAAAATACCAGTGAGTCAGAAAGAGTGAGTTGTACTCACATTGCTTTTAGTCATCGCGTTAGCGATTTATTCCGATTAAAATTAAACAAGCGTTTAATTTCAACCAAAATTTTCACTAGCTCAAATAAATCCCAATCCAGCTCCATAATGTAGTGCTCATCAATACAGACCCAACGCAATTTGTTTCGTAAAAAACGGACATCGTATGACAAAGATATGATGTTTTAAAGATTACACAAATTTAATATAATTTATTTTCAATTTCCATTTTTTATTTTTAAACCTTTGCTTCATCTGGCCGTTCGATTTGCTGCCCCACATCAGGGCCATCCTTTTCTTCTTCCCCATTCACTTCTAAACCTAGCCGAGAAACCCATAGCCGCCGAAATTGTTGAATTTTCGAGCCCAACTACATCACTTCGACGACGATCGGAGACTTCCACTCAAACGCCCTCGATGAGAGCTACCCATGGCTGAAATCACGACGAACTAGGTCATGTGTTTGCATTGGAAAACTTGTGCAACCTGATGGTGAACGCGGCCCATCTGACGTCGATCCGTAGCTCGAAATTCGATCGTACCCGTTGGATTGAACGATCTCGTTGTACTCTTCGATGTTGTAGTTGGAAGTTTTCTCTAATTATTCACGGATTGGAAGCAAAACGAGGAAGAAGGAGGAGAATTTCTGGCCATGCAAACCATTAGTGGCGGCTAGACCTAGCTTTGACTAGGGTTTTAAAAAATGAAGGAAATCAGGGGCTTTTATAGAAAATCTACACGCACTATTCATCCGTAATTTTTTTCAAACTCGAAACGAAGCGTGCCGCCCGGCGTTTATAATGTTTTAACCCTATATCCCGAACGCAATGGAATATATATTGGAAGCCAATTCGATCGTATTTCAAAGATAGGTTTTCGAATCGAATATTTAAATTTAAAATTTACTTAAACAGATTTCTAAGCATTTTAGCTTGCTTCAGACAAACCGTAAATCCGATTGACACGAAATTTGAAATCTTACAATAATATAACATTACGGATCCAATGAAACTGGTTTCGTCGAAATCCGAGAGTGTATGAAAAATGGCTATTTTACTCGTCAATTATATATTCAAATATTCAATTTCTACAATTTGACTTTTAATTCAATTTTAAAAGTTCTGTAACATCATTCTAATTCAATTAGAATTTAATTCAACTTTATAAATCATTTTTATTCATATTAAATCCAATTTCCAATTATTTACATAATTTCAAATATTAAATTAACGATTTAGTTATCCAATTAAACCACTATATTCGAAATATAAGTTATTCAGCATATAAAATTAACTTGTGAATATTTAAAATCAATAAAATATACGAATTTCAAATGATCGAAATTCTGGGTCGTTACATCTTCGAACAAAGCTCCAATCTCCAAAGGGGAGTCTCAAATGCTGTGACACTCAGTCTGACCCGAGCATAAAGCAAAACACAAAACACTTGAGTCAGGATTAACATTCTTATGTAGTAAATTCAAATCAAGTGAAATGTCAACTGAAATACAATTAACTTAATGGATTTTTGGGATTTCCATCCTCTAAGGATCCGTGGAACTATCTACTGTGTAGTAATATACGCTATTATAATATGTCTATAGTAAAGTAAACTATTAAAATAGCGTTAAGGCGTTACCCATATCCCCCTTAACACATTTTATATAATGTCGTAGTCTATACAAATACTGTTAACTCTACTCGCTAGTGGGCTATTAAGGAGAACTCCATAGGTACGACACAAAACAAACTCGTAGAAGGCGCGATAGGGCATGTGACAAGGCACGCGAGGCAATGTTAGGGTAGATATACCGTTTGTGGATCCGGACTGGTGGTAATGCGTAGCAGTTACTACCACCCACCTCGTGACACACTCCCAAATCAAAGGTGCACCCAATCAAATCACAAAAGCAATAGAATGGTATCGAAGAAATGTGTCCGATAGGAGGAATGACCTCACTTGGCCCGGCATGGCTCCTGTTTTAGCCACATCAAGCTGACTCATGGGAGTCAAGGCTACGTAAATACCATATAGAATTGTCGCCAAACCATCCTACTTCGTTCTGGAATCTCCACCACGTACACAGTTGTTAAAGTGGTTTTCAGTATTGGCAGAGAGTATGAAAATAGCCGATCCCGGTCTCTTTAACAACCAAACGCTTATTTCACACCGTGGTCATTTCATTTCAAATAGTTCATACTTCATATCAAAATATCAGTTTCATTTTGAAACCATATCAATTCAATATCATTCTTCACTTTAAATAATATTCATTTCAAGAATCGTAACACTTTAAAATTTATGGCACTTTCGAAATCATAACACTTCTGAAATCATAACACTTTAAATCATAACACTTTCAACTTAACAGTTTATACATTGAAAATAGTATATATATTAATATATTTATAAATTAAATTAGTTTATATATATTAAAAATACTTTATATAATAAAATTAGTTTCCTCCTATTTCGCAAATCGATTCAAATCAACTAAAATTCTAAAGTTCAATTTAAATCAATTACAGTTTAACCATTTCAATTTAAAGGTCAAAGATTCAATTCAAATTCTCAATAAACCATTTCAATCTTTATCAATTTCAAATCCAAGTTTGAACTATCATTTCAAGTCCAATAAGATTCAAAGTTAAATGTTCAAACATTTACAATATAGTTTTCATTTATATTTCGACATATAATTTAATTTTTATTCAAATTGGAAAATATTTACTTAACAATTTTAATAACAATTAAATAAAATCTCAATTTATAAATTTGAATAAATATTAAATATTCAGTCTCAGTTTTATTTGAAGTTATAAATCATACCTTTCAATTCTCAAAATCAATGAGTTCAAATAAATTCTAATTTAAATTCAATTATTGCCCAATTTAAATTCCAGGTCAACATTAATTTATCTTCCCTACTTTTATTATTAAAACTATAAAAATCTATTTTTTTCTTAATATAAATTTAAATAAATACTTAAACATATTATAACTAATTAAATTAAATTTTATTAAATTAAATCTTATTATTAAATGTAATTTGCATTAAATATTATTTTATATATATTTTTAAAATAATAAAATTATAAGAAAAATCTTAAAATTTACATTTTTCAAAACATATAATTTTAAAAATCTAAAATTTAGACATATATAAAAATAACATTTATATATTATATAAAACAATATTTATTAAAAACCCATATATTTCCTTTCAAACTTTGGAAATCATTTTCAAAATATAAACCAACGGTGTCCGTATATAATTTTCTATCATATGGTCAAGTGATATGGATATTTATCATTTCAATCCGCAATTTAAATATTTACGGGTATATATCATTTCAACCCGCAATTCCAAAAATTCAAAATAAATAAAAATCGCTTGGGTTTATCATTTCAACCCATAACGATTTTGTTTGGGGATGTATCATTTCAACCCGCAATCCCAAAAATTTAAAATAAATGAAAATCGCTTGGGTTTATCATTTCAACCCATAACGATTTTCCCTTATTCTACAAGATCGTTCGGATATGTATCATTTCAACCCATAGGGAATTCTTAATTAACAGGGAACTTGCAGAGTGAGAACAATTATGATAAAATATAACATATCAATAACAGGCATATATCATCAGTAACAAATTAAATAAAGTATACACAACAGGATATGGTGTCATATATCACAGGTAAACAATTGCATATAATGGCATATCATATTTAACAATTAAATAATAACAATTCAAATCTAACATCATATTTCAATTATTATTTCAAGTGAAATCAAATTTACTAAATATAAGAACGTTAATCGTGAGTGATTTCTCACCTTACGAGGCTAGAGAAATTGGACAACACGACAAACTACGAATTTTCGAATCAAGAACTCTAAAACAAATCCAATGCAAAGCAAAGTGAACACAGATTCGACGAACAAGGCTGATAATAAGGAATTGATGAAACCATAGTATATATATATATATATATATATATATTACAGTTTGTTTGTGTAAAGAGAAGTTATATAATATAGATTAATCATTCCGTTGTGAGATTCTGTGTTTTGTCTAGTTTCTTCTTGTTTTCTTCCTTCTTTCTTTTCCCTAACTATCCGCCTTTCCGTTCAATTTGGGTTAGACATGTGCGGTTTATTGTCAACTTAAATTGTACGGAAAATTGGGTCATTACAGTAATAGTATGTCAAAATACTAAATCGAGGCCCATAGTTACTATAGCACTTAATTAACAAAGGCTATAATTACCCCTTTTCTACTAAAAAGGTTCAATTTTCACATATGTCGGTGTCACATTCAATATGGCCAAACAGTCAAATTTTAAGCATTTAACAATCTATATCACAGATATATAACTGAAATAAACCAATAGGTAAATAACTGTAAATTATAAATCACCACGATGAGAAATATGGATTTCTCAACAAATTTTCCAGTATTTTAATTTTAAATGTCAATCGCTTGTAAAAATGAACATTTTACCAAAAAGCCAATAATTTCAACTAAACACAAATAGTAATTTTTATCTACTATATAATACACAAATTTATCCAAAGAGGTGAGCTATACTCACATAAATTCCAGTTGGCATCGAATCGTTCTGGTTTGCTAAAATTGAACGACATTCGATTTTATTCCAAATTTCAACTTGATTCAAATTCAACCAAACCAGTTACATTGTGAAGGTTTTGTCATTATGAGCGCAAGCAAAATGTTCGTCTCGATTGGACCTCGTATGTAAAAGTTTTATAATTTATAAGTTTTTGATTTAAAATTTCAATTTAAATTCACTAATCACTTTATAATCAACTAATTACCCTTATTACATTTAAACTCCTTCTTCACAAATTATAACTCCCGCACTACTCTACTGTAAACACTACCCATTGCCGAACTTTGGCACATCCGACCTCCTCCTCCCCTCCACGATACGCCATGCAACCACCGCCAGCGAACTCCCCTTTGAATTCTCCACCTGCATGCACCAGTCATCCGTACTTCGAGGCACCCAAGGAGATCGCGACCCAAGTGAACTGTAACCGTGACCACCAGATGACGGACCACCCGGAACAAGGTTGGACCCTACCAATCTCCACCCAAACGTGCTTTCTGCCCTCACAAACTCCAATTTCACCACTAAAACAACAATCGAAGCCTACACTTCACAAAATCTCAAATCCTAGCATGTAAACCACTCACGACATTACTGTCAATTGCCAAAACAAGAGATGCAACCACCAAATATGTATATTAAAAGATAGATCTCCCTATTATAAGAGTAAAGATCTCATCATTTTAATTTTATGATTTTTCTATGACTTGTTTTGATTTTTACAAGAAGAGGATATTAATTTTTCTTTGTTTTGAAAAAAATGGATAGAACAATACATATGGTAGTGAGAGGAGAATGCGTGTTAGATATTTTTAAGTGTTATATATATATATATATAATTTGTGATTTCCAGCATCTCGTCGTATAGATTTTTCGTTCGCATTTGGACTCCGAATGACAAAAAAAATATGGTCGCGCTCGGAACGGCAATGCGCAATAATAATATAACTGCTTAGTGGATTCTGTAAACTCACAAAAACACTCCTGTTTGCCGATAAATTGTCAAACGAATAATTTCAGTAATTTTAAAATTTAAAATTATGGAAAAATAAAATAAAATAAATTGAATATACGTCAATAAAAAACAAGTCGTAAAAATAACTGTAAAATTTATGATTATTTATTTGAACGACTTCTTACTGCAAATAAACAAATAAAATGAATTCATTATTATTATTTAATAATAAAAAAGTGTTAAATAAAGCTATTTAATCCATTATATTATAATTCAATTTAAAGTTCAGATATCTGAATCATTATTCACGTAAATTCACAAATTCAAATATTTTAAATAATCTTCATATTTGAATTTAAGTTTAAAACAATTAAAAACAATTTATTCGATATTTAAAATTAATTAAATATTTAAAATCAAATAACTAGAATTCTGGGTGGTTACACCCATGGAATTAATATAGGAATATATTTAATCACTTTGGCTACTATGCCCTTAGTATATGTATATTGACGAAGTCAAACCAGGCAGCCTCACTGCTTTGGTTTTTCTAAAGGGATGGTTTGGCTCACATCCCTGTTAAGTTTCAAAATAAAGAAGACATACTCCCTAAAATAAACTTACATTTCTAGTCCCTATTTTCAAATCTGCCAAAGCCAAAAGACCCAATACCCTTTACGTTTTTAGCATTTCAAACGCGCATAAGCTTCTATAGAAACATCGGATCAACATACGTTTTCACCAAAAAATCTTAAATTTGACAATCTTCAAAATGAGATCCTTTGTTGATACAAAAAAAATCATATTTGTAGTAAGGCTGCAATTATTCCATATATTTACAGAGAATTCTGCAATTTTTGAAAAACATTAATTTTCCTTCAAATGTCAGCAATTTTCCATATAATTGCATACTTTTATGCAATTATATGGAATAATTACAGACTTCTTTGCTATTATTCCATATAATTGCCAACTTTTGGTATTTGAAAATAAGGATGTAATTTATATCTTTTTTTTGGAGGATGTTTTATGCATTAAGTTTGATTTTAGGGATGTGTCCCTTATTTTCACTTTTTTAAAACAGTCGAAGTGATAATCATGCAGCGTCATTTAAAACTCATAAATAAATCATGATAATGTGATACCGCCTATGATTAGTTGTAGATGATGTCGACTTCGATATTGTAAGAATCATTCCATAACTATCTAAGTTGTTATCCTATGTTTCCATCCTCACTGACATCGATACTCATGAATGCGACACTTCTATAAGCATAGAGAATATACGCGGCATGGCATTAATGTAATTAACCAAAAAACCGATTTCTTACTAAAAAAATAAATACTTTTCACCAAACCCAATTTCTTATTTAATTCTTATTGGATAAAACAATATCTTTATACATCTTTTTAGAATTTCCGACACATAAAATTTACAAGTTCCAAAACATTTATCAACCTTAATTAATTAATATCCTTTATTAATTATTAATTGAAATGCTTATCTAGAATATTAAATTCATAATAAATCATATTCACTTGGAAAATATCCCAAAAGTTCCTAGAAAATTGAGAATATCCTTATCTTTACCATATCAAAATTTCTAAATCAACAACTATAACGACCCGGTATTTCGAACCATTCGCATCCATACATGTCAGACTTGAATTGCTCAAAATATCAGATTGTTAATTTATATTTGGCAAAACTTAGCATATACAGTAAATAAATCAATCACAGAATCACAAACACAGAGTATTACAACAATAAGCAACGGAATAGATAAATAGTTCATGAAGCTACTATAAAACATCAGAGTCTGAAACAAAATACAATAGAATCTCGAATACAAATGAATCTCTAATACATAAGCAACTTACGAGCCTGAACATATATGGCTGGAATAAACCGAAATAACTGAAAGCTGTATAGATAGATCTTCAAACAAAGCTCCAATCTCCAAAGGTGAGTCTCAAATGCCGTGACACTCAGTCTGACCCGAGCATAAAGCAAAACACAAAACACTCGAGTCAGGATTAACATTCTTATATAGTAAATTCAACTCAAGTGAAATGTCAACTGAAATACAAGTAACTTAAAGGATGTTTGGGATTTCCATCCTCTAAGGATCCGTGGAACTATATACTATGTAGCAATATACGCTATTATAATCTGTCTATAGTAATGTAAACTATTAAAATAGCGTTAAGGCATTACCCATATCCCCCTTAAGACATTTTATATAATTTCGTAGTCTATACAGATACTGTAAACTCCACTTACAAGTGGTCTATTTGGGAGCACTCCATATGTACGACAAAAAACAAACTCGTAGAAGGTGCGATAGGGCATATGACAAGGCACGCGAGGCAATGCCAGGGTAGATATACCGTTTGCGAATCCGGACTGGTGGTAACGCATAGCAGCTACTACCACCCACCTTGTGACACACTCCCAAATCAACTGTGCACCCAATCAAATCACAAAAACAATAGAATGGTATCGAAGAAATATGTCCGATAGGAGGAATGACCTCACTTGGCCCGATAAGGCTCCTGTTTTAGCCACATAAAGCTGACTCACGGGAGTCAGGACTACGTAAATACCAAATAGAATCGTCGCCAAACCATCCAACTTCGTTCTGGAATTTGCACCACGTACACAGTTGTTAAAGTGGTTTTTGGTATTGGCAGAGAGTATGACAATAGCCGATCCCGGTCTCTTTAACAACCAAATGCTTATTTCACACCGTGGTCATTTCATTTCAAATAGTTCATACTTCATATCAAAATATCATATTCATTTTGAAACCATACCAATTCGATATCATTCTTCACTTTAAATAATATTCATTTCCAGAATCGTAACACTTTAAAATTTATGGCACTTTCGAAATCATAACACTTCGAAATCATAACACTTTCGACTAAACAGTTTATACATTTAAAACAGTATATATATTAATATAGTTATAAATTAAAATAGTTTATATATATTAAAAATACTTTATATAATAAAATTAGTTTCCTCCTATTTCGCAAATCGATTCAAATCAACTAAAATTTAAAAGTTCTATTTAAATCAATTCCAGTTTAACCATTTCAATTTAAAGGTCAAAGATTCAATTCAAATTCTCAATAAACCATTTCAATCTTTATCGATTTCAAATCCAGGTTTGAACTGTCATTTCAAACCCAATAAGATTCAAAGATAAATCTTCAAACATTTACAATATATCTTTCATTTATATTTCGACATACAATTTAATTTTTTCTAATTGGAAAATATTTACTTAACAATTTTAATAATAGTTAAATAAAATCTCAAATTATAAATTTGAATCAATATTAAATATTCAGTCTCGGTTTTATTTAAAGTTATAAATCATACCTTTCAAATCTCAAAATCAATGAGTTCAAATAAATTCTTATTTAAATTCAATTATTACATAATTTAAATTCCAGGTCAACATTAATTTATCTTCCCTACTTTTATTATTAAAGCTATAAAAAACTATTTTTTTCTTAATATAAATTTAAATAAATACATAAATATATTATAACTAATTAAATTAAATTTTATTAAATTAAATCTTATTATTAAATGTAATTTGCATTAAATCTTATTTTATATATATTTTTAAAATAATAAAATTATAAGAAAAATCTTAAAATTTATATTTTTCAAAACATATAATTTTAAAAATCTAAAATTTAGACATATATAAAAATTACATTTATATATTATATAAAACAATATTTATTAAAAACCCATATATTTCCTTTCAAACTTTGGAAATCATTTTCAAAATATAGACCAACGGTGTCCATATATAATTTTCTATCCTATGGTCAAGTGATTCATATATTTATAATTTCAATCCGCAATTTAAATATTTACAGGTATATATCATTTCAACCCGCAATCCCAAAAATTCAAAATCATGAAAATCGCTTGGGTTTATCATTTCAACCCATAACGATTTTCCCTTATTCTACAAGATCGTCGGGTATGTATCATTTCAACCTGCAAGCATAAAAATTCAAAATAAATGAAAATCGCTTTGATTTATCATTTCATTCCATAACAATTTTCCCTTATTCTACAAGAACGTTCGGGTATGTATCATTTCAACCCATAGGGAATTCTAAATTAACAGGGAACTTGCAAGTGAGAACAAATATGATAAAATATAACATATCAACAACAAGCATATATCATCAGTAACAAATTAAATAAAATATACACAATGGGATATGGTGTCATATATCACAGGTAAACAATTGCAGATAATGGCATATCATATTTAACAATTAAATAATAACAATTCAAATCTAACATCATATTTCAATTGTCGTTTCAAGTGAAATCAAATTTATTAAATATAAGAACATTAATCGTGAGTGATTGCTCACCTATCAAGGCTAGAGAAATTGGACAACACGACAAACTACGAATTTTGTAATCACGAACTCTACGACAAATCCAAAGTAAAGCAAAGTGAACACAGATTCGACGAACAAGGCTGATAATAAGGAATTGATGAAACAAATCAGAATCAGCTTGGTATAAACTGAAATAAAATATGTTTTATATACATATATATTTCCAAAATCAATTTTAAACATATGTCAAAAGTAAAATCTTTATATATATATATATATTCGAATCAATATTTTATTTAAACACATATAAAATAGAATCCCTATATATATTTGAAAACCGAGCTCATGCACTTATACATATATAAACTAGTGTATGGACTAACATATATATTGTATTAAAACAATATATATTATATAAAAATATATTAGCTTACTTTATTGTAATATATCTATACTCAAACAGATCATATATATAAATTCATATAACTTATATGTATGACAAACATATATAAATAGAAATGTAAGCCTAGGCGAAGTACATAAAAAAATAAGGTAGTAGGCTCCAGGCTACAACATATATAAAACTATATATATTATACTTTTAAATTGTTCTTCAAATTGCAGGCTCACGCATGCACCCAGACCTACATATATATATTTAAGCTATTGTATACACAAACAAATATACTTTTATATATTACAATTTAAAATATAAAAATCAAATCTAAACACACAGAAAATAGATAATAAGTAGCATAACTTATAATATATATACTACATCAGAAGCATGCTTTGCGGGTTGTGGGTTTTTGGATCGGAGAGGGGACGCTTTTGTGGGTTGCGGGTTCTTAGGATCGGACAGGGGAGGGGCGCAGCAATAGGCTGTTGGAGGAGGTCTCGGGATCTGCATGGTGGGTGGATCGTGCAGAGGAATGCATGGGCTAAGGCCGAGGTGGGGTCAGGGACGTGCATGGCTCTGGGGGAAGAGGGTGTCGGCACAGGCTAGGCACTGAAAATGGGTTAAAGGCTGGGCTGACGATAGTTTAAAGGTGGACGGGATCGATAGTAGGAAACGGGTTTGGTTATACGCGGAGGCGAGTGGAGGAGCTGGATGTAGTGGAAGAGTCGCGGAGTGGAATGGTTGTTGTGCCTCGGTTGGGGAAAGGCGACAGATTGGAGGCCAGGTCGGGTAGGCTGATGTGGAGTGCGGAGAGAGAGTCAAGTGTATCAGGCGAGCTTTGGAAATGATGTAGAGGAAATAAGGTGGCAGGTGGAACTCTACTGTAATTATATTTTTTCGAAGAGTAGAACGAAAGAGAGGAAGGGAGAGGAATGTATAGACAACCAGTATATATATTGAAACTATGGGAATAGTAAAGGTCAAGCACTAATTCAGGGAATAATGATGATAGTGAAACGGCTGTTTGTTATTTTTCAACCGTTGGAAAATTTGAATGGATATCGGAATCAAAAAGTTAAAATGGATATCGATAGATTGGACCGTTTCGCAGCTTTCGTTGTGTACCGGACATCAAAATGCATAAATAAATATACTACGGAGATCAACACGACGAGACGAACAGAAAGGTACACAGATATCAGCGATACGACCACCCTACCAAAAGTCGATATTCGCTGCCAAAATGCTGCTAAACTGCCGAAAATAAGATAAACGGGGTTATAACAGTTCAAATTTGATGAAACAAAATATGATGTCACACTCAGAAAAAGGTTTACAAATTTATTATACAAAAATATTCAGATTTCAATAATATTTTATTTACATCAATTTTAACTGATTTAAATGGAAATTGAAAACTACACAATAAAACCAACTTTCATATCTTCCAATAAAAATTTACCAGCTGCTATGTTAAAATAGACGTATTCCAAATATCAAACTTTTATTTCCAAATTCAATTATTTAAAATTTCACAAAAATTCAGTTAATTACGTTATTAAAACAATTAAAATTTTCAGGTCGTTACAATCTCCCCCACTCAAAACTTTTCATCCCCGAAAAGGAACGAGGAGGAGAATACGAACAACTAGAAAGAAAAGATAGGTTGGAATACATGTTATCAAATACACAACAAATTCAAAACCATATAAATTTCATCAGTTTTTAAATTGATTTATATTCAATAAATTTGGTTTCAATCCATTTTATTTAATCAATAATATTCATTTATTTTCATATTTTGTTGATTTTTAATTCAATCTATTTTCATTCAATTTGATTTGTTTTAATTTATTAATATTTTTTACAAAATTTCTTTCAAAACAAATTTATTATATTTAACCCATTTATTAAAGTGAATATTAGGCTCAGGTCCATAATAAGTTTCAAAATACACAAAAACCCCAGCGAAAAAAGGTATGTAAATTAAGTCCCTAGAATTAAGTTACTAAGTAATTGCATATAGTTATGCAATTATTCACTGAATAATTGCAGACATTTATGCAATTATATTCAAAAGTTGCATAAATTTATGCAATTTTTTCGGTAAATAATTGCTGAAATTTCCGTAATTTTTTTGGTAAATAATTGCTGAAATTTCCGTAAATTTTTTAAAAAATTGTGGAAATTTTCATAATTTTTTGGTCAATAATTGCGGAAATTTCTGCAAATTTTTGAAAAATTCCGAAAATTTCCGCAATTTTTCAGTGAATAATTGTGGAAATGTCTACAATTTTTTGATATAATTGCATAAATGTCTGCAATTATTCACCGAATAATTGCATAAGTGTATGCCATTATTCGGTAACTTAATTCTAGGGACCTAATTTAGAACATTTTTTTTAATGGGATTTTTGTGTATTTTGAAACTTATTAGGGACCTATGCCAAACTATCCCTTTATTAAATCTATTTATCTTTAGTTAAGTTGATTCCACTAAGAATTCAATTTCAACTATTCTTAAGTCCATATTTATTTACTTAAATAGTATTTTCTTTTATTTATTTAATTTATTTCACTTAACATATTTTTCAACATATCTTAAGCGTATAAACATATTATAACCATATTTTATTCACCAAATTAATTCTCTTTTTATTATTCATTTTATTATTCAATTTATTATCTATAAATTCCCTTAACAAAATATCATTTTTGGACATATTATTACTTACATCATATTGTATAATATTCAATTACATATTCTTATTACATCCAGACTCTTTTCCCAGGTGAGTTAATGTTTCAGAATATAATTGAACACTTTTTTTTCAACATTTCTATTAAACAAAATTTTTGTTTGAACATTTTATTCTTTAAATTTCTCTTGTATAACCTTCAACTTCATTCACATAAACATATTAACCTTTTGAATATTTCAGGTAAGCTATATATATCTTAGAATTGAAATTGAGTATTATATAAATAATTTTTTTCTATTTCAACTACTTCAAGCTGTTCAAATTCCATTTCTCATTTTAAACCCTCCAATTGTTCAAAATCTTACTTTGTTTAAAAAAATTTGAAAACCATCACTTAACATTGAATTTAGGAATTAAATTCCCGGTTTCACTTCAAACCACTTTGAAATAAATATATACATATGCCTATATATTTTATAAATCAAATCATACTCAAGAAATTCCAATCAAATCTATCTTCAAACAAAGTTGTAGCAAATCTACTAAGTGGTCTCTCCACTTTGAGACTTGAAAATGAATGTCGATGATGCTACAGTCATCACCAAAATTATTTTTCAGCGACTAAATAGGAGAGTTCTAACTTACTTCTTTTAAATATTATGGAAAAACAATTTCCATTCGAAAATACTTAGAAATAATATGTATATCAAAACTTTGAAAACCAAAAATTAAAAAGTACCGGAAATTAATTTCTCAAATTCTTAATTTAAATTTATTTCATTTGCAAATCAGATTTATTACCCACGTTTTATAATTTTATTTATTTATATCATGTGGCAATAGTGAATGGTTTACAAACAATAAATGATAATCAAATATTATCATTTCTAACAACCAATTCATTTAATTATTTAATTTCAGAAAATTATACCTTATATAAAATATAATTATGCATAAATTTATTTCATTTACCAATTTCAAAAACAATACTGTGTCAGTTTGCTCTGTTCAAGTGTTTTGGAATTCCTATCGATAACGTTGGCCAGACGAATCGATTGAAACCCCAAATCAGCTCAACAATTCAAACAACACAATATAAACATTTTTATATTAATTACAAATACACTCCCTCACAGGATGATTCAAAAATGGATTTCAAAACAAGGATAGAGATTCAAATTTTAATGAACCCTTGTCAAAGTGAATCCTAACTACGAAGACAGACTCGAAAGGAAGATAAAATAATTAAATTACAAAAAGAGAAGGGATGGATAGACTAATATTAATCGCGGGTGACCTTAACCTGGTCAACCGAGATTCCAGGAATAAGATCGATGCGGAATTCAAATTCCTGCTTGGAAGGGGAGAAGTGGCTTCACCAATCATTAGGGTATTCCCTGACTATCGGGTGGAATCAAGATCACTAGGCTCAGAATCAAATGAGAAGATAAAACTACCTGCAAAAATTTGAGGCAATCGACATTGGGTCAAAAGAGAATTATTCGGGGAGTCTACTAGAGAATGGTTTGGGCTTTTCAAGAAATAACATCATCCAAAACCGAGGACGTAGAAATCTCCGGTGAATCAATGCTTGTTGTAAAGGAGTTTTACCCCTTTACAAATCATACTAAGGTTGTCGGAAAAGAAATGGAGTTATGGGATGCTCCAGTATCAAGAAGAACAAGAGTAGGTAGAGACAAGAATGGATTTCAGAACAAAAGGGAAAGTTCCGAAATTCAAAAGAGATCCTAATCAAAGAGGAGAAATTCAAGCTCGAATGAAGGTGATTCTGTAATTAATTTTTTACTCCATATGCTAAATTTTGCTTAAACCAGAGCTCTTATACCAATTGTAACGACCCGGTATTTCGAACCATTCTCATCCACACATGTCAGACTTGAATTGCTCAAAATATCACATTGTTAATTTATATTTGGCAAAACTCGGCATATACAGTAAATAAATCAACCACAGAATCACAGACATAGAGCATTACAACAATAAGCAGTGGAATAGATAAATAGTAGTTCATGAAGCTACTATAAAACATCAGAGTCTGAAACAAAATACAACAGAATCTCGAATACAAATGAATCTCTAATACATAAGCAACTGACGAGTCTGAACATAAATGGCTGGAATAAACTGAAATAACTGAAGCTCAATAGATAGATCTTCTATGACGACCCGAAAATCCGTACCCTTTGAATCGACAATAAACCACACATGTACGACCCAAAAAGCACAGACAGACGGAAAGTCAAGAGAAAGAAAAGAAGAGAGAAGAAGAGAAGAGAAGATAGAACCAAACAGAACATATAGAATCTCACATCGCAGCGGAAAACATATAATATCATATCAATGGTCTTTACAAAAAAGAAACTATATATACATTCATCAATCAGAGTTCAACAATCAAACAATAGTTATCAGCCTGGACAATTATAATAACCTGTCCTCACAAATGCTGATAATATACAACAACTAAGCACAGCGGATAATAAAGCAAAACATATACGTGTATACGAAATAAAGATCTCCAGCTCTCCTGCTGAAGCTCCAAAAGCACCAATATGAACCTGTAAATATACTCGGTCAGACCCGAGCATTGAAAGGGAAGAACGCCCGGATCAGTCTGGTAAACCAGCGTGAGAAACACACTCAACTGAATTTATTAAGTTACAAAAACTTTTCCTTTATCAAAACAAGAGTATCTCGTAAGACACGCCCACACATAAACACGGACATGTTTTTACCTTACGACAACTAAAACATCTCATATCAAATCCTCTTATATTATAGTAGTGTCTACTATATACAAATAATATTAATCATAGCCGAAATTGTTACATTGATTAAATTCCAGCATATAGCCCAATTGGGTAATACAATCAAAATGGCAGGTACGTAGTGGAGTTTGGATTTCCATACAAATGACCAGATGAAGGGACTACCTTCCGAAGAGGTACACCTCTAGATGGATGTCCCGAGAAACCATCACAAAGTTTCTCTACCAACACAAGACCGGCACACCTCTATAACTAGATGGTACCGAATATGTCATCCTCCAGTCGTTACTGACCTTTACCGAGGACCCTCGAAGCATACAAACCACAATAATCAGATACACAACATCATAGCGTGCAAAGATATATCTAGAAGAGGATGATCATACCTTGATGGGAGCGACCCAGATAGCCTTGCCGCATCTAACCCTGTTTTGTTCATTTCCGGTTGATGAGGCCTGAGGTAACGATTACCTTTCACAATCACAATCAATCCACTTTGAATGCCACACGGCCATTTCCGTTGACTACTAATTGCCTTCCACAAAAATACAACCCTTGAGCTCATATGTCTTAAGGAGGGTGTTAAGCTACGAGAAGTTGCCTCCTCCGCCACCACTGATGTACGTTTGTAAAAACCAATGTTCGTAATCTGTAGAAATGCAATGTCAGACAAACATCCATACAAGTTGTTCAGGAACAGGACAAACCGAAGATACTTTCCTACCACATCCTGTCGGGAAATCCCTAGGATTAGTAGCGAATAGTCCTTGCATTGGATATTTCATAATGAAGAGACCACTGCTACTAGATGTATATTGGGATTTTAACCCCAAACGATCAACAAGAAGTCCCCCACTATGAAACTCCGGAATATCAATATCATCACAAGCAACCTGCACAATCGTCGCATATACGTTGGTCCGAAGTGGTTTTCAGATAAATCTGATCCCGGTCTCTTTGCACCAACAACGCAAAGGCGTTTCTCAACCTCACACAGCAACTAAGTCTCGTAGACTTATCACGTCTCAAACTTTCAACTTGCTATCCTTCGGGCCAAGAAGGAAGCTCGATAGATTGGAGTAATACTCTGCACTATACGAATCAACATCCTCAACACAAATGATAATCAAGCCTACACAGAAGGCAACATACTAAGTGTACGACTAAATAGTTCCCACATCAAGTCGAGGAACTAAAATGGCTAAATTTGATAGTCGGTTATTTAACTATCAAAGCAAATAAACAAATATTTGGCACCATATATAATCACTGGGCCCTTTAATTAATCTTTTATTAATTAATTCACTTGCCAAATATTCACTTCAAATTATCTTTAAAAAGATATAATCTCAAAACCATTTCAACTTTGGAAAACATTTCCATATACTTATGTAAAAAAAGTAATTCACTATTCTCTTTATTTTCAACACTTAGAAAATATTACATATACTTAAATCAGGATTAAGTATATATTTTATTCTTTAAGGAAAACATTCTCTTTAAACACATTTATTTGGGTCAAAACGAATGTTGCGTAAAACATCGTTACGACAACCCAAAATCAATAGTATAGGGATTCGAAAATAAGATAGATATATAAATCCCAATACTATACAAAACATTTCCTTTCGGAAATCATTTACTATAACAACAGTGTTATAGTCCATCATTTCCTTATTTTCTCGAAACGTCTATTTCAACAATGAATGTTGAAATCTATGGTTTCGATAATTAACACATTTTAAAACATCTTTAAACCATTTTACTTCATTTACAAATATTACTTCCCAAAACATTTATTTAATTCAAAGAATTATTCACTGTCCAAAATCGTGAATATACTTCATTTACCAAATCTAATATTTCTACATATTATTAAAGGATTATCCACTGTCCAAAATCATGGAAATAATTCCTTACCAAATTCATCACTATTGCAAATTTAAATTAAAGGATTATCCACTGTCCAAAATCATGGAAATAATTCCTTTAATAATCTACTATATTTAACTTATCAAATTCAATTGATTTTGGATTTATAAAACAATGTTTATAAATTCCATTTATACTTTATAAAACTTCAATTCATAAAATCCTTTTGTTAACCAATTCTATTTATATCTTAATTATATACCAACATTCAAATTATAAGTTAATTTACTTATAAATCATTTATTTTCAAATTCATTAATTTTATAACTTCATAAATTCATAAATTCATAAATCTTATTTACTTATAAAATCCACTTATAACTTCATTTTAACACTTATAAAACTCATTTATAATTCCTTTATTTCGATTTATAAAATATCAATTTTATAAATCTATACATATAAACCGTTTATAATAATTCAAAAATCACCATTTAAACTCTTTTACCAAATAATTAACTTTATATTTCCAAAGACTACATTCTGATTATATTTCACAAAATCATAATTTTTATAACATAAAAATTATATATTTAATTTATTCAAAATAAATTCATTTACTCAAAAATTCAAAATTCAATAAAACGTATATTTTCAAAATCGCTTTAAAATCCTTTTAAATATAGAAATCATCACTTTAATATTATTAAAACTCCAAAATAGGCCTAATGTTGCAACAGCACTAAATACATCAATCACATCAACCAAAACATCATATATCAAATGAATACAGCATATATCACAATATCTGTAAATAAACCAATACTGGTGAGGAATCCAGTTGGATCCCTCCAACCTATCACCTGTAACAATATACATATTAGAATATGTGTACAATTTCCGCTTCGAGGCAAACACGCATATAAAGGGTCATCCGCTCATACACGGGAACGTATTGGGTCATCTGCTCCACTAGGCAGGAATATATCCAAATACCAATCAATATATCATATATCATCCAACAATCATCCATCAACATAAATAATATTTATTCTCACTTATATAAAAATACCAGTGAGTCAGAAAGAGTGAGTTGTACTCACATTGCTTTTAGTCATCGCGTTAGCGATTTATTCCGATTAAAATTAAACAAGCGTTTAATTTCAACCAAAATTTTCACTAGCTCAAATAAATCCCAATCCAGCTCCATAATGTAGTGCTCATCAATACAGACCCAACGCAATTTGTTTCGTCAAAAACGGACATCGTATGACAAAGATATGATGTTTTAAAGATTACACAAATTTAATATAATTTATTTTCAATTTCCATTTTTTATTTTTAAACCTTTGCTTCATCTGGCCGTTCGATTTGCTGCCCCACATCAGGGCCATCCTTTTCTTCTTCCCCATTCACTTCTAAACCTAGCCGAGAAACCCATAGCCGCCGAAATTGTTGAATTTTCGAGCCCAACTACATCACTTCGACGACGATCGGAGACTTCCACTCAAACGCCCTCGATGAGAGCTACCCACGGCTGAAATCACGACGAACTCGGTCATGTGTTTGCATTGGAAAACGTGTGCAACCTGATGGTGAACGCGGCCCATCTGACGTCGATCCGTAGCTCGAAATTCGATCGTACCCGTTGGATTGAACGATCTCGTTGTACTCTTCGATGTTGTAGTTGGAAGTTTTCTCTAATTATTCACGGATTGGAAGCAAAACGAGGAAGAAGGAGGAGAATTTCTGGCCGTGCAAACCATTAGTGGCGGCTAGACCTAGCTTTGACTAGGGTTTTAAAAAATGAAGGAAATCAGGGGCTTTTATAGAAAATCTACACGCACTATTCATCCGTAATTTTTTTCAAACTCGAAACGAAGCGTGCCGCCCGGCGTTTATAATGTTTTAACCCAATATGCCGAACGCAATGGAATATATATTGGAAGCCAATTCGATTGTATTTGAAAGATAGGTTTTCGAATCGAATATTTAAAATTAAAATTTACTTAAACAGATTTCTAAGCATTTTAGCTTGCTTCAGACAAACCGTAAATCCGATTGACACGAAATTTGAAATCTTACAATAATATAACATTACGGATCCAATGAAACTGGTTTCGTCGAAATCCGAGAGTGTATGAAAAATGGCTATTTTACTCGTCAATTAAATATTCAAATATTCAATTTCTACAATTTGACTTTTAATTCAATTTTAAAAGTTCTGTAACATCATTCTAATTCAATTAGAATTTAATTCAACTTTATAAATCATTTTTATTCATATTAAATCCAATTTCCAATTATTTACATAATTTCAAATATTAAATTAACGATTTAGTTATCCAATTAAACCACTATATTCGAAATATAAGTTATTCAGCATATAAAATTAACTTGTGAATATTTAAAATCAATAAAATATACGAATTTCAAATGATCGAAATTCTGGGTCGTTACATCTTCGAACAAAGCTCCAATCTCCAAAGGGGAGTCTCAAATGCTGTGACACTCAGTCTGGCCCGAGCATAAAGCCAAACACAAAACACTCGAGTCAGGATTAACATTCTTATGTAGTAAATTCAAATCAAGTGAAATGTCAACTGAAATACAATTAACTTAAAGGATTTTTGGGATTTCCATCCTCTAAGGATCCGTGGAACTATCTACTGTGTAGTAATATACGCTATTATAATATGTCTATAGTAAAGTAAACTATTAAAATAGCGTTAAGGCGTTACCCATATCCCCCTTAACACATTTTATATAATGTCGTAGTCTATACAAATACTGTTAACTCTACTCGCTAGTGGGCTATTAAGGAGAACTCCATAGGTACGACACAAAACAAACTCGTAGAAGGCGCGATAGGGCATGTGACAAGGCACGCGAGGCAATGTTAGGGTAGATATACCGTTTGTGGATCCGGACTGGTGGTAATGCGTAGCAGTTACTACCACCCACCTCGTGACACACTCCCAAATCAAAGGTGCACCCAATCAAATCACAAAAGCAATAGAATGGTATCGAAGAAATGTGTCCGATAGGAGGAATGACCTCACTTGGCCCGGCATGGCTCCTGTTTTAGCCACATCAAGCTGACTCATGGGAGTCAAGGCTACGTAAATACCATATAGAATTGTCGCCAAACCATCCTACTTCGTTCTGGAATCTCCACCACGTACACAGTTGTTAAAGTGGTTTTCGGTATTGGCAGAGAGTATGAAAATAGCCGATCCCGGTCTCTTTAACAACCAAACGCTTATTTCACACCGTGGTCATTTCATTTCAAATAGTTCATACTTCATATCAAAATATCAGTTTCATTTTGAAACATATCAATTCAATATCATTCTTCACTTTAAATAATATTCATTTCAAGAATCGTAACACTTTAAAATTTATGGCACTTTCGAAATCATAACACTTCTGAAATCATAACACTTTAAAATCATAACACTTTCAACTTAACAGTTTATACATTGAAAATAGTATATATATTAATATATTTATAAATTAAATTAGTTTATATATATTAAAAATACTTTATATAATAAAATTAGTTTCCTCCTATTTCGCAAATCGATTCAAATCAACTAAAATTCTAAAGTTCAATTTAAATCAATTACAGTTTAACCATTTCAATTTAAAGGTCAAAGATTCAATTCAAATTCTCAATAAACCATTTCAATCTTTATCAATTTCAAATCCAAGTTTGAACTATCATTTCAAGTCCAATAAGATTCAAAGTTAAATGTTCAAACATTTACAATATAGTTTTCATTTATATTTCGACATATAATTTAATTTTTATTCAAATTGGAAAATATTTACTTAACAATTTTAATAACAATTAAATAAAATCTCAAGTTATAAATTTGAATAAATATTAAATATTCAGTCTCAGTTTTATTTGAAGTTATAAATCATACCTTTCAATTCTCAAAATCAATGAGTTCAAATAAATTCTAATTTAAATTCAATTATTGCCCAATTTAAATTCCAGGTCAACATTAATTTATCTTCCCTACTTTTATTATTAAAACTATAAAAATCTATTTTTTTCTTAATATAAATTTAAATAAATACTTAAACATATTATAACTAATTAAATTAAATTTTATTAAATTAAATCTTATTATTAAATGTAATTTGCATTAAATATTATTTTATATATATTTTTAAAATAATAAAATTATAAGAAAAATCTTAAAATTTACATTTTTCAAAACATATAATTTTAAAAATCTAAAATTTAAACATATATAAAAATAACATTTATATATTATATAAAACAATATTTATTAAAAACCCATATATTTCCTTTCAAACTTTGGAAATCATTTTCAAAATATAAACCAACGGTGTCCGTATATAATTTTCTATCATATGGTCAAGTGATATGGATATTTATCATTTCAATCCGCAATTTAAATATTTACGGGTATATATCATTTCAACCCGCAATTCCAAAAATTCAAAATAAATAAAAATCACTTGGGTTTATCATTTCAACCCATAACGATTTTGTTCGGGGATGTATCATTTCAACCCGCAATCCCAAAAATTCAAAATAAATGAAAATCGCTTGGGTTTATCATTTCAACCCATAACGATTTTCCCTTATTCTACAAGATCGTTCGGATATGTATCATTTCAACCCATAGGGAATTCTTAATTAACAGGGAACTTGCTGAGTGAGAACAATTATGATAAAATATAACATATCAATAACAGGCATATATCATCAGTAACAAATTAAATAAAGTATACACAACAGGATATGGTGTCATATATCACAGGTAAACAATTGCATATAATGGCATATCATATTTAACAATTAAATAATAACAATTCAAATCTAACATCATATTTCAATTATTATTTCAAGTGAAATCAAATTTACTAAATATAAGAACGTTAATCGTGAGTGATTTCTCACCTTACGAGGCTAGAGAAATTGGACAACACGACAAACTACGAATTTTCGAATCAAGAACTCTAAAACAAATCCAATGCAAAGCAAAGTGAACACAGATTCGACGAACAAGGCTGATAATAAGGAATTGATGAAACCATAGTATATATATATATATATATTACAGTTTGTTTGTGTAAAGAGAAGTTATATAATATAGATTAATCATTCCGTTGTGAGATTCTGTGTTTTGTCTAGTTTCTTCTTGTTTTCTTCCTTCTTTCTTTTCCCTAACTATCCGCCTTTCCGTTCAATTTGGGTTAGACATGTGTGGTTTATTGTCAACTTAAATTGTACGGAAAATTGGGTCATTACAGTAATAGTATGTCAAAATACTAAATCGAGGCCCATAGTTACTATAGCACTTAATTAACAAAGGCTATAACTACCCCTTTTCTACTAAAAAGGTTCAATTTTCACATATGTCGGTGTCACATTCAATATGGCCAAACAGTCAAATTTTAAGCATTTAACAATCTATACCACAGATATATAACTAAAATAAACCAATAGGTAAATAACTGTAAATTATAAATCACCACGATGATAAATATGGATTTCTCAACAAATTTTCCAGTATTTTAATTTTAAATGTCAATCGCTTGTAAAAATGAACATTTTACCAAAAAGCCAATAATTTCAACTAAACACAAATAGTAATTTTTATCTACTATATAATACACAAATTTATCCAAAGAGGTGAGCTATACTCACATAAATTCCAGTTGGCATCGAATCGTTCTGGTTTGCTAAAATCGAACGACATTCGATTTTATTCCAAATTTCAACTTGATTCAAATTCAACCAAACCAGTTCCATTGTGAAGGTTTTGTCATTATGAGCGCAAGCAAAATGTTCGTCTCGATTGGACCTCGTATGTAAAAGTTTTATAATTTATAAGTTTTTGATTTAAAATTTCAATTTAAATTCACTAATCACTTTATAATCAACTAATTACCCTTATTACATTTAAACTCCTTCTTCACAAATTATAACTCCCGCACTACTCTACTGTAAACACTACCCATTGCCGAACTTTGGCACATCCGACCTCCTCCTCCCCTCCACGATACGCCATGCAACCACCGCCAGCGAACTCCCCTTTGAATTCTCCACCTACATGCACCAGTCATCCGTACTTCGAGGCACCCAAGGAGATCGCGACCCAAGTGAACTGTAACCGTGACCACCAGATGACGGACCACCCGGAACAAGGTTGGACCCTACCAATCTCCACCCAAACGTGCTTTTTGCCCTCACAAACTCCAATTTGACCACTAAAACAACAATCGAAGCCTACACTTCACAAAATCTCAAATCCTAGCATGTAAACCACTCACGACATTACTGTCAATTGCCAAAACAAGAGATGCAACCACCAAATATGTATACTAAAAGATAGATCTCCCTATTATAAGAGTAAAGATCTCATCATTTTAATTTTATGATTTTTCTATGACTTGTTTTGATTTTTACAAGAAGAGGATATTAATTTTTCTTGTTTTGAAAAAAATGGATAGAACAATACATATGGTAGTGAGAGGAGAATGCGTGTTAGATATTTTTAAGTGTTATATATATATATAATTTGTGATTTCCAGCATCTCGTCGTATAGATTTTTCGTTCGCATTTGGACTCCGAATGACAAAAAAAATATGGTCGCGCTCGGAACGGCAATGCGCAATAATAATATAACTGCTTAGTGGATTCTGTAAACTCACAAAAACACTCCTGTTTGCCGATAAATTGTCAAACGAATAATTTCAGTAATTTTAAAATTTAAAATTATGGAAAAATAAAATAAAATAAATTGAATATACGTCAATAAAAAACAAGTCGTAAAAATAACCGTAAAATTTATGATTATTTATTTGAACGACTTCTTACTGCAAATAAACAAATAAAATGAATTCATTATTATTATTTAATAATAAAAAAGTGTTAAATAAAGCTATTTAATCCATTATATTATAATTCAATTTAAAGTTCAGATATCTGAATCACTATTCACATAAATTCACAAATTCAAATATTTTAAATAATCTTCATATTTGAATTTAAGTTTAAAACAATTAAAAACAATTTATTCGATATTTAAAATTAATTAAATATTTAAAATCAAATAACTAGAATTCTGGGTGGTTACACCCATGGAATTAATATAGGAATATATTTAATCACTTTGGCTACTATGCCCTTAGTATATGTATATTGACGAAGTCAAACCAGGCAGCCTCACTGCTTTGGTTTTTCTAAAGGGATGGTTTGGCTCACATCCCTGTTAAGTTTCAAAATAAAGAAGACATACTCCCTAAAATAAACTTACATTTCTAGTCCCTATTTTCAAATCTGCCAAAGCCAAAAGACCCAATACCCTTTACGTTTTTAGCATTTCAAACGCGCATAAGCTTCTATAGAAACATCGGATCAACATACGTTTTCACCAAAAAATCTTAAATTTGACAATCTTCAAAATGAGATCCTTTGTTGATACAAAAAAATCATATTTGTAGTAAGGCTGCAATTATTCCATATATTTACAGAGAATTCTGCAATTTTTGAAAAACATTAATTTTCCTTCAAATGTCAGCAATTTTCCATATAATTGCATACTTTTATGCAATTATATGGAATAATTACAGACTTCTTTGCTATTATTCCATATAATTGCCAACTTTTGGTATTTGAAAATAAGGATGTAATTTATATCTTTTTTTTGGAGGATGTTTTATGTATTAAGTTTGATTTTAGGGATGTGTCCCTTATTTTCACTTTTTTAAAACAGTCGAAGTGATAATCATGCAGCGTCATTTAAAACTCATAAATAAATCATGATAATGTGATACCGCCTATGATTAGTTGTAGATGATGTCGACTTCGATATTGTAAGAATCATTCCATAACTATCTAAGTTGTTATCCTATGTTTCCATCCTCACTGACATCGATACTCATGAATGCGACACTTCTATAAGCATAGAGAATATACGCGGCATGGAATTAATGTAATTAACCAAAAAACCGATTTCTTACTAAAAAAATAAATACTTTTCACCAAACCCAATTTCTTATTTAATTCTTATTGGATAAAACAATATCTTTATACATCTTTTTAGAATTTCTGACACATAAAATTTACAAGTTCCAAAACATTTATCAACTTTAATTAATTAATATCCTTTATTAATTATTAATTGAAATGCTTATCTAGAATATTAAATTCATAATAAATCATATTCACTTGGAAAATATCCCAAAAGTTCCTAGAAAATTGAGAATATCCTTATCTTTACCATATCAAAAATTCTAAATCAACAACTGTAACAACCCGGTATTTCGAACCATTCGCATCCATACATGTCAGACTTGAATTGCTCAAAATATCAGATTGTTAATTTATATTTGGCAAAACTTAGCATATACAGTAAATAAATCAATCACAGAATCACAAACACAGAGTATTACAACAATAAGCAACGGAATAGATAAATAGTTCATGAAACTACTATAAAACATCAGAGTCTCAAACAAAATACAATAGAATCTCGAATACAAATGAATCTCTAATACATAAGCAACTTACGAGCCAGAACATATATGGCTGGAATAAACCGAAATAACTGAAAGCTGTATAGATAGATCTTCAAACAAAGCTCCAATCTCCAAAGGTGAGTCTCAAATGCCGTGACACTCAGTCTGACCCGAGCATAAAGCAAAACACAAAACACTCGAGTCAGGATTAACATTCTTATATAGTAAATTCAACTCAAGTGAAATCTCAACTGAAATACAAGTAACTTAAAGGATGTTTGGGATTTCCATCCTCTAAGGATCCGTGGAACTATATACTATGTAGCAATATACGCTATTATAATCTATCTATAGTAATGTAAACTAATAAAATAGCGTTAAGGCATTACCCATATCCCCCTTAAGACATTTTATATAATTTCGCAGTCTATACAGATACTGTAAACTCCACTTGCAAGTGGTCTATTTGGGAGCACTCCATATGTACGACAAAAAACAAACTCGTAGAAGGTGCGATAGGGCATATGACAAGGCACGCGAGGCAATGCCAGGGTAGATATACCGTTTGCGGATCCGGACTGGTGGTAACGCATAGCAGCTACTACCACCCACCTTGTGACACACTCCCAAATCAAATGTGCACCCAATCAAATCACAAAAACAATAGAATGGTATCGAAGAAATATGTCCGATAGGAGGAATGACCTCACTTGGCCCGATAAGGCTCCTGTTTTAGCCACATAAAGCTGACTCATGGGAGTCAGGACTACGTAAATACCAAATAGAATCGTCGCCAAACCATCCAACTTCGTTCTGGAATTTGCACCACGTACACAGTTGTTAAAGTGGTTTTTGGTATTGGCAGAGAGTATGACAATAGCCGATCCCGGTCTCTTTAACAACCAAATGCTTATTTCACACCGTGGTCATTTCATTTCAAATAGTTCATACTTCATATCAAAATATCATATTCATTTTGAAACCATACCAATTCGATATCATTCTTCACTTTAAATAATATTCATTTCCAGAATCGTAACACTTTAAAATTTATGGCACTTTCGAAATCATAACACTTCGAAATCATAACACTTTCGACTTAACAGTTTATACATTTAAAACAGTATATATATTAATATAGTTATAAATTAAAATAGTTTATATATATTAAAAATACTTTATATAATAAAATTAGTTTCCTCCTATTTCGCAAATCGATTCAAATCAACTAAAATTTAAAAGTTCTATTTAAATCAATTCCAGTTTAACCATTTCAATTTAAAGGTCAAAGATTCAATTCAAATTCTCAATAAACCATTTCAATCTTTATCAATTTCAAATCCAGGTTTGAACTGTCATTTCAAACCCAATAAGATTCAAAGATAAATCTTCAAACATTTACAATATAGTTTTCATTTATATTTCGACATACAATTTAATTTTTTCTAATTGGAAAATATTTACTTAACAATTTTAATAATAGTTAAATAAAATCTCAACTTATAAATTTGAATCAATATTAAATATTCAGTCTCGGTTTTATTTAAAGTTATAAATCATACCTTTCAAATCTCAAAATCAATGAGTTCAAATAAATTCTTATTTAAATTCAATTATTACATAATTTAAATTCCAGGTCAACATTAATTTATCTTCCCTACTTTTATTATTAAAGCTATAAAAAACTATTTTTTTCTTAATATAAATTTAAATAAATACATAAACATATTATAACTAATTAAATTAAATTTTATTAAATTAAATCTTATTATTAAATGTAATTTGCATTAAATCTTATTTTATATATATTTTTAAAATAATAAAATTATAAGAAAAATCTTAAAATTTATATTTTTCAAAACACATAATTTTAAAAATCTAAAATTTAGACATATATAAAAATAACATTTATATATTATATAAAACAATATTTATTAAAAACCCATATATTTCCTTTCAAACTTTGGAAATCATTTTCAAAATATAGACCAACGGTGTCCATATATAATTTTCTATCCTATGGTCAAGTGATTCATATATTTATAATTTCAATCCGCAATTTAAATATTTACAGGTATATATCATTTCAACCCGTAATCCCAAAAATTCAAAATCATGAAAATTGCTTGGGTTTATCATTTCAACCCATAACGATTTTCCCTTATTCTACAAGATCGTCGGGTATGTATCATTTCAACCTGCAAGCATAAAAATTCAAAATAAATGAAAATCGCTTTGATTTATCATTTCATTCCATAACAATTTTCCCTTATTCTACAAGAACGTTCGGGTATGTATCATTTCAACCCATAGGGAATTCTAAATTAACAGGGAACTTGCAAGTGAGAACAAATATGATAAAATATAACATATCAACAACAAGCATATATCATCAGTAACAAATTAAATAAAATATACACAATGGGATATGGTGTCATATATCACAGGTAAACAATTGCAGATAATGGCATATCATATTTAACAATTAAATAATAACAATTCAAATCTAACAGCATATTTCAATTGTCGTTTCAAGTGAAATCAAATTTATTAAATATAAGAACATTAATCGTGAGTGATTGCTCACCTATCAAGGCTAGAGAAATTGGACAACACGACAAACTACGAATTTTGTAATCACGAACTCTACGACAAATCCAAAGTAAAGCAAAGTGAACACAGATTCGACGAACAAGGCTGATAATAAGGAATTGATGAAACAAATCAGAATCAGCTTGGTATAAATTGAAATGAAATATGTTTTATATACATATATATTTCCAAAATCAATTTTAAACATATGTCAAAAGTAAAATCTTTATATATATATATATATATATATATATATATATATATATATTCGAATCAATAGTTTATTTAAACACATATAAAATAGAATCCCTATATATATTTGAAAACCGAGCTCATGCACTTATACATATAACAACTAGTGTATGGACTAACATATATATTGTATTAAAACAATATATATTATATAAAAAAATATAAGCTTACTTTATTGTAATATATCTATACTCAAACAGATCATACATATAAATTCATATAACTTATATGTATGAAAAACATATATAAATAGCAAAGTAAGCCTAGACGAAGTACACAAAAAAAATAAGGTAGTAGGCTCCAGGCTACAACATATATAAAACTATATATATTATACTTTCAAATTTTTCTTCAAAATGCAGGCTCATGCATGCACCCAGACCTACATATATATTTAAGCAATTGTGTACACAAACAAATATACTTTTATATATTACAATTTAAAATTAAAAAAAATCAAATCTAAACACACGAAAAACAGATAACAAGTAGCATAAACTTACAATATATATACTACACCAGAAGTATGCTTTGCGGTTGCGGGTTTTTGGATCGGAGAGGGGACGCTTTTGTGGGTTGCGGGTTCTTAGGATCGGAGAGGGGAGGGGCACAGCAATAGGCTGTTGGAGGAGGTCTCGAGATCTGCGCAATGGGTGGATCGCGCGGAGGAATGCATGGGCTAAGGCTGAGGTGGGGTCAGGGACGTGCGTGGCTCTGGGGAAGAGGGTGCCGTCACGGGCTAGGCACGGCAAATGGATTGAAGGCAGGGCTGACGACAGTTTAAAGGCGGATGGGATCGGCAGTAGGAAACAGGTTTGGCTATATGCGGAGGCGAGTGGAGGAGCTGGATGTAGTGGAAGAGTCGCGGAGTGGAATGGTTGTTGTGCCTCGGTTGGGGAAAGGCGACAGATTGGAGGCCAGGTCGGGTAGGCTGATGTGGAGTGCGGAGAGAGAGTCAAGTGTATTAGGCGAGCTTTGGAAATGATGTAGAGGAAATAAGGTGGCAAAGGGTACTCGAGCAGATTGTAGTATATATAAAACTTTATATTTATAAACTCTGCTATAATTATATTTTTTCGAAGAGTAGAACGAAAGGGAGGAAGGGAGAGGAATGAACAGACAACCAGTATATATATTAAAACTATGGGAATAGTAAAAGTCAAGCACTAATTCAGGGAATAATAATGATAGCAAAATGGTTGTTTGTTTTTTTTTCAACCGTTGGAAAATTTGAATGGACACATGGATCAAAAAGTTAAAACAGATACCGATACATCGAACCGTTTCGCAGCTTTCGTTGCGTACCGGACATCGAAATGCATAAATAAATATACTGTGGAGATCAACACGACGAGACGAACAGAAAGGTACACAGATATCAACGATACGATCATCCTATCAAAAGTCGATATTCGCTGCCAAAGTGCTGCTAAACTGCCGAAAATAAGATAAACGGGGTTATAGCAGTTCAAATTTGACGAAAAAAATATGATGTCACACTCAGAAAAATGTTTACAAATTTATTATATAAAAATATTCAGATTTCAATAATATTTTATTTACATCAATTTTAACTGATTTAAAAGGAAATTGAAAACTACACAATAAAACCAACTTTCATATCTTCTAGTAAAAATTTACCAGCTGCTATGTTAAAATAGACGTATTCCAAATATCTAACTTTTATTTCCAAATTCAATTATTAAAAATTTCACAAAAATTCAGTTAATTACGTTATCAAAACCGTTAAAATTTTCGAGTTGTTACACTCTCCCCTACTCAAAACTTTTCGTTCCCGAAAAGGAACGAGGTAGGAGAATACGAACAACTAGAAAGAAAAGATAGGTTGTAATACATGTTATCAGATACACAACAAATATAAAACCATATAAATTTCATCAGTTTTTAAATTGATTTATATTCAATAAATTTGGTTTCAATCCATTTTATTTAATCAGTAATATTCATTTATTTTCATATTTTGTTGATTTTTAATTCAAGCTATTTTCATTCAATTTGATTTGTTTCAATTTATTAATATTTGTTAGAAAATATCTTTCAAAAAAAGTTTATTTTATTTAACCCATTTATTAAATCTATTTATCTTCAGTTCAGTTGATTCTAGTAAGAATTCAATTTCAACTATTCTTAAGTCCATATTTATTTACTTAAATAGTATTTTCTTTTATTTATTTAATTTATTTCACTTAACATATTTTTCAACATATCTTAAGCGTATAAACATATTATAACCATATTTTATTCACCAAATTAATTCTCTTTTTATTATTCAATTTATTATCTATAAATTCACTTAACAAAATATCATTTTTGGACATATTATTACATAAATCATATTGTATATTATTCAATTACATATTCTTATTACATCCAGACTCTTTTCCTAGGTGAGTTAATGTTTCGAAATATAATTGAACACTTTTTTTTCAACATTTCTATCAAACTAAATTTTAGTTTGAACATTTTATTCTTTAAATTTCTCTTGTATAACCTTCAACTTCATTCACAAAAACATTTTAACTTTTTGAATATTTCAGGTAAGCTATATATGTCTTAGAATTGAAATTGAGTATTATACAAATAATTTTTTTCTATTTCAACTACTTCAAGTTGTTCAAATTCCATTTCTCATTTTAAACCCTCCAATTGTTCAAAATCTTACTGTTAACTCCTCTTTTGAGCGACCTAACGACCTACAAGAATTAACGAGCTAGCGACCTAAAGTAGGGAACGACCTTGCGACCAAATGTCCCAAGCGACCTAAAGATAGAACAGTGCAGCGACCTAGCGACCTAAAGTCCCAAGCGACCTAAAGATAGAACAGTTCAACGACCCAGCGACCTAAAGTCCCAAGCGACCTAAAGATAGAACAGTTCAACGACCTAGAGACCCAGCGTCTTAACAACTAAACAACTTAAGTTATAGGTCGCGCCAACTTAATTCGCTCCACCAGATAACTCAACACAGTTAAGTCGCCAACTACTCCCTAGGTCACTCATGACCAATAACTTATCACCCTACTCAAACAGATCAAGTGCACCCCTGTTAAGCCGTAGCTCGCATCTCTTAGGTCGCTGGCGACCTACGACCTATCTTAGGTCGTTCACGACCTAACACCTGTCCAGAATCCTCCTATAAATACCCCACCTATTCCAACTAAGAAAGGACTTTTAGCTCACTTCTGGAATGCCTATACTTTGTTGTTTTCTCGACTCATCCAACACTTCAAACACCAAAGACGCTTCAAGGAACTTCAAGAGGAGATCTAACACATCCGACATGGATTCGAAGAGCTCTCTTACATCAAAGTTCTAGCTACTCATCTCTATTGTGTTGAAATCATATTGTAATCGAAGTGTATTGTAAAAGAGTTGTAACCGAATCATCAATAAAGAAGATAAAGTGGACGTAGGCATAATTTCGAGCCGAACCACTATAAAACTGCTGTCTCTTTACTTTTCTGTTATTTTCTGCTTATTTCTAGTTCCCGTACCAATGGGTGGTGCTTTCACATTACTAATACTCACACCGGGGTGTTAGCGTCGATTTTTACATTAACATTTTTGGTGCTTTCACTAAGAAGACAACTCAGGGATATTTTCACCATTGCTTCACAAAAGTTTGCTGAAAGAATCTCTCTAAAGACCAGAAGTCTATCTAAAATCATGGCTCCTGGAAGAAAGAGTAAATCTACTAGATTCGGAAATGTTAATGACAGGGCTGCCTCCTCTCCAGCACCAAATCAGGCAACTCCTTCTGTTGGAGTCACAAGAGCTGAACTTGACGATGTTGTGTCAGGGTTATACCAGCAAATGGAAACTCAAAATGCTTTGATGATGGAAAGGTTAAATGCTCTGCTTGGGATGAACCGACAACCAGAAAACAATGAACCAACCTTTGCTAAAGAAACTCATGATTCCCAAGACAAAGATATCCCTCAAAGAGCAGCAAGCACCGCCGAAGGGGCACCTCCCCAAGTTGGAGGATCAAGGCTGCAGCCGCCTCTCCGCGAACATTTGTTCAGACAAACTTCCGAAAAGGTGGCTCACGTCTGCCCAGCAAGGCCTCTGAACGATGAGGAATATCTATCAGGAATGGTTCGCCAGATTATGAAAGAAAGTATGCAAAGGAATAAAGAGGAAAATGACTGGGGGTTTGCTCCAAGCAAGACTCCTTTACCGAAAGAATTCTAAAAGCTGAATTTCCAAGGAAGTTTGTTCCTCCTACTATCCCATCCTATCAAGGAACAAGTGACCCTAATCAGTTCTTGTACAAATATGGCTGGCATATGACAGGTGCTAGGGCAACAGATGAGATTAAATGCAGATATTTTCCTATCTATTTGGAAGGAGTGGCTTTACTCTGGTTTACAAAGCTACCGGTCCGATCTATGGATCAATTCTCTGACTTGACTCATAAATTCAAGGACCAATTCAGATTGTATGCTACAAAGGCCAAGGACATAATGTCACTGTCCAGTCTAGAACAAGCTTCCGGCGAATCTATCAAATCCTTCTTGAATCGTTTTAACACAGCCTTGGCCGAAGTGGATAATGCTGAGCCTCGAATGATTCTAACTTACTTGATGCGAGCCATCGATAAAACAAGTGAGTTCGGAAAATGTTTGAAAATGAAGGAATCGAATTCACTAGAGAAGTTTTATAAAAAGGCTGATGAATTTATGCGTCTGGAGAATCTTCCTGCACAATCAAAGGTGGTTGTGGCTGAAATTCAAAACAACAATGTGGCTGAAACTTCTAACAAGAAAGAATTTGGTGGTTAGAAAAGGGAAAATAACGGTGGGAAAAAATAGAGGGACATGAAGAAACCACGCCATTTTTCGGACTTTACTCCTTTGACTGAGACTCCAGAGAAAATATTCTTCGCAACTAAGGATGCTATCGATTACCCTAAGCCACCTAAGTTGAAGCTTGGAAAGAATTTTGTTCCCAATGGAAGGTTCTGTCGATTTCACAACCAACCTGGCCATGACACCAATGAATGTCGCCATCTAAAGAACTTGATTGAAGAACTATTGAGAGAGAATAAACTGCAACAGTATGTTAAGAGGAATAGAAGTGATCCTGCCTCATCTACTCAAGGGCAACAACTTCCTGCTCGTCAATCTGGCTCGGGTGAAAAGGCTGTGGTGCAGGAATCTGAATGGCCCGTAATTAATGTAATCATAGGGGGTCCACACCCAGCAGGCAGAAGTGGGGAGAAATGGAAAGATATGCTCATGCTCTGAGACATGCCCCCAAAAGAAGAAACTGTTTTTGTTTTGGAAGATGCGGTGCCTTCAAAACAGCAAAGAACTTGTCACGATGACATCTTATTCAGAGCTAGAGATTCTATGGGAGTTGAGGCTCCCACCATGGATCCGTTGGTAATAACCACCGGTATCGGACCAGCTATTGTGAGAAGAGTGCTTGTCGATTGCGGTGCTTCTTGTAATATCCTCTTCAAAAAGACCTTTGATCAAATGAAGATTCCGATGGCTGACGTTCAAGCTTCTTTGCAAAAGATTGTTGGGTTCACTGGGGAACCGAAACAGCCCATAGGAATCGTCGACTTATTTGTAGAACTTGGTGAAGGGGAAAGAAAAGTGGTCGTAAGCAAACTTTTGTTATTGTTGATGAATTTTCTGCTTATAACGCCTTCTTGGGACGACCAACTCTTGCTGCATTCAAAGCTATTCTCGCCCCATGGTGCCTAACTATGAAGTTCCCCACTGATAACGGCAATGGTGTTTTGAAAGGGGATCAGGATGCTGGGTGGGAATGTTATCTTACAGAGTTGCGGGAGGCGAAGAAGAGAGAAATGGGGAAGGGTGCGGCAGCTCCGCTCCACATCAAAGAACCCACCTTGTAGCAAGTACGGGGTAGTCCCTGCACTGGCGAGCACAGTGGTGCACGAAAAGAAATCGATCCCAGAAAGACCAGTGCAGGGGAGAATAGAGTGGTGCCAGTAGAAGTAACGGTACCAATTCCTATTGACCAAAAAGATCCAAACAAGGTGCTAAATGTGGGTTCACAACACGGTGTGACAGTTCAGAATATGCTAATATCGTTCTTGAAAGAAAATCTGGATGTATTCGCTTAGAGTCATGCTGACATGTGTGGAATATCTCCAGAAATTGCAGTGCATGCCTTAAATATTGATCTGAAATTCACGCCCGTAAAGCAGAAAAGAAGAATCCAAGGTCCTGAAAGGTCAACAGCATTGAAAGAAGAAGTAGATCGGCTCATGGAGAATGGCTTCATCAGAGAATCCACTTATCCAAATTGGGTTTCTAATCCAGTGTTGGTTAAAAAAGCGAATGGAAAGTGGAGAGTATGCATTGATTTTTCAGACTTGAATAAAGCATGTTCCAAAGACTATTTCCCGTTGCCCAGAATCGATCAGTTGGTGGATGGAACAGCTGGACACGAACTATTGTCTTTTATGGATGCTTACTCAGGATACAATCAAATCATGATGCATAAGCCAGATCAGGAGGACACGAGCTTCATCACCGATGTTGGTCTTTATTGCTACAAAGTCATGCCCTTCGGATTAAAGAATGCAGGGGCAACTTATCAAAGACTCGTTAATGCCATGTTCAAGCCTCAAATTGGCAAGACTATGGAAGTAGACCACATGGACCATCTGGCAGAAATGTTCGCGATCCTCCGAAAGTATGGAATGAAATTTAATCCTCTGAAATGTTCATTCGGGGTTGAGGCCGGAAAATTCTTAGGTTTCATTGTGAGTGCTAGGGGCATCGAAGCTAATCCCGCTCAGATCACTGCCTTAAGAGAAGTCAAACCCCTTAGAACAAAGAAGGAATTGCAAAGCCTCAATGGGAAAGTCGTTGCTCTGAGTTCATTTATTTCCAAGGCCACACATAAATGCATTCCCTTCTTTGTTGCTTTGAAGAAAGGAAAGAAGAATTTCGAATGGACTCCCGAGTGTCAAAAAGATTTTGATGAGCTGATTCACCATATGGAAACGCCTCCGGTACTTTCTAAGCCCAACAATGGTGAAGATCTATTCATGTACTTAGCAGTTTCATCTCATGCTCTCAATGCAGCGTTGGTACGAGAAGACGTAAAAGTTCAGCATCTAGTTTACTACATCAGCAAAAGATTCACTAGGGCAGAGATGAATTATTCAAAGTTAGAAAAGCTCGCCTATTGTCTATTTATTGCATCCAGAAAGTTGAGGCCATACTTCCAAGCTCATCCTATTAAAGTCCTCACTGATCAACCTCTAAAGCAAGTCCTATTTCGCCCTGAAACTTCGGGTCATCTTCTGAAATGGAATATTGAACTCAGTCAATATGATATCACCTACCATCCCCGAAGAGCAATCAATGGACAAGCTTTAGCAGATTTCATTGCAGAATGTACAGATAAAGGTGGCAGTGAGGAAGAGTTAACTGAAGACATTTCGATCTGATGGAAGTTATATGTTGATGGTGCAAGAAATGATTACTGTTCAGGAGCTGGGGTTGTGCTTGAAACCCCTGAAGAATGATCATTATGTTATGCATTGAGATTAGAATTTCCTTCGACAAATAACGAAGCCGAATACGAAGCTCTTATTGCCGGTCTGAGGATTGCTAAAGAACTGAGCATCAAAGTATTGCAGATCTTCAGTGATTCCCAGCTTATTGTATGCCAAGTCAAGAAAGAGTTTCAAACCAAAGGAGGAAATCTGCCAGCTTACTTGTCAAAAGCATGTGAACTTCTCGATGATTTTGATCATTATACAATCAACCATATCCCTCGGGAAGAGAACATGAAAGCGGACTCTCTAGCGAAATACTCAAGTTCTGACGAAGCTCAATTATTGGGATTGGTCCTTGTAGAAGTTTTGACGACTCCAAGTATTGATGAGATGGATGTTGATTGGATCATGGCTGTATCTCAAGAACAGGAATCATGGATGACCCCAATCAAGGAATATCTGCTCAATGGCTCCTTGCCAGAAAACTCAAAAGAACGTCAAAAGCTCTTAAGAAAAGCTCCAAGATATGTAATTCAAGGCGACCATCTGTACAGACGAGGATTCTCAATGCCATTACTCCGATGTGTAACCAAAGAAGAGGCTAAGACAATCTTGGCTGAAGTGCATGGAGGAGAGTGTGGAGATCATTCAGGTGGTCAAACTCTTGCAAAGAAAATTCTTCGCTATGGTTATTTTTGGCTAGATATTAATCGAGATGCTGCTAGCTATTCCCGAAAGTGTGACAGATGCCAGAGATTTGTAAAAATCCCAAGAGCACCTTCCACCGTGCTAACACAGATGGTCAGTCCATGGCCATTCGCCATTTGGGGAATAGATCTTATTGGGCCTATGCCGATTGCCAGATCCGGGATCAAATATGCCATTGTTGCTGTTGATTATTTCACTAAATGGGCTGAAGCTGAACCATTGGCTACTATTACCTCTAAAAAGATGATAAATTTTGTGACTAAAAATATCATTTGCAGGTATGGAGTGCCTCAGAAGATAATAACAGACAATGGTACTCAATTCGAAAGCGAAGAATTCCAGGAATTTTGCAGACGATTCAAAATCCGAAAAAGCTTCTCAGCAGTGGCTCATCCGCAGGCAAACGGGCAAGTGGAAGCAGTGAACAAAATCATCAAATCAACCATCAAAAAGCAACTTGAAAAAGCAAAAGGTGGTTGGGTTGATAAACTGCCACTAGCACTATGGGCATATAGAACTACCCACAAAACTACGACTGGGCACACTCCATTCTCATTAGCATATAGATCAGAAGCAATGATTCCAGTGGAAATAGAAGTCCCCTCACACGGGAGAGTTCATTTCAACCAAGCTGAAAACGAAAAGCTACAACTTGAAGAACTTGACTTGCTTGATGAAAGAAGGAAAGAAGCTGAACTCCGAGTTGTAGCTCAATAGCAAAGAATAGCCAAGCACTTCAATTCTAAACTTCGCTGACGCAGCTTTGAAATTGGAGATCTAGTCTTGAAGAGGATCATGACAGCAACAGGAGTGTTTGTGCCAAACTGGGAAGGGCCGTATGTCATAGGCAAAAAACTTCTCGACGGCACTTTCAAACTCACAACTGCCGAAGGAGATCCAGTCCCAAGAGCCTGGAACAGCAATCATTTGCGTCCATATTTTACTTAGAAGCAATGCTTAAATTTGTAAAATGATTATGAATGTATCATACTTGTATTGTAAGCCATTGTAAAAGCAGTGCAAAGTGATAATAAAAAACTATAAAGTGAATGTAGGCCCAATTTTTGGCCGAACCACTATAAATCTTGTGTCTCTTACTATTTTAAATTGCCTATCTCATTTCGATGTGCAAATATCTTAAATATTTTGCTAAAATATCGATTTAATATTGCAGGCAATCACAAACCCAAGCAATTCCCATAAATCAATCAACAAACCAAAGTCAAGCCACAAAAATTCCAGACTCAATTCCTATAAATGGTTGGTGATTCCACCAAAGGGGCACCTTCCCAAAATGAAGGCACCAGGCCCTTGCTAACTGACTGTGATCGTTTGTACAAACAGACATCCGGTTAAGTGACTTGCGTCTGGGATTCACTCGACCATGAAATACACTTTTCTGGAAAAATCAAACAGCTTATCAAAGAAAAGAATATAAACTTGAGAATGATAACGAGGGATCGCTCTGCAACAGTTGATGCAAAGACACGGATAAGCAGACAAAAACAGCCGAAATGGAATCTTGTCTCTCACCCAAGAATGTTGGTCAGACCACCCAAGGGGGCACCTTCCCAAGATAGAAGGTTTCAGGCCCTTGATTACTTGATTGCGATCATTTGTCCAAACGAACATCCAGTCAAGTAGCTTGCGTCTACCCCATGGACGTACTTAACTGTGAGATGCAAACTTCCTAGCAAACCAAACAAAGACCTCTTCGTAGGCAAAAAACTGCTTCGGAGGTGCAAGCCCTCTTCGGAGGCACACAAACAAAGACCTCTTCGTAGGCAAAAAACTGCTTCGGAGGCGCAAGCCCTCTTCGGAGGCACACAAACAAAGACCTCTTCGTAGGAAAAAAACTGCTTCGGAGGCGCAAGCCCTCTTCGGAGGCACACAAACAAAGACCTCTTCGTAGGCAAAAAACCGCTTCAGAGGCGCAAGCCCTCTTCGGAGGCACACAAACAAAGACCTCTTCGTAGGCAAAAAACCGCTTCGGAGGCGCAAGCCCTCTTCGGAGGCACACAAACAAAGACCTCTTCGTAGGCAAAAAACCGAGGCGCAAGCCCTCTTCGGAGGCACACAAACAAAGACCTCTTCGTAGGCAAAAAACTGCTTCGGAGGCGCAAGCCCTCTTCGAAGGCACATAAACAAAGGCCTCTTCGTAGGAAAAAACTACTTCGGAGGCAAAAGACCTCTTCGGAGGCACACAAATAAAGACCTCTTCGGAGGCAAAAGACCTCTTCGGAGGCACAAGCCCTCTTCGGAGGCACAACTCTTCGGAGGAGTCCTCTTCGGAGGCAAAAGCCCTCCAACGAGGCATGCCCAAATCGAAATGCTTCTCTTGCCCAAGAATGTTGGTGGGACCACCCAAGAGGGCACCTTCCCAAGATAGAAGGTTCCAGGCCCTTGTTACTCGATTGCAGTCGTTTGTACAAACGAATATCCAGTCAGGTAGCTTGCGTCTGCTCCGTGGGACCATTCAACTGTGAGAAAGTAACTTTCAGGCAAAACATCAAACAAGCCATTCCTAAAGGCATATCAAACAAGCCCTCTCCCGAGGTACAAATCAAGAAGCCCTCTTCGGAGGCATAAAGCCTTCTTCGGAAGCACTAAACCAATAAAGCCCTCTAACGAGGCACATCCAAAAACTTCATCGATGGAACCACCAAAGGGGCGTTTTCTCAAAAAGAAGGATCCAGGCCGCAGCTGAATACTTATGATTATTTGTATAAACAAATATCTGATAAAACAGCTGACGTTTGTCCCGTGGGCCCATTCAGCGATGAAGTATAATCGAAGCATTCTTCAGAAGCCCGCTTCACTGCGTAGGGGAATCCACTTTTCAACAAATAAAAGTGATCGTCCCCGAAAGTTGAAGTGTTCTTTAAAAAAAAAGAAGAAAGGAGAAAGAAAAACTTCTCCGATACAAGGCATACTCTATTAAAAGCAGAATAATATTTCCTCAAAACGGAAAAATTATTCTCTAAAATAAGAGTACAAGTCTTTTCAGAATATTGCAATGAGTCGTGATATTGGGGCATATAACTATATAAAACAATGCTCAAACATCATACCACGAGCTCACTACAATATTATATAAAGTAAATAAAGAAACTTGTGCAAAAGCAAGGAATAAATGCAGTCACACATATACTGACAAGAAATTGTACAAGTAAAAAGAACCATTTTATTCCATACTATAAAAATTTTTGTACATGTGCAGGTTTCAAGCGGGGGCCGGTACCCGCACAATCTCCGGTCAATACATGCAAAAAAGCAAAAAGCAAAATAAGAAGCGTAAAGTCCAGCTTGTTACTCCTTCTTCCCGCCACCTTTAGAGCTCTTGCCCGGCTTGATGATTAGTTACTGAATCTGGCGTGGACGGGTCGGGGAGGAAGGAGAAGGAGGTGTAGCCGGATCTTCTTCCACTTTTTCTTCACCAGCAGAAGCGCTTTTCTTCTTCTTCTTCGCAATTGCGCGCTTCCCCTTCTTCTTTGAAGAAGACTCACTGCCCAGGGTAAATAGCTCAGATAGCTTTGTGTCATCATCATAAGGCTCCGGAGTCTTCTCACCTCCTCCAAGTTCCTCAGCCTTCTGCTCTTGCGAAGCAGGTAGATCATCCAAGCCTCGAAGGGCTTCTATTTGTTCTTCCTGCGATCCCGGTTGAGAAGCAGGAGTGACTTGAAGGGACGGAGGAGGAACAGTTGGAAGAGGAGAAGTTTGTGCAGCACTTGGCATTTCCGCTACAGAAGAAAAGAATTTAAAATCAGTATTCTCCGAAAAAAGAGAAGATATTGGCTCATCAGGACTTAAGTTATAAGCGAGAAATTCATCGAGCTCAATTGAATCGAACGAGTAGTATACTTGAGCTATATCAGACTTGGAGTTACCTGGAGAAGTCGGATTAATCACGTCGATTTCAAAGTTTTCGGCTTCAGTGTTACGTGCTTCATCATCCAGATAGAGCGCCTCAAGATCTGCCTCTGCATAGCCAGCACCTCCAAACATATCAAGTACGGCCTCCCACACTTCGGCCAAAGTAATCTCATATTTAGGGCCCAAAAATGAGAGACTACCACGCCCTAGGACGCTGTGCAAGTAAAACTCGAATAAAGTAGAACTGATATTGGCTTTAGTTGCCTCATGAGATTCTTTGGCTACAACTTGGCCGGCAACTGCCTCATCACGCTCTTTTTCTACTTTTGAAAGTCGAGCTTTTAACCTTTCAATCTCCATGTCTTGGGAGTTAACTCTTTCCCACAACTGAATGGTATCCTTGCGGTATTTTTCAATTACATGCCGCTCTGCCTCAAGTTTCGTTTCGGCATCTCTTTGGCTAGCATGGGCATCTCTTACTTGCCTTTAAAGTACCTCTTCCTTTTGAGTAAAAGAAGTTGAAGAGGTGGCAAGATCTTCCTTGAGTTTCTTAACTTCAGACTCAAGTCTCGCGTTATCATCAGCGATGCTCGTCATTTCTGCATCATGTTGCTTAAGAACCTTCTTCCATTCAGAATGATCATTTTCCATAGTTAACATGGCTTCGAGATTCATATGATTAACCCTTTAAAGCTCGTCAACTAGCTTTTGTCATCCAGACATTCTCTCGATGTCAAGCTTAACAGCGTCAAGATTCCTTAGCATAGCCTGCTTATCAATAGGAACCAAATCCAAGTCAAAGCGAACTCCTCTTAAGCACCAATTTGGGAATCGGCTTTGGAGTGTAGGCGGAGCATCCCTGACTTGATACTGAGGCCTGTTAATAATTGTCTGAATATCGGTTTTCTCAAGAGCAGGAGAACCGAAGGGGATGTCAAGAGGAATAGGAGCAATGAGCTTTTCAGAAATTGCAGACGCGTCCCTTTCACTAAGTTTGGCCCGTTTGCTCGGATCTTCAGCAACATGACCTTTCCCTTTAACATCATAAGATTTTCTTTTGTGGGAGTCATCATCCCTTCTTCTTTGCTGCTCCTCATAAGCTTGTCTTTCACGAGCTTTTCTGACAGCTCTTTCTTCATCGGTTTCCCTCGGAGCAGGAAGATAGCGCCGGGGATCGTAAGAATCGCGTCTCCCATAGCGTTGAAAGTCGTCGTAATATGAGCTACTGCGCCCCATCGGAGAATCTGAAAGTGAAAAAGACATGTCTTAAAAATCTTCGAAGAAAAGAAGCTAAGTGCATATAAGTGCCAAAAATCCTAAGTGTGTGTGATGTGAAAGCTACGCACGTCTAACGACAAACCGCTCTTTGGTTGGGGAGTGACAACAGATTTTGAAGCAGGAGTCAACTTTTGGGCTGACGAAATTTGCTGCAAGGAAGATGTCACCTCAACTGCTGGAGATGTAACTTTAGTTATGGAAGTGTCATCTTTGAAGAGCTCATGTGAAGTAATCATCAGATCGCTCAATCCCTCAAAAGTGTCATCACCGTCATGCTTAGCGGGACTCTTTTTCTCAACTCCTTTATCATCAGCCTTCCCGGAGTGTTGAGGAAGTTCCTCTTCTTCGATTACCGGGGAAAGTGTGAGTTTGTTGGATGACCCCACGACATCGACGGGGATAGAACACTTCACCAACGAAGCTCCTGCAGCAGTTTCCTTTGATGCGGCTTCTTCGGTAGAAACCGGGGCAGCTGATGTTTTAGTCTCAGAACTAGAAACTTCATGAATCTGAGTAGATCGAGAGGAGTGTAAAAGCCTAAATTGGTGAAGAAATTCATCTTTCAGCAAAAATTTGACGCTTCTCTCCTCAGCCGCCACGGTACTCAATGTTTCGAAGGTTGGCTTGTGGCTAGGATCTCTAAGCGGAGGAGGAAGTGCTACAGAAGTAAAGAATGAAGTTCAATACTTGACAATTCAAGTTTCAAGAAATTCAGAAAAATGAAGTGAGTGGAAATAAGCAATCTTACTTTCGATTCTCCAGACGGCATAGAACCCCGGGGGGCAGCGAACGAAGAAAAATTAGCCTAAAACCCCGTGTGCACTCTCGGGCAAGTCAAGAATCAATTTACGGTTTCTTACGCCTCTCATAAGTATAATTGAAGTGTGATCTTTGTTCTTCGAAAAAGTGCACAAATAGCAAATCTCTTCAAAACTTGGAAGACGGTCGAGCGTCCTTCTGAATAGCACACACAACCCCATCAAGATGGCATAACCATTGGGGTGTAGCTGGAAGGGAGAGATAGTTAATCGAAGAAGAAGCTGTCGAAGAAAATCATTAAAGGGAGGAATAGCTCCACTTAAGCACATCTGACGATTAACTGCGACAAAACCAAGAGGTGGCGTGTCAGCAATATCGTTTACTCCAGGAAGCAAAGCGTCCGCTTCGGCAATACCAAACTGAATGCACAATTGACTGAAAACTCTATGATTCAAGGAGGTCGGATTTCTTTCCGGTGGATCAATCAACGGGTTAGCAATTGGAAAGACTTCTCCAGCTTTTCCTGTTTCTTCTTGTTGAGAAGTCATTCTACACAAGGAACTGGATATTCAAATATGAAGGTGCATGTTTCCTAAAAGTGTGAAGTGTTGTGCAAAACTAGTAAAATAACAAGCAAATATAACTGGAATCAAATTAGTTGACATGTGTCGATTATAGAGTTTCAAGGCTTGTTATTATAGTCCAAGTACAGTGTTGATGCAAACAAATCAGCTTTAGTTGATTATTTTAGCTTTGCTTTAATACTTCACTTGAATTTGTCGATTCATAGCATTTCATTCACAGAGTTCATTCAAGTTGATTATTCTTTATTGACTAATCTGTCATTCGATGTGGGCAATCAAAGGCAGTATATTCGCCCTAGTTTTCTGCAAATGTTGTGTTTAACAGGTTGTTAGCTTAAAAGTTAGTATAATCTGTAAGGAAGTGAAACAAAGTTCAAACAGTTCAAAGTTCAAGCAGTTCAATCAAGTTCTTTCAGAATTTTAGAAGTCCTAGGTCGTCCAGACTGTTTTCAAGCGACCTAGCATAGGTCGGATTCTTTAGGTCGTCCAGTTTGTGCTCAAATGACTTAACATAAGTCGAACTTTATTAAGTCGCGTTGTTCAAGTCAAAGAGTTCAAGTAAATGCAGTGCAAATTTGGTTAAGTACTAGGTCGCTTACGCGACCTAAAGTTTAAGTCGCAGAGAGTTAAGTCGCGAGAAGTTAGGGCACGAAGGTTGTTAGGTCGGCCAAATCTGTTAGGTCGTGAAGGTCTTTAGGTTGCTCAGATTCACTAGGTCATTTCTGGAGTAACGCAACGATCTCAAACTATCTCCTGCCAAAAACCGCTATGCCCTACTCTCTAATTACACTTTGCCACGCGTCCACCAACCATTGCCCCGCTTGAAGCATCGTAACTAAACCTAAAACCCACTAACTCCTCTTCACTCAGTAACTCACTATCTCATTAACTTGTGATCCGATAACCCGTTATCACCTACAGGATGAAATCCATCATCTTCTCAGTGAAATCTACTATCTCTCCATACCACTAAATCACCCAAAACTGATTTAGACTACCTCAGATCCATCATAGATCCAGCGCACTGCTGTGTTCTCGTGAAGTACAACAACAACATGACCAATAACGATCAAAAATCGATCGCAACATGACTCGAAATGAAACGCGACACACGGAATTGGATTAGGGTCAGAGGAAGGGAATTCACAATTTGGCGGCGATTATGGTTGAATAGAGATCGAATTCACTTACGTGATATGATGGTAAAGATGAATCGACGACTGATTAGCATAGATTCGCCCTTGGAAGCTCGAAAGTTCGTTAATGGCAGAGAAGGTCGTAAAAGCAGTTAAATAAAGAGGAAGGCGAATAGGCACGCGAGTTAACGAATCTCTTAGGTCGCTCACGACCTAGCGGAGTTATGTCGAAGCACACGACCTATGACATAGGCATGCACTTCGAGGGGCAAGTGTTAACTCCTCTTTTGAGCGACCTAACGACCTACAAGAATTAACGAGCTAGCGACCTAAAGTAGGGAACGACCTAGCGACCTAAAGACCCAAGCGACCTAAAGATAGAACAGTGCAGCGACCTAGCGACCTAAAGTCCCAAGTGACCTAAAGATAGAACAGTTCAACGACCTAGCGACCTAAAGTCCCAAGCGCCCTAAAGATAGAACAGTGAAGCAACCTAGCGACCTAGCGACCTAAAGTCCCAAGCGACCTAAAGATAGAACAGTTCAATGACCTAGAGACCCGGCGTCTTAACAACTAAACAACTTAAGTTATAGGTCGCGCCAACTTAAGTCGCTCCACCAGATAACTAAACACAGTTAAGTCACCAACTACTCCCTAGGTTGCTCACGACCTACAACTTATCACCCCACTCAGACAGATCAAGTGCACCCCTGTTAAGCCGTAGCTCGCATCTCTTAGGTCGCTGGCGACCTACGACCTATCTTAGGTCGTTCACGACCTAACACCTATCCAGAATCCTCCTATAAATACCCCACCTATTCCAACTAAGAAAGGACTTTTAGCTCACTTCTGGAACGCCTATACTTTGTTGTTTTCTCGACTCATCCAACACTTCAAACACCAAAGACGCTTCAAGGAACTTCAAGAGGAGATCTAACACATCCGACATGGATTTGAAGAGCTCTCTTACATCAAAGTTCTAGCTACTCATCTCTATTGTGTTGAAATCATATTGTAATCGAAGTGTATTGTAAAAGAGTTGTAACCGAATCATCAATAAAGAAGATAAAGTGGACGTAGGCATAATTTCGAGCCGAACCACTATAAAACTGCTGTCTCTTTACTTTTCTGTTATTTTCTGCTTATTTCTAGTTCCCGTACCAATGGGTGGTGCTTTCACATTACTAATACTCACACCGGGGTGTTAGCGTCGATTTTTACGTTAACACTTACTTTGTTTAAAAAAAATTGAAAACCATCATTGAATTTAAGAATTAAATTCCCAGCTTCACTTCAAACCACTTTGAAATAAATATATACATATGCCTATATATTTTATAAATCAAATCATACTTAAGAAATTCTAATCAAATCTATCTTCAAACAAAGTTGTAGCAAAGCTACTAAGTTGTCTCTCCACTTTGAGACTCGAAAATGAATGTCGATGATGCTGCAGTCATCACCGAAATTATTTTCCAACGACTAAATAGGAGAGTTCTAACTTACTTCTTTTAAATATTATGGAAAAACAATTTCCATTCAAAAACACTTAGTATATCAAAACTTTGAAAACCAAAAATTAAAAAGCTCCGGAAATTAATTTCTCAAATTCTTAATTTAAATTTATTTCATTTGCAAATCAGATTTACAACCCACGTTTTATAATTTCATTTATTTATATCATGTGGCAATAGTCAATGGTTTACAAACAATAAATCATAATCAAATATTATCATTTCTAACAACCAATTCATTTAACTATTTAATTTCATAAAATTATACCTTATATAAAATCTAATTGTACAAAAAATTATTTCATTTACCAATTTCGAAAATAATACTGTGTCAGTTTGCTCTGTTCAAGTGTTTTGGAATTCCTATCGATAATGTTGGCCAGACGAATCGATTGAAACCCCAAATCAGCTTAACAATTTAAACAACACAATATAAACATTTTTATATTAATTACAAATACACTCCCTCACAGGATGATTCAAAAATGGATTTCAAAACAAGGATAGAGATTCAAATTTTAATGAACCCTAGTCAAATCAAATCCTAACTACGAAGACAGACTCGAATGGAAGATAAAATAATTAAATTACAAAAAGAGAAGGGATGGATAGACTAATATTAATCGTGGGTGACCTTAACCGGGTCAACCGAGATTTTAGGAATAAGATCGATGCGGAATTCAAATTCCCACTTGGAAGGGAGAGAAGTGGCTTCACCAATCATCAGGGTATTCCCTGACTATCGGGTGGAATCAAGATCACTAGGCTGAGAATCAAATGAGAACATAAAACTACGTGCAAAAATTTGAGGCAATCGACATTGGGTCACAAGAGAATTATCCGGGTAGTCTTCTGGAGAATGGTTCGGGCTTTTCATGAAATAACAGCATCCAAAACCGAGGGCGTAGAAATCTCCGATGAATCGATGTTTGTTGTAAAGGAGTTTCACCCCTTTACAAATCATACTAAGGTTGTCGGAAAAGAAATGGAGTTATGGGATGCTCCAGTATCAAGAAAAACACGAGTAGGTAGAGACAAGAATGGATTTCAGAACAAAGTTCCGAAATTCAAAAGTGATCCTAATCAAAGAGGAGAAATTCAAGCTCAAACGAAGGTGATTCTGTCATTAATTTTTACTCCATATGCTAAGTTTTGCCTAAACCAGAGCTCTGATACCACTTGTAACAACCCAGTATTTCGAACCATTCGCATCCATACATGTCAGACTTGAATTGCTCAAAATATCAGATTGTTAATTTACATTTGGCAAAACTCAGCATATACAGTAAATAAATCAATCACAAACACAGAATATTACAACAATAAGCAACAGAATAGATAAATAGTAGTTCATGAAGCTACTATAAAACATCAGAGTCTTAAACAAAATACAACAGAATCTTGAATACAAATGAACCACTAATACATAAGCAACTGACGAGTCTGAACATAAATGGCTGGAATAAACTGAAATAACTGAAAGCTGGATAGATAGATCTTCAAACAAAGCTCCAATCTCCAATGGTGAGTCTCAAATGTTGTAACACTCGGTCTGACCCGAGCATAACCCAAAACACAATACACTCGAGTCAGGATTAACATTCTTATATAGTGAATTCAACTCAAGTGAAATGTCAACTAAAATACAAGTAACTTAAAGGATGTTTGGGATTTCCATTCTCTAAGGATCCGTGGAACTATCTACTATGTAGTAGTATATGCTATTATAATATGTCCGTAGTAAAGTAAACTATTAAAATAGTGTTAAGGCGTTACCCATATCCCCCTTAAGACATTTTATATAATGTCGTAGTCTATACAGATACTGTAAACTCCACTCGCAAGTGGGCTATCAGGGAGCACTCCATAGGTACGACACAAAACAAACTCATAGAAGGCGAGATAGGGCATGTGACAAGGCATGCGAGGCAATGCCAGGGTAGATATACCGTTTGCGGATCCGGACTGGTGGTAATGCATGGCAGCTACTACCGCCTACCTTGTGACACACTCCTAAATCAAAGGTGCACCCAATCAAATCACAAAAGCAATAGAATGGTATCGAAGAAATGTGGCTGATAGGAGGAATGACCTCACTTGGCCCGGCATGGCTCCTGTTTTAGCCACATCAAGCTGACTCACGGGAGTTAGGGCTACGTAAATACCATATGGAATCATCGCCAAACCATCCTACTTCTTTCTGGAATCTCCACCACGTACACAGTTGTTAAAGTGGTTTTCGGTATTGGCAGAGAGTATGACAATAGCCAATCCCGGTCTCTTTAACAACCAAATGCTTATTTCACACCTTGGTCATTTCATTTCAAATAGTTCATACTTCATATCAAAATATCATATTCATTTAGAAACCATATCAATTCGATATCTAAATGGTAATCAATTAATGATACGTGCAACTTACGTTTTGTGTTGAGAATTTCAATGTTGCAATGCTAATGTAATTTTGTTATTCGTAGAAAATTAATTTACATAATTTGTTAATAAGTACTTAGGTCTAATACTTCACATTGTGATATGCAATGTCCAAAACTAAACATTGCACTTCCCAATGTCATCTTAACATTATAAATTACATTAGCATTGGAGAATGTATTTTAAAAGACATTTTCAAATTGTTGTTATGGCATGACATTACAGCTAAATTAAGAATGGGTTGAAGATGCTCTAAGTAGTCAAAGAGGGCAAATATTGGTGAGCATTGTGGGTGACGTGGTAAAACGAGGCCCATATATATATATATATATATATATATATATATATATATATATATATATATATATATATATATATATATATATATGCACACATATCTTATATATAAAACAAATACTTGGTCAACCAAGTCAAAGTGTCCAAAAATGCCCCTTTCAATGTCTTACCTACAACATCCCTTCGTGTACATGAACCAAATTTAAAGTAAAATAAGAATTAAGTTACCTAGGATAACAACTGTTGCAATGCTTCTTTTTCTAAAAGATCAACACTCGTGTTTCAGTAATTAGTTCAAAAGTAACATAACGAAGCCATGTGCATCATTGTTGATGGTAAGCATGCTTCTGTTTTTACAGTAAAAAAGACAAAACAAATGAATATCTTATTACATGTTATTTAGAGATTATAAACTATAAAGCTTGGACTCCTCTTTTGCAACATGATATTATTTAAAGAATAATACGTTGTTGATAATAACTTTATATTTTTCAACATGAAATATTTTGTTTATAGCCTGAGTTATTTTTGGAATGTAATAGAATATTAAAGTAGATGGTGTTAGTAGAGTTAAAAACTTAAGCATCTAAATACATTTTTAATAAGAGAACTTTAGACTTCTAGATTTATGGTAACCGGATAATGAAATTTTGTCAATATATAAGATAACATCTCATTAAATATGAATCAAAATAGATAACATTAGGTTCCATCAATAGATTAGTAAAATAATAATATCTTAGAAGTTGGGTTAGAGAGAGCTTATTATAGATCTCCACGTTTTTGCAGTTAATAAAAATTAGCTTAAGGCAACCATGCCATCAATCACCTTTTGTGTGATTGTTTAACCTGCCCCATCTACATTTAAACAACAGAAGAACCAAATCAGTAATTAGATCACTTAAATTTGCACTTTGTACTTCTTGTGGATTCTATGTTTTTGTCTTTTGAAAAGTAACCAAATTTCTACTATTTCTATTCTACAACCAAAATCAATTAACCTTTCTTCTTCATTATTATGTTGATTCAAGCTCAAATTGTCGATGGCCATTGTTGTAAATTTGCGCTGCGATACACAACCACCAACCATCTTGCATAGTATAGATAATATATCACATGAGTATTAAAATTTAACATCAAATTTTGAATAAGATAAAGGTTACATCTTCATTGTGACTATTACACATGATTTACCTTAAATTGACAGTGCTTGCTTGCACTACCATTACTTTCCTTGTTTATTGTTCATCTTCATACTATAGCTAGAAATTAAAAAATTTATACAGAAATAAAAATTAATCAAAAACATTACCTTATGAACAGTCTCGAGCCCCAATTCGATCGTATGTAGAAGATAGCTTTTTGAACCCAATTATTATATTAAATCTTCAATATTAATTTCAATGCGTTTCTATCCCGTACGACCAAACGATACGTCTGATCGCTATGAAATTTGACAACGTATTATAATTCATTATTATGGACCCAATGACATCGGTTTCATCGAAATCCGAGAATGTGCCCCCAAAAGGCTATTTTCACTCGTTAATTAAAATGGGTTATTTTCAAAATCGAGTAAATAACTTTTAAATCAATTTTAAAAGTTTTATTATCTTCATTCTTATTAATAGAATTTGAATAATCTTTGAAATAATTTTTTTATCTAACTTAAAACTCAAGACCCCATTATTTAACCAATTTCAATTATTAAATTTAATAATTAAATTATCCAATAAATCACTATTTTTGAAATTCAAGTTATTTAGTCTATAAAATTAACTTTTCAATATTTAAAATAAATTAAATATTCGAGTTTCAAATAACTATAATTCTGGGTCGTTACACTTATATTTTGGAAATATTTTAACTTTATATTTTGTTATGTTTGTTATGCAATATTTTGGTTGTCTTGTTGGATTATCATGTCATTGGATATATGCAGGTTGCTTGTATGTGATTAAATATGTGGTATGGTTGATTTTTAGTTCAGACTTGTTAACAAGGCCTAATAAGTGTTGTTATTATTATAAATTTAGACCTTTTGCTTATGTTTGAATTATGAGATGTTTATGGATGTATCAGCTTGTGAATGCTATGAAAGATTAGCACTTGAACTTGTTAAGGTGACATGGAGATACCTTGAGTTAAGTGGTTTACTTAATTTGTTTTCTAATAAAAAGTTCTAACCTTTACATTTGTTTTCAAAACATTTTACTAAGTTAGTAAAGTAATTTAAACTAAAGGATAAGAGTTCTAAAGGTTATTGTATATGCAAAATAAGTTTTCAAGTTATGGCATCCACAATGATAGTCGATATGGATGCAGCTTCACTTTAAAATTTTAAAATTTTCAAATTTAAGTTTTATACATAAAATTGTTTTGTACATGTTTTACAAGCCTAATAATATTGTTTTTAAAATTTAATTAAGGATTTAATAATTAATAATTACCTAATTAAGTTTTAATAATTATTAATTAATTAAGTGTTAACAAGGTTTATTAACTTTAATTAAGCGAAGATTATTTACTAATTAATTATTTTTTAAGGATAAGATTTATTATAATTAATCAATTATTAAGTATGATTAATTTTTAATTAATTACAAGTTAAGTATATGATTTACTTTTAATTAATTACTAATTAAATATAGGGTTAATTATTAACCATGTGTTTAATTTTAAATAAATTAAGGTTGTAATTTATAAATTATTTATTAAAGGTTTAACTTATTATTTAATTTTTAATTAAATAATTGAGATTAATTAATATTTAATTATTAATGGAGGTTTAATTAATTATTAAATAATTAATAAAGGATTAATTAGGATTTAACTAATAGTTTATTATTGTTTAATTATTTAATTAAATTAAGTTAAGATTCAACTAAGATTAATTATGATTTAAATAAGGATTTAAATTATAACTAATTATTTTAAAAAGAGTTTTATAGTGTTAACGCTTAAAATTGAACGCTAACACCCCGGTGTGTGTAGTAATGTTTTTAAAGCACCACCCGTGATACGGTAATAAGAAATAAGCAGTAAAATAGCAGAAAACAGTAAAAGACAGAGATTTTATAGTGGTTCGGCTTAAGATCAAGCCTACGTCCACTTTGAATTCCTTTATTGCTGATTTGGTTACAAATTGATACAATGCACTTCAAATACAATTCACTTTGATCACAAAAACACTTCAGACTAGTAGCTCAAGCTTCGATGTAACGAGGCTCTTTGAATCCATGTCAGATGTGAGAGATCTCTTTCGAAGCTTGTTGTAGTGTCTTGAATGTTTAGAGTTCTTCAAGTGTTGGATGAGTTAAGAATTCTGCAGAGTAACGGCGCTTCAGAGAATGATCCAAAAAGCCCTCTTCTAGTCGGAGTTAGGGCTGTATTTATAGGGGTGATTCTGGGTCAGATTCTATCTTCATGTCTTAGGTCGCGAACGACCTAAGTTAGGTCGTAGGTCGCGAGCGACCTAAGATAGGTCGTGGGTCTTGCTTGAGCTGTACTGAGTCTTGTCTGAACAAGTTAGTAGGTCGTGAGCGACCTAAGATAGGTCGTGAGCGACCTAAGATAGGTCGTAAAACTGCTCTCTGCTTTAGCTTGCTAGGTCGCTAAGTGTTAGGTCGTTAGGTTGCAGACAGCTTTAGGTCGTTAGGTCGCTAAGCTTTAGGTCGTTAGGTCACTAAGTGTTAGGTCGTTAGGTCGCTAAGTGTTAGGTCGTTAGGTCGCTAAGTGTTAGGTCGTTAAGTCGCTAAGTGTTAGGTCGTTAAGTCACTAAGTGTTAGGTCGTTATGTAATATCCCGGAAATTTGGGGCAATATCAGTTTAATAATCTGTTTAAATAATTAAATTGATTTGATAAATTTTGATAACAAATTTGAATTGGTTTAATAATCTAATTGAATAAATATTTAATTAGTGAAATTTATCTTTTAAAACTAATAAAATTATTTCTATATGTATATATATGTGTGTATATATATTGTTAATAGATTAGCTTTGGTTTGAAATTTAATAAATAAAAACTTGTTTTTAAACTTCTAATGTACATTTTGATAATTGGGAAATTATGATTTATTTAATATGAAGCTTTTCAAAGCTATTTAAACAAATAATTATATGGTTTTCAATAAAGATTAATAATAAGGATTATTTTATTTTCTTTTTAAATATTGCTTAATAAATAAGATATAAGAGTATATATATATATATAAGTTTAAAATACCATTTACATATGATATGTTGATTCATTTAATAATAGTAGTAATTTATAATCTCTTTTATAAATTATTTTAAAATAGATAAAGTATTATGTTAAACAATATTTTTGATATATTGTTTATATATAGAAATAAATAGATTTTAATAGAATTGTTATTTCAAATTGAATGTGTAGTTATATATGTATGTATATAACTTGATTTTAAATTGGATTTTAAATATAATTTGAATTTGAATGTAAATTAGTTTTGAAATTTAAAGATAGATATTTTAAATATTTGGATTTTAAAATATACGTATAAACTTTTACTTATAAATATAATTAGTTTTGTTTCTTTATAAGGAATATATATAAATAGATAAGTGTTTAATAAATAAAGAAAAAGGTTTTTACATTTAAAATAAATATAAATTAAATAAAAAGACAAGTGTAATTATATAAAGCTATATGGTAACAAGTGTTAACTAATTAACACATATAAAGACAAGTGTCATTTTGTTCTAATTTTTCTTTTTTGTAAAATTAAATCATTTATACTTATAAAAAAAAACATGTTTCCACCCTCTTCCTTTCTTTCTAATCTTCATTTCTAAAACCTGAAATTCATATTTCACTTCTTAAAGCAATCAGAAAATCTGAAACAAGATTTCTCTCAAAATTTCTCAAAACAAAATTCCCAGAAAACAAATCTGTAATCAAAAACTCCTCAAACTATAATCTCAAACCAATAACCTGTGATTCATTTTCCAAAATCTTCAGCCTGCAAATGTTAACCTTTCCTCAATCTCAAAATAAGATCTGTGAAACCATTTTCAAATCTGAAGCTTACAACCATTTTTAAATCTGAGATTTTGCAAAAGCAATTTTCAACAAAAACAAAAGCCTGCAAATTTTCTTCTGTCTGAAATCTGAGAACAACAAACCTGCATCTTCTTCAAAGATCTAAAGCAACATCTCAACAATACAAGATTTTGGCAACATGCAAGTTTCCAGTTTTAAAGACAATGCAAGTTTTAAATCAAAACAAAGTAGCAAGCAACCAAGTTTAAAATCAAGTAACATTCCAGATTTCAAGTATCTGTTTCAAGTTCTGTTCTCTGCTTTTAAAAAGGTGAGTAACACTTTTATAAAAGCTTAAGTATTTTTTTAAATCTGGTTGCATGTTGAAATTATGGAAATAAATATGTTATGTGTGATTTTATATAAGTAGACTTATCTGTATATATGGATGTATACATATATGTTGGTGTGCATGTCTGTTATTTGCTCTGTTCCCAGTTTCAAGTTCAAAGTTTGATTAAATTCTGTATCTCATGACCTAGTTAATATTATGATGTAAGTTATAAACAATAATTGTTTGTTATATCATATATTAGAGTTTAGAATTTTATTCAGTTAAAATAAAAGGAAAATTTACTCTGTAAATAAAAAGGAACAGGGAAGTTTGGTCTTATATAAAAATTCAAATATGTTAATTTAGAAATCCAGGAGTATAAACTGAATCTCTAAACTTAATTATGATTTTTAGAAGAAAAATCAAGATTTTTAGATTTTTAAATGTTGAGATATCCTTGTATGAACGGAAACTGGAAAATGATCAAATTCGGGCGATCAATGTAATCTGGAGGGTCGTGGTCTTTAGAGGAGGAAGTGGAACGATCGTAGAGGTCGGGAAAAATGTCAGATCGATGTTCTAACCATTGGGAAGGCGGCGGTGATCAGAAATTGTCTGTAAACCTAGTTTTGCAGTGCTGGAGTGTTTGATTTTTCGCGAGGTCTAGGAGTGATCGAGTTCGCTGAAATTCTGGGAGATAGTAGCTTGGTCATATACGAAGTGGTGGCCGGTGGTGTTGGTGCTCCGGTGGTCGGAGGAGGGGATGCGAAGCGATGACAAGTTTGGGATTGAGGAGAGGTTCTTGTTCCAGGTTTGGACGTGATGATCGATTTCGATATCGCGTGTTAATCGTTGGATTTGGGGTCTGGATCGAAGCAGGGGATGGACGCCGATGTGTGGAGCTCACCGTAGTTGGCCGGAGTTGGTCAGATTCTTCGTGCATGTGCACGGTGATGATTGGGATGCTGGTGAAGTTTGGATTTTAACAGAGGAGTGGAACTCGAGATTTTTGCGTGCGTGACTCGAAGCAGCTAGGGTTTTTACTCGAAGCATTTTAGTGGTTGGCTCGGGTAAATTGAGTGGTTACAGGTTTTAAAGCCTGTTTGTTTTTAAATTTTAAAATTTGAAAACAGAAACTTAAACAAAGTTTAAAATAAAATCTTTAGGTGTGGATTCAAATTTAAATTTGAATCCCAGATGTGAAATAAATAAATTGTATTAAAATGTTTAAACATCTTTAAAATGTTAAAGTATATTTAAAAAGGTTTTGAATTTAAATAAATTGGTTTAAAAATCTTTAAATTGTTAAATGTTTCATTAACATTTGATTTTAAAAAGGGTTTTATAAATTTGATTTAAATTTGGTTAAAGTTAAATTTGTAATTTATTTTAAATCTTTAATTTAAAATGAATTAAAAAGAAACTTTTAAAGTAAAATGTTTTAAAGCCTTTTGTTAATAATAATTAAAGTTGTTATAAAGGTTAATACTTTAATTTAGAGATTAATTTAAAGTTTAATGATTAAAGATTCATTAAATTAGTAAGGTAATTAAAGAATAATTTAATAATTTAATTAATTAAAAGTTTAGTGTTAATTAATTAAATAATTAGGATTATAAATTAATTAATTAAGGTTAATTAATTTGGAATTAAGAATCATTTATTTATATAAGTATAGATTATTAATAAATGATTAGAAATTAATCAAGTGATTAAAGATTAATTAAGAAATTAATTTAGTAATTAGAGATTAATTAATTGGTAATTAAGAATTAATTAATAATGGTTGATTTAAGTTTAATTACTTAAATAAAAGAATTGTTAATAATTAATGAGAGATCATTAATTAGGGATTATTAAATAATTGATTAATATGATTAATTTTAATAATCAATTAGAGTTATTAATCAAAATGAAATTGGTTAAATAGAATTACTTAAATGTAATTAATGAAGTGTAATTACTTAGGAAGTAATTAAAGGTAATTACTGGATGTAATTAATTAAAGGAGATTTAATAATGAAAGTAATTTGAGTTAATTACTTTGAATAATTAATCAAAGGATTAATTAAAGGATAATTAATTAAGGAGTAATTAATTTATGAAGTGGAGTAATTAAGGGAAGTTAATTACTAAATGAGATTAATCAAAGGTGATTAATAAATGTGACTAATTAATTATTAAATGTAATTAATTTAAATAAGATAATTAATTAAGAGAAATTAAGGATCATTAATTAATATAATTAATGATGTAATTAAGAATTGATTAATTAAAATTAATTAATCAATAATAAGTGATTAAAATAATTAATTAATTGTAATTAATTAAGGATTAAGATAATTAAGTATAATTAATTAATTAATGAAGTAATTAAAGATTAATTACTGAATGGTTTAAGATAATTAATTTGTGAAATTAATTAAGTATTAATTACTTAAAGTAATTAAAGGATTATTAATCAGGAATGATTAATTAAGATGGATACTTAGAGTAATGATTAATTAATTGGTTTAATTAATATTTAAGTAAGCAGGATTTATAGAATGAAGTAATTAGTTTAATTCACTTTAAATTAATTAGATGATATAAATCATTTCTTAAGGATGGATGAATGAGATTGAATGTATTTCATTGTTTGATATCTCTGATGAGATATGATTGATATGGATGTTTGGTTGGATTGAAATGATAATATGAATTATCTATTTGGATGATAATATGGATTATCTATTGTAAAGTATCTATCTGTGTGTAGTATAGATAAGAATTGAATTGTTTTAACCTTAAAACAACTTGGCCCTTAAAAGATACGTTTTGGATTTCGATGAGACCGGGATCGGGTTTCCGTATACCGGAATTCCAGGTCTGGAGACCCGAATACCACATCGATCCAAATTAACGATAGGTCGTGAATCTCAAGTAAAGATGAAGATTCAGAGTGCAAGGGTTATTGTCGTTAACTCTGAGGGTGATTCCAAAACGAGTGTAACGAGATAATGCCTTCGGTTTCGTTCGAACCCGGAACGAACTTATATGGATTGAATGCTTTCAGCACATCGTCAGGCGGACGATGAGCATTCTAAGTGATATGTTCTGATTAAAGGTAATCGTAACCTCAAGCCTCATCAACCGGGAATGGCTAAAACAGGGGAGGTGCAGCAAGGCTTCGTGGGTAGCACCCACTGAGAGCAAGATAGATCCCTGTCTAGAGGTCCCTTTTCTTTTATTCGGCTTAGTGTGTGGTTGGTCGCGCCAACCACGGGATTATCTTGTTCGGGATTATCCAGTAAGGGATGGTTCCGGCTTTGTGTTGCAGGGGAGCGGGCGTACTCCTCGGTACGGTGATCTAGGCCACGTACTGTGACGGGCGGTACCCCAGTAGCCCTGCCATTGTATGGAATCCAAACTCCAATAAGTGCCGTACGTATTAGTTGTGCCCAACTATGTTGGAATGTGAGATGTAAGCATTTCAGCTATTTCTATATTTTACTTGAAAACCCTAGACCCTATTATAATAAAATCAGATTTCCTATCAAATGTTTTGGTTAGCGTAAGGTAAAAACTTACCCATGTTTATTTGTGGGGAGTCTTACGTGATACCTTTTCTTTCTAAAGGTTTTGAAGTTAAGCAAGTTTAACCTGTTACTCACACCAGACCCATGTCTGACCCAAGTGTTTATTTCTGTTTTATAAACTCTTGGGTACTCAAATTTTTACGAGTAGCCAAGGGATTCAGGTTTAGCTTTGACGAATATTCTAGAGGAGCAATGGAGCAGGAGGCTTCGGCGTTCGTAGATATAGTAGTTCCGCTGTGTCTGTATCTCTGTAGTGTATTGAGTTGTAATGTCTAGACAGATGTTTATAACTGTCTAGTATGTGTTGTATAGTTGTGTAAACTCTGTAAATTTATGTATACTATGTAATGGTTTATGTTATTAATATAATTTATTCGTTCCGCTGTGAGATCGTTGTTGTTGTTTCTTTCTTTCTTCTCTTCTTTTCTATTTTCTACCCCTTTCTTTCTTATTAACGATGCGACTTTCTGTGGAGAGAAAGCCTAGGTCGTTACAGTGGTATCAGAGCATAGGTTGAGCGAATGCCTAAGCTTTTGGTTAAGTGAATATCAGAACACTAGGTTGAGTAAATACCTAGGTTCGGAAGGATTGTTCATTAGAGATAGGATCTGTAGCAACCTGTTGGAGTCTGAGTATATATATATACGAGAGCGCGTATTTGTTAGTTATATAAAATGGTTTTATATTGTGTTAATTGATCGGTTGAGTGGTATATGGATTCTGGTCAATACGAGTAGCTAACGTTATTGATAGGGATCTCTAAACACTTGGACCAGGCCAACAGACACAATATTGTTTTAAAAAGGTAGATGAAATAATTTTACCCAGAAATAATTTCTATATAAAAAGTATCATTTTAAATATATATATATTTCTACCTATTTGTTGGGTTACCTGTTCGGGTTTTCCAATATAAGTTATAAAGGTAGATAAGGTGGTAGTGTGAGTAACACGACTACCAATAGTTAGAATTTGAGTGTTGAGGTTGGAAGTATATCTGACGAGACTGTAGACCTAATACTGTCTCGAGTGAACTTTGTTGTGGTGTAAAGATTTCACCGATCTCTGAAGGAAACCAGTTATGGTCTAGAGTTTATCTTTGAAGTTGGATGAATAGAGTAGATATTGGATGAGCTGAAGAGAGTGATGGTATTTTGGTAACCTCAGGAAGTAGTAGCTGTGTGATGAGACACGGTGGCTATGGACGTTTCTGAAGATGTTTCTTCTGGAACAAGTTTGAAGAAGTGAGTCTGTTTCGGTGTTGTGGCTGAGTCCAGTGGGGTGTTTCTATTTGCTTTGAAGTCCGAGTTTCTCAAGGAGTTTCGGATAAAAAGTCTTTGGTTTGTGGCAGCAATGCGACTCGGAGTGTTCTATGTTGGCAGAAAGTTTCTGGCTGAGCAGTTTTTCTGAAGGTGAAGTTCAGAAGCAGCAGAGTGGATCCATTTCTTCGATAGATAGGATAGATAAGTATGGACTGTTCTGATTGGTAAAGATAGAACAGTTTTATTTGGTTTGGCTGGGTTGATCGCAAAAGTGACTTGCGATAGTTTGAGTATTCTTTTGAGTTATCCGAGATTTTCTGGGATGTGTTGTCCAGTTTGTGCTTGTGTTCTTCATCAGCATTTTCATTCTTTTCCAGATGAGAGTGGTGTAATGGAAGCAGTTTGGGAAGGCATCTCTGGATAGGAGAAGTAAGTTTGGGATCTACTGATGTTTGTGAAGTAGAGTTGTGTTTTGGATTGGGTAGATCTTGAAAGGATCATTTATGGAGTTATTTTTGGTCCTGTTTGTTTCGAGGAGCATCGACGAAGGTTGAACTGATCAAGAAGGATTTGTAGGAAGCCAGGATCGTCTGAAGATTTTGTGGATAAGAGACGAAGGAATTTGAAATTCGAAGTTGGAGACTTCGTTGTTGTAAAGTTTTTCTCTGGTTAAAGGGAGCTATAAGATTGGGTAAGTCTGGGAAGTCAGCTCTGAGTTGTTTTGGATATTTTCTGTGTTTTGATTTGGATAAGTGCTTTGATCTACTGGATTGAATTGTCAGTTTGGATAACTGGAATTCAATGTATTTTACGTATCTCTGAGGGAGTACGTGTTTGATCTATCTCTGGTTTTGGAACCAGCAGTTCTGGAAGATTTGGTTGTTGAGTCAGACTCGTCTGTAGTCTGATATTCTGTTTAGTTTTGTAGATCTAGATGAGTAGGAGCTCTATAGCTTAGTAGTATTGGTTGTTTGGATTGTTTGTAGAGCGAGTATCCCGGTATATTTATACTTGGGAAACTCTAGGAAGTTCTATCCAGAATTTTTACTGGATAGTTAGATTTGTTTGTTTGGATGATTGGTTGCTATGATTGTTAGCATATGGATGATAATACATCCTTGTGATTTAAAAAGATTATTAAATTACCTTTGTTTTAAATTTCGGGGACGAAATTATTTTAAGGGGGGAGGAATGTAATATCCCGGAAATTTGGGGCAATATCAGTTTAATAATCTGTTTAAATAATTAAATTGATTTGATAAATTTTGATAACAAATTTGAATTGGTTTAATAATCTAATTGAATAAATATTTAATTAGTGAAATTTATCTTTTAAAACTAATAAAATTATTTCTATATGTATATATATGTGTGTATATATATTGTTAATAGATTAGCTTTGGTTTGAAATTTAATAAATAAAAACTTGTTTTTAAACTTCTAATGTACATTTTGATAATTGGGAAATTATGATTTATTTAATATGAAGCTTTTCAAAGCTATTTAAACAAATAATTATATGGTTTTCAATAAAGATTAATAATAAGGATTATTTTATTTTCTTTTTAAATATTGCTTAATAAATAAGATATAAGAGTATATATATATATATAAGTTTAAAATACCATTTACATATGATATGTTGATTCATTTAATAATAGTAGTAATTTATAATCTCTTTTATAAATTATTTTAAAATAGATAAAGTATTATGTTAAACAATATTTTTGATATATTGTTTATATATAGAAATAAATAGATTTTAATAGAATTGTTATTTCAAATTGAATGTGTAGTTATATATGTATGTATATAACTTGATTTTAAATTGGATTTTAAATATAATTTGAATTTGAATGTAAATTAGTTTTGAAATTTAAAGATAGATATTTTAAATATTTGGATTTTAAAATATACGTATAAACTTTTACTTATAAATATAATTAGTTTTGTTTCTTTATAAGGAATATATATAAATAGATAAGTGTTTAATAAATAAAGAAAAAGGTTTTTACATTTAAAATAAATATAAATTAAATAAAAAGACAAGTGTAATTATATAAAGCTATATGGTAACAAGTGTTAACTAATTAACACATATAAAGACAAGTGTCATTTTGTTCTAATTTTTCTTTTTTGTAAAATTAAATCATTTATACTTATAAAAAAAAACATGTTTCCACCCTCTTCCTTTCTTTCTAATCTTCATTTCTAAAACCTGAAATTCATATTTCACTTCTTAAAGCAATCAGAAAATCTGAAACAAGATTTCTCTCAAAATTTCTCAAAACAAAATTCCCAGAAAACAAATCTGTAATCAAAAACTCCTCAAACTATAATCTCAAACCAATAACCTGTGATTCATTTTCCAAAATCTTCAGCCTGCAAATGTTAACCTTTCCTCAATCTCAAAATAAGATCTGTGAAACCATTTTCAAATCTGAAGCTTACAACCATTTTTAAATCTGAGATTTTGCAAAAGCAATTTTCAACAAAAACAAAAGCCTGCAAATTTTCTTCTGTCTGAAATCTGAGAACAACAAACCTGCATCTTCTTCAAAGATCTAAAGCAACATCTCAACAATACAAGATTTTGGCAACATGCAAGTTTCCAGTTTTAAAGACAATGCAAGTTTTAAATCAAAACAAAGTAGCAAGCAACCAAGTTTAAAATCAAGTAACATTCCAGATTTCAAGTATCTGTTTCAAGTTCTGTTCTCTGCTTTTAAAAAGGTGAGTAACACTTTTATAAAAGCTTAAGTATTTTTTTAAATCTGGTTGCATGTTGAAATTATGGAAATAAATATGTTATGTGTGATTTTATATAAGTAGACTTATCTGTATATATGGATGTATACATATATGTTGGTGTGCATGTCTGTTATTTGCTCTGTTCCCAGTTTCAAGTTCAAAGTTTGATTAAATTCTGTATCTCATGACCTAGTTAATATTATGATGTAAGTTATAAACAATAATTGTTTGTTATATCATATATTAGAGTTTAGAATTTTATTCAGTTAAAATAAAAGGAAAATTTACTCTGTAAATAAAAAGGAACAGGGAAGTTTGGTCTTATATAAAAATTCAAATATGTTAATTTAGAAATCCAGGAGTATAAACTGAATCTCTAAACTTAATTATGATTTTTAGAAGAAAAATCAAGATTTTTAGATTTTTAAATGTTGAGATATCCTTGTATGAACGGAAACTGGAAAATGATCAAATTCGGGCGATCAATGTAATCTGGAGGGTCGTGGTCTTTAGAGGAGGAAGTGGAACGATCGTAGAGGTCGGGAAAAATGTCAGATCGATGTTCTAACCATTGGGAAGGCGGCGGTGATCAGAAATTGTCTGTAAACCTAGTTTTGCAGTGCTGGAGTGTTTGATTTTTCGCGAGGTCTAGGAGTGATCGAGTTCGCTGAAATTCTGGGAGATAGTAGCTTGGTCATATACGAAGTGGTGGCCGGTGGTGTTGGTGCTCCGGTGGTCGGAGGAGGGGATGCGAAGCGATGACAAGTTTGGGATTGAGGAGAGGTTCTTGTTCCAGGTTTGGACGTGATGATCGATTTCGATATCGCGTGTTAATCGTTGGATTTGGGGTCTGGATCGAAGCAGGGGATGGACGCCGATGTGTGGAGCTCACCGTAGTTGGCCGGAGTTGGTCAGATTCTTCGTGCATGTGCACGGTGATGATTGGGATGCTGGTGAAGTTTGGATTTTAACAGAGGAGTGGAACTCGAGATTTTTGCGTGCGTGACTCGAAGCAGCTAGGGTTTTTACTCGAAGCATTTTAGTGGTTGGCTCGGGTAAATTGAGTGGTTACAGGTTTTAAAGCCTGTTTGTTTTTAAATTTTAAAATTTGAAAACAGAAACTTAAACAAAGTTTAAAATAAAATCTTTAGGTGTGGATTCAAATTTAAATTTGAATCCCAGATGTGAAATAAATAAATTGTATTAAAATGTTTAAACATCTTTAAAATGTTAAAGTATATTTAAAAAGGTTTTGAATTTAAATAAATTGGTTTAAAAATCTTTAAATTGTTAAATGTTTCATTAACATTTGATTTTAAAAAGGGTTTTATAAATTTGATTTAAATTTGGTTAAAGTTAAATTTGTAATTTATTTTAAATCTTTAATTTAAAATGAATTAAAAAGAAACTTTTAAAGTAAAATGTTTTAAAGCCTTTTGTTAATAATAATTAAAGTTGTTATAAAGGTTAATACTTTAATTTAGAGATTAATTTAAAGTTTAATGATTAAAGATTCATTAAATTAGTAAGGTAATTAAAGAATAATTTAATAATTTAATTAATTAAAAGTTTAGTGTTAATTAATTAAATAATTAGGATTATAAATTAATTAATTAAGGTTAATTAATTTGGAATTAAGAATCATTTATTTATATAAGTATAGATTATTAATAAATGATTAGAAATTAATCAAGTGATTAAAGATTAATTAAGAAATTAATTTAGTAATTAGAGATTAATTAATTGGTAATTAAGAATTAATTAATAATGGTTGATTTAAGTTTAATTACTTAAATAAAAGAATTGTTAATAATTAATGAGAGATCATTAATTAGGGATTATTAAATAATTGATTAATATGATTAATTTTAATAATCAATTAGAGTTATTAATCAAAATGAAATTGGTTAAATAGAATTACTTAAATGTAATTAATGAAGTGTAATTACTTAGGAAGTAATTAAAGGTAATTACTGGATGTAATTAATTAAAGGAGATTTAATAATGAAAGTAATTTGAGTTAATTACTTTGAATAATTAATCAAAGGATTAATTAAAGGATAATTAATTAAGGAGTAATTAATTTATGAAGTGGAGTAATTAAGGGAAGTTAATTACTAAATGAGATTAATCAAAGGTGATTAATAAATGTGACTAATTAATTATTAAATGTAATTAATTTAAATAAGATAATTAATTAAGAGAAATTAAGGATCATTAATTAATATAATTAATGATGTAATTAAGAATTGATTAATTAAAATTAATTAATCAATAATAAGTGATTAAAATAATTAATTAATTGTAATTAATTAAGGATTAAGATAATTAAGTATAATTAATTAATTAATGAAGTAATTAAAGATTAATTACTGAATGGTTTAAGATAATTAATTTGTGAAATTAATTAAGTATTAATTACTTAAAGTAATTAAAGGATTATTAATCAGGAATGATTAATTAAGATGGATACTTAGAGTAATGATTAATTAATTGGTTTAATTAATATTTAAGTAAGCAGGATTTATAGAATGAAGTAATTAGTTTAATTCACTTTAAATTAATTAGATGATATAAATCATTTCTTAAGGATGGATGAATGAGATTGAATGTATTTCATTGTTTGATATCTCTGATGAGATATGATTGATATGGATGTTTGGTTGGATTGAAATGATAATATGAATTATCTATTTGGATGATAATATGGATTATCTATTGTAAAGTATCTATCTGTGTGTAGTATAGATAAGAATTGAATTGTTTTAACCTTAAAACAACTTGGCCCTTAAAAGATACGTTTTGGATTTCGATGAGACCGGGATCGGGTTTCCGTATACCGGAATTCCAGGTCTGGAGACCCGAATACCACATCGATCCAAATTAACGATAGGTCGTGAATCTCAAGTAAAGATGAAGATTCAGAGTGCAAGGGTTATTGTCGTTAACTCTGAGGGTGATTCCAAAACGAGTGTAACGAGATAATGCCTTCGGTTTCGTTCGAACCCGGAACGAACTTATATGGATTGAATGCTTTCAGCACATCGTCAGGCGGACGATGAGCATTCTAAGTGATATGTTCTGATTAAAGGTAATCGTAACCTCAAGCCTCATCAACCGGGAATGGCTAAAACAGGGGAGGTGCAGCAAGGCTTCGTGGGTAGCACCCACTGAGAGCAAGATAGATCCCTGTCTAGAGGTCCCTTTTCTTTTATTCGGCTTAGTGTGTGGTTGGTCGCGCCAACCACGGGATTATCTTGTTCGGGATTATCGAGTAAGGGATGGTTCCGGCTTTGTGTTGCAGGGGAGCGGGCGTACTCCTCGGTACGGTGATCTAGGCCACGTACTGTGACGGGCGGTACCCCAGTAGCCCTGCCATTGTATGGAATCCAAACTCCAATAAGTGCCGTACGTATTAGTTGTGCCCAACTATGTTGGAATGTGAGATGTAAGCATTTCAGCTATTTCTATATTTTACTTGAAAACCCTAGACCCTATTATAATAAAATCAGATTTCCTATCAAATGTTTTGGTTAGCGTAAGGTAAAAACTTACCCATGTTTATTTGTGGGGAGTCTTACGTGATACCTTTTCTTTCTAAAGGTTTTGAAGTTAAGCAAGTTTAACCTGTTACTCACACCAGACCCATGTCTGACCCAAGTGTTTATTTCTGTTTTATAAACTCTTGGGTACTCAAATTTTTACGAGTAGCCAAGGGATTCAGGTTTAGCTTTGACGAATATTCTAGAGGAGCAATGGAGCAGGAGGCTTCGGCGTTCGTAGATATAGTAGTTCCGCTGTGTCTGTATCTCTGTAGTGTATTGAGTTGTAATGTCTAGACAGATGTTTATAACTGTCTAGTATGTGTTGTATAGTTGTGTAAACTCTGTAAATTTATGTATACTATGTAATGGTTTATGTTATTAATATAATTTATTCGTTCCGCTGTGAGATCGTTGTTGTTGTTTCTTTCTTTCTTCTCTTCTTTTCTATTTTCTACCCCTTTCTTTCTTATTAACGATGCGACTTTCTGTGGAGAGAAAGCCTAGGTCGTTACACGTTAGGTCGCAGAGAGCTTTAAGTCATTAGGTCGCTAAGTGTTTTAGGTCGCTAGGTCGCTGAGTGTCAGATCGCAGAGTTTTAGGTCGCTCAAAAAGAGGAGTTAACATTTGCCCCTCGAAGTACACGCCTAGGTCGTAGGTCGTGTGCTTCGATCTAACTTTGCTAGGTTTTGAACGACCTAAAAACTGTGCTAACTCACGTGCCTATTCGCCTTCCTCTCTCAGCCCCATATAAATTCGTTAGGTCGCTGCTTCTTCCCCACTTAATTGCTTCGATTTCCCGCCATGCCATTAACAGAACTATGTGATTTCAAAGGCGAATTTGAGTTAATCATTCAACGATTCATCCTTGCCACCAGATTACGTAAGTTTCTTCGATCTTTGTCCATCCACGATTACCATTGAACCACGAGTTCTAATCTCCGAACCCCTGATCACTTTTGTACGCCGTGCCTCACTTTGAGTCGTGTTGTGACCGATTTTTGATCGTCATTGGTTATTGAGCGCACAGTAGTGAGTTAGATCTATGATAGATCGGAGATATGTTGAATCGGTTTTCGAATGATTTAGTGGTATGAAAAGACGATGAATTTTACGAGTAGGATGATGGATTTCGTTATATTGGCGTTAACGGGTTATCGGGTCTGACGAGTAATTGCTTGGGGAGGAAGTTAGCGACTTAATGAATTCGAGCAACTTAAGATAACTCGTGACCTAAGGAATTTTGCGACCTAAGGAAAGCTCCGACCTATACTAGGTCGCTGAACGACCGAAGACTTGCTCGACCTAAGACTTGCACAACCTAAGACTTGTTCGACCTAAGACTTGCACAACCTAAGACTTGTTCAACCTGAGACTTGCACAACCTAACTTTCTTGCGAGCTAACCTGCTTGAGATAGTTGAGCGACTTAACTTATCAACGACCTAACCTTTTTGCGGCAAGGCTTTAGGTCACAGCCGAACTAACACTTGGACAAACTTACATTGCCTTGAACTTTTTGACTTGCACAGTGCGACCTAATGAGGCTCCGACCTATGCTAGGTCGCTGAATGACCTAGGACTTGAACAAATTCTGAGTTAACTTGCTTGAACTTTGAACTGTCTAAACTTGGAATCATGTTGAACTTTGATACCGATTATACTAATCTTTAATCTAACAACCTGTTTAAGGATAATATTTGCAGAAAACTAGGGCGAATATACTGTCATTGACTGCCCACATCGAATGACATATTAGTCGATAAAGAATAATCAACTTAAATGAACTTTGTGAATGAAATGCTGTGAAACGAAAAATTCAAGTGAAGTATTAAAGCAAAGCTGAAATAATCAACTAAAGCTGATTTTTTTGCATCAACATAACACTGTACTTGGACTTAAAATAACAAGCCTTGAAACTTTATAATCGACAAAAGTCAACTAACTTGATTTCAGTTATATTTGCTTGTTATTGTATTAGTTTTGCACAACACTTCACACTTTTAGGAAACGTGCACCTTCATATCTGAATACCCAGTTCCTTGTGTAGAATGACATCTCAACAAGAAGATACAGAATCAGCTGGAGAAGCTTTTCCGATTGCTAACCCACTGATTGATCCATCAGAAAGAACTTCGACCACCTTGAGCCACAAAGTTTTCAGACAGTTGTGTATCCAGTTTGGTATCGTCGAAGCAGACGCTTTATTTCCTGGAGCAAACGATACTGCGGACAGGCCACCTCTTGGTTTTGTCGCAGTTAATCGTCAAATGTGCTTAAGTGGAGCTATTCCTCCCTTTAACGATTTTCTATGAGAGCTTTTTCTTAGACTGGCTATTTCTCCCTTCCAGCTACACCCCAACGGTTATGCCGTCTTGATGGGGTTGTGTGTTCTGTTCAAGAGGACGCTCAACCATCTTCCAAGCTTTGATGAGATTTGCTATTTGTGCACTTTTGCGAAGAACAAAGATCACCCTTCAATTATGCTTGTTAGAGGTGCCAGATACCGCAAATTGATTTTAGACTTGCCCGATAGTGCACATGGGTTCTTAAATCAATTTTTCTTCGTCCGCTGTCCTCCAGGATTCTATGTTGTCTGGAGAGTTGGAAGTAAGATTGCCTCTCTCCGTTTACTTCATTTTTCTGAATCTCTTGAAACTCGAATTGTCAAGTACTGAACTTCATTCTTTACTTTTTTGTAGCACTTCCCCCTCCTCTTAGAAATCCTAGCCTCAAGTCAATCTTTGAAACTTTAAGGGTTGTGGCTGCCGAAGAGAGATGCGCTAAATTTTTATTGAAAGATGAGTTTTTGCATCAGTTCGGACTTCTACATTCCTCCCGATCTACTCAGATTCATAACATTTCTAGTTCTGAGACCGATACACTAATTGCCCCAGGTTCTCAAGCAGAGACATCAAATGCCCCAATTTCTGCAGGAGAAACTGCATCGGGAGATCATGCTGTAGAGGCTGCATTGGTGAAGTGTTCTACTACTGTTGACGTTGAGGAATTATCTGGCAAACTCACACTCTCTCCAGTAATTGAAGAAGAAGAACCTTCTCAACATTCCAAGAATGAAGGAGTTGAGAAAGAAAGTCCCACTAAACATAACGGTGACGATACCTTTGAGGGACTGAGTGATCTGTGTTGAGTCAAGATTTTTATATAGTTTTGATTTCTGACAAAGGGATAAACCGTGATCGTCAAAAAGAAGTCATTCATTGAGACACAACGAGCTTCATACATTAGAGGTGGAATATTTGGTATGTTGGTAATATTAGTTATGTTAAAATCTATCCTCAAAATAATCATGTATCTCAAAAGAATCGATGTATAAACGTTTTGGATGACAGCGCACATTCACTGTGCAATTTAACAGCGACCGGTCGACCGGTCCAAAACCAGGCGGTCGACCGTTCCTGTGTAAATTGCACAATGAACGTGCACACATGCACATAACGTCTATATATTTGAAATTTTCGTCTACTGGTCATTTTTGACCTGTCGACCGTTTTTAAACAGAAAGCAACCTTTCCCAAAAGACACTTCTTTCTTCAATGGTTGCTTCTCTTTCCTTTCATCAATGATCACATCTTTTAATGGCTACTCTTCACAAAGAGTTACAACCATTTATTCTCTATATAAACATATCTAAATCATTGATTGAAATACAACAATTCTTTGCTTTAAAATTCTGATCTTAATTTCTAAATACTCTTGCATTCAAAAAGCTTTCTACTTCAAAATTGCTTATTGAATCATTGAAATTATTTCATATCTTTTGATTCAAATAAGTAATATACTTCCTTCAATCTTCACAAACATCATTCACATATTTTGAGGATAAGATTATAGGAAGGGTGTACTACAAGTGACAAATCCTGTTATCAAGAGCACAAGTTGTCAACGACAATTGTATTTGTTTTTGTTGAAGTCCTCGGTGTTGTAAGAGGCACGAAATCCCGTTCGGCTGTTCGGGTGTTGTAAACCTGTTCCTCCAGGTGAAGCGAGGTAGTTGGTTGTGAAAATCCAGATAGGAGTCTGGGACTGGACGTAGGACGGGAGGTCCGAACCAGTATAAAAATCCCTGGTGTGATTTTTACATACTGCATTTACTATTCTATATCTGTGAATTGCTATATAGTTAGCTTATTGATTATTTACTTGTATAGTAATTGTAAATAACTTTCCGCATATATTGTTAGTCCATATTACACGATCCACAATTAGTGTGCACAAGCATACACACTTTCATTTGGTATCAGAGCATACTATCTTTCATTTGGTATCAGAGCAAGGTTATCATATAACCGTAACACCGTTATTTGATATATTCTTGTAATATGGCAAATAACGCAAGCACTAGCTCTAGCACTTACACGGAAGGTCAATCAACACAAAGACCTCCATTCTTTAATGGTCTCAACTATAGCTATTGGGCTACACGTATGTCATTTTTCATGCAATCAAATAGCTATGATGCTTGGAATGCTACTCAAAAAGAAATAGTAAATCCAACAACTGAATATTCAGAATGGACAACGACTGAGAAAACAGCAGCAGCTGTAAATGCAAAGGCAATAAATATGTTGTTTTGTGCATTAGACCAAAATGAATATAACCGTGTTAGTATCTGCACTACTGCATATCAAATTTGGCAAACGCTGAAAACCACTCATGAAGGTACTAACAAGGTTAAACAAGCCAAAATAGCCATGCTGAAGAGTCAGTTTCAAAATTTCAAAATGAAACCGAATGAGACAATCAATGATATGTATTCAAGATTTCAAACTATTCATCATGCACTTATCGGATTAGGGCAAAAATATTCAGATTTTGATGTTGTTTCAACAGTCCTACATTCTCTGACTAGTGAATGGGAAGGAAAAGTATTAGCAATTGAAGAAGCTAATGACCTTTCCATCATGAAGCCAGATGAATTGATAGGAAATTTAATGTCCTATGAAGCAAATTTGCAGGCTAGAAAAGAACAGAAAGAAGAGAAGAAAAATGTAGCATTTCATGCTGAGAAAGATGAAAATGAATCAGATTCTGAAGATGAAGATTTGGCATTCATTGCAAAAGGATTCAAAAAATTCCTAAAATATCGAAAAGCCAGTCGCTACAACAAAAGGAAACCTGGATCAAGCAAACCATCTTCATCAACTATAGAATGTTTCAACTGTCACAAAAAGGGGCACATGCAGAAGGATTGTCCAGAACAGAAGAAGAAGTCAGAAAATGATAAATTCAAACATAAGAAGGACAAGTCAAAGAAACGAGCCTTCTCAGTAACATGGGATGATTCAGACTCATCCTCATCTGAAAGTGAAAGTGATCAGGAAAATGAACAAGCTAATGTTTGTTTTATGGCAACAGAAGATGAGGTACAAATTCCTACATTTGATGAATTACTTGATATAAATTCTGAGTTGATAGTCAAATATAAAGACATAAAACGTCAATTAAAAGTAGCCAAAGCAGATTTGAGTAGAGTAGAGTTTGAACGAGATATGTTAAAAGACGAGAAGAAAATATTAGAAGAAGAACTTGAAAAACTTCAAGAATCATCATCTAATGTTGACTCTCAATTATCTCTTTTGAGTCAAGAAATTGAAACTCAAAAAGAGAAAAATGATGCTCTCGCTACTGAAAATCATGAGCTTAAGGCAAAAGTCAAAAATCTGGACCTAGAAAAGGCGAGCTTACAAACTAAGTTAGATGATATAACTCAAAATGTTTCTAACTTTAACAAAGGTCGAGAAAATTTGACAAAAATCATTGAAAGTTCACAATCTGTTTCAAATAAACAAGGTTTGGGATATAGGAAACCAGAAACCAAGAAACATCTTGGTAATGGAAGGAAAAAGAAAGTACAAAAGACTGAAACTAAGAAAAATCTTAGTGTATTATATTCCAAACCAAAACCAGTTGTGAAATTTCAGAAGAAAAATGTCAAGACTATCAAAATATGGGTTCCTAAAACAAATAACAATTTGATTAGGAATAAATATATTCAGAATTTCATGAATACTGTACATCTTAATACTAATTATATATATAAAGGGGATACCGGACCCGTATGGGTTTGGACTCCTAAGACCTAACTCTTAGGACCCCATAAAAAGTGGGTACCATGGACTTAATTTTATTTTTATATTGTACCGTTGTTTATTTTCTTTTGTAATCACTCATTTAATAACAATTAAATATTATAATAAGAGTGATATACAATTTATAGGACACAACTATATTGAAAACAGGCTGAACTGAGCTTCCAGAACAGCACCGGTCGACAGCTCAAAATGGACCGGTCGACCGTTTTGCTTTCTGGATAAAAACGGTCGACCGCCCCATTTTCACCGGTCGACCGGTTACGAGTATTCTGTTTTTTTTTAATATATCCGTCCGTTCATTTTTATGTGACTCTTAACTCTTGATCTATGGAAGTAGTCTTATTTTGCTTATACTCTGAATTATATATTTTATATCCTATATTTTAATAAACTCCTTTTTGTCGATGACAAAGGGGGAGAAAATTGTGCTAACAGTATATATGCAGGAAAATATAAAGTTACAGGCACAATCTCAGGGGGAGATCAAATACAGGGGGAGATTCATAACTATGTTGTCATCAATCAAAAAGGGGGAGAATGTTGAGTCAAGATTTTTATATAGTTTTGATTTCTGACAAAGGGATAAACCGTGATCGTCAAAAAGAAGTCATTCATTGAGACACAACGAGCTTCATACATTAGAGGTGGAATATTTGGTATGTTGGTAATATTAGTTATGTTAAAATCTATCCTCAAAATAATCATGTATCTCAAAAGAATCGATGTATAAACGTTTTGGATGACAGCGCACATTCACTGTGCAATTTAACAGCGACCGGTCGACCGGTCCAAAACCAGGCGGTCGACCGTTCCTGTGTAAATTGCACAATGAACGTGCACACATGCACATAACGTCTATATATTTGAAATTTTCGTCTACTGGTCATTTTTGACCTGTCGACCGTTTTTAAACAGAAAGCAACCTTTCCCAAAAGACACTTCTTTCTTCAATGGTTGCTTCTCTTTCCTTTCATCAATGATCACATCTTTTAATGGCTACTCTTCACAAAGAGTTACAACCATTTATTCTCTATATAAACATATCTAAATCATTGATTGAAATACAACAATTCTTTGCTTTAAAATTCTGATCTTAATTTCTAAATACTCTTGCATTCAAAAAGCTTTCTACTTCAAAATTGCTTATTGAATCATTGAAATTATTTCATATCTTTTGATTCAAATAAGTAATATACTTCCTTCAATCTTCACAAACATCATTCACATATTTTGAGGATAAGATTATAGGAAGGGTGTACTACAAGTGACAAATCCTGTTATCAAGAGCACAAGTTGTCAACGACAATTGTATTTGTTTTTGTTGAAGTCCTCGGTGTTGTAAGAGGCACGAAATCCCGTTCGGCTGTTCGGGTGTTGTAAACCTGTTCCTCCAGGTGAAGCGAGGTAGTTGGTTGTGAAAATCCAGATAGGAGTCTGGGACTGGACGTAGGACGGGAGGTCCGAACCAGTATAAAAATCCCTGGTGTGATTTTTACATACTGCATTTACTATTCTATATCTGTGAATTGCTATATAGTTAGCTTATTGATTATTTACTTGTATAGTAATTGTAAATAACTTTCCGCATATATTGTTAGTCCATATTACACGATCCACAATTAGTGTGCACAAGCATACACACTTTCATTTGGTATCAGAGCATACTATCTTTCAATCTGATGATTACTTCACAGGAGCTCTTCAAAGATGATATAATTAAAGTTACATCTCTTGCAACTGAAGTGACATCTGCTTTGCAGCAAATTCCGTTAGCTCAAAAAATGACTCCTGCTTCACAATCTGTTATCACTCCCCAACCAAAGAGTGGTTTGTAGTCTGACGCGCGTAGCTTACACATCACACACACTTAGGATTTTTTAGCACTTATACGCACTTAGCTTCTTTACTTTGAAGATTTCTAAGACTTGACTTTCTTTTAATTTCAGGTTCTCCGATGGGGCAAAGCGGATCATACTACGATGATTTTCGGCATTATGGGGGACGCGATTCTTACGATCCCCGTTGCTATCTTCCCGGCCCGCGAGAAACCGATGAAGAAAGAGCCGTCAAAAAAGCTCGTGAGAGACAAATTTATGAGGAGCAGCAAAGAAGAAGAGATGATGATTCCCACAAGAGAAAATCTTATGATGTCAAAGGGAAAAGTCATGTTACTGAAGACCCGAGCAAACGGGCCAGACTTAGCGAAAAAGACGCGTCTGTAATTTCTGAGAAGACCACTGCTCCTCTCTCTCCTGACATTCCCTCTGGTTCTCCTGCTCTAGAGAAAACCGACATTCAGACGATTATAAACAGGCCCCAATATCAAGTCAGGGATGCTCCGCCTAAACTTCAAAGCCGATTCCCAAATTGGTGTTTAAAAGGAGTGCGCTTTGACTTAGATTTGGTCCCCATCGATAAGCAAGCCATGCTGAGGAATCTCGATGCTGTTAAGCTCGACATTGAGAGAATGTCTGGATGGTAGAAACTGGTTGATGAACTTCAAAGATTTAATCATATGAATATTGAGGACATGTTGACTATGGAAAACGATCATTCGGAGTGGAAGAAAATTCTTAAGCAACATGATGCAGTAATGTTAAGCATCGCTGACGACAATGCGAGACTTGAGTCTGTAGTTAAGAAACTCAAGGAAGATCTTGCCACTTCTTTCGCTTTGCATACTCAAAAAGAGGAGGTCTTTCAAAAACAAGTGCGAGACGCACATGCTGCAGAGAGACGCTGAGATGAAACTTGAGGCTGAACGACATATTACTGAAAAGTACCACAAAGAAACCGCTCAGCTGCGGGAAACAGTTAACTCCCAGAACATGGAGATCGAAGTGTTAAAGGCTCGACTTCTTAAAGTTGAGAAAGAGTGTGATGAGGCGGTTGTTGGACAAGTTGCAGCTGAAGAATCTCATGAAGAAACCAAAGCCACTATCAGCTCCACTTTGTTTGACTTTTATGTCCATTGCGTCTTGGGGTGCGGAAGCCTCTCATTTCTGGGACCGAAATATGAAATCACTTTGGCTGAAGTATGGGAGTCTGCAATTGACATGCTCGGAGGTGCCGGCTATCATGAGGCGGAGCTTGAGGCAAATTATTTTGATGATGAAACTCGTGCCGCTCTTGCCAGAGGAAAGGAGCAACTTGCTAAAGTTAGAGCTGAAGCAGCGGCAGGGGAGCATCCGAAAAAGAAAGTATTTCCAACTGCCCCTGCCCATACTTCGACTTTGGCCGACGTTGATATCATAGGCTCCAGCTCTTATTCTCCACCTTCTACAAAGGCTGAAGTTATGTCTGCGACTGCCGAGCCTCCCACCGTTCAAATTGAAGAAAAGTCCCAGGATGACGCTAAAGCCAAAAATTTTGAAATTGAAGTGATAAAACCGACTTCCCCAGGTAACTTCGATTCAGATCTGGCTCAAGTGGATTGCTTATTCGATTCAATTGAATTTGATGAATTTCTCGCTTATTACTTAAGTCCTGATGATCCGATATCTTCTCTTTTTTCGGAGAATACTGATTTTAACTTCTTTTCTTCTGTAGCGGAAGCACCGAGCGCTGCGCAAACTTCTTCCTTTCCAGCTGTTCGTCCTTCATCTCTTCAAATCACTCCTGCTTCTCAACCAAGATCGCAGGAAGAGCAAATAGAAGCCCTTCGAGGCTTGGATGATCCACTTGCTTCTCAAGAGCAGAAGGCAGGAGAACTCGAGGACAGTGAGAAGACCCCGGAGCAGTCTTATGATGACGACACAAAACTTTCTACGTTGCTTTCTCCGGGAAGTGAGTCTTCTTCGAAGAGGAAAGGGAAGTGCGCAATGAGGAAGAAGAAGAAAAGCGCTTCAGCTGGAGAAGATAAAATAGAAGAAGATCCGACTACTCCTTCTCCTCCTTCCCCAACCCGTCCATGCCGGATTCAAAAACTAACTATCAAACCGGGCAAGGGTTCTAAAGGTGGCGGGAAGAAGGAGTGATGAGCTGGATTTTATGCTTCTTATTTGCTTCTTGCTTTTTGTATGTATTGACCGGAGATTGTGCGGATGCCGGCCTCCGCTTTTTTGAGATCTGCACATGTAAAGAATTTTCATAGTATTGAATAAAATAATTCTTTTACTTGTACCAGTTCTTGTGTATGTAAGAACGCATCTATTTCTTGTTTTAGTGTAGAATAAATGATTCTTTTTTACTTGTACAAACTTTTTGCCTGTGTTTGAGAATGCATTTATTCCACATCTTTTTTGCGCGATATTGTAATGAGCTTGTGGTATGTTGCTTGAATACTACTTTTATTGACGTAGCTATATTATATGATATTGCCCCCATACCACAAGTGCATTGTAATATCTTTTGCTTTGACGAGACTTGTACTCTTATTTTGGAGAATAACTATTCCATTTTTGAGGAAAAATTATTCTGCTTTAATGGAGCGTGTCTCGTTTTTGGAGAAGTCTTTTACGCTTCAACCTTCGGAGATGGTCACTTCATATTTTTGAGAGGTGAATTCTTCTACACGGTAAAGCGGGCCTCTGAAGAAGGCTTTATCTGTTTTAGTGCTTCCGAAGAAGGCTTCGTGCCTCCAAAGAGGGCTTTTTAGCTTATGCCTTGGGAAAGGACTTTTTTGTTGTGTTTCGGGAGAGGGCTCCTCCGAAGAGTTGTGCCTCCGAAGAGGGCTTGTGCTTCTGAAGCAATTTCTTGCCTACGAAGAAGTCTTTGTTTTTGTGCCTCTGAAGAGGGCTTATGCTTCCGAAGCGATTTTCTGCTTACTAAGAAGTCTTTCTTTGTGTGCCTCCGAAGAGGGCTTGTGCTTCTGAAGCAATTTCTTGCTTACGAAGAAGTCTTTCTTTGTGTGCCTCCGAAGAGGGCTTGTGCTTCTGAAGCAATTTCTTGCTTACGAAGAAGTCTTTCTTTGTGTGCCTCCGAAGAGGGCTTGTGGTCTCCGAAGAGAAGCAATTTTGGTCTTCGAAGAGAAGCAATTTCGGTCTCCAAAGAGAAGCAACTTTGGTCTCCAAAGAGAAGCAATTTTGGTCTCTGAAGAGAAGCAATTTTGGTCTCCGAAGAGAAGCAATTTTGGTCTCCGAAAAGAAGCAATTTTGGTCTCCGAAGAGAAGCAATTTTGGTCTCCGAAGAGAAGCATGTTTGGCATTTTAACTTTGGTGAAGTGGGTCTCCGAAGAGAAGCATTTTGCACTTCAAGCTCGGTGAATGTGCCTTCGAAAAGGTCTTTTTGGCATTTCAGCTCTGGTGAAGTGGGTCTCCGAAGAGAAGCATTTTGCACTTCAAGCTTGGTGAAATGTGCCTTCGAAAATGTATGCCTCCGAAGAGGGCTTATGCCTCGTTAGAGGGCTTTACTGCTTGTGTTCTTTCATCATCTGTTTCTTAAAGATTCCTCTTTATCACTTCAAGTATATGTTCCATTCTTTTGCAAGTTGTTTGCTCGTTGCCAAAGGAGTGTATTTTACCGTTGAGTGGATCCGTGGGGCAGACACAAGCTATTTGATCGGATGTTCGTTTGCACAAACGATCGCGATTAGTTAGCAAAGGGTCTGGAACCTTCTCGTTAGGAAGGTGCCCGCTTTGGTGGAATCATCAACTGTTTGTGAATAACACTTCTTTTGTGGTTTGACATTATTGAGTGATTTGTAGGAATCGTTGAATCTTGTGATGTGTTGAATAGGTAAGCTTTGCTTTGATAGCCTGCAATATTAAATCGACATTTTAGCAATATTTTAAAGATACTTGCATATCGAAATGAGACAGGCATTTTATAGCATTAGAGAACACAAGATTTATAGTTCTATATTATTGACTCACACTAATTTCTCAATGGTTTACAATACAAAAGTTATACATCCACCATCATTTTACAAATTTAAGCAATGCTGTTAAGTAAAAAATGGATGTAAATGGTTGTAGTTCCAGAATCTCCGGATTGAATTTCCATTTCTACTGGATTCACAGTTTTGGATTCATATGCCAGAGAGAATGAAAGATGCCCCAACTGCAGTTTTGTGGGTAGTTAGCAATCGTCCCAGCTTCCGCCTGCTAGGTGTGGACCACCTATGATAGCATTAATGACAAGCTTTTCGGATTTTTGCACTGCAGTGTTGTTGCGGGAGCCAGATTGATGGGCAGGATGTTGTTGCCCCTGAGTGGATGAGGTTGGATCGACTCCGTTTTTCTTCACATATTGTTGGAGTTTACCCTGTTTTAGCAATTCTTCAATCACATTCTTTAACTGGCGACATTGGTCAGTGTCATGGCCAGGTTGACTGTGGAATCCGCAGAATTTCCCATTATGCACTACACCTCTCCCCATTTCAGGTGGTTTAGGATACTTGACAACATCTTTTGTTGCAAAGAAAATATTTTCCGGTGTGTCAGTTAGGGGAGTAAAATCTGAAGGATTAAAGCGGCGAGGTTTCTTCTCATTCCCCTATTTCTTTCCTCCGTCATTTTCCCTTTTCTGATTTCCAAATTCTCTTTTGTTAGACGCAACATCGTTATTGTTGACTTCAGCAACAACCACCTTTGCTGGCGTAGAAAGGCTCTCTAGGCGCATGAATTCGTCGGCGTTTTTATAGAACTTCTCAAGTGAATTCGGTTCTTTCATTTTTAGCCATTTTCCAAATTCACTCGATTTGTCGATGGCTCGCATCAAGTAAGTCAGGATCATACGGGGCTCTGCATTATCCACTTCGGCTAGGGTTATATTGAAATGGCTCAAGAAAGATTTGATTGATTCTCCGGGAGCTTGTTCAAGACTAGACAGTGACATTATATCCTTAGCCTTTGAAGCATACAATCTGAACTGGTCTTTGAACTTTCGTGTTAAGTCGGAGAATTGATCTATGGACCGGATTGGCAGCTTTGTGAACCAAAGTAGAGCCACCCCCTCCAAGTACACTGGAAAGTATCAGCACTTAATCTCGTCGGATACCCTTGCACCTGTCATATGCCAGTCGTACTTGTATAGGAAATGATTAGGGTCACTTGTTCCCCTATAGGCCGGGATAGTAGGAGGTGCAAATTTCTTTGGAAATTATGCTTTCAGGATCCTTTCAGTAAACAGAGTTCTGCTTGGTGCAAATCCCCAATCGCTCTCATTTTCTTTCCTCTGCAAGCTCTCTTTCATGATTTGACGAACCATTCCTGACAGGTATTCTTCATTGTTCATAGGCATCACCGGGCAGACGTCAGCTGTTCTTTCGGAAGTTTGCCTGGGCAAATGTTCGCGAAAAGTTGGTTGCGGCCTTGAACCTTCAGCTGGGAAAGGTGGCGCTTCGGTGGTGCCAGCTGCTCATTGAGGAATTCCTTTTTCTTGGGAGTTATGGGCATCTTCGGCAAAGGTTGTTTCTTGATTTTCTGGCTGACGATTTGCCCCAAGCAGAGCGTTCAATCGGTCCACCATTAAAGCATCTTGAGCTTCAATTCGTTGGTATAATCCAGAAACTACGTCGTCTAATTCAGCCCTTGTGACTCCAACGGTAGGAGTTGCTTGGTCTGCTGTTGGGGAAGCAGAGGTCCCCTCATGAGCATTTCTGGATCTAGTAGGTCTACCTCTTCTTCCAGGAGCCATTATTTCAAATAGACTTCTGGTTTTTAAGGAAACTTTTTCAACAAGATTTTGCGAAGCAATGGTGAGAAGATTCCTGAGTTGGGTTCTCAGTGAAAGCACCAAAATGTTAATGCTTAAAATTGAACGCTAACACCCCGGTGTGTGTAGTAATGTTGTGAAAGCACCACCCGTGATACGGGAATAAGAAATAAGCAGTAAAATAGCAGAAAACAGTAAAAGACAGAGATTTTATAGTGGTTTGGCTTAAGATCAAGCCTACGTCCACTTTGAATTCCTTTATTGCTGATTTGGTTACAAATTGATACAATGCACTTCAAATACAATTCACTTTGATCACAAAAACACTTCAGACTAGTAGCTCAAGCTTCGATGTAACGAGGCTCTTTGAATCCATGTCAGATGTGAGAGATCTCTTTCGAAGCTTGTTATAGTGTCTTGAATGTTTAGAGTTCTTCAAGTGTTGGATGAGTTATGAATTCTGCAGAGTAACGGCGCTTCAGAGAATGATCCAAAAAGCCCTCTTCTAGTTGGAGTTAGGGCTGTATTTATAGGGGTGATTCTGGGTCGGATTCTATCTTCATGTCTTAGGTCGCGAACGACCTAAGTTAGGTCGTAGGTCGCGAGCGACCTAAGATAGGTCGTGGGTCTTGCTTGAGCTGTACTGAGTCTTGTCTGAACAAGTTAGTAGGTCATGAGCGACCTAAGATAGGTCGTGAGCGACCTAAGATAGGTCGTAAAACTGCTCTCTGCTTTAACTCGCTAGGTCGCTAAGTGTTAGGTCGTTAGGTTGCAGACAGCTTTAGGTCGTTAGGTCGCTAAGCTTTAGGTCGTTAGGTCACTAAGTGTTAGGTCGTTAGGTCGCTAAGTGTTAGGTCGTTAAGTCGCTAAGTGTTAGGTCGTTAGGTCGTAGAGAGATTTAAGTCATTAGGTCGCTAAGTGTTTTAGGTCGCTAGGTCGCTGAGTGTCAGATCGTAGAGTTTTAGGTCGCTCAAAAAGAGGAGTTAACATAAAGTTTTAAGTCCTTCGTCTTTCCAAGAACAAATTGTTTTAAATGAACTCCTTTTTAAAAGATGGTTTTGAATTCAAGGGATTCAAGTGTTGATACCATTAAGAAACCTATAACTATGAATGAGTTATAATATATATTATTTGATTGTTTAGACATATGTTAGCAGAATAAATCCTCGTTCTACTGTAAATTGATTGAATTGTTTGGACATCTATTTAGCAGGACAAATCAACATCCTGCTATTATGTTATTTGGACATGTATATACTAGTTAGCTTATATTGACATATTACTCCCTAATTTGGATATGAGTTGTATTTACATACATGTTGACCTATGTAAATAACTGTTAAGAGAATTGGAATTCAAATTGAAATAAAATGGTAGCTTAAATTACTACCATTGAGATTGCTAAGCTCTTTTTGAAATTATAAAGTATGGTGTTGAATTAACTTCAATTCTTTAATCAATTTTGGGGTTTAAGGTTTATAAATGATTTTTCAAGTTATATTATTATTTTATAAAGGTATTTATAAATAATAACTTGTTTATAAAAATGGGTTTTACTAAGTAAAAAGGTTTATTTAAAGTTATTTAAAAGGATGAGTTGCAAAGCATATTTTGTAAAGGATTTTTCTTAAAAAGATTTATCAAAGATGTTTTAAATAGAAAAGTTTTATAAATGATTTAGAGGTTTGTAAGGAGGTTTTGTAAATTGACTTGTATACTTATAAAAGTGTTTTATAAATTGATTTTGGAAATTTATAAAGGTATTTAAATGTGAAGTGAGCTTTTAAAAGGGAACCTTTTATAAAGGATAAGTGGATCTGTTTATAGTAAGTAATGTTTTCAAAAAGGAATTTAAAAGGAGGAATTTTCCAAATGTTTTGACAATATACTTATACCCCTAAGATAAGTAAAAATGTTTTCCAAGTATAAAAGAGATGTAAGGGGTTTGGGAATAGTGTTTTGTAAAGATCTTTTGATCGAATGTATATAAAGTGATTTTAATTCATTAAAGATTAATTAATAAAGGCTTAGTGGATCCCATATGAAATCAAATCAATGTTGGATGATTGTTTATTTGATAGTTAAATAACCGACTATCAAACCTGGACCAAAACGTAATTTTGGAAATATCTAGGAGAAACACAAGAATTATATGGTACAGTTACCGTCAAAGGTGCTATACTGTACATATAAACTCGTTTCGTTCTTCTAGGACGAATGATAAGAAAATCCGTCCAAAAATGGTTAGGAGGTGAACTCTGCTCTTATCTTAGTCTGTTTATTTCCTAAAGAACTAGGGTTGAGTTTACTGGAACTATCAAAAGTTGTTTCGAAGAGACCGAGATCGGATATGCTATTTGGTAACCACTTCGATCTAATCAAGCGTTTTTAACTAAAGACATCTTGAAGTGTATGGAATCAAAGACAGAGTTTTGAAGTGCAAGGGCTACTTGCTAGTAATCTTGAGGGTGACTCCAAAATGGGTGTAGTAGAGGTAGTGACTTCGGTTTCGTTCAGACACATAACGAACTTATATGGATGGATGCTGGCACTACATTGCTGCTTGGAGGGCAGTGTTAGCATTCCAAGATGGTTGCTATATAAAAAGGTAATCGTAGCCTCAAGCCTCATCAACCGGGAAAATGATTAAAGTAGGGACATGCAGTAGGGCCATGTGGATCGCTCCCATCAGGGTATGATCATTCCAAGTTCTAGTGTCGATATCTCTATGTATGCTTCATGGCCCATTGTGGTTGTCCGATCACAACCAAGAGGTGATCATATTCGGCGTTATCCAGTAAGGGGTAGGGCCGGTACTGAGTAGCAGAGGTGTAACGTGTTGTAGCCTCCCGTACATTTTATCTTGAGATGTACGAATTTGGTGGGTAGACCCTTATCCTTTCATAGTTGGAATCCATTATCCAATAAGTGCCTTCGGACTTGATTGCATACCTATTATGATGGAATTTAATAATGTAACAATTTCGACTATGATTAATATGTATTTGTATTCTAGACATTGTCATAATATAACTCGATTTTCTATAAAAATGTTTTGGTTGTCGTAAGGTAAAAACACTTCCTTGTTTATGTGCGACGTGGTCTTACGAGATACTTTTGATGTTAAAAGATTTTACAAGTTATAATAAATTAATTCCTTGTGATTTGAGTTTCTCAGGCTGTTTTTATTAGACTGATCTGCGCGTTATTTATCTTGTAATGCTCGGGTCAGTCTGAGCATATTTTCCAGATTTAGCTAGATCCTTTGGAGCTTTCAGGTGACAAGCTGGATTCTCCAAGACGTATCCATGTACCTTATATTCTTCCGCTATTTTATTTTGTTTTGTTTTAGTATGTATCTATCAGTAATTGTAAGGACAGGCTATTATAACTGTCCAGGGTGATAGTAGGTTAATGTACTCTGATGAGGTGTATAATAAAGATAATTTCCTTTGTAAAGACTTGTTCGTATTATATATTACTCATCACGTATTGTGAGATTCTATTCTTTCTTTTTCTTTATTTCACCCCTAATGTCCTTTCATTCAGACACTTAAATGATCGGCACCCGAATACCATGGATATATTAAGTGTCGTCTTTAGGTGTAAGAAAGGCGGATCGTTATAACCTGGTATCAGAGCTTAGGTTGAGCGAACAGCTAGGCTTTTGTGGGGTTAACTCGTTTGAGAAAGGGTAAGAGAGACCATAGAATGAGTTTGAGTGTATATATTAAGTTCGTATTTGTTAGTGCTAAAAAAATGTTTTATATTGTATTGATTGAGTGGTTTATGAATTCTGGTCGAGACGTGAGGCACCATAGTGTCGATAGGGGTTTCCAAACACTTAAACTAGGCAAATCAACATAGTATTGTTTTAAATGGGTAAATGAAATAATTTTACCTAAATTATATTTTATATATAAAAGAATAATTTTCAGAAATAAAATGTATTTATATATAATGTGATTGTTGGTGGGAGTTGATAATATTTAATTATTATCATATAGGAAATAAACAGTCAAAATAAGAGCGGAGATCACCTCCTAACCGTTAGTGGATGGATTTCCTTGCCATTGTCCTAGGAGAACGAAACAAGATTTATAAGCACACTACAGCATCATCGAAGATAACTGCACCATACAACTCACGTGTTTCTCCTAGATATTTCCTAATTTACGTTTGGGTCCAATTTTGATAGTCGGTTATTTAACTATCGAATAACAATCATTTAATAAGTAATTTAATTCCATAGGGAAAACAAACATTTGTTAAGCACCAAGCAACACTAAACCTCTTTTAACAAAACTTCAATCAACTCAAATCACTTTGTAAATATTTTGTACCAAAATACATTTACGAAGATATACATATATACCCATAAATCTCTATTTCTCAATACTTGGAAAAATATCCATATACTTATCTCATCGGCATAAGTATATCCACCAACATTTGTGAAGATTTCCCATTTTTATTTAATTCTAAAATCATTCAAAACTCCATTATGAATCCACAAAACAAGTTATAAAACTCCTTTTATAAATCTATAAACCCACTTCTAAAATTCTTTTATAAATATCTAAAACCATTTACAATAAACCATTTTATCTTTTAACCAATCTCCCTTTACGTTTTCCAAAACATATTATAAGATTCCTTTTATAATCCACATGTTTTTATAAAACCCTATTTATAAATCTCGAAACATTTAAAATATAAATTCTAATCATTTACTGAAAACACTATTATTATATAATAGTAAACACTAAAAATAAATAAATATATTTTAAAACAATTTAAATAATAATTAATAAATTCCAAACATCCTAAATAAAAGAATAATAGTTTATCTTTAACATTTTTATAAATACTAATAATTTATTTCCAAAACTTTACTGAGAAATAATTAAAATTAATTTCAAACCATATTAATAATTCAAATAACAAACTTTTCAAAATATTAAAATATTGATAAACCACTTTAAACAATATTAGTAGAAATAAACAACTTTTTAAAACATAAATGTTTTTCATTGATTAAAATCCATATTTAACTTTCCACATAATTGTTCCCATATTTTATAAAATAAATTCATAAATCTCTATCTATTTTACGAATCTTCCTTTCATAAAATTCCTTTATTTATGAACCCCATTTATAACTCCATTCCTTTATAAGTCTCACCTATTCGTAAAATCCCGTTCAAAATATAATTCTAATAGTTTTTTACCTCGCTCTGATAGGTATAAATTTCTTTTATAAATTTATTTCAATTTATAAAATATTGTTTAACAATTCTAAATATACCCTCATCTCCAAACCCAAAATATAATCTACTATTTACTAAAAAATCATTCCACATCTCATAATAAATCTACCGTTTTGATATATTTCTCCAATCTATTAAATGATAATAGTTTCTTTTTAATTTATAAAACACTATTTATAAATCCATCTCTTTTTATTAACAAAATACGATTTTTCAAATCTTTACTTCATTTCTAAAATATCACCTTTATAAACTATCACACTTATAAATCTCGCATTTATAAATAATTTTAGTATATCTACGTGTATATATATATATATATTACTTCATATAAATTGGATAATAAATACTAATATCATAATGTCTCTATTTTTCTTTAAAACATATCCCTTGGTTATAAAAGTCAAACTTATTTTAAGATTTTAAAAATCTTTATTTTTTTACTATTTGAAGATCTCTGTTTTAAAGTATTTTATAAAACTATTAATTATAATATCCAAAAATCACACCTTCGATTATAAAATAAATTACTTCTTCAAATAATTCAAGAATGGTTATTTGAAACATATATAATTTCCAAAATCGCTCTAAAATCCTTTTTTTCAAGAATTAATCACTATTTTATGGTATTTTAAAATACCAAATATATGTGGCTTAGTGCTACTAAGCACTAAATAAGCAAAATCGTGTCAATGTCATCAATTATAGCATCCAATATATCATATATCAAATTATACGAAAATAAAATCAATAGTGTGAAGAATCCTATTGAATCCCTCCAAGTTGTCTCTTTAGATCACATACAGTATATAATTATAAAATATAATCAACCGCTTCGAGGCAGGATTCGTATACAAAGGGTCATCTGCTCTTACATTGGAACGGAATAAGGTCTCATCCGCTCCAATAGGCGGGAATATATCCAATCTAACTTATAATAATTAGTAAATTATCCAAACAGTCAACAACAACCAACAATAAAATATTCACATGACCAATAAATAATTTTATGGATTAAAAATATTTATGGTTAACCAAAAAGGTGAGATTAACTCACATTGACTTCCGTTTGCCAAACATTCCGGTTTGGAACTAAAACCGAACGATCGTTCGATTTTAGCATAAATTCCAACAAGCCTCAATCACGTTCAATCCAACTCCATAACGTAGCCTTCGTCGATATTATCACAACGCAACTTATCGCATTCAATTTGGACCTCGTATGAGTTAAATATGGATTAACGGACTTTTTAAATAATTAAACCATAATTAACTTTAATTAAAAGCATTTAAAATAATTACCTTCACTTTCATCCTCGTACATGCTCGATCACTTTAGGAAATAAACTCAACAGCGACCAAGTCCTTTCCACCGCCGTGTCATTGTAGCGTGCTACCTTATCGTGCCACCGCCGCACCCACGCGCAGCCCTCCTCCCTCGACGTCGAGCCCAAATCGTACCAAAACCAGCCCTGAACATGGCGAAAATCATTGCCATCCATGACACCTTACCATGATCCGACTATACATTAAGTCGAGCTCCTTTCCCTAACATCTTCTCTGTCGAACTCGAGTCCTAAAAGTGCATGGATTGGTACAAATTAATGAGGGCCGTTGGATTGAGTAGAGAGATATTTTGAAAAATAAAACCAACCAACTTCTCTGGTAAAGTTGTGATTTTATAAAAAATGAAAGATGGCTTGAACAGTGCAGAGTATGGGGGGTATGGCTTGGGGTATGGGTATGGTCCTAAGTATGGACTAATATGTTATTTTATTTCAAATTATCTAGCTTGACGTACCTGAAAATCTCGAACTCCAATCGAGACGTGCTGCCTAGCGTCCTATATGTTATACCCCCTACTTTGAACATAATGGAACTAGTCTTGAGACCTAATTCGATCATATGCTGAAGATAGCTTTTCGAACCCAATTATTATATAAATTCCTTTAAGTAATTTCTACGCGTTTCGATCTCGAACGTCCGAACGGTATGTCCAATCGTCACAAAATTCAACGGCATATAATAATATACCATTGCAGACTCGATGAAACTGGTTTTGCAAAATCCGAAATAGTGCCCCGAAAGGCTATTTTTACACGTTAATTAAAACGAGTTATTTCTAAAATCAGTTTAATCACCTTTAAATCAAATTTAAAAGTTTACTATCTTCCATGTTTATCTTCATTCTTCAATATTGTAATATCCTTCTTTATTTTAATCCAAACATTAATTTATACCGTATTTAACTAATTTTATTATCTTCTAATTTATTTATCCAATATATAATTAGGTTGGAAGGATTATTCTACTTATGTTGTTGATTACTTAACATGAATTTAAACATCCTAATAGTTTCTTTCTTAACCCGACTAATATTGCAAAATTGTTACTTATGAGTATATTTCTACATTATGATAAAATTTTACAATTATGTTTCATAATTTGAATCTTATATTATTTGCTTCTAAATTTTTTATCATAATTATATATTAATTGCAAATGGCGGTTCGATAATTTTTTCTCTTTCTTTCAGGGTATTAATTTCAAGGTTACACATGGTGGTTCAATCTTGCACAAAATGTTTGAGCATGGTTAGTGGTTGATATAGCTTATTATAATTACTAAAGCATTTTAATTATTGTTTAAAAACTTTATGGCTATAAAGAAAAACTTATCTCTATCTTAATCTTAATTTTTTCAATCTTCAACAAAAATTAAAATAGACAAAATAACATGGGGATTAATTTCTTTCCTTCTATTAAAGGTTCTAATTATCTTTTAAAGAAATTTTATTGTCTTTCACTTTGATTGATTCTCAAATTAAGCTATTAAATTTTATTTTAAATTAAGGTATGAGATTTTGAAATGGTCGAGGGGTATTATTGTGATAGAGAGTTATAACTTTATACTAACAATGACTGTAGGTTTGGAGATTCTCCATTTGACAGTTCCTTTTATATATATATATATCATTTTTTTACTTTTAAAGGATAATATATCAAAAGAAATTGATTTGGTAAAATAATTAAATTCAGTGGATGAATCAAATTAATAGGTGTCTATTTTTTTTCTTCAAATAAATGAAATGATCTGCATTTTATTCTTATTCTTTTTTGATAATATTAATTTAATAGCATATGATTAGATAAGAACTATCTAAGTGAAATAGGATTGCTATTTGAGAAAATTAGGCATAATCTTTAACATTTGAGCTATAATTGATTTAGTGTGAGTTATCACTACTTTAAATTTAATCGAACTAAATTTAGGGCAATTTTGTACTTCATTAATAAATGTAATTAATATGGTAACTAATGAGGTAATTATTGTTAAAATGAGCTGCTTCTCCATTTATTTTGATTTAATTATCTTTTACAAAGAATTTTGAATAAACAAATAAAATAAATAAAAGAATAAACTTTGTATATGGAAAAAAATGAATAATGCTTGAGAAAATATATATTCCAGTTGGTTCAATGACTTTGAATTCCATGCTATAAAAGCCAATTTATTCCTTCTTAAAATGCCTTTTACACGGTGTGTTTATATATATATATATATCTTAAAATATTACTTGATTTTGTTTTTATACTTTGGGACCTATACAAATGTGTTCCTAATGACTTTTAAACTCAAATTTAATGTATAACTATAAAATAAAGTAAACTTACTCTTCTCCTTCTTACTCTCCCACAATATTTTTATTTACATAATCCATATTTTCAAACAATCATGTTTTCCTGGTCCACTCATTAAATTTTTTAAACAATTTTCTAATATTCTAAATTCTTATCAAATCACTTCAAAATCATTATAGATATTTTCACTTAAGCGTTTTCAAATTTAAACTTTAGAAACTTGAATAATGCTGACATTTCAACTACTAATGTATCATTCATTTATCCAAACAAATTTGTTATGCATAACTAAGAAACCTAAAATTTGTTGAAATAATTATTTACTTCTACAAAAATTAATGATTTTTAAATTCAGACCGAACAGTAACATGATAACATTCACGTAATGAATAAAAGCTTTATAAAAATAATAACAAAGTCAAATAATACCATACTTATATATTGGAATTTATTTCACGTATACAATCTTAACAAAAATTAAACCTCTAATATACGCCGTCAATTAGTTACATACTTTTTCTGTGGACTTTTCTATAAGATTTATGTGATATCCCGAAAATTTTAAGCAATATCAATTTAATAATCTGTGTGAAAATTAAATTGATTTTATAATAATTGTTAATAAGATTTGAATTTGATTAATAATCTTCTTCTGAATAAATTAAATTGATTATTATTATTTTATAATAATGTAAAATCTTTATATATATATATATATATATATATATATATATATTCGAATCAATAGTTTATTTAAACACATATAAAATAGAATCCCTATATATATTTGAAAACCGAGCTCATGCACTTATACATATAACAACTAGTGTATGGACTAACATATATATTGTATTAAAACAATATATATTATATAAAAAAATATAAGCTTACTTTATTGTAATATATCTATACTCAAACAGATCATACATATAAATTCATATAACTTATATGTATGAAAAACATATATAAATAGCAAAGTAAGCCTAGACGAAGTACACAAAAAAAATAAGGTAGTAGGCTCCAGGCTACAACATATATAAAACTATATATATTATACTTTCAAATTTTTCTTCAAAATGCAGGCTCATGCATGCACCCAGACCTACATATATATTTAAGCAATTGTGTACACAAACAAATATACTTTTATATATTACAATTTAAAATTAAAAAAAATCAAATCTAAACACACGAAAAACAGATAACAAGTAGCATAAACTTACAATATATATACTACACCAGAAGTATGCTTTGCGGTTGCGGGTTTTTGGATCGGAGAGGGGACGCTTTTGTGGGTTGCGGGTTCTTAGGATCGGAGAGGGGAGGGGCACAGCAATAGGCTGTTGGAGGAGGTCTCGAGATCTGCGCAATGGGTGGATCGCGCGGAGGAATGCATGGGCTAAGGCTGAGGTGGGGTCAGGGACGTGCGTGGCTCTGGGGAAGAGGGTGCCGTCACGGGCTAGGCACGGCAAATGGATTGAAGGCAGGGCTGACGACAGTTTAAAGGCGGATGGGATCGGCAGTAGGAAACAGGTTTGGCTATATGCGGAGGCGAGTGGAGGAGCTGGATGTAGTGGAAGAGTCGCGGAGTGGAATGGTTGTTGTGCCTCGGTTGGGGAAAGGCGACAGATTGGAGGCCAGGTCGGGTAGGCTGATGTGGAGTGCGGAGAGAGAGTCAAGTGTATTAGGCGAGCTTTGGAAATGATGTAGAGGAAATAAGGTGGCAAAGGGTACTCGAGCAGATTGTAGTATATATAAAACTTTATATTTATAAACTCTGCTATAATTATATTTTTTCGAAGAGTAGAACGAAAGGGAGGAAGGGAGAGGAATGAACAGACAACCAGTATATATATTAAAACTATGGGAATAGTAAAAGTCAAGCACTAATTCAGGGAATAATAATGATAGCAAAATGGTTGTTTGTTTTTTTTTCAACCGTTGGAAAATTTGAATGGACACATGGATCAAAAAGTTAAAACAGATACCGATACATCGAACCGTTTCGCAGCTTTCGTTGCGTACCGGACATCGAAATGCATAAATAAATATACTGTGGAGATCAACACGACGAGACGAACAGAAAGGTACACAGATATCAACGATACGATCATCCTATCAAAAGTCGATATTCGCTGCCAAAGTGCTGCTAAACTGCCGAAAATAAGATAAACGGGGTTATAGCAGTTCAAATTTGACGAAAAAAATATGATGTCACACTCAGAAAAATGTTTACAAATTTATTATATAAAAATATTCAGATTTCAATAATATTTTATTTACATCAATTTTAACTGATTTAAAAGGAAATTGAAAACTACACAATAAAACCAACTTTCATATCTTCTAGTAAAAATTTACCAGCTGCTATGTTAAAATAGACGTATTCCAAATATCTAACTTTTATTTCCAAATTCAATTATTAAAAATTTCACAAAAATTCAGTTAATTACGTTATCAAAACCGTTAAAATTTTCGAGTTGTTACACTCTCCCCTACTCAAAACTTTTCGTTCCCGAAAAGGAACGAGGTAGGAGAATACGAACAACTAGAAAGAAAAGATAGGTTGTAATACATGTTATCAGATACACAACAAATATAAAACCATATAAATTTCATCAGTTTTTAAATTGATTTATATTCAATAAATTTGGTTTCAATCCATTTTATTTAATCAGTAATATTCATTTATTTTCATATTTTGTTGATTTTTAATTCAAGCTATTTTCATTCAATTTGATTTGTTTCAATTTATTAATATTTGTTAGAAAATATCTTTCAAAAAAAGTTTATTTTATTTAACCCATTTATTAAATCTATTTATCTTCAGTTCAGTTGATTCTAGTAAGAATTCAATTTCAACTATTCTTAAGTCCATATTTATTTACTTAAATAGTATTTTCTTTTATTTATTTAATTTATTTCACTTAACATATTTTTCAACATATCTTAAGCGTATAAACATATTATAACCATATTTTATTCACCAAATTAATTCTCTTTTTATTATTCAATTTATTATCTATAAATTCACTTAACAAAATATCATTTTTGGACATATTATTACATAAATCATATTGTATATTATTCAATTACATATTCTTATTACATCCAGACTCTTTTCCTAGGTGAGTTAATGTTTCGAAATATAATTGAACACTTTTTTTTCAACATTTCTATCAAACTAAATTTTAGTTTGAACATTTTATTCTTTAAATTTCTCTTGTATAACCTTCAACTTCATTCACAAAAACATTTTAACTTTTTGAATATTTCAGGTAAGCTATATATGTCTTAGAATTGAAATTGAGTATTATACAAATAATTTTTTTCTATTTCAACTACTTCAAGTTGTTCAAATTCCATTTCTCATTTTAAACCCTCCAATTGTTCAAAATCTTACTGTTAACTCCTCTTTTGAGCGACCTAACGACCTACAAGAATTAACGAGCTAGCGACCTAAAGTAGGGAACGACCTTGCGACCAAATGTCCCAAGCGACCTAAAGATAGAACAGTGCAGCGACCTAGCGACCTAAAGTCCCAAGCGACCTAAAGATAGAACAGTTCAACGACCCAGCGACCTAAAGTCCCAAGCGACCTAAAGATAGAACAGTTCAACGACCTAGAGACCCAGCGTCTTAACAACTAAACAACTTAAGTTATAGGTCGCGCCAACTTAATTCGCTCCACCAGATAACTCAACACAGTTAAGTCGCCAACTACTCCCTAGGTCACTCATAACCAATAACTTATCACCCTACTCAAACAGATCAAGTGCACCCCTGTTAAGCCGTAGCTCGCATCTCTTAGGTCGCTGGCGACCTACGACCTATCTTAGGTCGTTCACGACCTAACACCTGTCCAGAATCCTCCTATAAATACCCCACCTATTCCAACTAAGAAAGGACTTTTAGCTCACTTCTGGAATGCCTATACTTTGTTGTTTTCTCGACTCATCCAACACTTCAAACACCAAAGACGCTTCAAGGAACTTCAAGAGGAGATCTAACACATCCGACATGGATTCGAAGAGCTCTCTTACATCAAAGTTCTAGCTACTCATCTCTATTGTGTTGAAATCATATTGTAATCGAAGTGTATTGTAAAAGAGTTGTAACCGAATCATCAATAAAGAAGATAAAGTGGACGTAGGCATAATTTCGAGCCGAACCACTATAAAACTGCTGTCTCTTTACTTTTCTGTTATTTTCTGCTTATTTCTAGTTCCCGTACCAATGGGTGGTGCTTTCACATTACTAATACTCACACCGGGGTGTTAGCGTCGATTTTTACATTAACATTTTTGGTGCTTTCACTAAGAAGACAACTCAGGGATATTTTCACCATTGCTTCACAAAAGTTTGCTGAAAGAATCTCTCTAAAGACCAGAAGTCTATCTAAAATCATGGCTCCTGGAAGAAAGAGTAAATCTACTAGATTCGGAAATGTTAATGACAGGGCTGCCTCCTCTCCAGCACCAAATCAGGCAACTCCTTCTGTTGGAGTCACAAGAGCTGAACTTGACGATGTTGTGTCAGGGTTATACCAGCAAATGGAAACTCAAAATGCTTTGATGATGGAAAGGTTAAATGCTCTGCTTGGGATGAACCGACAACCAGAAAACAATGAACCAACCTTTGCTAAAGAAACTCATGATTCCCAAGACAAAGATATCCCTCAAAGAGCAGCAAGCACCGCCGAAGGGGCACCTCCCCAAGTTGGAGGATCAAGGCTGCAGCCGCCTCTCCGCGAACATTTGTTCAGACAAACTTCCGAAAAGGTGGCTCACGTCTGCCCAGCAAGGCCTCTGAACGATGAGGAATATCTATCAGGAATGGTTCGCCAGATTATGAAAGAAAGTATGCAAAGGAATAAAGAGGAAAATGACTGGGGGTTTGCTCCAAGCAAGACTCCTTTACCGAAAGAATTCTAAAAGCTGAATTTCCAAGGAAGTTTGTTCCTCCTACTATCCCATCCTATCAAGGAACAAGTGACCCTAATCAGTTCTTGTACAAATATGGCTGGCATATGACAGGTGCTAGGGCAACAGATGAGATTAAATGCAGATATTTTCCTATCTATTTGGAAGGAGTGGCTTTACTCTGGTTTACAAAGCTACCGGTCCGATCTATGGATCAATTCTCTGACTTGACTCATAAATTCAAGGACCAATTCAGATTGTATGCTACAAAGGCCAAGGACATAATGTCACTGTCCAGTCTAGAACAAGCTTCCGGCGAATCTATCAAATCCTTCTTGAATCGTTTTAACACAGCCTTGGCCGAAGTGGATAATGCTGAGCCTCGAATGATTCTAACTTACTTGATGCGAGCCATCGATAAAACAAGTGAGTTCGGAAAATGTTTGAAAATGAAGGAATCGAATTCACTAGAGAAGTTTTATAAAAAGGCTGATGAATTTATGCGTCTGGAGAATCTTCCTGCACAATCAAAGGTGGTTGTGGCTGAAATTCAAAACAACAATGTGGCTGAAACTTCTAACAAGAAAGAATTTGGTGGTTAGAAAAGGGAAAATAACGGTGGGAAAAAATAGAGGGACATGAAGAAACCACGCCATTTTTCGGACTTTACTCCTTTGACTGAGACTCCAGAGAAAATATTCTTCGCAACTAAGGATGCTATCGATTACCCTAAGCCACCTAAGTTGAAGCTTGGAAAGAATTTTGTTCCCAATGGAAGGTTCTGTCGATTTCACAACCAACCTGGCCATGACACCAATGAATGTCGCCATCTAAAGAACTTGATTGAAGAACTATTGAGAGAGAATAAACTGCAACAGTATGTTAAGAGGAATAGAAGTGATCCTGCCTCATCTACTCAAGGGCAACAACTTCCTGCTCGTCAATCTGGCTCGGGTGAAAAGGCTGTGGTGCAGGAATCTGAATGGCCCGTAATTAATGTAATCATAGGGGGTCCACACCCAGCAGGCAGAAGTGGGGAGAAATGGAAAGATATGCTCATGCTCTGAGACATGCCCCCAAAAGAAGAAACTGTTTTTGTTTTGGAAGATGCGGTGCCTTCAAAACAGCAAAGAACTTGTCACGATGACATCTTATTCAGAGCTAGAGATTCTATGGGAGTTGAGGCTCCCACCATGGATCCGTTGGTAATAACCACCGGTATCGGACCAGCTATTGTGAGAAGAGTGCTTGTCGATTGCGGTGCTTCTTGTAATATCCTCTTCAAAAAGACCTTTGATCAAATGAAGATTCCGATGGCTGACGTTCAAGCTTCTTTGCAAAAGATTGTTGGGTTCACTGGGGAACCGAAACAGCCCATAGGAATCGTCGACTTATTTGTAGAACTTGGTGAAGGGGAAAGAAAAGTGGTCGTAAGCAAACTTTTGTTATTGTTGATGAATTTTCTGCTTATAACGCCTTCTTGGGACGACCAACTCTTGCTGCATTCAAAGCTATTCTCGCCCCATGGTGCCTAACTATGAAGTTCCCCACTGATAACGGCAATGGTGTTTTGAAAGGGGATCAGGATGCTGGGTGGGAATGTTATCTTACAGAGTTGCGGGAGGCGAAGAAGAGAGAAATGGGGAAGGGTGCGGCAGCTCCGCTCCACATCAAAGAACCCACCTTGTAGCAAGTACGGGGTAGTCCCTGCACTGGCGAGCACAGTGGTGCACGAAAAGAAATCGATCCCAGAAAGACCAGTGCAGGGGAGAATAGAGTGGTGCCAGTAGAAGTAACGGTACCAATTCCTATTGACCAAAAAGATCCAAACAAGGTGCTAAATGTGGGTTCACAACACGGTGTGACAGTTCAGAATATGCTAATATCGTTCTTGAAAGAAAATCTGGATGTATTCGCTTAGAGTCATGCTGACATGTGTGGAATATCTCCAGAAATTGCAGTGCATGCCTTAAATATTGATCTGAAATTCACGCCCGTAAAGCAGAAAAGAAGAATCCAAGGTCCTGAAAGGTCAACAGCATTGAAAGAAGAAGTAGATCGGCTCATGGAGAATGGCTTCATCAGAGAATCCACTTATCCAAATTGGGTTTCTAATCCAGTGTTGGTTAAAAAAGCGAATGGAAAGTGGAGAGTATGCATTGATTTTTCAGACTTGAATAAAGCATGTTCCAAAGACTATTTCCCGTTGCCCAGAATCGATCAGTTGGTGGATGGAACAGCTGGACACGAACTATTGTCTTTTATGGATGCTTACTCAGGATACAATCAAATCATGATGCATAAGCCAGATCAGGAGGACACGAGCTTCATCACCGATGTTGGTCTTTATTGCTACAAAGTCATGCCCTTCGGATTAAAGAATGCAGGGGCAACTTATCAAAGACTCGTTAATGCCATGTTCAAGCCTCAAATTGGCAAGACTATGGAAGTAGACCACATGGACCATCTGGCAGAAATGTTCGCGATCCTCCGAAAGTATGGAATGAAATTTAATCCTCTGAAATGTTCATTCGGGGTTGAGGCCGGAAAATTCTTAGGTTTCATTGTGAGTGCTAGGGGCATCGAAGCTAATCCCGCTCAGATCACTGCCTTAAGAGAAGTCAAACCCCTTAGAACAAAGAAGGAATTGCAAAGCCTCAATGGGAAAGTCGTTGCTCTGAGTTCATTTATTTCCAAGGCCACACATAAATGCATTCCCTTCTTTGTTGCTTTGAAGAAAGGAAAGAAGAATTTCGAATGGACTCCCGAGTGTCAAAAAGATTTTGATGAGCTGATTCACCATATGGAAACGCCTCCGGTACTTTCTAAGCCCAACAATGGTGAAGATCTATTCATGTACTTAGCAGTTTCATCTCATGCTCTCAATGCAGCGTTGGTACGAGAAGACGTAAAAGTTCAGCATCTAGTTTACTACATCAGCAAAAGATTCACTAGGGCAGAGATGAATTATTCAAAGTTAGAAAAGCTCGCCTATTGTCTATTTATTGCATCCAGAAAGTTGAGGCCATACTTCCAAGCTCATCCTATTAAAGTCCTCACTGATCAACCTCTAAAGCAAGTCCTATTTCGCCCTGAAACTTCGGGTCATCTTCTGAAATGGAATATTGAACTCAGTCAATATGATATCACCTACCATCCCCGAAGAGCAATCAATGGACAAGCTTTAGCAGATTTCATTGCAGAATGTACAGATAAAGGTGGCAGTGAGGAAGAGTTAACTGAAGACATTTCGATCTGATGGAAGTTATATGTTGATGGTGCAAGAAATGATTACTGTTCAGGAGCTGGGGTTGTGCTTGAAACCCCTGAAGAATGATCATTATGTTATGCATTGAGATTAGAATTTCCTTCGACAAATAACGAAGCCGAATACGAAGCTCTTATTGCCGGTCTGAGGATTGCTAAAGAACTGAGCATCAAAGTATTGCAGATCTTCAGTGATTCCCAGCTTATTGTATGCCAAGTCAAGAAAGAGTTTCAAACCAAAGGAGGAAATCTGCCAGCTTACTTGTCAAAAGCATGTGAACTTCTCGATGATTTTGATCATTATACAATCAACCATATCCCTCGGGAAGAGAACATGAAAGCGGACTCTCTAGCGAAATACTCAAGTTCTGACGAAGCTCAATTATTGGGATTGGTCCTTGTAGAAGTTTTGACGACTCCAAGTATTGATGAGATGGATGTTGATTGGATCATGGCTGTATCTCAAGAACAGGAATCATGGATGACCCCAATCAAGGAATATCTGCTCAATGGCTCCTTGCCAGAAAACTCAAAAGAACGTCAAAAGCTCTTAAGAAAAGCTCCAAGATATGTAATTCAAGGCGACCATCTGTACAGACGAGGATTCTCAATGCCATTACTCCGATGTGTAACCAAAGAAGAGGCTAAGACAATCTTGGCTGAAGTGCATGGAGGAGAGTGTGGAGATCATTCAGGTGGTCAAACTCTTGCAAAGAAAATTCTTCGCTATGGTTATTTTTGGCTAGATATTAATCGAGATGCTGCTAGCTATTCCCGAAAGTGTGACAGATGCCAGAGATTTGTAAAAATCCCAAGAGCACCTTCCACCGTGCTAACACAGATGGTCAGTCCATGGCCATTCGCCATTTGGGGAATAGATCTTATTGGGCCTATGCCGATTGCCAGATCCGGGATCAAATATGCCATTGTTGCTGTTGATTATTTCACTAAATGGGCTGAAGCTGAACCATTGGCTACTATTACCTCTAAAAAGATGATAAATTTTGTGACTAAAAATATCATTTGCAGGTATGGAGTGCCTCAGAAGATAATAACAGACAATGGTACTCAATTCGAAAGCGAAGAATTCCAGGAATTTTGCAGACGATTCAAAATCCGAAAAAGCTTCTCAGCAGTGGCTCATCCGCAGGCAAACGGGCAAGTGGAAGCAGTGAACAAAATCATCAAATCAACCATCAAAAAGCAACTTGAAAAAGCAAAAGGTGGTTGGGTTGATAAACTGCCACTAGCACTATGGGCATATAGAACTACCCACAAAACTACGACTGGGCACACTCCATTCTCATTAGCATATAGATCAGAAGCAATGATTCCAGTGGAAATAGAAGTCCCCTCACACGGGAGAGTTCATTTCAACCAAGCTGAAAACGAAAAGCTACAACTTGAAGAACTTGACTTGCTTGATGAAAGAAGGAAAGAAGCTGAACTCCGAGTTGTAGCTCAATAGCAAAGAATAGCCAAGCACTTCAATTCTAAACTTCGCTGACGCAGCTTTGAAATTGGAGATCTAGTCTTGAAGAGGATCATGACAGCAACAGGAGTGTTTGTGCCAAACTGGGAAGGGCCGTATGTCATAGGCAAAAAACTTCTCGACGGCACTTTCAAACTCACAACTGCCGAAGGAGATCCAGTCCCAAGAGCCTGGAACAGCAATCATTTGCGTCCATATTTTACTTAGAAGCAATGCTTAAATTTGTAAAATGATTATGAATGTATCATACTTGTATTGTAAGCCATTGTAAAAGCAGTGCAAAGTGATAATAAAAAACTATAAAGTGAATGTAGGCCCAATTTTTGGCCGAACCACTATAAATCTTGTGTCTCTTACTATTTTAAATTGCCTATCTCATTTCGATGTGCAAATATCTTAAATATTTTGCTAAAATATCGATTTAATATTGCAGGCAATCACAAACCCAAGCAATTCCCATAAATCAATCAACAAACCAAAGTCAAGCCACAAAAATTCCAGACTCAATTCCTATAAATGGTTGGTGATTCCACCAAAGGGGCACCTTCCCAAAATGAAGGCACCAGGCCCTTGCTAACTGACTGTGATCGTTTGTACAAACAGACATCCGGTTAAGTGACTTGCGTCTGGGATTCACTCGACCATGAAATACACTTTTCTGGAAAAATCAAACAGCTTATCAAAGAAAAGAATATAAACTTGAGAATGATAACGAGGGATCGCTCTGCAACAGTTGATGCAAAGACACGGATAAGCAGACAAAAACAGCCGAAATGGAATCTTGTCTCTCACCCAAGAATGTTGGTCAGACCACCCAAGGGGGCACCTTCCCAAGATAGAAGGTTTCAGGCCCTTGATTACTTGATTGCGATCATTTGTCCAAACGAACATCCAGTCAAGTAGCTTGCGTCTACCCCATGGACGTACTTAACTGTGAGATGCAAACTTCCTAGCAAACCAAACAAAGACCTCTTCGTAGGCAAAAAACTGCTTCGGAGGTGCAAGCCCTCTTCGGAGGCACACAAACAAAGACCTCTTCGTAGGCAAAAAACTGCTTCGGAGGCGCAAGCCCTCTTCGGAGGCACACAAACAAAGACCTCTTCGTAGGAAAAAAACTGCTTCGGAGGCGCAAGCCCTCTTCGGAGGCACACAAACAAAGACCTCTTCGTAGGCAAAAAACCGCTTCAGAGGCGCAAGCCCTCTTCGGAGGCACACAAACAAAGACCTCTTCGTAGGCAAAAAACCGCTTCGGAGGCGCAAGCCCTCTTCGGAGGCACACAAACAAAGACCTCTTCGTAGGCAAAAAACCGAGGCGCAAGCCCTCTTCGGAGGCACACAAACAAAGACCTCTTCGTAGGCAAAAAACTGCTTCGGAGGCGCAAGCCCTCTTCGAAGGCACATAAACAAAGGCCTCTTCGTAGGAAAAAACTACTTCGGAGGCAAAAGACCTCTTCGGAGGCACACAAATAAAGACCTCTTCGGAGGCAAAAGACCTCTTCGGAGGCACAAGCCCTCTTCGGAGGCACAACTCTTCGGAGGAGTCCTCTTCGGAGGCAAAAGCCCTCCAACGAGGCATGCCCAAATCGAAATGCTTCTCTTGCCCAAGAATGTTGGTGGGACCACCCAAGAGGGCACCTTCCCAAGATAGAAGGTTCCAGGCCCTTGTTACTCGATTGCAGTCGTTTGTACAAACGAATATCCAGTCAGGTAGCTTGCGTCTGCTCCGTGGGACCATTCAACTGTGAGAAAGTAACTTTCAGGCAAAACATCAAACAAGCCATTCCTAAAGGCATATCAAACAAGCCCTCTCCCGAGGTACAAATCAAGAAGCCCTCTTCGGAGGCATAAAGCCTTCTTCGGAAGCACTAAACCAATAAAGCCCTCTAACGAGGCACATCCAAAAACTTCATCGATGGAACCACCAAAGGGGCGTTTTCTCAAAAAGAAGGATCCAGGCCGCAGCTGAATACTTATGATTATTTGTATAAACAAATATCTGATAAAACAGCTGACGTTTGTCCCGTGGGCCCATTCAGCGATGAAGTATAATCGAAGCATTCTTCAGAAGCCCGCTTCACTGCGTAGGGGAATCCACTTTTCAACAAATAAAAGTGATCGTCCCCGAAAGTTGAAGTGTTCTTTAAAAAAAAAGAAGAAAGGAGAAAGAAAAACTTCTCCGATACAAGGCATACTCTATTAAAAGCAGAATAATATTTCCTCAAAACGGAAAAATTATTCTCTAAAATAAGAGTACAAGTCTTTTCAGAATATTGCAATGAGTCGTGATATTGGGGCATATAACTATATAAAACAATGCTCAAACATCATACCACGAGCTCACTACAATATTATATAAAGTAAATAAAGAAACTTGTGCAAAAGCAAGGAATAAATGCAGTCACACATATACTGACAAGAAATTGTACAAGTAAAAAGAACCATTTTATTCCATACTATAAAAATTTTTGTACATGTGCAGGTTTCAAGCGGGGGCCGGTACCCGCACAATCTCCGGTCAATACATGCAAAAAAGCAAAAAGCAAAATAAGAAGCGTAAAGTCCAGCTTGTTACTCCTTCTTCCCGCCACCTTTAGAGCTCTTGCCCGGCTTGATGATTAGTTTCTGAATCTGGCGTGGACGGGTCGGGGAGGAAGGAGAAGGAGGTGTAGCCGGATCTTCTTCCACTTTTTCTTCACCAGCAGAAGCGCTTTTCTTCTTCTTCTTCGCAATTGCGCGCTTCCCCTTCTTCTTTGAAGAAGACTCACTGCCCAGGGTAAATAGCTCAGATAGCTTTGTGTCATCATCATAAGGCTCCGGAGTCTTCTCACCTCCTCCAAGTTCCTCAGCCTTCTGCTCTTGCGAAGCAGGTAGATCATCCAAGCCTCGAAGGGCTTCTATTTGTTCTTCCTGCGATCCCGGTTGAGAAGCAGGAGTGACTTGAAGGGACGGAGGAGGAACAGCTGGAAGAGGAGAAGTTTGTGCAGCACTTGGCATTTCCGCTACAGAAGAAAAGAAGTTAAAATCAGTATTCTCCGAAAAAAGAGAAGATATTGGCTCATCAGGACTTAAGTTATAAGCGAGAAATTCATCGAGCTCAATTGAATCGAACGAGTAGTATACTTGAGCTATATCAGACTTGGAGTTACCTGGAGAAGTCGGATTAATCACGTCGATTTCAAAGTTTTCGGCTTCAGTGTTACGTGCTTCATCATCCAGATAGAGCGCCTCAAGATCTGCCTCTGCATAGCCAGCACCTCCAAACATATCAAGTACGGCCTCCCACACTTCGGCCAAAGTAATCTCATATTTAGGGCCCAAAAATGAGAGACTACCACGCCCTAGGACGCTGTGCAAGTAAAACTCGAATAAAGTAGAACTGATATTGGCTTTAGTTGCCTCATGAGATTCTTTGGCTACAACTTGGCCGGCAACTGCCTCATCACGCTCTTTTTCTACTTTTGAAAGTCGAGCTTTTAACCTTTCAATCTCCATGTCTTGGGAGTTAACTCTTTCCCACAACTGAATGGTATCCTTGCGGTATTTTTCAATTACATGCCGCTCTGCCTCAAGTTTCGTTTCGGCATCTCTTTGGCTAGCATGGGCATCTCTTACTTGCCTTTAAAGTACCTCTTCCTTTTGAGTAAAAGAAGTTGAAGAGGTGGCAAGATCTTCCTTGAGTTTCTTAACTTCAGACTCAAGTCTCGCGTTATCATCAGCGATGCTCGTCATTTCTGCATCATGTTGCTTAAGAACCTTCTTCCATTCAGAATGATCATTTTCCATAGTTAACATGGCTTCGAGATTCATATGATTAACCCTTTAAAGCTCGTCAACTAGCTTTTGTCATCCAGACATTCTCTCGATGTCAAGCTTAACAGCGTCAAGATTCCTTAGCATAGCCTGCTTATCAATAGGAACCAAATCCAAGTCAAAGCGAACTCCTCTTAAGCACCAATTTGGGAATCGGCTTTGGAGTGTAGGCGGAGCATCCCTGACTTGATACTGAGGCCTGTTAATAATTGTCTGAATATCGGTTTTCTCAAGAGCAGGAGAACCGGAGGGGATGTCAAGAGGAATAGGAGCAATGAGCTTTTCAGAAATTGCAGACGCGTCCCTTTCACTAAGTTTGGCCCGTTTGCTCGGATCTTCAGCAACATGACCTTTCCCTTTAACATCATAAGATTTTCTTTTGTGGGAGTCATCATCCCTTCTTCTTTGCTGCTCCTCATAAGCTTGTCTTTCACGAGCTTTTCTGACAGCTCTTTCTTCATCGGTTTCCCTCGGAGCAGGAAGATAGCGCCGGGGATCGTAAGAATCGCGTCTCCCATAGCGTTGAAAGTCGTCGTAATATGAGCTACTGCGCCCCATCGGAGAATCTGAAAGTGAAAAAGACATGTCTTAAAAATCTTCGAAGAAAAGAAGCTAAGTGCATATAAGTGCCAAAAATCCTAAGTGTGTGTGATGTGAAAGCTACGCACGTCTAACGACAAACCGCTCTTTGGTTGGGGAGTGACAACAGATTTTGAAGCAGGAGTCAACTTTTGGGCTGACGAAATTTGCTGCAAGGAAGATGTCACCTCAACTGCTGGAGATGTAACTTTAGTTATGGAAGTGTCATCTTTGAAGAGCTCATGTGAAGTAATCATCAGATCGCTCAATCCCTCAAAAGTGTCATCACCGTCATGCTTAGCGGGACTCTTTTTCTCAACTCCTTTATCATCAGCCTTCCCGGAGTGTTGAGGAAGTTCCTCTTCTTCGATTACCGGGGAAAGTGTGAGTTTGTTGGATGACCCCACGACATCGACGGGGATAGAACACTTCACCAACGAAGCTCCTGCAGCAGTTTCCTTTGATGCGGCTTCTTCGGTAGAAACCGGGGCAGCTGATGTTTTAGTCTCAGAACTAGAAACTTCATGAATCTGAGTAGATCGAGAGGAGTGTAAAAGCCTAAATTGGTGAAGAAATTCATCTTTCAGCAAAAATTTGACGCTTCTCTCCTCAGCCGCCACGGTACTCAATGTTTCGAAGGTTGGCTTGTGGCTAGGATCTCTAAGAGGAGGAGGAAGTGCTACAGAAGTAAAGAATGAAGTTCAATACTTGACAATTCAAGTTTCAAGAAATTCAGAAAAATGAAGTGAGTGGAAATAAGCAATCTTACTTTCGATTCTCCAGACGGCATAGAACCCCGGGGGGCAGCGAACGAAGAAAAATTAGCCTAAAACCCCGTGTGCACTCTCGGGCAAGTCAAGAATCAATTTACGGTTTCTTACGCCTCTCATAAGTATAATTGAAGTGTGATCTTTGTTCTTCGAAAAAGTGCACAAATAGCAAATCTCTTCAAAACTTGGAAGACGGTCGAGCGTCCTTCTGAATAGCACACACAACCCCATCAAGATGGCATAACCATTGGGGTGTAGCTGGAAGGGAGAGATAGTTAATCGAAGAAGAAGCTGTCGAAGAAAATCATTAAAGGGAGGAATAGCTCCACTTAAGCACATCTGACGATTAACTGCGACAAAACCAAGAGGTGGCGTGTCAGCAATATCGTTTACTCCAGGAAGCAAAGCGTCCGCTTCGGCAATACCAAACTGAATGCACAATTGACTGAAAACTCTATGATTCAAGGAGGTCGGATTTCTTTCCGGTGGATCAATCAACGGGTTAGCAATTGGAAAGACTTCTCCAGCTTTTCCTGTTTCTTCTTGTTGAGAAGTCATTCTACACAAGGAACTGGATATTCAAATATGAAGGTGCATGTTTCCTAAAAGTGTGAAGTGTTGTGCAAAACTAGTAAAATAACAAGCAAATATAACTGGAATCAAATTAGTTGACATGTGTCGATTATAGAGTTTCAAGGCTTGTTATTATAGTCCAAGTACAGTGTTGATGCAAACAAATCAGCTTTAGTTGATTATTTTAGCTTTGCTTTAATACTTCACTTGAATTTGTCGATTCATAGCATTTCATTCACAGAGTTCATTCAAGTTGATTATTCTTTATTGACTAATCTGTCATTCGATGTGGGCAATCAAAGGCAGTATATTCGCCCTAGTTTTCTGCAAATGTTGTGTTTAACAGGTTGTTAGCTTAAAAGTTAGTATAATCTGTAAGGAAGTGAAACAAAGTTCAAACAGTTCAAAGTTCAAGCAGTTCAATCAAGTTCTTTCAGAATTTTAGAAGTCCTAGGTCGTCCAGACTGTTTTCAAGCGACCTAGCATAGGTCGGATTCTTTAGGTCGTCCAGTTTGTGCTCAAATGACTTAACATAAGTCGAACTTTATTAAGTCGCGTTGTTCAAGTCAAAGAGTTCAAGTAAATGCAGTGCAAATTTGGTTAAGTACTAGGTCGCTTACGCGACCTAAAGTTTAAGTCGCAGAGAGTTAAGTCGCGAGAAGTTAGGGCACGAAGGTTGTTAGGTCGGCCAAATCTGTTAGGTCGTGAAGGTCTTTAGGTTGCTCAGATTCACTAGGTCATTTCTGGAGTAACGCAACGATCTCAAACTATCTCCTGCCAAAAACCGCTATGCCCTACTCTCTAATTACACTTTGCCACGCGTCCACCAACCATTGCCCCGCTTGAAGCATCGTAACTAAACCTAAAACCCACTAACTCCTCTTCACTCAGTAACTCACTATCTCATTAACTTGTGATCCGATAACCCGTTATCACCTACAGGATGAAATCCATCATCTTCTCAGTGAAATCTACTATCTCTCCATACCACTAAATCACCCAAAACTGATTTAGACTACCTCAGATCCATCATAGATCCAGCGCACTGCTGTGTTCTCGTGAAGTACAACAACAACATGACCAATAACGATCAAAAATCGATCGCAACATGACTCGAAATGAAACGCGACACACGGAATTGGATTAGGGTCAGAGGAAGGGAATTCACAATTTGGCGGCGATTATGGTTGAATAGAGATCGAATTCACTTACGTGATATGATGGTAAAGATGAATCGACGACTGATTAGCATAGATTCGCCCTTGGAAGCTCGAAAGTTCGTTAATGGCAGAGAAGGTCGTAAAAGCAGTTAAATAAAGAGGAAGGCGAATAGGCACGCGAGTTAACGAATCTCTTAGGTCGCTCACGACCTAGCGGAGTTATGTCGAAGCACACGACCTATGACATAGGCATGCACTTCGAGGGGCAAGTGTTAACTCCTCTTTTGAGCGACCTAACGACCTACAAGAATTAACGAGCTAGCGACCTAAAGTAGGGAACGACCTAGCGACCTAAAGACCCAAGCGACCTAAAGATAGAACAGTGCAGCGACCTAGCGACCTAAAGTCCCAAGTGACCTAAAGATAGAACAGTTCAACGACCTAGCGACCTAAAGTCCCAAGCGCCCTAAAGATAGAACAGTGAAGCAACCTAGCGACCTAGCGACCTAAAGTCCCAAGCGACCTAAAGATAGAACAGTTCAATGACCTAGAGACCCGGCGTCTTAACAACTAAACAACTTAAGTTATAGGTCGCGCCAACTTAAGTCGCTCCACCAGATAACTAAACACAGTTAAGTCACCAACTACTCCCTAGGTTGCTCACGACCTACAACTTATCACCCCACTCAGACAGATCAAGTGCACCCCTGTTAAGCCGTAGCTCGCATCTCTTAGGTCGCTGGCGACCTACGACCTATCTTAGGTCGTTCACGACCTAACACCTATCCAGAATCCTCCTATAAATACCCCACCTATTCCAACTAAGAAAGGACTTTTAGCTCACTTCTGGAACGCCTATACTTTGTTGTTTTCTCGACTCATCCAACACTTCAAACACCAAAGACGCTTCAAGGAACTTCAAGAGGAGATCTAACACATCCGACATGGATTTGAAGAGCTCTCTTACATCAAAGTTCTAGCTACTCATCTCTATTGTGTTGAAATCATATTGTAATCGAAGTGTATTGTAAAAGAGTTGTAACCGAATCATCAATAAAGAAGATAAAGTGGACGTAGGCATAATTTCGAGCCGAACCACTATAAAACTGCTGTCTCTTTACTTTTCTGTTATTTTCTGCTTATTTCTAGTTCCCGTACCAATGGGTGGTGCTTTCACATTACTAATACTCACACCGGGGTGTTAGCGTCGATTTTTACGTTAACACTTACTTTGTTTAAAAAAAATTGAAAACCATCATTGAATTTAAGAATTAAATTCCCAGCTTCACTTCAAACCACTTTGAAATAAATATATACATATGCCTATATATTTTATAAATCAAATCATACTTAAGAAATTCTAATCAAATCTATCTTCAAACAAAGTTGTAGCAAAGCTACTAAGTTGTCTCTCCACTTTGAGACTCGAAAATGAATGTCGATGATGCTGCAGTCATCACCGAAATTATTTTCCAACGACTAAATAGGAGAGTTCTAACTTACTTCTTTTAAATATTATGGAAAAACAATTTCCATTCAAAAACACTTAGTATATCAAAACTTTGAAAACCAAAAATTAAAAAGCTCCGGAAATTAATTTCTCAAATTCTTAATTTAAATTTATTTCATTTGCAAATCAGATTTACAACCCACGTTTTATAATTTCATTTATTTATATCATGTGGCAATAGTCAATGGTTTACAAACAATAAATCATAATCAAATATTATCATTTCTAACAACCAATTCATTTAACTATTTAATTTCATAAAATTATACCTTATATAAAATCTAATTGTACAAAAAATTATTTCATTTACCAATTTCGAAAATAATACTGTGTCAGTTTGCTCTGTTCAAGTGTTTTGGAATTCCTATCGATAATGTTGGCCAGACGAATCGATTGAAACCCCAAATCAGCTTAACAATTTAAACAACACAATATAAACATTTTTATATTAATTACAAATACACTCCCTCACAGGATGATTCAAAAATGGATTTCAAAACAAGGATAGAGATTCAAATTTTAATGAACCCTAGTCAAATCAAATCCTAACTACGAAGACAGACTCGAATGGAAGATAAAATAATTAAATTACAAAAAGAGAAGGGATGGATAGACTAATATTAATCGTGGGTGACCTTAACCGGGTCAACCGAGATTTTAGGAATAAGATCGATGCGGAATTCAAATTCCCACTTGGAAGGGAGAGAAGTGGCTTCACCAATCATCAGGGTATTCCCTGACTATCGGGTGGAATCAAGATCACTAGGCTGAGAATCAAATGAGAACATAAAACTACGTGCAAAAATTTGAGGCAATCGACATTGGGTCACAAGAGAATTATCCGGGTAGTCTTCTGGAGAATGGTTCGGGCTTTTCATGAAATAACAGCATCCAAAACCGAGGGCGTAGAAATCTCCGATGAATCGATGTTTGTTGTAAAGGAGTTTCACCCCTTTACAAATCATACTAAGGTTGTCGGAAAAGAAATGGAGTTATGGGATGCTCCAGTATCAAGAAAAACACGAGTAGGTAGAGACAAGAATGGATTTCAGAACAAAGTTCCGAAATTCAAAAGTGATCCTAATCAAAGAGGAGAAATTCAAGCTCAAACGAAGGTGATTCTGTCATTAATTTTTACTCCATATGCTAAGTTTTGCCTAAACCAGAGCTCTGATACCACTTGTAACAACCCAGTATTTCGAACCATTCGCATCCATACATGTCAGACTTGAATTGCTCAAAATATCAGATTGTTAATTTACATTTGGCAAAACTCAGCATATACAGTAAATAAATCAATCACAAACACAGAATATTACAACAATAAGCAACAGAATAGATAAATAGTAGTTCATGAAGCTACTATAAAACATCAGAGTCTTAAACAAAATACAACAGAATCTTGAATACAAATGAACCACTAATACATAAGCAACTGACGAGTCTGAACATAAATGGCTGGAATAAACTGAAATAACTGAAAGCTGGATAGATAGATCTTCAAACAAAGCTCCAATCTCCAATGGTGAGTCTCAAATGTTGTAACACTCGGTCTGACCCGAGCATAACCCAAAACACAATACACTCGAGTCAGGATTAACATTCTTATATAGTGAATTCAACTCAAGTGAAATGTCAACTAAAATACAAGTAACTTAAAGGATGTTTGGGATTTCCATTCTCTAAGGATCCGTGGAACTATCTACTATGTAGTAGTATATGCTATTATAATATGTCCGTAGTAAAGTAAACTATTAAAATAGTGTTAAGGCGTTACCCATATCCCCCTTAAGACATTTTATATAATGTCGTAGTCTATACAGATACTGTAAACTCCACTCGCAAGTGGGCTATCAGGGAGCACTCCATAGGTACGACACAAAACAAACTCATAGAAGGCGAGATAGGGCATGTGACAAGGCATGCGAGGCAATGCCAGGGTAGATATACCGTTTGCGGATCCGGACTGGTGGTAATGCATGGCAGCTACTACCGCCTACCTTGTGACACACTCCTAAATCAAAGGTGCACCCAATCAAATCACAAAAGCAATAGAATGGTATCGAAGAAATGTGGCTGATAGGAGGAATGACCTCACTTGGCCCGGCATGGCTCCTGTTTTAGCCACATCAAGCTGACTCACGGGAGTTAGGGCTACGTAAATACCATATGGAATCATCGCCAAACCATCCTACTTCTTTCTGGAATCTCCACCACGTACACAGTTGTTAAAGTGGTTTTCGGTATTGGCAGAGAGTATGACAATAGCCAATCCCGGTCTCTTTAACAACCAAATGCTTATTTCACACCTTGGTCATTTCATTTCAAATAGTTCATACTTCATATCAAAATATCATATTCATTTAGAAACCATATCAATTCGATATCTAAATGGTAATCAATTAATGATACGTGCAACTTACGTTTTGTGTTGAGAATTTCAATGTTGCAATGCTAATGTAATTTTGTTATTCGTAGAAAATTAATTTACATAATTTGTTAATAAGTACTTAGGTCTAATACTTCACATTGTGATATGCAATGTCCAAAACTAAACATTGCACTTCCCAATGTCATCTTAACATTATAAATTACATTAGCATTGGAGAATGTATTTTAAAAGACATTTTCAAATTGTTGTTATGGCATGACATTACAGCTAAATTAAGAATGGGTTGAAGATGCTCTAAGTAGTCAAAGAGGGCAAATATTGGTGAGCATTGTGGGTGACGTGGTAAAACGAGGCCCATATATATATATATATATATATATATATATATATATATATATATATATGCACACATATCTTATATATAAAACAAATACTTGGTCAACCAAGTCAAAGTGTCCAAAAATGCCCCTTTCAATGTCTTACCTACAACATCCCTTCGTGTACATGAACCAAATTTAAAGTAAAATAAGAATTAAGTTACCTAGGATAACAACTGTTGCAACGCTTCTTTTTCTAAAAGATCAACACTCGTGTTTCAGTAATTAGTTCAAAAGTAACATAACGAAGCCATGTGCATCATTGTTGATGGTAAGCATGCTTCTGTTTTTACAGTAAAAAAGACAAAACAAATGAATATCTTATTACATGTTATTTAGAGATTATAAACTATAAAGCTTGGACTCCTCTTTTGCAACATGATATTATTTAAAGAATAATACGTTGTTGATAATAACTTTATATTTTTCAACATGAAATATTTTGTTTATAGCCTGAGTTATTTTTGGAATGTAATAGAATATTAAAGTAGATGGTGTTAGTAGAGTTAAAAACTTAAGCATCTAAATACATTTTTAATAAGAGAACTTTAGACTTCTAGATTTATGGTAACCGGATAATGAAATTTTGTCAATATATAAGATAACATCTCATTAAATATGAATCAAAATAGATAACATTAGGTTCCATCAATAGATTAGTAAAATAATAATATCTTAGAAGTTGGGTTAGAGAGAGCTTATTATAGATCTCCACGTTTTTGCAGTTAATAAAAATTAGCTTAAGGCAACCATGCCATCAATCACCTTTTGTGTGATTGTTTAACCTGCCCCATCTACATTTAAACAACAGAAGAACCAAATCAGTAATTAGATCACTTAAATTTGCACTTTGTACTTCTTGTGGATTCTATGTTTTTGTCTTTTGAAAAGTAACCAAATTTCTACTATTTCTATTCTACAACCAAAATCAATTAACCTTTCTTCTTCATTATTATGTTGATTCAAGCTCAAATTGTCGATGGCCATTGTTGTAAATTTGCGCTGCGATACACAACCACCAACCATCTTGCATAGTATAGATAATATATCACATGAGTATTAAAATTTAACATCAAATTTTGAATAAGATAAAGGTTACATCTTCATTGTGACTATTACACATGATTTACCTTAAATTGACAGTGCTTGCTTGCACTACCATTACTTTCCTTGTTTATTGTTCATCTTCATACTATAGCTAGAAATTAAAAAATTTATACAGAAATAAAAATTAATCAAAAACATTACCTTATGAACAGTCTCGAGCCCCAATTCGATCGTATGTAGAAGATAGCTTTTTGAACCCAATTATTATATTAAATCTTCAATATTAATTTCAATGCGTTTCTATCCCGTACGACCAAACGATACGTCTGATCGCTATGAAATTTGACAACGTATTATAATTCATTATTATGGACCCAATGACATCGGTTTCATCGAAATCCGAGAATGTGCCCCCAAAAGGCTATTTTCACTCGTTAATTAAAATGGGTTATTTTCAAAATCGAGTAAATAACTTTTAAATCAATTTTAAAAGTTTTATTATCTTCATTCTTATTAATAGAATTTGAATAATCTTTGAAATAATTTTTTTATCTAACTTAAAACTCAAGACCCCATTATTTAACCAATTTCAATTATTAAATTTAATAATTAAATTATCCAATAAATCACTATTTTTGAAATTCAAGTTATTTAGTCTATAAAATTAACTTTTCAATATTTAAAATAAATTAAATATTCGAGTTTCAAATAACTATAATTCTGGGTCGTTACACTTATATTTTGGAAATATTTTAACTTTATATTTTGTTATGTTTGTTATGCAATATTTTGGTTGTCTTGTTGGATTATCATGTCATTGGATATATGCAGGTTGCTTGTATGTGATTAAATATGTGGTATGGTTGATTTTTAGTTCAGACTTGTTAACAAGGCCTAATAAGTGTTGTTATTATTATAAATTTAGACCTTTTGCTTATGTTTGAATTATGAGATGTTTATGGATGTATCAGCTTGTGAATGCTATGAAAGATTAGCACTTGAACTTGTTAAGGTGACATGGAGATACCTTGAGTTAAGTGGTTTACTTAATTTGTTTTCTAATAAAAAGTTCTAACCTTTACATTTGTTTTCAAAACATTTTACTAAGTTAGTAAAGTAATTTAAACTAAAGGATAAGAGTTCTAAAGGTTATTGTATATGCAAAATAAGTTTTCAAGTTATGGCATCCACAATGATAGTCGATATGGATGCAGCTTCACTTTAAAATTTTAAAATTTTCAAATTTAAGTTTTATACATAAAATTGTTTTGTACATGTTTTACAAGCCTAATAATATTGTTTTTAAAATTTAATTAAGGATTTAATAATTAATAATTACCTAATTAAGTTTTAATAATTATTAATTAATTAAGTGTTAACAAGGTTTATTAACTTTAATTAAGCGAAGATTATTTACTAATTAATTATTTTTTAAGGATAAGATTTATTATAATTAATCAATTATTAAGTATGATTAATTTTTAATTAATTACAAGTTAAGTATATGATTTACTTTTAATTAATTACTAATTAAATATAGGGTTAATTATTAACCATGTGTTTAATTTTAAATAAATTAAGGTTGTAATTTATAAATTATTTATTAAAGGTTTAACTTATTATTTAATTTTTAATTAAATAATTGAGATTAATTAATATTTAATTATTAATGGAGGTTTAATTAATTATTAAATAATTAATAAAGGATTAATTAGGATTTAACTAATAGTTTATTATTGTTTAATTATTTAATTAAATTAAGTTAAGATTCAACTAAGATTAATTATGATTTAAATAAGGATTTAAATTATAACTAATTATTTTAAAAAGAGTTTTATAGTGTTAACGCTTAAAATTGAACGCTAACACCCCGGTGTGTGTAGTAATGTTTTTAAAGCACCACCCGTGATACGGTAATAAGAAATAAGCAGTAAAATAGCAGAAAACAGTAAAAGACAGAGATTTTATAGTGGTTCGGCTTAAGATCAAGCCTACGTCCACTTTGAATTCCTTTATTGCTGATTTGGTTACAAATTGATACAATGCACTTCAAATACAATTCACTTTGATCACAAAAACACTTCAGACTAGTAGCTCAAGCTTCGATGTAACGAGGCTCTTTGAATCCATGTCAGATGTGAGAGATCTCTTTCGAAGCTTGTTGTAGTGTCTTGAATGTTTAGAGTTCTTCAAGTGTTGGATGAGTTAAGAATTCTGCAGAGTAACGGCGCTTCAGAGAATGATCCAAAAAGCCCTCTTCTAGTCGGAGTTAGGGCTGTATTTATAGGGGTGATTCTGGGTCAGATTCTATCTTCATGTCTTAGGTCGCGAACGACCTAAGTTAGGTCGTAGGTCGCGAGCGACCTAAGATAGGTCGTGGGTCTTGCTTGAGCTGTACTGAGTCTTGTCTGAACAAGTTAGTAGGTCGTGAGCGACCTAAGATAGGTCGTGAGCGACCTAAGATAGGTCGTAAAACTGCTCTCTGCTTTAGCTTGCTAGGTCGCTAAGTGTTAGGTCGTTAGGTTGCAGACAGCTTTAGGTCGTTAGGTCGCTAAGCTTTAGGTCGTTAGGTCACTAAGTGTTAGGTCGTTAGGTCGCTAAGTGTTAGGTCGTTAGGTCGCTAAGTGTTAGGTCGTTAAGTCGCTAAGTGTTAGGTCGTTAAGTCACTAAGTGTTAGGTCGTTATGTAATATCCCGGAAATTTGGGGCAATATCAGTTTAATAATCTGTTTAAATAATTAAATTGATTTGATAAATTTTGATAACAAATTTGAATTGGTTTAATAATCTAATTGAATAAATATTTAATTAGTGAAATTTATCTTTTAAAACTAATAAAATTATTTCTATATGTATATATATGTGTGTATATATATTGTTAATAGATTAGCTTTGGTTTGAAATTTAATAAATAAAAACTTGTTTTTAAACTTCTAATGTACATTTTGATAATTGGGAAATTATGATTTATTTAATATGAAGCTTTTCAAAGCTATTTAAACAAATAATTATATGGTTTTCAATAAAGATTAATAATAAGGATTATTTTATTTTCTTTTTAAATATTGCTTAATAAATAAGATATAAGAGTATATATATATATATATAAGTTTAAAATACCATTTACATATGATATGTTGATTCATTTAATAATAGTAGTAATTTATAATCTCTTTTATAAATTATTTTAAAATAGATAAAGTATTATGTTAAACAATATTTTTGATATATTGTTTATATATAGAAATAAATAGATTTTAATAGAATTGTTATTTCAAATTGAATGTGTAGTTATATATGTATGTATATAACTTGATTTTAAATTGGATTTTAAATATAATTTGAATTTGAATGTAAATTAGTTTTGAAATTTAAAGATAGATATTTTAAATATTTGGATTTTAAAATATACGTATAAACTTTTACTTATAAATATAATTAGTTTTGTTTCTTTATAAGGAATATATATAAATAGATAAGTGTTTAATAAATAAAGAAAAAGGTTTTTACATTTAAAATAAATATAAATTAAATAAAAAGACAAGTGTAATTATATAAAGCTATATGGTAACAAGTGTTAACTAATTAACACATATAAAGACAAGTGTCATTTTGTTCTAATTTTTCTTTTTTGTAAAATTAAATCATTTATACTTATAAAAAAAAACATGTTTCCACCCTCTTCCTTTCTTTCTAATCTTCATTTCTAAAACCTGAAATTCATATTTCACTTCTTAAAGCAATCAGAAAATCTGAAACAAGATTTCTCTCAAAATTTCTCAAAACAAAATTCCCAGAAAACAAATCTGTAATCAAAAACTCCTCAAACTATAATCTCAAACCAATAACCTGTGATTCATTTTCCAAAATCTTCAGCCTGCAAATGTTAACCTTTCCTCAATCTCAAAATAAGATCTGTGAAACCATTTTCAAATCTGAAGCTTACAACCATTTTTAAATCTGAGATTTTGCAAAAGCAATTTTCAACAAAAACAAAAGCCTGCAAATTTTCTTCTGTCTGAAATCTGAGAACAACAAACCTGCATCTTCTTCAAAGATCTAAAGCAACATCTCAACAATACAAGATTTTGGCAACATGCAAGTTTCCAGTTTTAAAGACAATGCAAGTTTTAAATCAAAACAAAGTAGCAAGCAACCAAGTTTAAAATCAAGTAACATTCCAGATTTCAAGTATCTGTTTCAAGTTCTGTTCTCTGCTTTTAAAAAGGTGAGTAACACTTTTATAAAAGCTTAAGTATTTTTTTAAATCTGGTTGCATGTTGAAATTATGGAAATAAATATGTTATGTGTGATTTTATATAAGTAGACTTATCTGTATATATGGATGTATACATATATGTTGGTGTGCATGTCTGTTATTTGCTCTGTTCCCAGTTTCAAGTTCAAAGTTTGATTAAATTCTGTATCTCATGACCTAGTTAATATTATGATGTAAGTTATAAACAATAATTGTTTGTTATATCATATATTAGAGTTTAGAATTTTATTCAGTTAAAATAAAAGGAAAATTTACTCTGTAAATAAAAAGGAACAGGGAAGTTTGGTCTTATATAAAAATTCAAATATGTTAATTTAGAAATCCAGGAGTATAAACTGAATCTCTAAACTTAATTATGATTTTTAGAAGAAAAATCAAGATTTTTAGATTTTTAAATGTTGAGATATCCTTGTATGAACGGAAACTGGAAAATGATCAAATTCGGGCGATCAATGTAATCTGGAGGGTCGTGGTCTTTAGAGGAGGAAGTGGAACGATCGTAGAGGTCGGGAAAAATGTCAGATCGATGTTCTAACCATTGGGAAGGCGGCGGTGATCAGAAATTGTCTGTAAACCTAGTTTTGCAGTGCTGGAGTGTTTGATTTTTCGCGAGGTCTAGGAGTGATCGAGTTCGCTGAAATTCTGGGAGATAGTAGCTTGGTCATATACGAAGTGGTGGCCGGTGGTGTTGGTGCTCCGGTGGTCGGAGGAGGGGATGCGAAGCGATGACAAGTTTGGGATTGAGGAGAGGTTCTTGTTCCAGGTTTGGACGTGATGATCGATTTCGATATCGCGTGTTAATCGTTGGATTTGGGGTCTGGATCGAAGCAGGGGATGGACGCCGATGTGTGGAGCTCACCGTAGTTGGCCGGAGTTGGTCAGATTCTTCGTGCATGTGCACGGTGATGATTGGGATGCTGGTGAAGTTTGGATTTTAACAGAGGAGTGGAACTCGAGATTTTTGCGTGCGTGACTCGAAGCAGCTAGGGTTTTTACTCGAAGCATTTTAGTGGTTGGCTCGGGTAAATTGAGTGGTTACAGGTTTTAAAGCCTGTTTGTTTTTAAATTTTAAAATTTGAAAACAGGAACTTAAACAAAGTTTAAAATAAAATCTTTAGGTGTGGATTCAAATTTAAATTTGAATCCCAGATGTGAAATAAATAAATTGTATTAAAATGTTTAAACATCTTTAAAATGTTAAAGTATATTTAAAAAGGTTTTGAATTTAAATAAATTGGTTTAAAAATCTTTAAATTGTTAAATGTTTCATTAACATTTGATTTTAAAAAGGGTTTTATAAATTTGATTTAAATTTGGTTAAAGTTAAATTTGTAATTTATTTTAAATCTTTAATTTAAAATGAATTAAAAAGAAACTTTTAAAGTAAAATGTTTTAAAGCCTTTTGTTAATAATAATTAAAGTTGTTATAAAGGTTAATACTTTAATTTAGAGATTAATTTAAAGTTTAATGATTAAAGATTCATTAAATTAGTAAGGTAATTAAAGAATAATTTAATAATTTAATTAATTAAAAGTTTAGTGTTAATTAATTAAATAATTAGGATTATAAATTAATTAATTAAGGTTAATTAATTTGGAATTAAGAATCATTTATTTATATAAGTATAGATTATTAATAAATGATTAGAAATTAATCAAGTGATTAAAGATTAATTAAGAAATTAATTTAGTAATTAGAGATTAATTAATTGGTAATTAAGAATTAATTAATAATGGTTGATTTAAGTTTAATTACTTAAATAAAAGAATTGTTAATAATTAATGAGAGATCATTAATTAGGGATTATTAAATAATTGATTAATATGATTAATTTTAATAATCAATTAGAGTTATTAATCAAAATGAAATTGGTTAAATAGAATTACTTAAATGTAATTAATGAAGTGTAATTACTTAGGAAGTAATTAAAGGTAATTACTGGATGTAATTAATTAAAGGAGATTTAATAATGAAAGTAATTTGAGTTAATTACTTTGAATAATTAATCAAAGGATTAATTAAAGGATAATTAATTAAGGAGTAATTAATTTATGAAGTGGAGTAATTAAGGGAAGTTAATTACTAAATGAGATTAATCAAAGGTGATTAATAAATGTGACTAATTAATTATTAAATGTAATTAATTTAAATAAGATAATTAATTAAGAGAAATTAAGGATCATTAATTAATATAATTAATGATGTAATTAAGAATTGATTAATTAAAATTAATTAATCAATAATAAGTGATTAAAATAATTAATTAATTGTAATTAATTAAGGATTAAGATAATTAAGTATAATTAATTAATTAATGAAGTAATTAAAGATTAATTACTGAATGGTTTAAGATAATTAATTTGTGAAATTAATTAAGTATTAATTACTTAAAGTAATTAAAGGATTATTAATCAGGAATGATTAATTAAGATGGATACTTAGAGTAATGATTAATTAATTGGTTTAATTAATATTTAAGTAAGCAGGATTTATAGAATGAAGTAATTAGTTTAATTCACTTTAAATTAATTAGATGATATAAATCATTTCTTAAGGATGGATGAATGAGATTGAATGTATTTCATTGTTTGATATCTCTGATGAGATATGATTGATATGGATGTTTGGTTGGATTGAAATGATAATATGAATTATCTATTTGGATGATAATATGGATTATCTATTGTAAAGTATCTATCTGTGTGTAGTATAGATAAGAATTGAATTGTTTTAACCTTAAAACAACTTGGCCCTTAAAAGATACGTTTTGGATTTCGATGAGACCGGGATCGGGTTTCCGTATACCGGAATTCCAGGTCTGGAGACCCGAATACCACATCGATCCAAATTAACGATAGGTCGTGAATCTCAAGTAAAGATGAAGATTCAGAGTGCAAGGGTTATTGTCGTTAACTCTGAGGGTGATTCCAAAACGAGTGTAACGAGATAATGCCTTCGGTTTCGTTCGAACCCGGAACGAACTTATATGGATTGAATGCTTTCAGCACATCGTCAGGCGGACGATGAGCATTCTAAGTGATATGTTCTGATTAAAGGTAATCGTAACCTCAAGCCTCATCAACCGGGAATGGCTAAAACAGGGGAGGTGCAGCAAGGCTTCGTGGGTAGCACCCACTGAGAGCAAGATAGATCCCTGTCTAGAGGTCCCTTTTCTTTTATTCGGCTTAGTGTGTGGTTGGTCGCGCCAACCACGGGATTATCTTGTTCGGGATTATCCAGTAAGGGATGGTTCCGGCTTTGTGTTGCAGGGGAGCGGGCGTACTCCTCGGTACGGTGATCTAGGCCACGTACTGTGACGGGCGGTACCCCAGTAGCCCTGCCATTGTATGGAATCCAAACTCCAATAAGTGCCGTACGTATTAGTTGTGCCCAACTATGTTGGAATGTGAGATGTAAGCATTTCAGCTATTTCTATATTTTACTTGAAAACCCTAGACCCTATTATAATAAAATCAGATTTCCTATCAAATGTTTTGGTTAGCGTAAGGTAAAAACTTACCCATGTTTATTTGTGGGGAGTCTTACGTGATACCTTTTCTTTCTAAAGGTTTTGAAGTTAAGCAAGTTTAACCTGTTACTCACACCAGACCCATGTCTGACCCAAGTGTTTATTTCTGTTTTATAAACTCTTGGGTACTCAAATTTTTACGAGTAGCCAAGGGATTCAGGTTTAGCTTTGACGAATATTCTAGAGGAGCAATGGAGCAGGAGGCTTCGGCGTTCGTAGATATAGTAGTTCCGCTGTGTCTGTATCTCTGTAGTGTATTGAGTTGTAATGTCTAGACAGATGTTTATAACTGTCTAGTATGTGTTGTATAGTTGTGTAAACTCTGTAAATTTATGTATACTATGTAATGGTTTATGTTATTAATATAATTTATTCGTTCCGCTGTGAGATCGTTGTTGTTGTTTCTTTCTTTCTTCTCTTCTTTTCTATTTTCTACCCCTTTCTTTCTTATTAACGATGCGACTTTCTGTGGAGAGAAAGCCTAGGTCGTTACAGTGGTATCAGAGCATAGGTTGAGCGAATGCCTAAGCTTTTGGTTAAGTGAATATCAGAACACTAGGTTGAGTAAATACCTAGGTTCGGAAGGATTGTTCATTAGAGATAGGATCTGTAGCAACCTGTTGGAGTCTGAGTATATATATATACGAGAGCGCGTATTTGTTAGTTATATAAAATGGTTTTATATTGTGTTAATTGATCGGTTGAGTGGTATATGGATTCTGGTCAATACGAGTAGCTAACGTTATTGATAGGGATCTCTAAACACTTGGACCAGGCCAACAGACACAATATTGTTTTAAAAAGGTAGATGAAATAATTTTACCCAGAAATAATTTCTATATAAAAAGTATCATTTTAAATATATATATATTTCTACCTATTTGTTGGGTTACCTGTTCGGGTTTTCCAATATAAGTTATAAAGGTAGATAAGGTGGTAGTGTGAGTAACACGACTACCAATAGTTAGAATTTGAGTGTTGAGGTTGGAAGTATATCTGACGAGACTGTAGACCTAATACTGTCTCGAGTGAACTTTGTTGTGGTGTAAAGATTTCACCGATCTCTGAAGGAAACCAGTTATGGTCTAGAGTTTATCTTTGAAGTTGGATGAATAGAGTAGATATTGGATGAGCTGAAGAGAGTGATGGTATTTTGGTAACCTCAGGAAGTAGTAGCTGTGTGATGAGACACGGTGGCTATGGACGTTTCTGAAGATGTTTCTTCTGGAACAAGTTTGAAGAAGTGAGTCTGTTTCGGTGTTGTGGCTGAGTCCAGTGGGGTGTTTCTATTTGCTTTGAAGTCCGAGTTTCTCAAGGAGTTTCGGATAAGAAGTCTTTGGTTTGTGGCAGCAATGCGACTCGGAGTGTTCTATGTTGGCAGAAAGTTTCTGGCTGAGCAGTTTTTCTGAAGGTGAAGTTCAGAAGCAGCAGAGTGGATCCATTTCTTCGATAGATAGGATAGATAAGTATGGACTGTTCTGATTGGTAAAGATAGAACAGTTTTATTTGGTTTGGCTGGGTTGATCGCAAAAGTGACTTGCGATAGTTTGAGTATTCTTTTGAGTTATCCGAGATTTTCTGGGATGTGTTGTCCAGTTTGTGCTTGTGTTCTTCATCAGCATTTTCATTCTTTTCCAGATGAGAGTGGTGTAATGGAAGCAGTTTGGGAAGGCATCTCTGGATAGGAGAAGTAAGTTTGGGATCTACTGATGTTTGTGAAGTAGAGTTGTGTTTTGGATTGGGTAGATCTTGAAAGGATCATTTATGGAGTTATTTTTGGTCCTGTTTGTTTCGAGGAGCATCGACGAAGGTTGAACTGATCAAGAAGGATTTGTAGGAAGCCAGGATCGTCTGAAGATTTTGTGGATAAGAGACGAAGGAATTTGAAATTCGAAGTTGGAGACTTCGTTGTTGTAAAGTTTTTCTCTGGTTAAAGGGAGCTATAAGATTGGGTAAGTCTGGGAAGTCAGCTCTGAGTTGTTTTGGATATTTTCTGTGTTTTGATTTGGATAAGTGCTTTGATCTACTGGATTGAATTGTCAGTTTGGATAACTGGAATTCAATGTATTTTACGTATCTCTGAGGGAGTACGTGTTTGATCTATCTCTGGTTTTGGAACCAGCAGTTCTGGAAGATTTGGTTGTTGAGTCAGACTCGTCTGTAGTCTGATATTCTGTTTAGTTTTGTAGATCTAGATGAGTAGGAGCTCTATAGCTTAGTAGTATTGGTTGTTTGGATTGTTTGTAGAGCGAGTATCCCGGTATATTTATACTTGGGAAACTCTAGGAAGTTCTATCCAGAATTTTTACTGGATAGTTAGATTTGTTTGTTTGGATGATTGGTTGCTATGATTGTTAGCATATGGATGATAATACATCCTTGTGATTTAAAAAGATTATTAAATTACCTTTGTTTTAAATTTCGGGGACGAAATTATTTTAAGGGGGGAGGAATGTAATATCCCGGAAATTTGGGGCAATATCAGTTTAATAATCTGTTTAAATAATTAAATTGATTTGATAAATTTTGATAACAAATTTGAATTGGTTTAATAATCTAATTGAATAAATATTTAATTAGTGAAATTTATCTTTTAAAACTAATAAAATTATTTCTATATGTATATATATGTGTGTATATATATTGTTAATAGATTAGCTTTGGTTTGAAATTTAATAAATAAAAACTTGTTTTTAAACTTCTAATGTACATTTTGATAATTGGGAAATTATGATTTATTTAATATGAAGCTTTTCAAAGCTATTTAAACAAATAATTATATGGTTTTCAATAAAGATTAATAATAAGGATTATTTTATTTTCTTTTTAAATATTGCTTAATAAATAAGATATAAGAGTATATATATATATATAAGTTTAAAATACCATTTACATATGATATGTTGATTCATTTAATAATAGTAGTAATTTATAATCTCTTTTATAAATTATTTTAAAATAGATAAAGTATTATGTTAAACAATATTTTTGATATATTGTTTATATATAGAAATAAATAGATTTTAATAGAATTGTTATTTCAAATTGAATGTGTAGTTATATATGTATGTATATAACTTGATTTTAAATTGGATTTTAAATATAATTTGAATTTGAATGTAAATTAGTTTTGAAATTTAAAGATAGATATTTTAAATATTTGGATTTTAAAATATACGTATAAACTTTTACTTATAAATATAATTAGTTTTGTTTCTTTATAAGGAATATATATAAATAGATAAGTGTTTAATAAATAAAGAAAAAGGTTTTTACATTTAAAATAAATATAAATTAAATAAAAAGACAAGTGTAATTATATAAAGCTATATGGTAACAAGTGTTAACTAATTAACACATATAAAGACAAGTGTCATTTTGTTCTAATTTTTCTTTTTTGTAAAATTAAATCATTTATACTTATAAAAAAAAACATGTTTCCACCCTCTTCCTTTCTTTCTAATCTTCATTTCTAAAACCTGAAATTCATATTTCACTTCTTAAAGCAATCAGAAAATCTGAAACAAGATTTCTCTCAAAATTTCTCAAAACAAAATTCCCAGAAAACAAATCTGTAATCAAAAACTCCTCAAACTATAATCTCAAACCAATAACCTGTGATTCATTTTCCAAAATCTTCAGCCTGCAAATGTTAACCTTTCCTCAATCTCAAAATAAGATCTGTGAAACCATTTTCAAATCTGAAGCTTACAACCATTTTTAAATCTGAGATTTTGCAAAAGCAATTTTCAACAAAAACAAAAGTCTGCAAATTTTCTTCTGTCTGAAATCTGAGAACAACAAACCTGCATCTTCTTCAAAGATCTAAAGCAACATCTCAACAATACAAGATTTTGGCAACATGCAAGTTTCCAGTTTTAAAGACAATGCAAGTTTTAAATCAAAACAAAGTAGCAAGCAACCAAGTTTAAAATCAAGTAACATTCCAGATTTCAAGTATCTGTTTCAAGTTCTGTTCTCTGCTTTTAAAAAGGTGAGTAACACTTTTATAAAAGCTTAAGTATTTTTTTAAATCTGGTTGCATGTTGAAATTATGGAAATAAATATGTTATGTGTGATTTTATATAAGTAGACTTATCTGTATATATGGATGTATACATATATGTTGGTGTGCATGTCTGTTATTTGCTCTGTTCCCAGTTTCAAGTTCAAAGTTTGATTAAATTCTGTATCTCATGACCTAGTTAATATTATGATGTAAGTTATAAACAATAATTGTTTGTTATATCATATATTAGAGTTTAGAATTTTATTCAGTTAAAATAAAAGGAAAATTTACTCTGTAAATAAAAAGGAACAGGGAAGTTTGGTCTTATATAAAAATTCAAATATGTTAATTTAGAAATCCAGGAGTATAAACTGAATCTCTAAACTTAATTATGATTTTTAGAAGAAAAATCAAGATTTTTAGATTTTTAAATGTTGAGATATCCTTGTATGAACGGAAACTGGAAAATGATCAAATTCGGGCGATCAATGTAATCTGGAGGGTCGTGGTCTTTAGAGGAGGAAGTGGAACGATCGTAGAGGTCGGGAAAAATGTCAGATCGATGTTCTAACCATTGGGAAGGCGGCGGTGATCAGAAATTGTCTGTAAACCTAGTTTTGCAGTGCTGGAGTGTTTGATTTTTCGCGAGGTCTAGGAGTGATCGAGTTCGCTGAAATTCTGGGAGATAGTAGCTTGGTCATATACGAAGTGGTGGCCGGTGGTGTTGGTGCTCCGGTGGTCGGAGGAGGGGATGCGAAGCGATGACAAGTTTGGGATTGAGGAGAGGTTCTTGTTCCAGGTTTGGACGTGATGATCGATTTCGATATCGCGTGTTAATCGTTGGATTTGGGGTCTGGATCGAAGCAGGGGATGGACGCCGATGTGTGGAGCTCACCGTAGTTGGCCGGAGTTGGTCAGATTCTTCGTGCATGTGCACGGTGATGATTGGGATGCTGGTGAAGTTTGGATTTTAACAGAGGAGTGGAACTCGAGATTTTTGCGTGCGTGACTCGAAGCAGCTAGGGTTTTTACTCGAAGCATTTTAGTGGTTGGCTCGGGTAAATTGAGTGGTTACAGGTTTTAAAGCCTGTTTGTTTTTAAATTTTAAAATTTGAAAACAGAAACTTAAACAAAGTTTAAAATAAAATCTTTAGGTGTGGATTCAAATTTAAATTTGAATCCCAGATGTGAAATAAATAAATTGTATTAAAATGTTTAAACATCTTTAAAATGTTAAAGTATATTTAAAAAGGTTTTGAATTTAAATAAATTGGTTTAAAAATCTTTAAATTGTTAAATGTTTCATTAACATTTGATTTTAAAAAGGGTTTTATAAATTTGATTTAAATTTGGTTAAAGTTAAATTTGTAATTTATTTTAAATCTTTAATTTAAAATGAATTAAAAAGAAACTTTTAAAGTAAAATGTTTTAAAGCCTTTTGTTAATAATAATTAAAGTTGTTATAAAGGTTAATACTTTAATTTAGAGATTAATTTAAAGTTTAATGATTAAAGATTCATTAAATTAGTAAGGTAATTAAAGAATAATTTAATAATTTAATTAATTAAAAGTTTAGTGTTAATTAATTAAATAATTAGGATTATAAATTAATTAATTAAGGTTAATTAATTTGGAATTAAGAATCATTTATTTATATAAGTATAGATTATTAATAAATGATTAGAAATTAATCAAGTGATTAAAGATTAATTAAGAAATTAATTTAGTAATTAGAGATTAATTAATTGGTAATTAAGAATTAATTAATAATGGTTGATTTAAGTTTAATTACTTAAATAAAAGAATTGTTAATAATTAATGAGAGATCATTAATTAGGGATTATTAAATAATTGATTAATATGATTAATTTTAATAATCAATTAGAGTTATTAATCAAAATGAAATTGGTTAAATAGAATTACTTAAATGTAATTAATGAAGTGTAATTACTTAGGAAGTAATTAAAGGTAATTACTGGATGTAATTAATTAAAGGAGATTTAATAATGAAAGTAATTTGAGTTAATTACTTTGAATAATTAATCAAAGGATTAATTAAAGGATAATTAATTAAGGAGTAATTAATTTATGAAGTGGAGTAATTAAGGGAAGTTAATTACTAAATGAGATTAATCAAAGGTGATTAATAAATGTGACTAATTAATTATTAAATGTAATTAATTTAAATAAGATAATTAATTAAGAGAAATTAAGGATCATTAATTAATATAATTAATGATGTAATTAAGAATTGATTAATTAAAATTAATTAATCAATAATAAGTGATTAAAATAATTAATTAATTGTAATTAATTAAGGATTAAGATAATTAAGTATAATTAATTAATTAATGAAGTAATTAAAGATTAATTACTGAATGGTTTAAGATAATTAATTTGTGAAATTAATTAAGTATTAATTACTTAAAGTAATTAAAGGATTATTAATCAGGAATGATTAATTAAGATGGATACTTAGAGTAATGATTAATTAATTGGTTTAATTAATATTTAAGTAAGCAGGATTTATAGAATGAAGTAATTAGTTTAATTCACTTTAAATTAATTAGATGATATAAATCATTTCTTAAGGATGGATGAATGAGATTGAATGTATTTCATTGTTTGATATCTCTGATGAGATATGATTGATATGGATGTTTGGTTGGATTGAAATGATAATATGAATTATCTATTTGGATGATAATATGGATTATCTATTGTAAAGTATCTATCTGTGTGTAGTATAGATAAGAATTGAATTGTTTTAACCTTAAAACAACTTGGCCCTTAAAAGATACGTTTTGGATTTCGATGAGACCGGGATCGGGTTTCCGTATACCGGAATTCCAGGTCTGGAGACCCGAATACCACATCGATCCAAATTAACGATAGGTCGTGAATCTCAAGTAAAGATGAAGATTCAGAGTGCAAGGGTTATTGTCGTTAACTCTGAGGGTGATTCCAAAACGAGTGTAACGAGATAATGCCTTCGGTTTCGTTCGAACCCGGAACGAACTTATATGGATTGAATGCTTTCAGCACATCGTCAGGCGGACGATGAGCATTCTAAGTGATATGTTCTGATTAAAGGTAATCGTAACCTCAAGCCTCATCAACCGGGAATGGCTAAAACAGGGGAGGTGCAGCAAGGCTTCGTGGGTAGCACCCACTGAGAGCAAGATAGATCCCTGTCTAGAGGTCCCTTTTCTTTTATTCGGCTTAGTGTGTGGTTGGTCGCGCCAACCACGGGATTATCTTGTTCGGGATTATCCAGTAAGGGATGGTTCCGGCTTTGTGTTGCAGGGGAGCGGGCGTACTCCTCGGTACGGTGATCTAGGCCACGTACTGTGACGGGCGGTACCCCAGTAGCCCTGCCATTGTATGGAATCCAAACTCCAATAAGTGCCGTACGTATTAGTTGTGCCCAACTATGTTGGAATGTGAGATGTAAGCATTTCAGCTATTTCTATATTTTACTTGAAAACCCTAGACCCTATTATAATAAAATCAGATTTCCTATCAAATGTTTTGGTTAGTGTAAGGTAAAAACTTACCCATGTTTATTTGTGGGGAGTCTTACGTGATACCTTTTCTTTCTAAAGGTTTTGAAGTTAAGCAAGTTTAACCTGTTACTCACACCAGACCCATGTCTGACCCAAGTGTTTATTTCTGTTTTATAAACTCTTGGGTACTCAAATTTTTACGAGTAGCCAAGGGATTCAGGTTTAGCTTTGACGAATATTCTAGAGGAGCAATGGAGCAGGAGGCTTCGGCGTTCGTAGATATAGTAGTTCCGCTGTGTCTGTATCTCTGTAGTGTATTGAGTTGTAATGTCTAGACAGATGTTTATAACTGTCTAGTATGTGTTGTATAGTTGTGTAAACTCTGTAAATTTATGTATACTATGTAATGGTTTATGTTATTAATATAATTTATTCGTTCCGCTGTGAGATCGTTGTTGTTGTTTCTTTCTTTCTTCTCTTCTTTTCTATTTTCTACCCCTTTCTTTCTTATTAACGATGCGACTTTCTGTGGAGAGAAAGCCTAGGTCGTTACACGTTAGGTCGCAGAGAGCTTTAAGTCATTAGGTCGCTAAGTGTTTTAGGTCGCTAGGTCGCTGAGTGTCAGATCGCAGAGTTTTAGGTCGCTCAAAAAGAGGAGTTAACATTTGCCCCTCGAAGTACACGCCTAGGTCGTAGGTCGTGTGCTTCGATCTAACTTTGCTAGGTTTTGAACGACCTAAAAACTGTGCTAACTCACGTGCCTATTCGCCTTCCTCTCTCAGCCCCATATAAATTCGTTAGGTCGCTGCTTCTTCCCCACTTAATTGCTTCGATTTCCCGCCATGCCATTAACAGAACTATGTGATTTCAAAGGCGAATTTGAGTTAATCATTCAACGATTCATCCTTGCCACCAGATTACGTAAGTTTCTTCGATCTTTGTCCATCCACGATTACCATTGAACCACGAGTTCTAATCTCCGAACCCCTGATCACTTTTGTACGCCGTGCCTCACTTTGAGTCGTGTTGTGACCGATTTTTGATCGTCATTGGTTATTGAGCGCACAGTAGTGAGTTAGATCTATGATAGATCGGAGATATGTTGAATCGGTTTTCGAATGATTTAGTGGTATGAAAAGACGATGAATTTTACGAGTAGGATGATGGATTTCGTTATATTGGCGTTAACGGGTTATCGGGTCTGACGAGTAATTGCTTGGGGAGGAAGTTAGCGACTTAATGAATTCGAGCAACTTAAGATAACTCGTGACCTAAGGAATTTTGCGACCTAAGGAAAGCTCCGACCTATACTAGGTCGCTGAACGACCGAAGACTTGCTCGACCTAAGACTTGCACAACCTAAGACTTGTTCGACCTAAGACTTGCACAACCTAAGACTTGTTCAACCTGAGACTTGCACAACCTAACTTTCTTGCGAGCTAACCTGCTTGAGATAGTTGAGCGACTTAACTTATCAACGACCTAACCTTTTTGCGGCAAGGCTTTAGGTCACAGCCGAACTAACACTTGGACAAACTTACATTGCCTTGAACTTTTTGACTTGCACAGTGCGACCTAATGAGGCTCCGACCTATGCTAGGTCGCTGAATGACCTAGGACTTGAACAAATTCTGAGTTAACTTGCTTGAACTTTGAACTGTCTAAACTTGGAATCATGTTGAACTTTGATACCGATTATACTAATCTTTAATCTAACAACCTGTTTAAGGATAATATTTGCAGAAAACTAGGGCGAATATACTGTCATTGACTGCCCACATCGAATGACATATTAGTCGATAAAGAATAATCAACTTAAATGAACTTTGTGAATGAAATGCTGTGAAACGAAAAATTCAAGTGAAGTATTAAAGCAAAGCTGAAATAATCAACTAAAGCTGATTTTTTTGCATCAACATAACACTGTACTTGGACTTAAAATAACAAGCCTTGAAACTTTATAATCGACAAAAGTCAACTAACTTGATTTCAGTTATATTTGCTTGTTATTGTATTAGTTTTGCACAACACTTCACACTTTTAGGAAACGTGCACCTTCATATCTGAATACCCAGTTCCTTGTGTAGAATGACATCTCAACAAGAAGATACAGAATCAGCTGGAGAAGCTTTTCCGATTGCTAACCCACTGATTGATCCATCAGAAAGAACTTCGACCACCTTGAGCCACAAAGTTTTCAGACAGTTGTGTATCCAGTTTGGTATCGTCGAAGCAGACGCTTTATTTCCTGGAGCAAACGATACTGCGGACAGGCCACCTCTTGGTTTTGTCGCAGTTAATCGTCAAATGTGCTTAAGTGGAGCTATTCCTCCCTTTAACGATTTTCTATGAGAGCTTTTTCTTAGACTGGCTATTTCTCCCTTCCAGCTACACCCCAACGGTTATGCCGTCTTGATGGGGTTGTGTGTTCTGTTCAAGAGGACGCTCAACCATCTTCCAAGCTTTGATGAGATTTGCTATTTGTGCACTTTTGCGAAGAACAAAGATCACCCTTCAATTATGCTTGTTAGAGGTGCCAGATACCGCAAATTGATTTTAGACTTGCCCGATAGTGCACATGGGTTCTTAAATCAATTTTTCTTCGTCCGCTGTCCTCCAGGATTCTATGTTGTCTGGAGAGTTGGAAGTAAGATTGCCTCTCTCCGTTTACTTCATTTTTCTGAATCTCTTGAAACTCGAATTGTCAAGTACTGAACTTCATTCTTTACTTTTTTGTAGCACTTCCCCCTCCTCTTAGAAATCCTAGCCTCAAGTCAATCTTTGAAACTTTAAGGGTTGTGGCTGCCGAAGAGAGATGCGCTAAATTTTTATTGAAAGATGAGTTTTTGCATCAGTTCGGACTTCTACATTCCTCCCGATCTACTCAGATTCATAACATTTCTAGTTCTGAGACCGATACACTAATTGCCCCAGGTTCTCAAGCAGAGACATCAAATGCCCCAATTTCTGCAGGAGAAACTGCATCGGGAGATCATGCTGTAGAGGCTGCATTGGTGAAGTGTTCTACTACTGTTGACGTTGAGGAATTATCTGGCAAACTCACACTCTCTCCAGTAATTGAAGAAGAAGAACCTTCTCAACATTCCAAGAATGAAGGAGTTGAGAAAGAAAGTCCCACTAAACATAACGGTGACGATACCTTTGAGGGACTGAGTGATCTGATGATTACTTCACAGGAGCTCTTCAAAGATGATATAATTAAAGTTACATCTCTTGCAACTGAAGTGACATCTGCTTTGCAGCAAATTCCGTTAGCTCAAAAAATGACTCCTGCTTCACAATCTGTTATCACTCCCCAACCAAAGAGTGGTTTGTAGTCTGACGCGCGTAGCTTACACATCACACACACTTAGGATTTTTTAGCACTTATACGCACTTAGCTTCTTTACTTTGAAGATTTCTAAGACTTGACTTTCTTTTAATTTCAGGTTCTCCGATGGGGCAAAGCGGATCATACTACGATGATTTTCGGCATTATGGGGGACGCGATTCTTACGATCCCCGTTGCTATCTTCCCGGCCCGCGAGAAACCGATGAAGAAAGAGCCGTCAAAAAAGCTCGTGAGAGACAAATTTATGAGGAGCAGCAAAGAAGAAGAGATGATGATTCCCACAAGAGAAAATCTTATGATGTCAAAGGGAAAAGTCATGTTACTGAAGACCCGAGCAAACGGGCCAGACTTAGCGAAAAAGACGCGTCTGTAATTTCTGAGAAGACCACTGCTCCTCTCTCTCCTGACATTCCCTCTGGTTCTCCTGCTCTAGAGAAAACCGACATTCAGACGATTATAAACAGGCCCCAATATCAAGTCAGGGATGCTCCGCCTAAACTTCAAAGCCGATTCCCAAATTGGTGTTTAAAAGGAGTGCGCTTTGACTTAGATTTGGTCCCCATCGATAAGCAAGCCATGCTGAGGAATCTCGATGCTGTTAAGCTCGACATTGAGAGAATGTCTGGATGGTAGAAACTGGTTGATGAACTTCAAAGATTTAATCATATGAATATTGAGGACATGTTGACTATGGAAAACGATCATTCGGAGTGGAAGAAAATTCTTAAGCAACATGATGCAGTAATGTTAAGCATCGCTGACGACAATGCGAGACTTGAGTCTGTAGTTAAGAAACTCAAGGAAGATCTTGCCACTTCTTTCGCTTTGCATACTCAAAAAGAGGAGGTCTTTCAAAAACAAGTGCGAGACGCACATGCTGCAGAGAGACGCTGAGATGAAACTTGAGGCTGAACGACATATTACTGAAAAGTACCACAAAGAAACCGCTCAGCTGCGGGAAACAGTTAACTCCCAGAACATGGAGATCGAAGTGTTAAAGGCTCGACTTCTTAAAGTTGAGAAAGAGTGTGATGAGGCGGTTGTTGGACAAGTTGCAGCTGAAGAATCTCATGAAGAACCCAAAGCCACTATCAGCTCCACTTTGTTTGACTTTTATGTCCATTGCGTCTTGGGGTGCGGAAGCCTCTCATTTCTGGGACCGAAATATGAAATCACTTTGGCTGAAGTATGGGAGTCTGCAATTGACATGCTCGGAGGTGCCGGCTATCATGAGGCGGAGCTTGAGGCAAATTATTTTGATGATGAAACTCGTGCCGCTCTTGCCAGAGGAAAGGAGCAACTTGCTAAAGTTAGAGCTGAAGCAGCGGCAGGGGAGCATCCGAAAAAGAAAGTATTTCCAACTGCCCCTGCCCATACTTCGACTTTGGCCGACGTTGATATCATAGGCTCCAGCTCTTATTCTCCACCTTCTACAAAGGCTGAAGTTATGTCTGCGACTGCCGAGCCTCCCACCGTTCAAATTGAAGAAAAGTCCCAGGATGACGCTAAAGCCAAAAATTTTGAAATTGAAGTGATAAAACCGACTTCCCCAGGTAACTTCGATTCAGATCTGGCTCAAGTGGATTGCTTATTCGATTCAATTGAATTTGATGAATTTCTCGCTTATTACTTAAGTCCTGATGATCCGATATCTTCTCTTTTTTCGGAGAATACTGATTTTAACTTCTTTTCTTCTGTAGCGGAAGCACCGAGCGCTGCGCAAACTTCTTCCTTTCCAGCTGTTCGTCCTTCATCTCTTCAAATCACTCCTGCTTCTCAACCAAGATCGCAGGAAGAGCAAATAGAAGCCCTTCGAGGCTTGGATGATCCACTTGCTTCTCAAGAGCAGAAGGCAGGAGAACTCGAGGACAGTGAGAAGACCCCGGAGCAGTCTTATGATGACGACACAAAACTTTCTACGTTGCTTTCTCCGGGAAGTGAGTCTTCTTCGAAGAGGAAAGGGAAGTGCGCAATGAGGAAGAAGAAGAAAAGCGCTTCAGCTGGAGAAGATAAAATAGAAGAAGATCCGACTACTCCTTCTCCTCCTTCCCCAACCCGTCCATGCCGGATTCAAAAACTAACTATCAAACCGGGCAAGGGTTCTAAAGGTGGCGGGAAGAAGGAGTGATGAGCTGGATTTTATGCTTCTTATTTGCTTCTTGCTTTTTGTATGTATTGACCGGAGATTGTGCGGATGCCGGCCTCCGCTTTTTTGAGATCTGCACATGTAAAGAATTTTCATAGTATTGAATAAAATAATTCTTTTACTTGTACCAGTTCTTGTGTATGTAAGAACGCATCTATTTCTTGTTTTAGTGTAGAATAAATGATTCTTTTTTACTTGTACAAACTTTTTGCCTGTGTTTGAGAATGCATTTATTCCACATCTTTTTTGCGCGATATTGTAATGAGCTTGTGGTATGTTGCTTGAATACTACTTTTATTGACGTAGCTATATTATATGATATTGCCCCCATACCACAAGTGCATTGTAATATCTTTTGCTTTGACGAGACTTGTACTCTTATTTTGGAGAATAACTATTCCATTTTTGAGGAAAAATTATTCTGCTTTAATGGAGCGTGTCTCGTTTTTGGAGAAGTCTTTTACGCTTCAACCTTCGGAGATGGTCACTTCATATTTTTGAGAGGTGAATTCTTCTACACGGTAAAGCGGGCCTCTGAAGAAGGCTTTATCTGTTTTAGTGCTTCCGAAGAAGGCTTCGTGCCTCCAAAGAGGGCTTTTTAGCTTATGCCTTGGGAAAGGACTTTTTTGTTGTGTTTCGGGAGAGGGCTCCTCCGAAGAGTTGTGCCTCCGAAGAGGGCTTGTGCTTCTGAAGCAATTTCTTGCCTACGAAGAAGTCTTTGTTTTTGTGCCTCTGAAGAGGGCTTATGCTTCCGAAGCGATTTTCTGCTTACTAAGAAGTCTTTCTTTGTGTGCCTCCGAAGAGGGCTTGTGCTTCTGAAGCAATTTCTTGCTTACGAAGAAGTCTTTCTTTGTGTGCCTCCGAAGAGGGCTTGTGCTTCTGAAGCAATTTCTTGCTTACGAAGAAGTCTTTCTTTGTGTGCCTCCGAAGAGGGCTTGTGGTCTCCGAAGAGAAGCAATTTTGGTCTTCGAAGAGAAGCAATTTCGGTCTCCAAAGAGAAGCAACTTTGGTCTCCAAAGAGAAGCAATTTTGGTCTCTGAAGAGAAGCAATTTTGGTCTCCGAAGAGAAGCAATTTTGGTCTCCGAAAAGAAGCAATTTTGGTCTCCGAAGAGAAGCAATTTTGGTCTCCGAAGAGAAGCATGTTTGGCATTTTAACTTTGGTGAAGTGGGTCTCCGAAGAGAAGCATTTTGCACTTCAAGCTCGGTGAATGTGCCTTCGAAAAGGTCTTTTTGGCATTTCAGCTCTGGTGAAGTGGGTCTCCGAAGAGAAGCATTTTGCACTTCAAGCTTGGTGAAATGTGCCTTCGAAAATGTATGCCTCCGAAGAGGGCTTATGCCTCGTTAGAGGGCTTTACTGCTTGTGTTCTTTCATCATCTGTTTCTTAAAGATTCCTCTTTATCACTTCAAGTATATGTTCCATTCTTTTGCAAGTTGTTTGCTCGTTGCCAAAGGAGTGTATTTTACCGTTGAGTGGATCCGTGGGGCAGACACAAGCTATTTGATCGGATGTTCGTTTGCACAAACGATCGCGATTAGTTAGCAAAGGGTCTGGAACCTTCTCGTTAGGAAGGTGCCCGCTTTGGTGGAATCATCAACTGTTTGTGAATAACACTTCTTTTGTGGTTTGACATTATTGAGTGATTTGTAGGAATCGTTGAATCTTGTGATGTGTTGAATAGGTAAGCTTTGCTTTGATAGCCTGCAATATTAAATCGACATTTTAGCAATATTTTAAAGATACTTGCATATCGAAATGAGACAGGCATTTTATAGCATTAGAGAACACAAGATTTATAGTTCTATATTATTGACTCACACTAATTTCTCAATGGTTTACAATACAAAAGTTATACATCCACCATCATTTTACAAATTTAAGCAATGCTGTTAAGTAAAAAATGGATGTAAATGGTTGTAGTTCCAGAATCTCCGGATTGAATTTCCATTTCTACTGGATTCACAGTTTTGGATTCATATGCCAGAGAGAATGAAAGATGCCCCAACTGCAGTTTTGTGGGTAGTTAGCAATCGTCCCAGCTTCCGCCTGCTAGGTGTGGACCACCTATGATAGCATTAATGACAAGCTTTTCGGATTTTTGCACTGCAGTGTTGTTGCGGGAGCCAGATTGATGGGCAGGATGTTGTTGCCCCTGAGTGGATGAGGTTGGATCGACTCCGTTTTTCTTCACATATTGTTGGAGTTTACCCTGTTTTAGCAATTCTTCAATCACATTCTTTAACTGGCGACATTGGTCAGTGTCATGGCCAGGTTGACTGTGGAATCCGCAGAATTTCCCATTATGCACTACACCTCTCCCCATTTCAGGTGGTTTAGGATACTTGACAACATCTTTTGTTGCAAAGAAAATATTTTCCGGTGTGTCAGTTAGGGGAGTAAAATCTGAAGGATTAAAGCGGCGAGGTTTCTTCTCATTCCCCTATTTCTTTCCTCCGTCATTTTCCCTTTTCTGATTTCCAAATTCTCTTTTGTTAGACGCAACATCGTTATTGTTGACTTCAGCAACAACCACCTTTGCTGGCGTAGAAAGGCTCTCTAGGCGCATGAATTCGTCGGCGTTTTTATAGAACTTCTCAAGTGAATTCGGTTCTTTCATTTTTAGCCATTTTCCAAATTCACTCGATTTGTCGATGGCTCGCATCAAGTAAGTCAGGATCATACGGGGCTCTGCATTATCCACTTCGGCTAGGGTTATATTGAAATGGCTCAAGAAAGATTTGATTGATTCTCCGGGAGCTTGTTCAAGACTAGACAGTGACATTATATCCTTAGCCTTTGAAGCATACAATCTGAACTGGTCTTTGAACTTTCGTGTTAAGTCGGAGAATTGATCTATGGACCGGATTGGCAGCTTTGTGAACCAAAGTAGAGCCACCCCCTCCAAGTACACTGGAAAGTATCAGCACTTAATCTCGTCGGATACCCTTGCACCTGTCATATGCCAGTCGTACTTGTATAGGAAATGATTAGGGTCACTTGTTCCCCTATAGGCCGGGATAGTAGGAGGTGCAAATTTCTTTGGAAATTATGCTTTCAGGATCCTTTCAGTAAACAGAGTTCTGCTTGGTGCAAATCCCCAATCGCTCTCATTTTCTTTCCTCTGCAAGCTCTCTTTCATGATTTGACGAACCATTCCTGACAGGTATTCTTCATTGTTCATAGGCATCACCGGGCAGACGTCAGCTGTTCTTTCGGAAGTTTGCCTGGGCAAATGTTCGCGAAAAGTTGGTTGCGGCCTTGAACCTTCAGCTGGGAAAGGTGGCGCTTCGGTGGTGCCAGCTGCTCATTGAGGAATTCCTTTTTCTTGGGAGTTATGGGCATCTTCGGCAAAGGTTGTTTCTTGATTTTCTGGCTGACGATTTGCCCCAAGCAGAGCGTTCAATCGGTCCACCATTAAAGCATCTTGAGCTTCAATTCGTTGGTATAATCCAGAAACTACGTCGTCTAATTCAGCCCTTGTGACTCCAACGGTAGGAGTTGCTTGGTCTGCTGTTGGGGAAGCAGAGGTCCCCTCATGAGCATTTCTGGATCTAGTAGGTCTACCTCTTCTTCCAGGAGCCATTATTTCAAATAGACTTCTGGTTTTTAAGGAAACTTTTTCAACAAGATTTTGCGAAGCAATGGTGAGAAGATTCCTGAGTTGGGTTCTCAGTGAAAGCACCAAAATGTTAATGCTTAAAATTGAACGCTAACACCCCGGTGTGTGTAGTAATGTTGTGAAAGCACCACCCGTGATACGGGAATAAGAAATAAGCAGTAAAATAGCAGAAAACAGTAAAAGACAGAGATTTTATAGTGGTTTGGCTTAAGATCAAGCCTACGTCCACTTTGAATTCCTTTATTGCTGATTTGGTTACAAATTGATACAATGCACTTCAAATACAATTCACTTTGATCACAAAAACACTTCAGACTAGTAGCTCAAGCTTCGATGTAACGAGGCTCTTTGAATCCATGTCAGATGTGAGAGATCTCTTTCGAAGCTTGTTATAGTGTCTTGAATGTTTAGAGTTCTTCAAGTGTTGGATGAGTTATGAATTCTGCAGAGTAACGGCGCTTCAGAGAATGATCCAAAAAGCCCTCTTCTAGTTGGAGTTAGGGCTGTATTTATAGGGGTGATTCTGGGTCGGATTCTATCTTCATGTCTTAGGTCGCGAACGACCTAAGTTAGGTCGTAGGTCGCGAGCGACCTAAGATAGGTCGTGGGTCTTGCTTGAGCTGTACTGAGTCTTGTCTGAACAAGTTAGTAGGTCATGAGCGACCTAAGATAGGTCGTGAGCGACCTAAGATAGGTCGTAAAACTGCTCTCTGCTTTAACTCGCTAGGTCGCTAAGTGTTAGGTCGTTAGGTTGCAGACAGCTTTAGGTCGTTAGGTCGCTAAGCTTTAGGTCGTTAGGTCACTAAGTGTTAGGTCGTTAGGTCGCTAAGTGTTAGGTCGTTAAGTCGCTAAGTGTTAGGTCGTTAGGTCGCAGAGAGATTTAAGTCATTAGGTCGCTAAGTGTTTTAGGTCGCTAGGTCGCTGAGTGTCAGATCGTAGAGTTTTAGGTCGCTCAAAAAGAGGAGTTAACATAAAGTTTTAAGTCCTTCGTCTTTCCAAGAACAAATTGTTTTAAATGAACTCCTTTTCAAAAGATGGTTTTGAATTCAAGGGATTCAAGTGTTGATACCATTAAGAAACCTATAACTATGAATGAGTTATAATATATATTATTTGATTGTTTAGACATATGTTAGCAGAATAAATCCTCGTTCTACTGTAAATTGATTGAATTGTTTGGACATCTATTTAGCAGGACAAATCAACATCCTGCTATTATGTTATTTGGACATGTATATACTAGTTAGCTTATATTGACATATTACTCCCTAATTTGGATATGAGTTGTATTTACATACATGTTGACCTATGTAAATAACTGTTAAGAGAATTGGAATTCAAATTGAAATAAAATGGTAGCTTAAATTACTACCATTGAGATTGCTAAGCTCTTTTTGAAATTATAAAGTATGGTGTTGAATTAACTTCAATTCTTTAATCAATTTTGGGGTTTAAGGTTTATAAATGATTTTTCAAGTTATATTATTATTTTATAAAGGTATTTATAAATAATAACTTGTTTATAAAAATGGGTTTTACTAAGTAAAAAGGTTTATTTAAAGTTATTTAAAAGGATGAGTTGCAAAGCATATTTTGTAAAGGATTTTTCTTAAAAAGATTTATCAAAGATGTTTTAAATAGAAAAGTTTTATAAATGATTTAGAGGTTTGTAAGGAGGTTTTGTAAATTGACTTGTATACTTATAAAAGTGTTTTATAAATTGATTTTGGAAATTTATAAAGGTATTTAAATGTGAAGTGAGCTTTTAAAAGGGAACCTTTTATAAAGGATAAGTGGATCTGTTTATAGTAAGTAATGTTTTCAAAAAGGAATTTAAAAGGAGGAATTTTCCAAATGTTTTGACAATATACTTATACCCCTAAGATAAGTAAAAATGTTTTCCAAGTATAAAAGAGATGTAAGGGGTTTGGGAATAGTGTTTTGTAAAGATCTTTTGATCGAATGTATATAAAGTGATTTTAATTCATTAAAGATTAATTAATAAAGGCTTAGTGGATCCCATATGAAATCAAATCAATGTTGGATGATTGTTTATTTGATAGTTAAATAACCGACTATCAAACCTGGACCAAAACGTAATTTTGGAAATATCTAGGAGAAACACAAGAATTATATGGTACAGTTACCGTCAAAGGTGCTATACTGTACATATAAACTCGTTTCGTTCTTCTAGGACGAATGATAAGAAAATCCGTCCAAAAATGGTTAGGAGGTGAACTCTGCTCTTATCTTAGTCTGTTTATTTCCTAAAGAACTAGGGTTGAGTTTACTGGAACTATCAAAAGTTGTTTCGAAGAGACCGAGATCGGATATGCTATTTGGTAACCACTTCGATCTAATCAAGCGTTTTTAACTAAAGACATCTTGAAGTGTATGGAATCAAAGACAGAGTTTTGAAGTGCAAGGGCTACTTGCTAGTAATCTTGAGGGTGACTCCAAAATGGGTGTAGTAGAGGTAGTGACTTCGGTTTCGTTCAGACACATAACGAACTTATATGGATGGATGCTGGCACTACATTGCTGCTTGGAGGGCAGTGTTAGCATTCCAAGATGGTTGCTATATAAAAAGGTAATCGTAGCCTCAAGCCTCATCAACCGGGAAAATGATTAAAGTAGGGACATGCAGTAGGGCCATGTGGATCGCTCCCATCAGGGTATGATCATTCCAAGTTCTAGTGTCGATATCTCTATGTATGCTTCATGGCCCATTGTGGTTGTCCGATCACAACCAAGAGGTGATCATATTCGGCGTTATCCAGTAAGGGGTAGGGCCGGTACTGAGTAGCAGAGGTGTAACGTGTTGTAGCCTCCCGTACATTTTATCTTGAGATGTACGAATTTGGTGGGTAGACCCTTATCCTTTCATAGTTGGAATCCATTATCCAATAAGTGCCTTCGGACTTGATTGCATACCTATTATGATGGAATTTAATAATGTAACAATTTCGACTATGATTAATATGTATTTGTATTCTAGACATTGTCATAATATAACTCGATTTTCTATAAAAATGTTTTGGTTGTCGTAAGGTAAAAACACTTCCTTGTTTATGTGCGACGTGGTCTTACGAGATACTTTTGATGTTAAAAGATTTTACAAGTTATAATAAATTAATTCCTTGTGATTTGAGTTTCTCAGGCTGTTTTTATTAGACTGATCTGCGCGTTATTTATCTTGTAATGCTCGGGTCAGTCTGAGCATATTTTCCAGATTTAGCTAGATCCTTTGGAGCTTTCAGGTGACAAGCTGGATTCTCCAAGACGTATCCATGTACCTTATATTCTTCCGCTATTTTATTTTGTTTTGTTTTAGTATGTATCTATCAGTAATTGTAAGGACAGGCTATTATAACTGTCCAGGGTGATAGTAGGTTAATGTACTCTGATGAGGTGTATAATAAAGATAATTTCCTTTGTAAAGACTTGTTCGTATTATATATTACTCATCACGTATTGTGAGATTCTATTCTTTCTTTTTCTTTATTTCACCCCTAATGTCCTTTCATTCAGACACTTAAATGATCGACACCCGAATACCATGGATATATTAAGTGTCGTCTTTAGGTGTAAGAAAGGCGGATCGTTATAACCTGGTATCAGAGCTTAGGTTGAGCGAACAGCTAGGCTTTTGTGGGGTTAACTCGTTTGAGAAAGGGTAAGAGAGACCATAGAATGAGTTTGAGTGTATATATTAAGTTCGTATTTGTTAGTGCTAAAAAAATGTTTTATATTGTATTGATTGAGTGGTTTATGAATTCTGGTCGAGACGTGAGGCACCATAGTGTCGATAGGGGTTTCCAAACACTTAAACTAGGCAAATCAACATAGTATTGTTTTAAATGGGTAAATGAAATAATTTTACCTAAATTATATTTTATATATAAAAGAATAATTTTCAGAAATAAAATGTATTTATATATAATGTGATTGTTGGTGGGAGTTGATAATATTTAATTATTATCATATAGGAAATAAACAGTCAAAATAAGAGCGGAGATCACCTCCTAACCGTTAGTGGATGGATTTCCTTGCCATTGTCCTAGGAGAACGAAACAAGATTTATAAGCACACTACAGCATCATCGAAGATAACTGCACCATACAACTCACGTGTTTCTCCTAGATATTTCCTAATTTACGTTTGGGTCCAATTTTGATAGTCGGTTATTTAACTATCGAATAACAATCATTTAATAAGTAATTTAATTCCATAGGGAAAACAAACATTTGTTAAGCACCAAGCAACACTAAACCTCTTTTAACAAAACTTCAATCAACTCAAATCACTTTGTAAATATTTTGTACCAAAATACATTTACGAAGATATACATATATACCCATAAATCTCTATTTCTCAATACTTGGAAAAATATCCATATACTTATCTCATCGGCATAAGTATATCCACCAACATTTGTGAAGATTTCCCATTTTTATTTAATTCTAAAATCATTCAAAACTCCATTATGAATCCACAAAACAAGTTATAAAACTCCTTTTATAAATCTATAAACCCACTTCTAAAATTCTTTTATAAATATCTAAAACCATTTACAATAAACCATTTTATCTTTTAACCAATCTCCCTTTACGTTTTCCAAAACATATTATAAGATTCCTTTTATAATCCACATGTTTTTATAAAACCCTATTTATAAATCTCGAAACATTTAAAATATAAATTCTAATCATTTACTGAAAACACTATTATTATATAATAGTAAACACTAAAAATAAATAAATATATTTTAAAACAATTTAAATAATAATTAATAAATTCCAAACATCCTAAATAAAAGAATAATAGTTTATCTTTAACATTTTTATAAATACTAATAATTTATTTCCAAAACTTTACTGAGAAATAATTAAAATTAATTTCAAACCATATTAATAATTCAAATAACAAACTTTTCAAAATATTAAAATATTGATAAACCACTTTAAACAATATTAGTAGAAATAAACAACTTTTTAAAACATAAATGTTTTTCATTGATTAAAATCCATATTTAACTTTCCACATAATTGTTCCCATATTTTATAAAATAAATTCATAAATCTCTATCTATTTTACGAATCTTCCTTTCATAAAATTCCTTTATTTATGAACCCCATTTATAACTCCATTCCTTTATAAGTCTCACCTATTCGTAAAATCCCGTTCAAAATATAATTCTAATAGTTTTTTACCTCGCTCTGATAGGTATAAATTTCTTTTATAAATTTATTTCAATTTATAAAATATTGTTTAACAATTCTAAATATACCCTCATCTCCAAACCCAAAATATAATCTACTATTTACTAAAAAATCATTCCACATCTCATAATAAATCTACCGTTTTGATATATTTCTCCAATCTATTAAATGATAATAGTTTCTTTTTAATTTATAAAACACTATTTATAAATCCATCTCTTTTTATTAACAAAATACGATTTTTCAAATCTTTACTTCATTTCTAAAATATCACCTTTATAAACTATCACACTTATAAATCTCGCATTTATAAATAATTTTAGTATATCTACGTGTATATATATATATATATTACTTCATATAAATTGGATAATAAATACTAATATCATAATGTCTCTATTTTTCTTTAAAACATATCCCTTGGTTATAAAAGTCAAACTTATTTTAAGATTTTAAAAATCTTTATTTTTTTACTATTTGAAGATCTCTGTTTTAAAGTATTTTATAAAACTATTAATTATAATATCCAAAAATCACACCTTCGATTATAAAATAAATTACTTCTTCAAATAATTCAAGAATGGTTATTTGAAACATATATAATTTCCAAAATCGCTCTAAAATCCTTTTTTTCAAGAATTAATCACTATTTTATGGTATTTTAAAATACCAAATATATGTGGCTTAGTGCTACTAAGCACTAAATAAGCAAAATCGTGTCAATGTCATCAATTATAGCATCCAATATATCATATATCAAATTATACGAAAATAAAATCAATAGTGTGAAGAATCCTATTGAATCCCTCCAAGTTGTCTCTTTAGATCACATACAGTATATAATTATAAAATATAATCAACCGCTTCGAGGCAGGATTCGTATACAAAGGGTCATCTGCTCTTACATTGGAACGGAATAAGGTCTCATCCGCTCCAATAGGCGGGAATATATCCAATCTAACTTATAATAATTAGTAAATTATCCAAACAGTCAACAACAACCAACAATAAAATATTCACATGACCAATAAATAATTTTATGGATTAAAAATATTTATGGTTAACCAAAAAGGTGAGATTAACTCACATTGACTTCCGTTTGCCAAACATTCCGGTTTGGAACTAAAACCGAACGATCGTTCGATTTTAGCATAAATTCCAACAAGCCTCAATCACGTTCAATCCAACTCCATAACGTAGCCTTCGTCGATATTATCACAACGCAACTTATCGCATTCAATTTGGACCTCGTATGAGTTAAATATGGATTAACGGACTTTTTAAATAATTAAACCATAATTAACTTTAATTAAAAGCATTTAAAATAATTACCTTCACTTTCATCCTCGTACATGCTCGATCACTTTAGGAAATAAACTCAACAGCGACCAAGTCCTTTCCACCGCCGTGTCATTGTAGCGTGCTACCTTATCGTGCCACCGCCGCACCCACGCGCAGCCCTCCTCCCTCGACGTCGAGCCCAAATCGTACCAAAACCAGCCCTGAACATGGCGAAAATCATTGCCATCCATGACACCTTACCATGATCCGACTATACATTAAGTCGAGCTCCTTTCCCTAACATCTTCTCTGTCGAACTCGAGTCCTAAAAGTGCATGGATTGGTACAAATTAATGAGGGCCGTTGGATTGAGTAGAGAGATATTTTGAAAAATAAAACCAACCAACTTCTCTGGTAAAGTTGTGATTTTATAAAAAATGAAAGATGGCTTGAACAGTGCAGAGTATGGGGGGTATGGCTTGGGGTATGGGTATGGTCCTAAGTATGGACTAATATGTTATTTTATTTCAAATTATCTAGCTTGACGTACCTGAAAATCTCGAACTCCAATCGAGACGTGCTGCCTAGCGTCCTATATGTTATACCCCCTACTTTGAACATAATGGAACTAGTCTTGAGACCTAATTCGATCATATGCTGAAGATAGCTTTTCGAACCCAATTATTATATAAATTCCTTTAAGTAATTTCTACGCGTTTCGATCTCGAACGTCCGAACGGTATGTCCAATCGTCACAAAATTCAACGGCATATAATAATATACCATTGCAGACTCGATGAAACTGGTTTTGCAAAATCCGAAATAGTGCCCCGAAAGGCTATTTTTACACGTTAATTAAAACGAGTTATTTCTAAAATCAGTTTAATCACCTTTAAATCAAATTTAAAAGTTTACTATCTTCCATGTTTATCTTCATTCTTCAATATTGTAATATCCTTCTTTATTTTAATCCAAACATTAATTTATACCGTATTTAACTAATTTTATTATCTTCTAATTTATTTATCCAATATATAATTAGGTTGGAAGGATTATTCTACTTATGTTGTTGATTACTTAACATGAATTTAAACATCCTAATAGTTTCTTTCTTAACCCGACTAATATTGCAAAATTGTTACTTATGAGTATATTTCTACATTATGATAAAATTTTACAATTATGTTTCATAATTTGAATCTTATATTATTTGCTTCTAAATTTTTTATCATAATTATATATTAATTGCAAATGGCGGTTCGATAATTTTTTCTCTTTCTTTCAGGGTATTAATTTCAAGGTTACACATGGTGGTTCAATCTTGCACAAAATGTTTGAGCATGGTTAGTGGTTGATATAGCTTATTATAATTACTAAAGCATTTTAATTATTGTTTAAAAACTTTATGGCTATAAAGAAAAACTTATCTCTATCTTAATCTTAATTTTTTCAATCTTCAACAAAAATTAAAATAGACAAAATAACATGGGGATTAATTTCTTTCCTTCTATTAAAGGTTCTAATTATCTTTTAAAGAAATTTTATTGTCTTTCACTTTGATTGATTCTCAAATTAAGCTATTAAATTTTATTTTAAATTAAGGTATGAGATTTTGAAATGGTCGAGGGGTATTATTGTGATAGAGAGTTATAACTTTATACTAACAATGACTGTAGGTTTGGAGATTCTCCATTTGACAGTTCCTTTTATATATATATATATATCATTTTTTTACTTTTAAAGGATAATATATCAAAAGAAATTGATTTGGTAAAATAATTAAATTCAGTGGATGAATCAAATTAATAGGTGTCTATTTTTTTTCTTCAAATAAATGAAATGATCTGCATTTTATTCTTATTCTTTTTTGATAATATTAATTTAATAGCATATGATTAGATAAGAACTATCTAAGTGAAATAGGATTGCTATTTGAGAAAATTAGGCATAATCTTTAACATTTGAGCTATAATTGATTTAGTGTGAGTTATCACTACTTTAAATTTAATCGAACTAAATTTAGGGCAATTTTGTACTTCATTAATAAATGTAATTAATATGGTAACTAATGAGGTAATTATTGTTAAAATGAGCTGCTTCTCCATTTATTTTGATTTAATTATCTTTTACAAAGAATTTTGAATAAACAAATAAAATAAATAAAAGAATAAACTTTGTATATGGAAAAAAATGAATAATGCTTGAGAAAATATATATTCCAGTTGGTTCAATGACTTTGAATTCCATGCTATAAAAGCCAATTTATTCCTTCTTAAAATGCCTTTTACACGGTGTGTTTATATATATATATATATCTTAAAATATTACTTGATTTTGTTTTTATACTTTGGGACCTATACAAATGTGTTCCTAATGACTTTTAAACTCAAATTTAATGTATAACTATAAAATAAAGTAAACTTACTCTTCTCCTTCTTACTCTCCCACAATATTTTTATTTACATAATCCATATTTTCAAACAATCATGTTTTCCTGGTCCACTCATTAAATTTTTTAAACAATTTTCTAATATTCTAAACTCTTATCAAATCACTTCAAAATCATTATAGATATTTTCACTTAAGCGTTTTCAAATTTAAACTTTAGAAACTTGAATAATGCTGACATTTCAACTACTAATGTATCATTCATTTATCCAAACAAATTTGTTATGCATAACTAAGAAACCTAAAATTTGTTGAAATAATTATTTACTTCTACAAAAATTAATGATTTTTAAATTCAGACCGAACAGTAACATGATAACATTCACGTAATGAATAAAAGCTTTATAAAAATAATAACAAAGTCAAATAATACCATACTTATATATTGGAATTTATTTCACGTATACAATCTTAACAAAAATTAAACCTCTAATATACGCCGTCAATTAGTTACATACTTTTTCTGTGGACTTTTCTATAAGATTTATGTGATATCCCGGAAATTTTAAGCAATATCAATTTAATAATCTGTGTGAAAATTAAATTGATTTTATAATAATTGTTAATAAGATTTGAATTTGATTAATAATCTTCTTCTGAATAAATGTTTAACTGATAATTTATCTTTTTAAAGCTAATAAATTGTTTTCTATATATAATGTATTTATATTTTTGTATATATAGTAAATAGACAAGATCTGTTTTAAAAGTTAATAAATAAAGATATGTTTTCAAATTCTAGTATTTCTGGTAATTTGGAAATTAGATTTAATTTAATATTAAATAAATAACCATTTGTCTTTAAAATATAAGCAAGATTAAAGTTGAAATTATTTAAATGATTTTAGCTTAAATTTAAATTTAATAAAAGGTTTGTTTGTTCTTTTTTTAAAAATATATCTTGATGAAAATAAGTAATGAAGTGATAATTTCTTTTATAAATTATTTTAATTTAATAATGAGTTATTTTCAAACAATATTAATAATTTTGAAAAGTTTAAGTTTTAAAAAAAATAAAAAATGCTTAAGGAACAAGTGTTATCATATTGGAGCTTTATAACATGTGTTAAGTAACAAACCATTACAAGTGATAAACAACTTATATTCTATGTACATTAAGTACAAAAACATATGCAGGCAAATAAATATGCCTGTAGTGTTTTGAAGTACTAAGGTTAAAATAATGCAAAGGTAAGTGTAAACAAAGTAAAATATATGTGAAGTATGCCAGGCAAATAAATATGCCTGTAAAAGAAATACAAAGGTGAGTATAAGAAACAAAGCAAAGTAAATGTAAAATATCTATGAACATGAAACATACAATAATCTAAATTGGAGACATAAGCACTCAAAGCATTTAATGCTTTCATCTCAACAAACAAATATAGTCAACTCGAAATATTAAAAATCAATTCAGCCTCCTTTTATAAAAAAATCTCTGATCAAAAATAAAATAAAAAGAAAAGTGTACCAGGCAAATAGCATAACCCTGTAAACCCTTTTACATATATACATCTCTTCTCATTCCAATTCGTTCAAACCAGAGAAATTTTTTATTGCAAGCCTTTTCATTTTTATACAAACTCAAATATAAGACTGGAAACATTATTCAACAATAAGCTAACAAGAAGAAGATTAGAGGAAGACCAGAGCAAAACATTTTCCAGTTTTAAAGCAATAGGGATTTCAGTTTTCAAAAGCAAGAATGTTTCTCTGTTCAACTTATTTTAACAGGTGAGTAACTCTTAAATTTAAAAATAGTTTTAAAACAAAGTTTTGCTTGATGCCTGTGATAAATTTATATGGAATGTTATAGTATATTTTCATGAATGTTCTTTGCTCTATAGATATGAGTAGATGGCTTTGTGAATATGAAAATCTATGTATGTATGTATATATTTGAACTCTGTGATGATCTCTGTCCAAACAGCAAAGCAAAAACAAAAATCCAAATATCCTATTACACTCAAATTTAGGTCTTGATCTTTGAATAAAAAATGGTGATGGTAGTGTAATATAAATTTTAAAAATAGATTCAGGAATTTGTATTAAGTAATTATCTCAAAATTTATAAAAAGAACAGTATAAGCTTGAGTTTTGTAAAAACTCAAACTTTATAATTTCTTAGTTCAGGCATATAAGCTGAAACCTTAAACTAAATCATGATTTTTAAAACTAAAAACACAATTTTTAGCAATAGGATGGATGAGCATTTCGGGGTTGTCAAGGAATTAGTTTTGGAGGAAATTCTGGTGGCTAGGGGATCTATGGTGGTCGAGATCTTGGCTGGAGATAGGTGAAGGACCAGGGAGCTCGTAAAAAATGGTTGATAAAATGTCTGATCATCATGGCGTCAGTGGTGGGTTAATTTAGTTTTTAACCCTAGATTGGGTCGAGCTGAATAGAGGATTCCTGCTTCGTCTATGGTGGTTCGAGCTTCACCGAACCAAGGTGAAAGGGTTCGGTGATGGTCAGAGAGTTGGTGATCGGATGTACAACAACTTCTGGTGGTCGGCGATAGGAGTTCGAGGCAAGTTCAGGCGAGGTGGTGGTACCTGGAAGTGTTTGAGTTGCCTCGATTTCGATTCGAGGTGAACTGGAGGGGACTGGTGGTTGAGGTCGGAGCTGGGGATGACCTTCGACTTGCTCATCGATGAAGTGCTGGCCGGAGTCATTCGCCAGTGATGTACACGTGCACGGTGGACTTTGGAATGTCAGGTGAAGGTTGCGTTGAAGGATTTGAACTCAGGGAATACTCGAGTTATTCGAGAGGTAGACTCGAAGTAGGAAGGTATAGGACTCGAAGTAAATCTGGTTGACTCGAGTTAGATGTTGTTCAGGCATTAGTATTTGTCTGTTTCCAGGTTTAAAATTTAGTTCAAAAATTCAAAACAGTATTTAAAACTGTGTTTAAAAATTTAAAGTTTAAAGTATAGTTTCAAATGGAATTTTTAAGTCTTAAAGTTTTAAATGAATTTGGATTTTTAAATCAAGAATTTAAAATCAAGTTTTTAAAAGTAAGTTAAAACCAAAGTTTTTAAATCAAAGTTAAATTATTGGATTCAAGTTCTTCTTGTATTCAAATCTGAAATCTTAATCAGTTTTAAATCTGAATATTGTAAAAACAAGTTTGAATCAAATAGTTTTAACAGTAATTGGTTTCAAATAAATAAATTTAACTTTAAATTGGATAAATGTTTAAAAGAATAATCATTTTGAACCTTAAATTCAAAATGTAACTTAAAATTTAAATTCAAATGTGAAATGTTTTACACTTCAATGATAATGAAATCATTTTTAAAGGAATGGATTATCTTAGAGATAATTAAAGATATTAAAGTGATTTAATTAATAAGTTAATTAAAGAATGACTTCTTTATAATTTAAAAGTAAAGATTAGTAAATGAAAGAAATTAATTAAGGATTAGATAATTAATATGGTTAATTTTAATAATTAATTGTTTTTAATTAATTTAGATAAACTAGTGTAAATTGTTAAATGTGATTACTTGATAAAAGTAATTAAGGGATTAATTACTTATTGTAATAAATTTTGATAATACGATTAATTGAAGTTAATTAATTTAGTTTAATTAATTTTGAGAAATCATTTGATGATTTGATAAGTGAAATTACTTGGTGTAATTAATGGAGCAAAATTACTTAGGAAAGTAATTAAATGGTAATTACTTAATGTAATTAATATAAGATGATTTGTAAGTAAGTAATTTGGGTAATTACTTTTGTAATTAATCAAGGGATTAATTAATGGAGATAATTAATTATGGAATAATTAATTTATATGAGTAATTAAGGGTAGTTAATTACTGGTTTGTTATAAATCAAAGGGATTAATAATTGTGTTTAATTAAAGATTTAATTACTTAATGTAATTAACTCAAATGAAGTAATTTAATTTAAATATAAATTAGAGATCATTAATTAATATAATTAATGATGTAATTATGAATTGTTTAATTAAGGAATAATTAATAGTGAGGTGATTAATTAATGTAATTAATTAAGGATAAATGTAATTAATTATATTTAATTAATAAATAAAGTAATTGAATGTTAATTACTATGAATGATTTAGAATAATTAATTTGTGGAATTAATTAAAAGACTAATTACTTACTGTAATTAGAGAATGATTAATCAAAGGTGTTTAATCAAGATGAATATTTAGAGAATGATTAATTAAATTGATCTTTATTTAATTAATGGTTGTATAGGCAGGATTTATAGAAGTAATTAATTTAATTTACTTTAAATTAATTAGAGATAGAAGTAATTAATTTAATTCATTTTAAATTAGTTATAGATTGTGAATAATAAATCATTGCTTATGAATGAATGATATTGATATCCCATTAATTAATTGATTGTGATCATCTATTTTGATATGGATGCTTGGTTTAAGTATGATAATATGGATTATCTGTTTGTGTTGATAATATGGATTATCTGTTTATGATGATGATGTTGATTATCCATTGTTATATTGTGATTTATCTATCTGTGTGTATATAGATAATTGAATTAAATTGTTTTTACTTTAAAACAACTTGGCCTTAAAAGATATGATTTGGATTTCGATGAGACCGGGATCGGGTTTCCAGATTTGGATAGCCAAAAACCACATCGATCCAAATTTACGATAGGTCGTGAATCTCAAGTGAAGATGAAGATTCAGAATGCAAGGGTTATTGTCGTTAACGCTAGGGGTGATTCCAAAATGAGTGTAACGAGATAATGCCTTCGGTTTCGTTCGAACCCGGAACGAACTTGTATGGATTGAATGCTTTCAGGACATCGTCAGGTGGACGATGAGCATTCTAAGAGATGTGTTCTCTAAAGATAATCGTAGCCTCAAGCCTCATCAACCAAGAATGGCTAAAACAGGGGAGGTGCAGCAAGGCTTCGTGGGTAGCTCCCTCTGGAGAGCAAGATATACCCCTGTCTAGATGTCCCTTTTTATTTCGGTTGTGTGGGCAGTTGATTGCAACAACTGTTGGGGTTGTCTTGTTTGGGACTGTCCAGTAAGGGATGTTTCCGGCTTTGTGTTGCAGGGAACTTAGGGTGGGTTCTCGGTACGCTGATCTAGGCCAGGTACTGTGATGGGCGGTACCCCAGTAGCCCTGCCATTGTATGGAATCCAATCTCCAATAAGCGCCAACGGATTTGATTGTAAACCTAGTATGCTGGAATTTAATCATGTAACAATTTCAGCTATTTCTTATTTACTTGAAAACCCTAGACCTATTATAATATCACTGGATTTCCTATCAAAGTTTTGGTTAGCGTAAGGGAAAAAAATTTCCATGTTTATGTGTGGGAAGTCTTATGTGATACCTTTTGTTTTCAAAGGATTTTCAAAGTTAAGCAACTTTAACCTGTTACTCATACCAGACCCATGTCTGACCCGGAGTTTATTTTCTGTTTTTCTTAAACTCTCGGGTACTCAAATTTTTACGAGTAGCCAAGGGATTCAGGTTAGCTTTGACGAATTGTGGAGGAGCAAATGGAGCAGGAGGCTTCAGCATTATAGATATGTATAGTGTTCCACTGTGTTGGTATCTCTGTGTTGTATTTGTGTTGTATCGAGTTGTATTAACTAGACAGGTGTTTATAACTGTCTAGTATATGATGTATTATCTGTGTAACTCTGATGTATATGATACTATGTATTATCTGATGTGATATATTATATTTTGTTCGTTCCGCTATTGAGATTCTGATGTTGTTTCTTCTTTCTTCTCTATCTTTTCTATTTTCTATCCCTTTCTTTCTTCATAGTGATACGACTTTCTGGAGGTAGAAAGTTGGGTCGCTACTGTTGGTATCAGAGCATAGGTTGAGTGAATACCTAAGCTATGGAGTGGTGTCTTTCTTGAGAGAGCGTATTTGTAGTTTTGATATATATATATATATATATATATATATATATATTTCTACCTATTTGTTGGGTTACATGTTCAGGTTTTCCAACATAAGTTAGAAAGGTAGATAGGGTGGTGGTGTGTGTAACACGACTACCAATGGTTGGAGGTGTATCTGTCGAGACTGTAGACCTAATACCGTCTCGAGTAAGCTTGGATGGTAAAAGGATTTCATCGATCTCTAAAGGTAACCTGTAAAGATTTGGAGTCCATCTTTGAGTAGAATTTGGATCTGTCGGTAGGACAGAAGCAAGTGATGATATCTTGATATCAGGAGGTAGTAGTTGTGTGATGAGACGCAGTGACTATGGATGTTTCTGAAGATTTTTCTTTGGAACAAGTTAACGAAGTGTGTCTGCTTCGGTGTTGTGGCTATGTTCAGCAGGGTGTTTCTGTTTGGTTTGAGGTCCGAGTTTTTCGAAGAGCTTTGGATTAGGAATTCCTTGGCATTAGTTTCAACACTACAGCTCTGTGTGACGACCGCCCATGACCCCTGCACTAAACCTAGACATAGTGTGCTGTAAAGTGTGCCAGGTAGCCATGGACGGTTGCCAAGGTAAATTAAAACAGCAGAATCTATCGTATTACTCACAGCGCATGGACAAAATACAATAGAATATATATATATAGTGAAGCTTCACAGAATAGAATCTCATCAATAAAACTTCATAATAGTTGAATACAAACATCTGAATAGTCAATACAACAAGCCTCACTACATGTCACTCAGAGAATATACAAAGCAGAGGAACATCCAGTACATATAGTAAGAAAATAATATGCAAGCCTCCAGCTCGTCTTCGTCATCAGCATCGCCGGAAACTAAGAACAGCACCTGTCACCTGCTACCTAGTCTGCACATCCCAAAGCGGATGAACAGCCCAAGGCAATAAGAGTACGTTAAACATAAAGCCTTGAGTCAGACAACAGTTGTAACGACCCGTATTTTACGGATCGAAACATCGTAAAACAGTTGACCTTTGGTTGCATTGTTGTTAAGTCATTTTAGATTTTTGATCAAAATAATGCTAAGTCCTAAGTCGTTCACGACTTAGTATAGGTCGTAAGTCGTTTATGACTTAGGGGTAGGAGCGACCTAGGGATGGCGAGTTAAGGGCTCGGGGATAGGTCGTTTGAACGACTTATGGTAAGGCAACGACCTAAGTAACTAGGCGAGTTAGCGACATAAGGAGCTAAGTGGGTTTACGACCTAAGGTGTTATCGTAGTTAGGTCGTGAGCTCTGTTATAGTTAAGTCGCGTAGTGTTAAGTCGAATGGTGCTAAGTTGTTAAGTCGTCCAGGCGACTAAGGAGGGAACGCACGTGTGTTAGGTCGGGTGTTTGCTAAGTCATAAGTCATAACCTAGCTAAGTCGTGAGGTTGATGAGTTGTAGAGCTATTAAGTCGTTAAGGCGTATTCCAGTTAAGTCGTAGACTGGTAAGTCGCGCAATGTGTTGAGTCGTAGACCTGTTAAGTCGCGCGCGCGTTAAGTCGTAGATTGCTGGGTGCGTTAAGTCGAAGACGACTTAGGAGTTGAGTCGTAACCCAGTTCTGCTAAGTTATAAGTCGTAGGCAAGTGGGATTTGATAAGTCATAGGTTGGCATAGCAGTTGAGTCGTAAGTCATCTGGGATGTTAAGTCGGAAGGTTATAAGTCGGAGACGACTTAGGGAAGGCGGACGAGTTAAGGAGGAATTCAGCTATAAATACTCGTCCATTTTCTCACTTTTTGGGATCTGGATTTCGAAGCAACGAAGTGCTGCCATTTTGAGAGCTCGACTTCTACACTTCTTCACTTCTTCTCTCCACTCTAATCTAGTGCTTCTATCCATCCAAGTTGAAGATCAAATTGAAGATTCAAGAGCTTAGATTGAAGATCTTCATCCTTTGAAGTGAGATTTCTTCGTTTGAAGCGGATTCGTAATAGATCAAGCTTGATCCTTCGCTGTACAGATCTGGAGCGTGTTGTTTTGAGGTTGTTTTGGTGATTTGGTGAGTGGTGATTATCTCTCACACGGATCCAAAGGAGTATATCGGATTGTTGGCTCGATTTGGTGTTAAAATAGTGATTTCCATACATTTTCTTCATCCTAAGTGTAGATCCATATAGATCCATTGTTCATGATGATGTTACATCCATTTTACTAAGTATTAACCTATGCAAGTTCATTCATCAAGATTGTAGAGATATTTCTCATGATTTCATGCTTGTTAGACTTTCAACTCTTTAATTACGAAATTGCCATTATTGTGATAATTGTCTACTTAGATCATATTTGAATGCTTGATTGTTTGGATTAATGATTGACTTGGTTGATTGCTATGAATTAGATGATTGATGATTTGATTTAGACCGAAGACGATTCAAAAGCTAAGGGAAAGGCTCTTGAATTGGGAAAGCTGCTCGTGGCATATGTAGCGGGATGATGAAGCTCTTATGAATAGATTTGATGATGTGATGTTGAGATGAGGCTTTGCGAGGATGTAATGAAGCGAGGCATCATGTGATGAAGACTTGGTCTAATCCAGACGGGATCATTCCAAGCATGTTGATAACTCGGTGAATGGTTCGAGTTGAGGATAATGGATGGATATGAGAATGGTCGTCAAGGAGGATGACTAGGAGGCTTGGGTCTCATCGTTGTTGAAGGTTCTAGCATGCTTTAAGCAATAGTACGTTTGGGCAGATTCGATAGTCCCAACGACCAACTGTTGATGGACGAGTACTCTGGGCAGATTCGATAGTCCTAGGCACGGGTCACGATGACGTGCGGGAGTTATGTCTAGAACCGGGGTTACCATTAGCCCTTGACGGACGGCTGAAAGAATGTGCCGGTCATTCAATTAACGGTGATACCGAAGCAATGATAACAGTGATAGCCAGAGTCATGGATGTTGATTGTATCGTCATTCGGTCTCAAGAGCGGTATTTTCTGGGTGCTTATCTGATCTTGGTTTAGGCCTTGGGGGTTTGTGCTTGGAAAACATCGCCCTTGACTCGAGTGATAATTGCTTTACTTTAAATTGTATGCTCTGCTATGTTCGCTTCTGCTTAGTGTGTGTCTGGGGGCTATCACTGTAGAAAGAGGTTGGAGTGGGAGGGTTGTATTCCTATTCCTATTTCTTTATGCTCTTTTGGTATGTTGATTGTTAATTTACTGCTCACTAAGACTGTTGTCTGACTAAAGGCTTTATGTTTTAATTCTTATTGCCTTGGGCTGTTCGTCCATTTTGGGACGGGCAGACTAGGTAGCAGGTGACAGGTGCTGTTCTTGCTTTCCACAGTGCTGATATCGAAGACGAGCTGGAGGGTTGCATATTATCTTCGTATTATATGTATTGGATGTTCCGCTGTTTGTATAATCTCTGAGTGTTATGTAGTGAGGCTTGATGTATTGACTATTTGGATGCTTGTATTCAACTATTATGGAGTTTTATATGATGGCATATTATTCTGTAAAGCTTCACTATACATATGTTCTATTGTATTTTTGTCCATGCGCTGTGAGTAATACGATAGATTCTGTTGTTTTAATTTACCTTGACAATCGTCCATGGTCACCTGGCACACTTTACAGCGCACTATCTCTAGATTCAGTGCAGGGGTCATGGGCGGTCGTCACATTTGGTATCAGAGCATTGGTTAATCGATTTTACCCAACGCTCGTCGACGTAACTACGTATGAGAGACGTAATTGTATTTTGATGGATGAATACTATATATAATATAGTAGCTTAGTAGAGTTTGAGTCCTTTATGCAGTTGTTTCTCTAGATGTTCTGACCATTTCTTTTTATAGAT